>JAKSZU010000015.1:34579657-35182006 GCA_026018925.1 Tupaia tana | reverse complement strand
AGTTGGCAACAACGTGCTGTGTATCTCAAAATAACTAAACAGGAGGATTTTGGATGTTCCCAACACGATGACAGATCTGCTAATTGCTCTGATTTAATCATTACTCATCATATTCTTGTGCTGAAAAAACATTATACCCTTCCATAAATATGTGAAGTTATTATGTATTAATAGAAAACATTTTAAAAAGTAATTAAAAATGTTGTATGAGGGGCTGGCAGGTGATGTGATGGTTAAGGGCACTGGACTCCCACATGATTGACCATAGTTTGAGTCCTAGACCTGGAAGCTTGCTTCTCACTTTCCTTCTCTCTCTCTCTCTCTCACTCTGCCCTTCTCTGGTCAAGTTAAAATAAACAAATAAATAATAAGATTAAATAAAATAATTATTAAAAGAATGTTGTATGAAGTCATCTGTGTTGACCTTTTCCTTTTGGTTGCTTTTTTCCTGAGTCCAGAGGGTTCTTTGGAGGAGTGGGTGGGGCAAGGCTATAGTCATGGAGATTCTGGGGTGAGGAGAGCTGGGCATGGTGGTTGTCACACACGTTCCACGGAGGAGCCCCGGCAAGGGGTTGGGAGCAAGCTGGGGGCAGTCATGAGGGGTGTCTTAGTTTGGGTTCCCCTACGATACTCATGGGTGCATATGGTTGATTTAGGAGGTGATTCAAGGAAGTGGAAGTGAAGGAGGTGATTCAAAGTGGAAGTGAAGGAGTGTTACAGTGAAACAGCGAAGCGGGGATGTCCATACAATGTGTGTTAACACTGGGTTACTGCAGGCAGCTGGAGCTTACTCCCTGGGGACTGAGGAACTGTGTGGAGCTCCGTAGAACTGTCCCTCCAGAAGACTGCGAGGCCGATACCAGCCTCCACCGTTCGTGGCTCGCCTCCAGAGAGGTGTCAACACCCTCACATTTCTGGAGTGCACCTGCATAGTCTCATTTAGTGTCTATTTGAGGAAAGCATTTAGCAGCTGGAATCCTTTGACTGCTTCTCTTTATGGTCTTATTCCAGCACTCGTGGAGAGATTCACTCTGGGGTCCCCCTGCCCACAATGTACGCATGAATGTTTAAGTCCTCAGTTCCCTGGCAGGTGGCTGAAATTCCAGCAGCAACATCTCAGCCACACGTTCAGTTCACAAAGTATCTGTGCTGAGACTCAGCTGCCCCCGAGGGAACCCTCTCTAAGTTGCCATTCGTATTTTCTGTAATTACGGATAAGATGAATTGGCCTCTGCGATTTACCTGTTTCATCTCTGATGTCTTTGTCCCTCTGTTTCTCAATTACCGACTTCTAATGTGTTAAATTTTTTTTTTTTTTTTTTACTTTATCAGACATTTTATTTTTTTCATTCTGACATTTGGCTTTGATAAGTACAAAAGGTTCACAAATACAAAAGATTCTGTATAGCTTTGTGGTAGTTAAAAATCCATGAAAACAATTTTTGAAGTTGGGTAATGCTCACCTTTCTATAGCTGAGTGACAGTCTTAAAATGTGGCTGTAAAAATGGCATAAACTATTCCACTGTGATTATGTTAACATTTTTGATGACTCTTTTCCACTTGTTTCTAGAAACCTGTCTTGTGACATGTATACTGGCTGAATTCCTTATCTGTGTTTCCCTACAGACCAGTTCCTGTCTTTACAGGGATTCCCTGATGATACCTTTGTTTTCATAGTCAGCATGTGATGGTCTGTCCAAAGAAAGATTCTGCAACAGCTTCAGAAGCAAGAAAATCTAAATTTAGACTTATAACTATTGTCCTTTCTAATGTTAAAATTTAAAAAATAAAGCAATGCTGGACCAGCAGTTAGCATAATGGCTATGTTGCTGAACTCCCACGTAGTCGACCGCGGTTCGAGTCCCAGACCCGGTGGCTTGAACTCAAGCCAGGCGCGTGTGCATGCGTGCCCAAGATCCCGAGAGAATGGAGGAGAAGGGATAGCGGCGTGGCCATCCCCCCTGGGGGGTGATTTCTCGCTTTCTGTCTCTCTGTCTCTGTCTGTCTGGTGAGCATATGCGTCCTATAGCAAAAACTTCTCCAAAAAAAAAAGAAAAAATTTAAAAAATTAAAAAAATAAAAGCAATGCTGAAAAAGACTTGTTTTTTTATTAGTGTTAATTTCTCTTCTTTCAAGGATTTAATTTTCATCTTTGCATTGCAGATGAATTATATATATCTGATGAACTTTTTTTTCCCAAAGTATTAAAAAAATATTTTGAAAAGATTAATTTTTCCATCCATAGAATTCTGAGTAAAAATGACATATTGGAACAGGAGAAGTCTATCTTCCTGTTTCTGACCTAAAAATCCTGGTGGGCATAAGAGAACTGAGATGTCTATGGTCTCTGTTTAACAACTCTAGGTATGGTTCAAATGAAAAACAAAACAAAACCCCAAACTCACTTTAATCATACATAATAAAATTATCGTCAGAACACTGTAGATGTGAAGACCAAATAAACAATGAAAAGCCAAATTAGAAGCTGTCTTACAGCTTAGATTTCTTTTTCCTCTGCTTAATAAGAAATAGATTATCATTGCCGTCATCTTCCAGGTATCTCTCCTTGTTTTTCTGCTTGCCCCGCTTGCCCTCTTTGGGAAGCTTGTCATCTCTCGGCTTGAGGTAATGTGATGGATGGTGAAACGTTTTGTGAGGCTTCTGGGTTTTAAAGCTGCCAGGGGTTTTGGGCCCCTAGGAAAGTCCTCATCTACTTCGCGATGGCCGTCAGTCTTCCTGTTCTTCCCACGTTTTCTGTTACTAGTCTCCATTTCTTTGGGGGTTTCTTGATTTTCTTGAGGCCACCTGGTGCTCTTCCATGAGGCTCTTCTTCATACCACGGTGGGGCTTCTTACCTGCCACTTGCATGTGAGGGCTCTTGAACTGCCTTGGAAAACTCCCATTTTTCTGGAGTTCTTTTACTTTTTGTTTTAGTCTTTGCTTTCTCTCCCACATTTCATATTTGTCATCATAGTAGCAGGTGAATGGAGATGTTGGGAATGTCTGGTTCATCATCCGTCTTTCTGAGCATTCGTGTCCACAATGGCTGTTCTGTGCACAGATGTAGCAATACACTAAGGCTGATTGTCCGGAAGGGATCTTGGGCTTTTTGGGTGGTCCGGGTTTGGTCTATGAAAGGTTCATCCCATCAGCTATTCTTTCTGAAAGCTTTTCATGCACCAGGAAACTCAGTAAATATCAGAAGTTAAAGCATAAGCCTACCACGCCCTGGATTTACTCCTAATGTCTCTTCAAAGTGCAGCCTGATGCGACGATGACAAATGATTTTCTTCTAATGTTATTTTACATAACCCTTTTTTCTGCATGAGTAGTTAGTGTGGAGTCTGTTAAGTAGTTTTTAGTATACCATTTTAATTTCCTTGTAGTTTCTTTCACTATAACTTTTTTTTTCTTTTTTTTTTTTTTTTTTAGAGTGAGAGCAAGATTTTTGCTATAGGGTGCATGCACTTGTCAGAGAGACAGAGAGACGGAAAGTGAGAAATCACCACCTGGGGGGATGGCCATGCCACAGTTCCTTCTCCTCCATTCTCCTCTTGGGATCTTGGGCATGCACACATGTGCCTGGCATGAGTTCTAAGCCTCTGGGTCCGGGACTCAAACTGTGATTGACTACGTGGGAGTCTGGCAACATAATCTGAGTCCTATCTTTATTTAAGAGTCAGAGAGAAAGAGAAAGTGAGAAATCACCCCCTCCAGCAGGGTGGGGGATGTTGGCCATGCTGCAATCCCCCCTCCTCCACTCTTCTCTCAGGATTTTAGGCACACAGGCACACATTCCTGGTGTGGGCTCCAAGCTGCCAGATCCAGGACTCAAATCACGCTCGACTACATGGGAATCCAGCAATTCAACCACCATGCCATCAACTGGTCCCATTTTTTTTTTTTATTTATTTTTTTGTAGAGAGGTTTTTTTTTTTTTTTTTTTTTTAAAAAAGGTTTTTGCTATAGGGTGCATGCACTTGCTAGACAGACAGAGAGAGACAGAGAGACAGAAAGTGAGAAATCACCCCCCAGGGGGAATAGCCACCCTGCAATCCCTTCTCCTCCATTCTCCTCTTGGGATCTTAAGCATGCATGCACACGCGCCCAGCGTGAGTTTTAAGTCACCGGGTCTGGACTTGAACCGTGGTCAACTACATGGGAGTCCAACGACATAGCCATTACGCTAACTGCTGGTCCCAGCTGGTCTCATTTTTAAAGTTACTTTCTTAGTGGTTGTCCTGGGATTATACTTAACATCTTTTCTTTTTAAAACAATAATTATTTATTTTATTTATTTTTATTATATGTATTTTTTATAAATTTGCTATAGGACACATGCGCGCGAGCAAGAGAGAGAGAGAGAAAGTGAGAAAGCAAGCCACCAGGTCTAGGACTCAAACCAGTTGGCCTTGTGGGAGCCCAGAGCCTCAAACACCATGTGACCTGCTGGCTACTATACTTAGCATCTGAAATTAAAAATAATCTAGTTTGGGACCAGCAGATGGTGTAATGGTTATGTCGCTGGACTTGCACGTAGTGGACTACAGTTCGAGTCCTGGACCAGGCGACTTGAAATTCGCACCAGGTGTGTGTGCATGTGTGCCCAAGATCCCGAGAGGAGAATGGAGGAGAAAGGATTACAGCATGGCCATCCCTCCTGGGAGGTGATTTCTGTCTTTCTATCTCTCTTTCTCTCTCTGACTCTTGGGTGAGCGCATGCGCCCTATAGCAAAAATCTCTCTTAAAAAAAAAAAAAAAGATTTGGGGCATGTATGCCCATGTGTACAGTGTGTTTTTCAAGCCACTGGGGCCAGGATCAGTGGTTGACATGTGTGATCTGACTCCTTTAACCCACTAGGCTGACCACTAGGCTACAGGCCTGCTTTAATTCTTTAGACATGTTTTCCTTCAGTTCTTCGAACATATTTATAATATCTCATTTAACGTCTTTGTATAGTAGACCTAATATTTGGTCCCTTTTGGGGAGAATTTTTACTGAACACTTCCAATGCATGGGACATATATTCCTTTTACGTGTGCCACATTCTAGGTGACAATGGGTCAGCTTTGGAAATCAGATTTCTTCCTTTTCTGTTGTGTTGTTTTTTATTGTTGTTCCTATTTTTTCTCAGTTGGTTTAGAGATTTCTTTTTCTTTTAAGAGAGATTTTTGCTATAGGGCGTGTGCGCTTGTTGGAGAGATTGATGGAAAGTGAGAAATCACCCCTCAGGGAGGATGGCCACGGCGTAATTCCTTCTCCTCCAGTCTCCTCTCAGGATCTTGGGCACACATGCACACATGCCAGGTGTGAGTTTTAAGCTACCAGGTCTGGGACTTGAACTGCAGTCGACTACATGGGAGTCCAGTGATGTACCCATTATGCCATCCGCTGGTCCTGGCTTCGAGATTTCTAAGTTAGTCAGAGATTTCTTTGGTTTCTTTGGCCAATAAGTATTCTGACCCTTTGTCATGGGGCTCTGTGTTTATAGTGGGGGCACCCAGGCAGTTTTACAGCTCTCATTTAGCATACACACACACACACACACACACACACACATATATATATATATATATATATAATTTTTGCCAGAGGGCAAGTACACTTGCTAGAGAGAGATAGAGATAGAAATAGAAAGAGAGAAAGTGAGAAAGCACCCCTATAAGGAACGGTCATGCCCCAATCCCTTTTCCTCTGTTTCTTCCTCCTTTTGGGATTTTGGACACACAAGCACATGGAGCCTTCAGGTCCAGGATGTGAATAGCATAGTTGGCCATGTGAAATCCTGCTGCCTTAGACACTATGTCACCAGCTGGCCCAAAGTCAGATTTTTTAAAAAAGAATTATTTATTTTATTTTATTTATTTATCATTATATATGTTTTAAGTTTTCTACAGGGCACATGCACTCACCAGAGAAAAGACAGAGAAGGAGATACAGAGAGAAAGAAAAGTAAGGAAGCAAGCCACCTGGTCCGGGCCTCTAACCACTCTCGGCCATGTGGGAGTCCAGCGCCTTAACCACTATGCTACCTGCTGACTCCAAGTCAGATGTTTTTAACGTGGACATTTAACTCCCCAGATTTTCCTTTTAAGTTTCCGGCCAGGCTCTTGTTTGCCCAAACTGGTATCCCTTCCCCAGGCAGCTGTAAAGTTAAACAATTGCTACTGGCTTGGTTTTTTTTTTTTTTGGAGAGGTTTTTGCTATAGGGTGCATGCACTTGCCAGAAAGAGAGAGAGACAGAGAGACAGAAAGCGAGGAATCAACCCCCAGGGGGGATGGCCATGCTGCAATCCCTTCTCCTCCATTCTCCTCTCAGGATCTTGGGCACGCATGCACACGTACCCGGTGTGAGTTTAAGCCACCAGGTCCGGGACTCAAACCGTGGTTGACTACATGGGAGTCCAGCGACATAGCCATTACACTAACTGCTGGTTCCTGCTGGCTTTGTTTTTAACAGTGACCACCTTTTACTACTCCCTTTCTATTTTCACGTTTCTTTATTTTTTCTGAGACAGAGAGAGAAAGAGGCACCCCAACCAGCGTCTTCATGCTGTGACCCATCCCTAGCCTCGGCCAGCCAGGACCATAGATGCACAGCCACGGAGTGTACAGGGAGACCTAGGGAGACAAACCCAGGACCTTCTCCTCTGACCTCAGTGGTGCATTTTATTACCACTGTGCCGCTGTGGCTGGCCACGTGGATTGTTTTTGATGGACACCTGCAGCTAGATTTTTTCCTGCAGAGCAAGCTCCAGAGTCAGGTCAGAGGATAAGAACTTGTGAATGGAAATTTTCAGGGAGCTGCAAGACAGATCAAACAGTGACAACGGTCTGGGGACGGGACGATGTGAGGAACTTCAAACCTGGCCTGTCCCCCTGGGTGAATGCAAGCCTGCTGTTTTCAGGTACAGGTGATTGTGAGGTGCTTGGGTTTTAAAGAAGGAAATAGGTCAAGTTATAACATCACAAACCTTGGTGTCTTTTTTTTTTTTTTTCCGAGAGGTTTTTGCTATAGGGCGCTTGCGCTCACCAGAAAGACAGAGAGAGACAGAGAGACAGAAAGCGAGAAATCAGGGGGGATGTCCACGCCGCAATCCCTTCTCCATTCTCCTCTCAGGATCTTGGGCACGCACACACACGCGCCCGGCGTAAGTTTAAGCCGCTGGGTCCGGGACTCGAACTACAGTCGGCTACATGGGAATCCAGTGACATAGCCATTACGCTAACTGCTGGTCCCACCTTGGTGTCTTTTAACATCACAAACCCTGATGCTCTTATTGAATTTCAGCAATTTTTCTTGAATGATGGCTTCTCAAACTGTTGTAAATTTGGTTGTCAGAGTTCTGTTAAAGTGGATTTGGATGATTTTTATTAGTGTTTTCATTGTTTTTATGAAGGTCCTCATTCCTGAATGCCTATCTCCTGAACTTGTGTTTTTATATATGAACATGTTTTTTATCATGGAAAGTTGCAAGCACATATAAAAGTGGAAAGAATAGTATAATAAAGTCCCATGTATCCACCAAGCCAGGTTCAACAAGGATTAACGCATGGCTGATTTTGTTTCTTTTCACGCCAGCCCGGATCGCAAGGAAGCAGAGCCTGAGGCAAAGACACGTGGATTCTTTATTAAAAAGGGCTTTCTCAGGGGTTCTGATCCCAGGTCAGCCAGAACATGCTGGGCATAGCAGTAATCTAGCTAACTGGGAGTCTGGGGCAGGAGGGTCACAACACGAGAGACCCTGTCAAAGGTGTTTCTATCTCTGTCTCCCCAGCTTCCTATAAAAGAGCAAAGGGGGCAGAGAAGGACTTCCCTAGGAGAAGCAGCACTGGGATGTGATATTGAGCTGGTCGCTGTCCAATGCGGCTGGCTGCCCTTGAGAAGCCATTGAAACAAGGGCCATGCGTCTGGTGGGAGAGGCTGAAGAATTTATCCCCTGGTCCTGTCTCCCACGGAGAGTCACCAGACAGGGCACTAGTTCCTCTGCACTTCCAGTTCTTATGTGTGGATGACTGGGTCCTTAGCATCACAAGGAAAGTCACTGACAGGACCTGAGTGCAAAGGGCAGGTCCACAGGGCGGTGCTGTTGGGTTCCAGAGCCAGTCCCTGCAACAGTGACTGGGATGCGTGACAGAGGAGGTTGTACATGGAGGGTCCAAAAAGCATCTACGTTCTTATCCCACTCCTTGTCCATCCCCCCGCCCCTCCACCCCCAGATCTCCCCGCGGGGTTGGGCAGGCAGTTTGTGTGTGTGTGTGTGTGTCTATTATCCTTTTATTTCAGTCAAAATTATGCCAACACCCTATGCCAAGCAATCAATATCTGATTCTTAAAATTTCCTTTTTTTTCCTGATTGGGAAATCTGTCTCGTTTTTAGCATACTCCTATTACTAGGAGTAATTCGTTACTCCTCAATTGCTTACTTGCCAAGTAGTTGGAAAAGGGTGGGCAGGCAGTTTTAACAAGCTCCCCAGGTGCTTCTAATGCACTCTCCAGGGTGCTGGTTCTTACCGCACGAGGACAGCTCTGCTTTCTCGCCTGGTGTGTTTGCTGAATTCTGGAGGCTGGTTCCAGTCTCCGTCGCCCTCTGCTGGTTAGCTGTAAGTTTGCAGCAGGCTGGCCCCAGACCTTATTAACATTCCTGCCCCAGCTCTGGGAGTCTAGCCCTGTGATTCTCCAGAGAAAGGGGCATTTGCTCTGTTTTAGGCAAACCCTCAGAGCCTCGACCTGATCCTCAGCTTTGCTGTCTCTGGTGCCATGGACTCGGCCCTGATTAAACCATTTCTGACCCAAAGAAAACTCCAATCTCACCTCCTTCAAGAGTTCTGATTGCCTCCAGGCAGAACAAGTGGTGTCCTCCTTAGTACTCCTTAGATCGTGTCCTCCCTGGTTCTGTGGGGTGGTGGTGGGGAACCACTCTGGTTAAGAAGGTGCTTTGGCCAGTGCCTGGCCCTGGCAATATAATTAAAGTGGATCTTTACTGAGCACTGATTTTCTGCTAGGCACTGTCCTAAGTGCTAAAGTAGCTCTTAGGATACCTCTATGAGGTGACCCCTGTTATTATGTGCATGAGGAAACTGAGACATAGAGTTCAAGTAATTTTCCCAAAGCCATACAGTCAGACAAGAAGCCAAGCCTGGACCCCGGGCTGTGCTGTTACTGTGCCCAGACACTCTTAGCTACTTGGCACCCATTATCATGCTTCGTTTTGCAGATGGAAAGATGGGGCTCAGAGAGAAGAAAATGGAACAGATCTGGAGCTGACCGTCCCTGCTCCCCTGAGCCAGAGAACCTCTGTGGGCAGAGTTCACCAAGTCTGACTGACTGCATCAGCAGCATCTGGATGCCATAAAAATGTATATTCCCTGTGATCCTGAACCCACCAGTTTGGGGATAAATTGTGAGAATCTGCATTTTTAGAGGCTTTTGGCATAGGGCATGTGCATTTGCCAGAGAGAGAGGAGATAGAGGGAAAGTGTAAAATCAACCCCCATGGGGGAATGACCCTTCTGCAATCCCTTCTCCTCCATTCTCCTATGATTTGGGGCACACATGCACATGCACCCGGCATGATTTACACGCCACTGGGACCAGGACTCGAACCACAGTCAACTATGTGGGAGTCCAGTGACGTAAACACTATGCCACCTGCTGGCCTGGGAATCTGCATTTTAAAAAAGTTTATTTCTTCCATGAGCAAGAAAGGCAGAGATAGAGGCTCAGCACCCCACAGAGTCTTGGTGTAATACACACCCACCGTCAGCCATGCTGAGATCACAAGCATACACGGGGCCTGGTGCACTCTGGGAGGTCTCCAGCACGAATCTGGAACCTTTCAATTTGGGTCAGCCTCAACATTGTGTTTTCCTGCTGTGCCACCATTCAGCCCTGTGAGTTTGCGTCCAGGTGGCCTCGATTCACACAAAAGTTTGAGAAAACTTATTGTCCTCCCTTTACGCACCCATTAGAGCACATCCAACGTGTCACCTTAGAGAAAAATTACTTTGGCATGGGTTTCTTTCCTCAAAAATGCTTTCTCTGCAAGTAACAGGATTAACAACAGTGGCTTAAAAATCCCGATGACCTTTATTGTATAATAAAATGTCCAGAATTAGCCTGTTTCAAGGCAGCCGGCAGCCCAGCAGCCCAGGTGCTGAGTCTAGTTCTCACTACCTGACTGGCTGCTCTCCTTCATGCATGTGCTTCATGGTCACAAGATGGCTGCTGCAGATCCAGGCTTGCCTAGACAGTTACTTTTCTAGACCTTTTGGCAGCAAGGATATAATTACACATGACTTAATTTCAACCACAGAGATGTTTGTTTGTTTGTTTGTTTTTTCTTAGAGAGATTTTTGCTATAGGGCGCATATGCTTGCCAGACAGAGAGCAGAAAGTGAGAAATCACCCCTCAGGGGGATGGCCACATCACAATCCCTACTCCTCTGTTCTCCTCTTGGGATCTTGGGCATGCATGCACATGTGCCTAGCGTGAGCTTTAAGCCGCCAGGTCTTAGACTTGAACTGAGGTCTACTATGTGGGAGTCCAGCGATGATACCATTACACCATCTGCTGGTCCCAGTCAAGCAGATGCTCTTACCTGGAATTTTAAATTGGGAGTGGTGGGCCATGGGGACTCCATTCTGGGAAACAATGGGATGGTTCTGGTGGCCGAAACATTCTTGGGCCTCCTTATTCTTAGTTCAAGCAACGATACCCTCACTTGATGGAGTCTGTAATGCGTTTTGACTATGGTGCTGTGTGGCTGACCTTTGCTCATGTCTGTTTTCTAAGCCAAGCTCTCTAGCTTCTCAGCTGGTCTGCGAATTCTCTATTCCTTCTAGTATTTTCTCCAGTGACTGATTCAGCCATAGCCAATTTCCATTGCATGAAGATAGATCTACTATGGTTGGCCGCTTAAGATCTCAGCTGACGGACCAGTAGGTGGCGCGGTGGTTAAGGTGCTGGACTTCCGCACAGAAGACCGTGGTTTGAGTCCCAGACCTGGCAGCCTAAAAATCACACTGGGTGCATGTGCATGCATGCCCAAGATCCCAGGAGGAAAATGGAGGAGAAGGGACTGCAGCGTGGCCATTCTCCCATGGAGGATGAGTTCTCACTCTTCCTCTCTCTGGTGAGTGCACACGCCTATGGCAAACCACCCCCACTCCCCCCCCCCCAAAAAAAAAAAAAAAGAAAAAAGAAAAAAGAAAGAAAAATGATCTGAAACTCAACTCCACAGAGAAAACTCCAATTACAGGAAAAATTTGCTTGTTATTTCCCAGGACAAAACCAGCCTTTCCTTCATCACACTCATCACAACCTGTCAGTGTTTCATTTGTTTACTTGCTCTGTCTGGCTCCCTACTGGGATAGAACAAGCCCCACAGCTGTGGACTGTTGTGTTCCTGTGTGTACAGAATAATGCCCGACACACAGTAGGTGTTCAGAATGGGTTTAACTGACTGAAGAGGTGAATGGATACAGGGATGGTTAAAGAGGCTTGTTTTGAGATGGGGCTGACATGGGAGGAGTCACCAAATAGGCAGAGAAGCTCCCTACTCGAGGTCACAGTCCTTCCTCCATGGTCACCCAAATGATCTCTGTTCTCCTTAGTGATGAACAGGCCCACCCTTGTCTAGAGAGGGCATTATGAAGAGAAGACCTTTTCTTTTTTTTTTTGAGAGAGAGGGATTTTTGCTATAGGGCATGTGCACTTGCAGGAGAGACAGAGAGATAGAAAGCAAGAACTCACCCCTGAGGGGATGGCCACGCCACAATCCCTTCTCCTCTATTCTCCTCTCAGGATTTTGGACATGTATGCACATGCACCTGGTGTGAGTTTCAAACCACCAGGTCCGGGACTTGAACCATGGTCAGCCACATGGGAGTCCAGCACCTTAAGCACTACACCACCTGTTGGCCCCTGAAAAGACCCTATTCTTAAACAAATCACAAGGGATGTCCCTGCCCTGGGTAGGGAGGATGCCTGCTTCTCCTACATCCTTCGAGGCCAGCTCATGCAAGTCCTCCCAGATTGCCTCAGCCTCCTGGCTGGACCTCAGGCCTTCTTTTCCCTCTGAAAGCTGCTCCTCCTTCCAGGTCTGGTGTGGAACTCTGGGCACTGGGAACCTTGACCAGACAAGAGCAGCCGTTGCTCCCTGGTCTGAGGCCAGTGTCCCAGCACAGAGAATATGGAGTCAGACACAGAGGTGGCCGATGCGGGGTCAGAGACAGAAGGCAGAGGGCCGTTGGCCCTGGTGCGGGGCAGATGGGAGGAAGGAAGATGTGCTGATAAGCGCCCCACTTTCCAGCCTCCCCCCATACCCACGCCCACCCACCGGGGACGGGGACGAGCGGCAGGCTTGTGCTCCAGGAGGCCTGGATTGCTGAGCTTCTCTGAGAAATGGTCCTGGGGTCAGCCACACCCCTCCTTCTTCGCATCCCATGTCCAGACCCTCAGCATGTCTTGCAGGCCCTGCCTTTTCCACTTCTCACCCCACCCTTCGCTACCACCCCGGTCCACGTCGCCGTCACCCATCTCTCACTGTAGCCTTCTACGGACTCCCTGCCGCAGCCAGAGGTTTCTTTCAAAACACAGGTCAGGTCTTGTCACTCCTCTGCTCAAAACCCTTCTGGGACTGGCTCTGAGGCCTGGTGGTTAAGATGGCTGGACCCCCTATGGCCAAATGAAAGGTTTGAGTCGGGGACCAGGTGGCTTGAGAAACAAGCCAAGTGCGTGTGCGCGAATGACCCAAATCCAGAAAGGATGAAGAAATAAAGAAGGGATGCATGTGACTGTGCTCCATGGGAGTGCTTTCTCCCCTCTCTTTCTCCCCTCTCTCTGGCAAGTGCACATACCCTCTAGGGAAAAAAAAAAAAAAAAAAAAGAAAAAAGAAAAGAGAAAAGCAGAACATCTTCCTGGGCTGCCCATCTCATTTATGAGAGAAGCTGAAGTCCTCCTAATGATTTGCAGGGCCCTGCAGGGTCTGTCCCCTCCCCGCCCCCCTGCCTTTCTGCCTTCACCTCCAAGTACTCTTACTCCCATTTCTCCATGACAGGGGCATTGCATCCTTTAGGTTCATACTGGTCATACTCCCACCTCGGGGCTGTGTTCCATTATCCCTGGAACTTGGTCCTTTAGATTTTCACGTGGCCGTCCCTCACAGTTCAATATCACCGTCTGACAGCCTGCTCTGTCCAGTCCCTCCCCACACATACCCCATCCTGACTTTTATTCATCAGCATATGAATCATTCCTTGATTTTATATGATTACTTGATTATTTGTATGTATTAGGTTACTCATTTTATTTTCTATCTCCTTCCACTTCCTCCTGCCTCCACTCCACTGCCTGCCCTCCTGCCCACCCCCCCCCCCCCCCATGATGGCAAATCTCCAGCTCATCTGGGCTCAGTCCCCACAACCTAGTCACACTGGGATCTCCTTAATCATTCACTTCGGTGAAATCTTGGCCGTGGAGTTTACTGTGATGCTGGGAGGTCACATGTTGGAGCATCAGGTGAGTGGGATTATCAGTGTCACACAACCGTTCTGTAGAGTTATGCCCTCACCCCCCATAGGCATTTCATGAAAGCTGGGCCTTCAGTCTGACACACTGGCCATAAATGACTATAAATGCCTGTAATTCCCCCCATGGACCAGCAGGAGGTGTCCCACTCTAAGCCCTACTAGTTCAGAAATATTAGGAGGCACACTCCAAAGAGACAGCACGTATGTCCTCTAGGGGAAAGAATGAGAAAAGGGAAACTATCTATTTTTAAATTCTCTGATATGCTTATATATTTAGAAAATTTTAACATTGTGATTATATTTGTCTAAAAATATCTTAATGTGCCTGTATATATTTAAACATTTTTATTTTATAAGAGATAAAAGTAACCTACTACAGAGTGACCATAAAGTCTGAGTATTCAAACTTTAAGCAATAAAAAGTAATGTAAGGGAACTACAGGTGAGGTGGTGGTTAAGGTGCTGGACTCTCACATGCTGACTATGGTTTGAGTCCCAGACCTGGTGGCTTGAAAATCACACTGGGCCTGTGTGTGCACATGCTTAAAATCTCAGGAGGAGAACGGAGAAGGGATTGTGGTGTGGCCCTTCTCCCTGGAGGATGATTTCTCACTTTCCCTCTCACTGTCTCTCTCTTTCTCATCTCTTTCCGGCAAGCACACATGTCCTATGGCAAAAGCATATAAACAAAGTAATATAAAAGTAAAATAAGTAAAAGTAAAAAGTAAATATGATACAGTATTATTTAAGTAATGAGTGGTGTTCTTTTATTTTGTTTCAGATTGAATCTCCTTGGTTATGTCTTCTGAGACATTCTAAAGGTACAGGTTTACTCACTGAGAATCAGAGACATAAACCACCTGAGGCAGTGTGCAGAGTGGATGGACGGATACCTGACTGTCCCTGTAGTTCCATACAGCACAACAAATTATTCCTTGTGAAGGGATGACATGTTGAACTTACCATGTAATGTCACTGAGCATGGTATGTATTGTTATGTGACACTACAGAAGCCGTCTTAGGCCTATTTCCCTGTGTTTTTACCTGTATATCGGCCACTATTGACATACCAGTGATTAAATGAAGTGCTGTAGGTTATCCTAAAGACATGTGACGACCAGCATGAGAGTAAGGAATGGAGAGGGTGTGCTCTAAGCCTCTGTGTCCTCCAGGGTACTGGGGTGTGATAATGCCCACCTTTGGGGGGATGCTGGGAGGAGAAGTCACCATAATGGTAGGAACTGGGCTGTCTGAGGCTGGCTTCCAAGGTGAGTCTAATCAAGGCTGAGAGGAAGACTGCCCAGAATAAGGTGCAGGAAGCGGGAAGAGACTCCTGGGAAGAGAGATTCTTGGGGGTTCCTTGTTGACATTATCTCAGCACAGGAATGAGACAGCCAGTAGCTAAATAGCTGCAGGAAAGGAGGCTGGGAGGAGGCCAAGAATGCTTCTCCAGGGCTGGGTGCCATGGCATGGACATGCTTCCTGGAGCTTCTGCATCATTCATCGTGCTGTCTCCTTGTGAACCTGTGATGGCATTTATTTCTGGATGCCTTTTCAGAATTTGTGTAGGTAGTACTGCATAACACACAGGGTAGGACGAGAGCTGATCTCTCCGTGGGAATTCCAGCCATGGGTTGCACTAACTTTTCTATGACCTAAATTTCAGCTCCCTCATCTTAAAATGAGGATGCTATTACTACTTTCCTCAAAGGATTGTTGGAAGGATTACATAAATGCCCATAATATACAGCAGTCCATTGTATACTGTCAATGAATATTAAATATTACAATATTAAATATTACAATTTTCAGTCATTCTAATCAGTCTCTTTAGTCATTCATTTATTTTTTTTTAATTTTTAAGAGAGATTTTTGCTATAGGGCATGCGCACTTGCTAGAGAGACAGAGACACAGAAAGCAAGAAATCATCCCCCAGGGAGGATGGCCACGCCACAATCCCTGCTCCTCCATTCTCCTCTCGGGATCTTGGGCACGCACGCACATGTGCGCAGCTTGAGTTTTAAGTCTCCAGGTCTGGGACTCAAACTGCGGTTGACTACGTGGGAGTCCAGTGATATAGCCATTACACCATCTGCTGGCCCCAGTCATTCATTTATTTATTTGTTCACAATTTCATTCACCTCTTTGATTTTTTTCCTGAGTATTTGTGTTAGTTAATCTACATCAGACACTGTGTTAAGTATGGAGGATGTAGGGCTAAAAAAGTATGACTCCTGGCCATGACAAACATTGTACATAGTCTAGGAGGGGGCAGAATAGACATAGCCCAGATGACCTTTCACTAAAGTGACCTAAAACTACATATACATGGTGAAGGAAATCATAGAGGAGGGACCAGTGTGCCTGGGATACAGTAAGGTGGAAGAATGTGGGGAAGAATTCTTAGAAGAGGTGGTGAGTGCACCCTATAGCCAAAATCTGTCTAAAAAATAAAGTAGAAAAATGAAGATGGCAGGGCCTGTGCCCTCAATTTCACAAGCAGCCAGAATTGCCTTCGGAGTCCATGGGCCAGCACCCTTTTAATAAAGAACTTGCTGATCCACTGTGTGGTGTGTAGGACACAGACAGCATGCAGATGCAATGCCTCTGTTACTGAATTCAAACCAGGGTCACTTGCCCAGGCACTACAAACTATAGATACTTGGTGTGATGAAGGTAAGGACAGCTTTATTGCGATGTGCAAAGCTTGTGCAAGGAGCCCAGGCAGCTCATGCTGAAAAGTCCATCTTCCCGAGGTATGCTCCACGTGGGTTTTTAAGGGCCAAATTAGGGGGCAGGGTCCTAGGTACATGATCAGTTCAATGATTGGTTCAAAAGGGTGTGATCATCATGTGGACATTCTTGATTGGTGAGGCCATAATCAGATTTCTGTTCAGGTTTCTGGAGCCATTCAGCCTAGGGTCTTTTTTTTTTTTTTTTTTTTGGAGAGGTTTTTTGCTATAGGGCGCGTGCGCTCGCCAGACAGACAGAGAGAGACATAGAGACAGAAAGCGAGAAATCACCCCCCAGGGGGGATGGTCACGCCGCAATCCCTTCTCCTCCATTCTCCTCTCGGGATCTTGGGCATGCACGCACACACACCCGGCGTGAGTTGTAAGCCACCCGGTCCAAGACGCGAACCGCAGTCGACTACGTGGGAGTCCAGCGACATAGCCATTACGCTAACTGCTGGTTCCCCAGCCTAGGGTCTTTGAGCTCACAGCCAGCAGTTTCCATCCTCCAAAACATCTTACATATTGAAATGAAAACCTTATCTTTCCTTTAGGAGAGTTTTAGTGGTCTAATGGCCCTCATTCATGGCCAATGTTGTTTCATTATCATAACCAAAATCTAAAGTCTTACCCCTTGCTCTGGGCCATTACAATGTAAATGACCTTGTATTCCAAGCACCTTAGAAAATACCTTTACTCCTAGTGCAGCTCTTATTAACTTTCAGTTTGGGAAATTCTTACTTTTGCTTTAACAGAAGGGGAAACTGAGGATGCATCTCTCTTAGAGGGTCCCTGCTCAGTTTCACCTCCAGCACCTGTCACAGTTTTCTGGCAGAGGCTGTGACTTTCCAGAAATGACTGAACATGGCCATTCTGCCCCCTGCCGACTCTCTTTGGGAAGTGTTTGCACTGTGGCTTCCCCAGGGCCGCTGATATTTTCTCAAAGCTACGTCATGGCTCCTTCTACCTGACCCACCTTCCACCTGCCTCTCCTCACACAAGGGCAGACCTGCATCATGGTCTGAAGGTCTATTCCCTACTCCTGTACTCAACCCCGTGACTGTTATAGGATGGGAGACTTGGCTGTGTTGTATGAAGTTCTAGGGTTTAGGATTCTTAGGGTTCAGATCTCTTAGTTTAGGGACCTGTCCCCACCTGCACCCCAGTTGCAAAATAAAACCACAACCACGAGAAAAGTGGGTAGAAAAGAATACTTTATTAGGAAGAAAGATTTTAGAAAAGTATGCCCAAAAGACTTTTGGGCAGGCAGATTGCTAGGTAGGTATTGTGTTTGGAACCAGTTAGTTTTAATTTTTATTTGATAATGAGTATTTGACAGTGGGTGGTCTGTCACAGTATCTCTGTTCTTGAATTCCCTGGCTTTCTCCAGTGCCCAGACATCTCTCTCACAGGTGAGGAATTCGAAGAATTTGGTCACCTAGTTGTGCATGCCCAGTGTGAACCTTGATGATAAAGAGCATCCTTATTGGGATGAACTACCCATAGATAAGTTTATTGCCCTAATGGGAATCAGGATGTTGACCAAAAAGTCTCCTTGGGTATTTATGAGGAATGAAGAGGGAAATTAGCAACCTTCTTGAGGTTCTTTTCTCAGGTAATAAAGAAGAAAAATGGGATCTGCCTTGCCTTCCCAGCGCCAGGAGCTTGGGTGGGAGGAGGCGTTCTCTCAGAGTCTTGTTGAAATTGTGATCGATGTGACTTAGGTCCTTCTGCTATTATCTTAGAGTTGCCCTCTTATTTCTAATGAACTGTCTACCATAGTACTTCTCGCCCCATCTTGACATTCCCAAGGACCTCACTGATTCTAATTCCTGACATAACTGATTCTCACTTGAAATCCCCTCCTGCCTTAGGCTAGCATCCAAGTAACTTCTGCCTGACTCCAAGTGCTAAGTCTATTTCGAAGGGCAGAGATCTGTCCAGTGAAGATATTTCAGAAGAGCATGACTGAGGCTCCACACACCATCCTCAAGGCAGGCCAACGCCTTGAAATGAGCAAGGAGTGGATTCAGGAAGCAGAGATCTGTTCAAGTCCCTGTCCCTTTCCCTCCAGGTATATTCCAGCTTCTCTCTCTACTCTTGGGCAGGTAGTGGAGCTTACCTGATGTATGAATTTGGGAACAATAATTGTGTATGACTTAGCTCAAGGTAAAAACCCCGTGGCCCCTCTAGGTTTTCGCCCCCATAGAAGGAAGCCTATCCTAGTCCGGATGGTCCATGTCTGGGTGGACAGGGTAATGGAGACCACTGGTTACCCCTTCCCTTCATAGCAGTAGAAACCTATTAAGCTGGGTAAATGACCACCTAGCTAATGACCACCACCCTTTTCAGCCTATCTTGCAACCAGTTGTACTTACTAAGTTCTGGCCAATTGGATGTAAGCAGGAAAAAAATGTTTAATTTCATCATAATCTTTTTTTTTGTTGTTTTAGTTTTTATTGACTTATTGATTCCTTCTATGAACTAGAGAGACACAGAGACAGAGGCAGGGAGATACCATCTTCCAATCCAGCTTCAGCTAGTCCTGGATTATGGGCATGCACACGCCTGAGTACTCAAGGAGGTCTCTGGATGTGAACCTGGAACCTTCCCATGTAGGTCAGCCTTGTAGAGCATCCCATTTTACCAATGCACCACTGTCTGACCCCAGTGAAATGTATCATTTCAAATGTCAACTTTTTTTTTTTTAGAATTATCCATTTAATTACATTTGTTTATTTTTATTTGATCAGAGAGAGGGGGAAAGTAAGAAAGCAAGCCACCTGGTCCAGGGCTCAAACTGTGGTTGGTCATGTGGGAGTATCCAGTGCCTCAACCACGCCACTTGCTGGCCCCTCAAATGTCAACTTTTAGATGGTTCTCTTAATGGGAAGGAGGGTGCCTATTGCTCCCCCTTTTCATCCTTCCTTCTGGATGGACTGTAGAGCTGGAATAACTACCTTGAGCCACCACACAGCAGAAAGAAGCTCCATGTAGAGGATGGCAGAGCAATAAGACAAAAGAACTCTGGGTCCCTGAACTGCCTTCCTGGACTCTCACCTAGGAAAGAAATCATTGCCTGTCTTGTTTATGACATTGGTCTTTTGGGTTTCCCAGCTATGATAACTGAGGACATATTCTAAGCAATATTGCAAAATCGCCTAACTAGCAGGTTCTTCTTCATCTCACATTTTGCTACAACTTCCAACTTTAATTCTACCAAAAAGAAATGTAATGTTGTGGTCTCTGCCTGCTATTTATTTATTGTTGAACATGTCAAGAACCAGGGCCAACAGGTGGTGTAGAGGTTAAGGTACTGGACTCCCACATGGTCAACCACAGTTAGAGTTCTGGACCTGGTGGCTTGAAACTCACACTGGGTGCATTTGTGTGTGTCCAAAATCTCGAGAGGAGAATGAAGGAGAAGGGATTACGGCATGGCCATTCTCCCCAGGAGGCAATTTCTCACTTTCTTTCTCTATCTCTCTAGAAAATGCACGTGCCCTATAGCAAAAATCTCAAGACAAAACAAACAAAAACCCAAAACTCCTCAAAAATAACCAAACAGAAAAACATGCCAAGAACCTGAATGGGATAGAGGGTGCTCAGGAAATGCTGATGAGGCTGATGTTTGAGGGAATGACACTCTGGGCAGGTTTCACATGATGGGAGGACATGGAAATCTCTGGATTTCTTTCCTTTTATTGGAGCCAGAGCGGACATCTGTCTATTTTGCCCTCACCCTCCTTACTGTGGACTGGGGTGAAGTACTGAGGAGGAATGGAAAGCCTCTATCCCCAAGCCTAAGGAAAGAGTAAGACCCCACGAGTTCCCTTGAAGGGAGCAGTGAAGCTTGCAACAGGAAGCGCCAGCGCCAGCCTCTCTCTTGCTCAGCACTGGAGGCCTGCTGTACCACAGACTGGGCAGACTGGGGGGTACTGGGGGTGGGGGCAGCTGCAGTTGCTGGAGTCGGGCCTGATGAGGGCTCCCAGGAGAGCTTGATGTCAGGAGCAAGTGTGGCCATGGATTCTGGTGCTGGCTTCTTCTGGGGGATTTGAGAAGTGGGAAATGTAGGCAGAAACAGCTTGGGATGCAGGGAGAGGAAGGGGCAGCTGGGGTAGCCTGCGTGCCACTGCTGGGGGTGGGACAAGGAGGTGTGAGCCTCCTGTGGGTCCCAAGAAAGGGAACCGGTACAGCCATGTTGAAACGCCACTCCCTCCAGGGCAGTTTGAGGTAGCAGTGTGCCCGCGGGGCCTGAAGCCGAAGGCCACATTGCTCATGGCAGGCAGTGAGCAGCACAGAAAGCCCGGCTCCAGGTGCTGGTGACACAGAGGGCCCCGGTGGCCCAAGTTACATCGGCATCCACGAAACAGACTCTTGTCACTTTTCTCGTCATTTTTTTTCTCCCTGCTCCAATTCTGAGGGATCAAGCAAGAGGAAAGGAAGACAGGAAAGAATACCATGCTCATTGCAAGCCTGGGTCAGGCCTGAGCGGAGCACAGAGGAGAAGCCTTGGGCTGGATGGGGCTGGTATTCCCTTTAGATTGGACTGCTCCCTTAAATGTGGACAGTGAGGCGGAATGGCTAAAATTGGATTAGTTAGACACATGACAGGAAAACTAATGGGATCTGCTTGGAGTTATTATTAAAGTCTATGTCTATATCTCTTCAGAGAGAGAGAGAGCGCAAGAGAGACAAATACCCTCAACAAGGTCTTCACACTGCAATCCACGCCCAGCCTCAGCCAGCCAGCGTCATGGGCACATATACACATGCCTGGGGTGTACAGGGAGACCTCAGGACGCGAACCTGGGACCTTCCCATATGGCTGGAGCATTGCGCAGCATTGATTACTGCTGTTCACCTGTGGCTGGCCTGTTTGGGGTTATTTCTAGTGGCAAAGACTGAAGAACCATCAGAGTATGTGTGAAGGTAGAGAAGTTCTGGTTGAGTTAAGAGCACTGTGGCTGGGTGAGGTGGCACAATCTATCCTGGCCAAAAGAGGAAGAGTATAGCCCAGAGGAGGGAAGAGCCTAGTCTGAGCCGAGAGCAGGGCACCACTGCAGCCTACCCAGCAAAAACCCTAAAGACCCTTCTCACGCTGACAGGTAGAAAGGCCCTAAAGGAGTTTGTAACACAGAGGGTGCCTAAAGCTACTGTGACAAGTGCTCCTTCCCAGAGCAGCCTCATCTATTTCTTTCTTTTTTTTTTTTTTTGGAGAGATTTTTGCTACAGGGCGGGTGCGCTCGCCAGACAGACAGAGAGAGACATAGAGACAGAAAGCGAGAAATCACCCCCCAGGGGGGATGGTCACGCCGCAATCCCTTCTCCTCCACTCTCCTCTCGGGACCTTGGGCACGCACGCACACGTGCCCGGCGTGAGTTTTAAGCCACCGGGTCCGGGACGCGAACCACGGTCGACTACGTGGGAGTCCAGCGACATAGCCATTACACTAACTGCTGGTTCCCCAGCCTCATCTATTTCTGACATCACATCTAAGGGGCTAGCAGGTGGCATGGTGGTCAAGGCACTGAACTCCCACATGGCTGAAGCATGGTTCAAGTCCCAGACATGGCAACTTAAAAATCATGCTGGGCACGTGTGCATGTGTGCCCAAAATCCTGAGGGGAGAATGGAGGAGAAAGGATTGAGGCATGGCCATCCCCCTGGCACTTCCCCTCTCTGTATCTTTCTGGCAAGCATAAGCACAAGCACCCTATGGCAATTAAAAATAAAAAATAAAAAAAAGGAAAAAAAATTCATTGAAACAACTTGGAATATCTCCTCATTCTATCAACCACAGCAACATAGAACAAGCCTCTTCCCTCTGGACATTGGAACACATAAATCAAGGCCTCCTAAGTTCATCCCTTCTATAGATGGGCATACCCCCACCCCTTTTTCTTTAATTTTTTCCCCTAAAAGAATGATTTATTTAATTTAATTTATTTTTTAAATTTAATTTATTATTATTATTTTTAATTTGCTATACGGCACATGTGCTCACCAGAGAGAGACAGAGGGAAAGTGAGAAAGCAAGCCGCCAGGTCCAGGACTTGAACCACAGTCTGCCATGTGGGAGTCCAGTACCTTAACCATCACACTACCTGCTGGCCCATCCCTCTTTCTT
Organism: Tupaia tana; assembly: GCA_026018925.1. Classification (NCBI taxonomy): domain Eukaryota; kingdom Metazoa; phylum Chordata; class Mammalia; order Scandentia; family Tupaiidae; genus Tupaia; species Tupaia tana. The sequence continues at coordinate 35,159,605 of JAKSZU010000015.1, read as the reverse complement.
TCTCCATGACCTCAGGTGAAACAGTAGTCTTGTAGAGTCGGAGCTGTGTGATCGCACTTGGTGAACATTTATTTTGAGCATAAGGGTGTGAATGCCGCTGCAGATGACTAACCATTTCCTGTCTTTCAGGATGGCCCCAGGGAGGAGCAGAAATGTCCCACCTGCAGGTCAGGGCTGAGGGTCAGCATGTGGTCCCGACCGGCTTCTCCCATATCCACTTGGAGAGTCCCTGGGTCAGGTGCAGCTTGCTCCTGCAGCCCTGGCGGGTGTGAGGGTTGAGGAGGGCCACGGGGCTCATGGCGCAGGCAGCCACGGGGAAAAGTGGCCGGGCAACGTGCAAACGTGATCAAGTCAGAGGCCAGGGAAGACCCAGCCTCTCTTGGGGGTGAGTGGGGAAGAGATGTGTGCCGGAGACTGGAGGTCCGCATCTGGGTGTCCCAAGCTGGACAGCACAGGCAGGGGTCTCACACTGCAGCGAGTCCTCCTGCTCCATGGCACCCAAGTTTGTATGGGGGCCACCAGGGCCTTTCACTCAGCCACGTCGATGGGCAGCATGGCCTTGATGGCAGGGAACCTGCTGCAGGAGAAGTCAGCGAGCAGCTGCTTGGTGCCGCTCCGGGTGGGCAGGATCTCAAAGCGGACCCGGGACCGCTCCTTGGGGCCCAGGGCCGGCACGCTAATGGGGAAGGATATGGTTAGCACTGGTTGGAGACACATAGAGCTTGGGCTGAGCAGGCCTTCTGTGGCTCCCTCCCAGGTAGTGACGCCCCAACAGGGGAAGGGAGGTATGCCTCAACCTCCCAAGTATGCTAAGCCCTGAGGGCCAGCTCTTGGCTCTGGTGCCTTGGACTTCCCAGGAGGTTAAGCTTGGTGACCGCCAAACCAAAAGCAAACACGGATCCCAAAGACTGAAGAACTTAAGGCCAGAGGGAACTCTATGTGCCCTACCCAGGGGCTCTGGGAAGGACCTCCTGCTTGCCACCCGCCATCCTTACCCTGGCCAGTCAAGCCTAGTACTTACTCAATCTTAAGGTTACCCAGCAGCAGGCCGCTCCCCTCTACCATCAGCACACAGTTATTCACTGGCTGGTCCAAGGGGTTGGAGAAGAGCATCCGCACAATCGTAGGCTTCTTAACATGAGCCTGGTCCATCACCTACGGAGGGGAGGGGCTAAGAGTCAGGACATCTGCCACCCCGCCCTGCTGCCACTTGGTGAGGGCTGGGCAGGATGACGTCAAACGGATGACCATTCGGTTAGTCCTCCCAAGTGTCAGACAGCGTCCCATCACCTGGTGTGAGAGGACAGTATGGCAGTCATATCTTTAGAAACCTGGACTCCCAGGGGCAATGGCTGAGGCACCATGACTGCCCTGCCAAGCTGACAAGCCCCTGCCCTAGTTTGCAGCTCTGGCGTGCTAGGACAGCCCAGTTCCTCTGTGGACTCTCCAAGGGTCAGGGAAGTTTCAGGCTGAATTTAACACTAAAATAATTACCTGGGACCTGCTGCTCATTGATCCTGTTTCTTTCCTTAAACCCTTGAGCCTCCTTCCCTAAGAGGCTCACGGCTATTGAGTTTGGTGACCACAGGCCCCTGAGGCCATTCAGACTCAGTTTGTGCCATAGCACAGTCCCCCCACTTCAGGCCACTCTTGTCTGTTGACGCCCTGCCAATGTCCTTCTAAACTTCTGTAAGTTTCCCTGAGTGCTATGTTGTGGTCTGGGCAAAGCCCAACACTGTGTCCTTGGTCGGGCCAGGGAAGGTGAGCCTGGGTTTTAGGGCAGGAGAACAGCCCACTGATTCATTTAGAAAGACAGAAGCTCTTGTGCTTCTGACAAGAAGCAGCTGTGACTCGGCACACGAGTCATTGCCACTTCCTTGTCTGGTAGAGGGAGAATCATTCCTCTCCTCCTAGAAGGCACTAAATGGGGAAGAAAACATTTTGGAAATAAAAATGGAAATTGTACAGCTATTGGATTTCTTTACTTCTATCGAGGATTACTGGAATCTGCTGTTTTCATCAGTTTGGTTTCTGCTTTTCTTGTCACTAATCCTCACAGCAAGCATTTCACAGTGACAAAACTGAAATTCAGACTGATTCATTCACTTGACAAAATTTACACACTAAAAACGGCAGGGCACAACCTGGTTCCAAAGCCTTTACTTTTTCTGTAGGCCACAAATGATTACCTACCAATAATCTGTGATTAACTGGAGTAGTTTAGCAATTGTGATACATACTTTCTCCCATGGAACTCACTTAAGCATGAGGTATAATTTGGAGAAGTATAATGTTATGCTGCTGAAATATAACAAAGCTCTATAAATGGTGCCATATTTTTCACATATATTTTTAATTTAACAATTCCATGTATTTCTTTAGCCTTCTTTCTGTTTATTTTATTTATTTATTCATTTTTATTTTATTTTTCTGTTTTTTAAAAAGTTTTTTTTAGTTTACTTATGTATTTTATGGGGGGAGTGAGGGAGGGATGGGCATGTGTATGTGCACACATGCCTCTGATGCAGGCTGGCTCGGATGGGGTTGGACCATGGCGTGAAGACCCTGTTGGGCGTGCTTTTCTCTGTCTCTCTCTTTCTTTCTCAAAAAAAAAAAAAAATACACTTTAAAATATTTTATAAAAAGAAGGTTTTCGGGAACCAGCAGTTAGCGTAATGGCTATGTCGCTGGACTCCCACGTAGTCGACCGTGGTTCGCGTCCTGGACCCGGTGGCTTAAAACTCACGCCGGGTGCGTGTGCGTGCGTGCCCAAGGTCCCGAGAGGAGAATGGAGGAGAAGGGATTGTGGCATGGCCATCCCCTCTGGGGGTGATTTTTCGCTTTCTGTCTCTCTGTCTCTGTCTGTCTGGCGAGCGCATGTGCCCTATAGTGAAAAACCTCTCAAAAAAAAGAAGGTTTGAGGATATTAGATAAGAGAATATGATGGGAAGAAACTAACTTCATTTAAACAGCAATCATTTAACGCGGAATGTTTTCATAACTGAACTTGCCACTACCCAGCATCAATTTCTGGCCTTAGGCATTGCAATGGGCATTGGCCATCCATGGTGTCAGCACAGATGGGGAGTGTTTCCCGGAAATGTCTTGTGAAGCAGCAGGCTTTACCATGCAGGGACAAGCATGGGCAGACAATAAAAACTCTCTTCTGCGCAGGGAAGGAAGCGAGCCCAGAGCCGATAGCTCTGTCAGTCCCGCCCCATGGAGGGATGTTTCTGTTTTACAGACACTGATTATTTACTAGGCCACTGTGCCGAGGGAGACAGTACGGAACCCGGACAGCAGGAGCACAGCCCGTGGAGGTTACAGCCAGGTAGGAGATCACGACCAAATAATTGCACAAATAGAGAAATAATTGCAGCCGGGACAGATGGTGTGAAGGAAGAGGACAGAAGGTTCTGAGGTGAACAGCTGGGGCCAGGCCTAATTTGGGCGGGTCAGGAAATGACACTGTGCCTGGGAAGTGCTTTATTATCCCTGTAATAGAGTTGGAGCAACTGAGACTCAGATGAATGGACTTGTTTGATGTTACTGATAAAGGGTGGGACCCAGATACAAGGCCAGGTTTGTTTGGTCACATGGCCCAGGGTCTGACTGCTGTCCCTCTCTGCTGTCCTCAAATTGGCTGACCAGTCACTTGTCTCCTAGCTCCCGAAATGGGAGATCACCCCTGATTCCAAAACACAGCCTGGACTAACCAGGATAGTGAAAGTGTGCAGTCGTAGTCTGTGTGGGAGAACTGGGGCCCTGCCTCAGAGCAGGCGCTCAGAGTTCCCCTGATCTCGGTGTGATGTCAGGAGCCCCTGCAGCTAGGGTGTGTCCTGAGGAGGAGTGGGGCCAGAAAAGTCACAATGACCCAGCTTTTCTAGTAATCTGGGACTTGGGGAGCTCCGTGACTGGATGGGAAAAGGCCACCACTGTCTAGACAGCTAGGATGGGTGATAGATACAGCAGATGAGGGAGAAATCTCTTGGTTGTAGCAGGGAAGACTCCATCATCTATGCCCTCCATCTGCCTGTCCTTGTGCAGCCCTGACCTCTGTGCTTCCTGACACAGTGTCCTTGCTCCTGAGCCGGAGGGTAAGGCCCAAGGGCTGGAGGTGGGGGAGGGAGTGGAGTTAGCCCAGGTGCTCCCACTAGTGATGATGAAGGGACAGAGTGGCACCAGGGCCTCCAGAGACCTGCAAGCCCCACATGCCTGGGCTCCAGGGAGAGATCCTGGGACCAAAGCTACAGGCAAACGCAAGACCTGAGGGGCCAGCAGATGGCGTATGGTTACGTTGCTGGACTCCCATGTAGCTGACCGCATACACTGAAGCTGCAGCTTGAAACTCACACCGGCTTGTAACTCACCCGGCTTGTAACTCATACCGGGTGCATGTGCATGCGTGCCCAAGACCCCAAGAGGAGAATGGAGGAGAAGGGGTTCCAGCTTGGCCATGACCCCCCCAGAGGGTGATTTCTTGCTTTCTGTCTCTCCCGTGAGTGCACATGCCCTATAGCAAAAATCTCTCTCAAAAACTACAACAACAAAAGCAAGACCTGAGAGCAGAGAAAGCAGCTCTCCCCGACCACTCGGAAGATTCTGTTGCTGGCTGCCGACGTACCAGGGCCTTGGGAAGGGTTTGGGTTGGGAGCCCCAGGGCCTGAGCTCTAGTCCTGGTTCTGGCTGTTTCCTTCTCTCTGGGCCTTGGTTTACAGATGTGAGAAACAACAGGGCATGGGATCAAGGGACTGGGTTCCTGCCAGTCCATGACTCTGCAACTCTGGACCCAGAGAGTGGAGAGGCGCACAGGCGCCCGGCCTGCTGCTGGTGCGCTATGTGAGCAGGGTGCTGGGCTGTGGCTCTGCAAGGGCCCACAGTTCCCTGTGGGCAGGACCCACACCTGCGCCTCTGTGACTCTCGAGCCTCGCATGGCCCAAGCACCGCAGACACTCAGTCACTGAGACAGTGGGTGAATGCGCTGCAGAGTCTCTCCAGCCCCTGCCTCCACTGCTGTCCCAGTGGGTGTAGAACTGGAACCAAAGAAGCTGCCAGGTGAATGTGTCTGCTCACCTCCCAGACAGGGAGCAAGAACGCTAGTTGATCCATCTGGCACAGGCTGGACCTGGCAGGGTGGGTAGGAAAGACCTGCCCTTGTGGTCTGAGAGGGCTGTGGCTCACAGGGCTGGCAGAGCTCTCGGGGGCCAGGCTGGCTGGCGGAAGCACCCCTTCTACCCTTTTACCTCCAGTGTCAGGGTGGGGTTGTCCAGGATAACGTCGCGCCCCACCACCACCTCGTCCTCGTCGGGGACCTGGCACACGGCTGTGATCCGGATCATGTTGTCCGCCTTTAGGTATTTATCATACCGAGAATAGGGGATCTTCACAGGATGCTGTGTTTCTGGAAGGAGATGTGAAGTGAGGGGAACACAGTGGGAAAGAGTGGGATAGCTTCTGGAGCTTTCTACAGAACTGACATCAAGGCCAGTCAGTGCAAGCTGGCAGGAGTGTCTGTAGACCAGGGCTTGACTGAGCCTCCTCTGGACCAGGCCCCTGGGAAGCCATCCCCTGTTCTGGGCAGCCACCAGAGCAGGGCCCAGAGAGAAACCAGACTCTGGCTGGCTGGGCAGACTCCCAACGGGATGGGCTTGCAGGGGCTAAGGCTTCTGCTGCTTCCCCCCATCCTGAGAAATGTCGGAGGGCAAGTTTCCTTTAAGGGGCAGGGGACAATGTGAATGTTAACTGATTGCCTAATGGCATAGCAATAACGATGACAGCACAATAATAACTGGGAAGACAAGCCAGGAGATTGGCTAAATGAATGCTTCGGATCCTCCCAGTCATCTAATAACCTGAGATTTTATTGCAACAGCAATCCTCAAGCACCTTTCTGCCTCTGGTCTCTCCGGCTTCCATGAATCCACACACCAATAAGATGAAGTTTTACAAGACTATGTATTTTTTTCTAAACCATGTCACCCTTCTTTCGTGCCACTTCCAAACTCTTCCTCAGGGATGAAGTTCAACCTGGCCTTACATCACCCAAGCCCAACTCACTTCTCCATGAAAGAATTCTCCAAATTTCTTGTGCTTTAGACAAATCAGGTGACTTTTCACCTCCATACTTTGACTCACGTGGTTCTGCCACATGGAAATGCCCCCCGTCCCCCAGCTGCTCTTCATTTCCCTGGCTCCTCTCCCAGTGACAGGCCCCTTTTCTGACGCCACAGACCCTGGGGTCCCCTCTCTCCTCTGGTTGTCCTGGGCACTCTTTTCCCTCATGCAGTTGTGCTGGGTGGCCCGAGGGGACACCTGCACTCACAGCGTCATATACTCTTTGAGGCCCCTTTATGGAAGCCACCTTTGCTTTTAGGACTGAAGCCGTTGCCAAGGTTGCCCCAAATATGGTGAGGCCCTTGCATCAACTGGTCCAACCCTGTCAGTCCGTGAACACTGCGGTCTCAAAAGGGGAGGAAACTTAGCCAGGGTCACCCCAATACATGGTCACGTCAGTTCTCTAGGATTTCACCTGCCTCTTCCCCCATTCTCATTTCTCTTGCAAAAGATTAAAAACAAAAACAAAAACAAAAAAACCAGTTCTTTCACATGCATTAATTTTGGCCCCCAGAAGCAGTTCTTCCCTTGAACTTCAAAGGTAAATAGCACCCTGGCTGTTGCCTCTGATATTGAGAAGATTTCTGCCTAAGGTCTGCCAGCAGACCGAAGACGGTGAGGGATGCCGCCTTCTGACAGGTGTGCCACCTCTCAGTTTCTCTGCAGACAGAATTCTTGCCAGCTGGGCTGTATAATTAATCAGTTTTTAATAGTTCCTTATATGAAACAAATAACCACCCCACCCTTGTTAATCTGCTCTGGAAATCCAAACTTTTCGTCAGAGCTGAAAGGATTTTGCCAGTGTGGGCACACCTGCCGTCTAATCCTCTGGCAGCACCAAGCTGTACCCGCTCCACCTTGTTCTCTTCCCCTCCATGTTACCAGAAGCAAGGCGTCACTTCTCCTCCAGGAGAACCTGTCACTGTCCTCAGAAATCGAGACTCCACCAGCCCCTGGCAGCTGTGGGAGACCAGTGGACGAGAGGGTTCAAGATCCTGGGGTATCCTGCAACCCTTTCAGGGTCACACCCGAGAAGTGATTTGCTGAGGGGTGAGGTGAGGTGAGAAGGAGGGTAGCATGTGTAGGGGTGTGGCGGCACAGAACACAGAAGGCAGGGAGTGGTGGTGGACTAGCATCAGGTAATCTAGCACCCAAATCCCAGCATTGCCACTTACTAGCTAAGACATTTAATCTTTTAAGCAGGCTGCAAATCTCTCTAAGGACTAGTTTCTGCCTCTACAGAATGGGTACTGAAATCTGCCTTTTAAAAGAAGGCCAGCCACACAAGGGCTATGCATTGAGAGCCAGATACCACATGGCCGAATGTGACTTGAGTCCCAGCCCCAATAGCTTGAAAAATAGGGCATGTGTATGTGTGCACCAAGTCCTGACAGGTTAGAGAAATAGAGGTAAAGAGGACTGTGGAGTGAGCTTGCCCCATGGAGGGTCTCTCTCTCTCTCTCTCTCTTCGGTAAGCATGCACCCTCTGGCAATTACAAAAAAATTAAATTGAATTAAAGTTTAAAAAGAAAGTTAGGGACCAGCAGGTGGCATGATGGTTAAGGTGCTGGACTCCCACATGACTGACTATACTGACTATGGTTCGAGTCCCAGATCTGGCGGCTTGTTTTCTCACTTTCCTTCTCTCTCTGGCTCTTTCTAGTGAGCATGTGTGCCTGATAGCAAATTAAAAAAAAAAAAAAAAGACAATAAGTAAATAATGAGACAGAGAGAGAGAGAGAGAGAGAGAGAGAGAGAGAGAGAGAAGGTCAAGTGAGGCAGAGTATTAGGACATACTCTGCCAACTGCACAAGCTAGTATATACCTGAAGGGTGTATTGTGCCATGGCTACGAACTGCCGACACTCCCTACTTCTTCCCCCAGGGCACGAAAGAGTTGGCACCACTCTAACTTTCACTGTTCTCAGTGACAGCAATTTCCAAGGCATCAAAACCCAAGGCTTACCCACAGAGGCCCTTTGTTATCTATCCTTAGTTAGTTGACTAACCCAGAGCCCAGTAAGAACACTTGAGAAGGACGATCAACTACCTTAGCTTTGGGGAGTCCCACCAGGTACAGAGCAAGTTACCTTCTTCGGGGTCCAGGGACACAGTGATGGAATCCTTGAACACCTCGTGGACAAGCGTGCCATTGTAGACAATGGTCCAGGCGGTCATGTTCACGGTCACCGTCTTCACATCAGTGGTCAGGTTTTTGAGTATCAGGGCCAGGTCGACTTCTTTGCCCACTGCTAGGACCCCCATGACCTTGAACTTCCCAGAGATGCTAGGCTCCCGTTCCTCTCGTTCCGTACCCCTCGAAGATGTAGGGCCGAATGACGCATTGGGCTTAAGTTTCCCCATAGCCTTCTGGAACACTTGTCTTTCCATGCTGGAGTCTGTGCAGTGGGAGAAGACAGAAGCATCCCAGAGTTGTGCTGGCAACCTGGACAAAGGATACTGGCTCTCCTAGAAAGGTGGCATGGGACGGACACTGGCTCCACTGCAGCGCCGCAGTGCCCAGGAGGTGTCTCACCGCTTCAGGTCTCTAGGTCCTCCCCCTTACCGTGAGGTTCGCAGACCAGCTGGTCTCTAGTGCTTTTCCAATCAGTTCTAAGTTTCCCAGGGCAAGGTTTATCAGCCCTTTTACAAAATTACTATATGTGTGTCTGCACAATGATGCTCAGAGCCTCAGTGCCTATATAGGTCACCTGATGGGCTTACTCAAGTCTAAGCTTCCTGCTGCTGTTTTCTCCCTTTGGGGTTGCTATTGTGTGAATGCTTAGCAACCATTTTACAGCAGTTAGCATAATGGCTGTGTCACTGAACTCCCATGTAGTCAACCGCGGTTCAAGTCCCAGACCCGGTGGCTTAAACTCACGCTGGGCGTGTATACGTGCATGCCCAAGATCCTGAGAGGAGAATGGAGGAGAAGGGATTGTGGCATGGCCATCCCCCCGGGGAGTGATTTCTCGCTTTCTGTCTCTCTATCTCTCTGTCTTTCTGGTGAGCGCATGTGCCCTATAGAAAAAAACTCTCAAAAAAAATTAGTATATGGCATGTAATTTCCTTATGCTCTTTAAGTTAGATTTCATTGTTTGCTTTTTTTCTGATAAAATATCTGTGAGACTTTAAGAACAGTTACATTTTTTAAAATAACAAAAATGGAACTGAATAACATTAGAATGAATCTGTAAGCAAAAGCAAGGTTATGATTTAGAGCTCACTTAATTAAAATTTTTTTCAAAACACTTCACCGTGCTCTTCTCCCTTGTTTCTAAAGACACTTTGAGAATCAAGGAGTGATATTTTGGTTTGTGCCAGTTGACAACTTCCCATGGCCAGTATGTTTCCAGGGTATGACTAGTTTAAATTGTTGAGAGCTTTCGGGTTTTAAATGCAAGGGCTGAATAAAAGAATGGGTTTTCTGAGTCTGATTCAGGTTATGGGTGTTGCTGAGGGTGGTGGCACAAACAGCTCTTGGAGAACGTCAGGGATATACCCTGGATGGCTCTTTGGGCACTAAGAGCTGAGTAATCAATTTCAAGCCTATGAGCCAAGGCTGACTAAGCAGTTCACACAAGGTTTCCTGTTTGACCTGAAGATAGATCTGTATGAAGAACGCATCGGTCTTCCAAGAACAGGGGCAGATGTGCACAACAAAGTGTGATCACGTTTCCATCTGCAGGTCATACTGTGGTCTTCCACCTTCCCCAACCAACCTGGGAGGTTCATAAATTAGTATGGATGGCACTTCACAACTCAGCAAGCCCTTTCCCATGTAACAAATGGCAGGGACTTCAGAGGTCAACTCAGCCAGTTCCATCATGTTAGCATTAAGTTCCTAAGAAGAGGAGCCCTTGGCCCAGGCCACTCTGGGGACTAGAAGCAGAGAGGAAGGCAGTCCCCAGGTGTCTGAATCCCCGGTTTAAGGTTCTTCCCTCACCCCCTACTGAAAAAGAGGCAGGCTGTCAGATTACCCAAGTCGATAGCTCCTGATGGGTTGGGTTCCTTCTGGTGCCTTCCCATTCTCTAGTCGAGTGGTAAGTCCACACCCAAGGCTGATGGCTGTTCAGGGATCTGAAGTTTCTGCGCCTGTGACCTCGAAGCAGGTGTGTCTGCACAATGATGCTCAGAGCCTCAGTGCCTATATAGGTCACCTGATGGGCTTACTCAAGTCTAAGCCTCCTGCTGCTGTTTTCTCTCTTTGGTGTTGCTATCGTGTGAATGCTTAGCAACTATTTTATGAGCTTTTCCTCCCCGGGGCACTCAGGGACAAGCTGGTATCATTAGGTAAGACGAGCTGGGCAACATCAGGTAGGGTAATCTGTCCTGCTGTCACGCAGGGGCCGGTCATGGCCAGGACTCTTGCAGGGGCCGCCTGCAACCTGGCCATTACCTGGCCCCGCTCTATTGCTTAGGAGGTTTGGCTGGGACAGTCGAAGCCCAAGAGAGGCAAGATTAAGGCATGAGAATAAGGAGAGGAACCCACGGGATCCTGTATCAGTGGAGGGAGTGCCTGCAACACAGGCACCTTGGGAGGTCATGTTCAATGAGGCTCCAGATGTTCAAATTGATAGGATTACCGCTGCTATTTATGAAGGGCTCACTGTGCGCCAGGAACTTTTCTCAGCACTCTGTGTACAGTAGCTTATTTACATCCAACCAAAGATGGGCGTTGCCATTCTCATTTCATGGGTAAGGAAACAAGGGATCAGAGATCGTAACACACCTGCTTGAGGCTGCAGTTATAAGAGATAGGACTGGAGTTCACCTTCTGACCTAGGTTATTTGTGGACCACTACTCTTATTTCTACATCACGGCACTATTGAAAATGCTGGCCTATGTCTGCCTCACTGGTCCCATCTGTAGTGTTCTCTGCTGCAGAGAGACAGAGCAGGCACTGGGAAAGGACTCAGTACATGCTAAGTGCCTGGGAGAAAAGTCCTTCAAACCTCAACCTGCAGACGGCCTGCAGAGGCAGACTGGGGCCAAACTGAGGCCACCAATCTCATCACCCTAGAGTGTGCCTCAAAATGGCCTCAAATCCCAGGACCTAGAGCGGTTGGCCTTCGGGACTTGAAGCCAGACCCTGTTTCTTCTGCTCAACTTTCTCTTTTGGAAATTCTGGCCAACACCAATAGCCATCAATTGCTCAAAGATTCGGGGCTCCCTTTAGGAAGTGCCGTAGGTACCTTTATGACAATACATTTCTTGACCCCTTAGAACTGACTGAGGATGAACTGAACCAACTCTTTCAAAGCATGATAGAAAGAGTGCAATGCTGACCCCGTTAAGGAGTGACTATAGACGACTGGAGCAAGCACTAAATTACTTTCAGCTGTTTCTAAAAATGAACTTCACCTTCACATGCAGAACTTTTGTCACCACTGAGAACCCTCAAAGAGATACCCTGCTTGTTCCAAAAGCAACTTGTGAGAAACCAATGTGATTGGAGGAAAGCCAGCTTCATTCCAACTGGCCTTCCATGGTGACTCTAGGGGACCAGCACTGGCGTGGGTGTCTGAGGTTTCCCAGACTTGAGATCCAGTTTCCCATGTGATCACCCCTCATCTGCTCCTTGGGGCCCCAGCCCATGTCTCTGGGTTTCTTTATTTCCATTCTTTTTCAGATGAAGTTTTCTGCCCATGTTTCTCAGAGGCTAGGGGCCCTGGTCTAACTGAGAAATCTCTCCCAAGACCCTTGGGAGCCTTCCATATCTCTCCCTGTGACGTTTTGTCACAGTGCTGTCACCCCACCTGTGCACTCGAGAAAGGGATATAGCTGGAGATGAGAAGGGCTAGCTGGGCTGGCAATGGCTCGTGCCCTGCAGCAAACTTCCATGGGCCCTGCGACTGCCACCGGGTTTTGTCCTGACTAGGAATAGTTGGAGAACTGAGCACTCGATGCCAGGGAGCAGTCCTAGCATTCCGGCAGGACTGGCGGTGAACGCAGGGGGAGGAGGAAGTGTTTTCACCTCTCCACCCTCCAAGCCGTCCCCCCACCATCAAGTCCCGTGTCCCTCAGCACCCCTCCTACCTTCTGGGTACTTGTACTTCTCTGTGACGTCCACGCGAGAGTTGCTGCCCACTGCCTTGGTGCTGATGTACCTGCCAACAGAGCGAGAGTCCACGGAGTTCTTCCTCTGGGTGCCGTTGGAAGGATCTTCGATCCAGGTGGTGCGGTCAGCATTCACCTCCGAGAAGACAAAGGGCATGTCGAAGTCCAGGTTCACGTCACCTTCTTTGACAGCGATAACAGAAGCAGGACCACACTGGAACACCCCTGGTGGCCAGGAAGCAGAGGTTGGATGCGTACCAAGGCTTGGCCCATCCACAGCAGCCCCTGCCCACCCAAGGCCTTCTCCTCTTTGGGCCTTCCATGATTATCCCAGCTCTTGGTCTCTACTCTGCCCAAACTCCTTCAGCCTTGACTGTCTGCCCCACTCATCTGGGCCCGAGCATCTGGGCCTGAGCAGAGACTCTCCCGGGCTATGGTTACTTTTCTGCAATGACACCTGGTCAAACCCCACCTCTACATAAGAGTGGCTCAATGTTGCATTCAGGGGGTGCCTAATCCATGCTGACCCGTTGCCCTTGGCTTGTTTCCTAAAGAGGAAAGACTTGCTGTCTCATGCTCAGGGTTGCTTCTGCTTTTTCACCTCTGCCAATTATTCTACCCTGGAAAGTCATCACCTTCCTATTCCTGGAAAACTCCCCTGAATATCCAGCCCAGAGTTTCGTGGTTCTCTGAGCCCCCAAGTCCTGACCATTGCCTCTCTCTCTCTAGCACTCAGCATGAGTCCTTAGACAGACAGAGAGGTGGAGACATCCAGATACCATTTCACTCAAGGAGTGTCCAGCTGAAAGCAAGTATGTATAAAAGAATAGAAAGAAGAATATCATTCCATTTGTGTTTACAAAACAAACTATAGACACACACACACACATTTTATGCCCGTGGAGCAGTGATTTTCAACTTCTTAAAACTATGATTCCTATAAAGAAATCCCTTTGACACCTTGGCACACATGTGATGCTGAGACCAAAGTTTCACAGGGCAACACTTAGGCTTACTGTGTCCAGTGAACTATTTTTTTAAGCATTATTTCACTTTATTTAATTAATTAATTAATTAATTTATTTATTTATTTAAATTTCACCAGAGGGACACATACACACACACACACACACACACACACACACACACAGAGAGAGAAAGAGAGAGAGAGAGAGAGAGAGAGAGAGAGAGGGAGAGGGAGAGAGAGAGAGAAGGTGAGAAAGCAAGCCACCAGGTCCAGGACTTGAACTGTGGTCAGCCATGTGGGAATCCAACACCCAAAACCACCATGCCACCTGCAGGGCCCCATGTCCATTGAATATTTATTTTCGCCTTTCCCATTCTATTTCATTTGCATGTTATTTCTTAAAGTGGTGGTCTTGGGGTCAGCAGGTGGTTTGGTGGTTAAAGCCACTGGACTCTCGCATGGCTGGCCACAGTTCAAGTCCCAGACCTGGCGGCTTGCTTTCTCACTTTCCCTCTCTTTCTCTGCCTCTCTTTGATCAAACTGGAAAATAATAATAATAATAATACTAAAGTTCAATAAAAATAAATTTTAAAAAGTGGTGGTCTTAAGCCACTAACTGGAGTTTAGAACCACTAATGGGGTGTAATAACAAGTTTGAGAGACAGTGGCATAAAAAATGTCTAGAAGGTCATCACCCAGCCCCAAATAAAGTAACCTTGCATTGCTTCTGGAAGAGGGGCTAGGGATTAGGGTGTGGGTAGGGGTAAGAGTTTTTCTAAGCCTTTTTAGAATGCACACTTTAAAAAAAACTTTTTAAAAATGCACTTTATAATTAAAAAAAAAGTTTGAGAGAAGTTTAAGTGAAGGTTTCTGACAAGACATACTCTAGAGGTCAAAGGAGGGCAAAGGAAAGAGGAGGGAAAAGGAGAGGCTCCCAGAGAGCCTGGGGCCAGTGTGGTGGGGTGTAGGGGAGAGAGGCCAGGGACAGGCAGGCGGCCTGCAGGAGAGCTCAGCTGGGCGGAGGGACACAAGTGAAGGTGGGAGAGCTGCTGAGGCCATGATCATGGGGGTCTTGAGCTGAGCGGGGACTGTAGACTCAATCCCAAGGGCAATGGGGAGCCACAGTTTTCTGCACTGAGCAGGAGAGGCTACCAGGGGCAGTGCAGGCAAAGGAAGGCTTGTCTCCCACCTGGCACAAGCTGGGGCTTCTGCGGCAGCCATAAAAGAGAGGAAGTGTGGCTGCATGGAAGGAACCCATTTAAAATAGCAGCTTGAGTCAAACAAAATTAGGAGAGAAGATTTTTTTAATTTAAAAAATATTTTGGTTTGGGTGCCAGCAGGAGGCTTGGGGATTAAGGCTTTGGACTCCCACGTGACTGACCGCAGTTCAAGTCCCAGACCTGGTGGCTTGCTTTCTCACTTTCCCTCTCTGTCTCTCACTAGTGAGTGCACATGTCCTATAGCCAATTAAAAAATAATAATGATAGCAAATAACATTATTATAAATAAATATTTAAAAATATGTTTTGCTTTTCATCCCATGATACTTTCTAGAGGTAGAGAGGGTGTTGGGGTTGCTTCCCCATAACTGAGAGGCTCACGACCTAGAGCTACGCCCAGAGAATGACTGGCAGAGGTCTGGTTACCTTGGCTCCTCTCCTGGGGGGTAGCATCCAGCACTTGCCATCCACTGTATGAAGGGCCCAGGTCAGTCCGCACAAACCAGGCTTCATTCCAGACGTGGAAATTCCTGCAGACAGAACCAGAGACTGCAGAGCTTGTCCAAGGCCACAGAGCAGGTGAGCGGCAAAATTCCACATCTCTGACCCAACAGCCTAGCAAACTGATACTCACGCAGTGAGTCTACCCTGGGTTAAGTCTTGGTCTCACTGAACTCCTTAACTCCTGATACCGTCCTTAAGCAGAAAACCATGGCAAGTCAAAGTCTGGGCTTCTGTTTGCCTAACTTCAAAGCCAAAGCTGTGAATACCATGTTCAACTGCCTTTCTGAGTAAGCAGAGCAAGTGCACCTCAGAGCCTGAGCCCAACAGACAATCCCCATGTCCTGCTGGGGCTCACTTCGTAGTTGGGGTGAGTTGAACATGAATTGGATGCAGCAGGAGAGACGGTCTGGCCAAACTGAAGAACGACACCCGCCAGTCCTAAAATACTCTTCATCAAGAGCATTGTCCTATGTCCCAGTGTGAGCCTCAGTCACTGCTCACTCCCCGCAACGCACAGCCGATTACCAAATCTGATTCGTCCCAGCCCTTGGTTCCACCCCTCTCTCTCTACCTCTCTAGTCCCACGGAAATGACAGTGACAATGACTTCAGCATTGTTCCATTTTACCTTGAAAAAAAAAGTAAGACCAACATAAATTTAAGTTCTAACCACTCTGGAAATTTTTTTTAAACTCATGGGATAGTTTCTAGACTCAAAGATAGTTCCAAGCAGGCGACCCACTTCAGAAGCTGCAAATGAAAAGATGGATGCACTTGACTAGGTGAAAACAAAATTAAACTTACATATAAATAAACAAATAGAAACCTGTATTTCTATTTCTCGTAAAGGATGAACTCATAATAGATGGATCCACCTGTATATAATGATACACTCTGAAAAATAAAACACAACAAAACAGAAGAAGTCAAGCCCTGAAAGAGAACAAAGCAGAAAGATTTGGAATGCAAGTCAAGGCTTGGAGGAAGCAGCTGGCGTGGGATGTGTTACCCCTTGTGACTGAGGTCTAAGAACAGGGCACCATGGGGTTCAGTGCATGGCAATAAAAACTCCACCAAAGGGCCCACATTTTTCTAACTTGAGGAACCACGAAACAGACTGAGTCAACCAGGGTTGCTGGAGAGTGAGAAGGGAGTTCTAGAAAGAAAGAGCCAAGGAAAGAGAACCTCAAATTCATCTCTGCCCAAACCTCTGGGTTGCCCCAGAATCACATGTGTATGGGCAGACTACGAGCTGTCCGGCTAAAGGTGAAAGAATTGATCTGAGATGGGAGTCCACCTCAGAGAAGACTGTTTGAAGTCTTGGGAGTCCACCCAAGGTGGACTGCTAAAACAAAACAATTAAACCAGACATATCCAGTGTTTAGGGTATAATCCAAAAGTACTGCACATACAAAGAACCAAAGAAAGGTGACATCTTCAAGGGAAAACATGACCAACAAAGACCAACCCTAAAATAATCCAAATCTTAGAATTGTCAGAAAAGGGCTTTAAAGCAGCTACTATAACTATGCTCAATGAAATAAAGGAAAATATTCTTATAACCAATGAAGAGAGGAATTTTGTTTGTTTGTTTGTTTTTGTTTTTAGGTTTCGCCATATGATGCATGGGCTAGCCAGAGAGAGACAGAGACAGAGAGAGGGAAAGTGAGAAATCACCTGCCACAGGGAATGGCCACACGATAATCTTTTCTCCTCCATTCTCCTTTTGGGATTTTGGGCATGAACGCACACATGCCTGGTGTATTTCAAGCCAGAGTCTGAGACTCAAATCACAGTCTCTCTGGCTTCTTTCACCCTAGGTAGTTATTTAGGCATTCATATGTGCCATATATATTAAGCCACTGGGTCTGGGACTTGAACCATGGTCAGCCATGGGGGAGTCCAGCGCCTTATCCACCGTGCCACCTGCTGGTCCCAAGAAAAGAACTCTTGACAGAGAAACTGAAAATTTTAAAAAAGAGGCAAATGGAAATTTTTAACTGGAAAAAAGACCACTATTTGAATTTAATTCAATGGACTTGTTAACAGAACAAAAATGACAAGGAAACAAGTGAAAAAAAAAAAATCCTTGAAAACGGGTTATACAAATTATCCAATCTGAAGACAAAAGAGAAAAAAGATAGAAGAAAACCAGTAGAGAAAATATGTGCAACATATGTGCTAAATAGAAGTTTACTATATTAATATTATAAAGTACCTACATATCAATAATAAAGACACAAAAGAAAAATATACCAAAGAAGAACAATGACCAGGCAATTTTTGTAAGAAATACAAGTGATCCTTGAACATATGAAAACAGTTTTACCTTCTTTACTATTAAAAGAAAATCACCATGACTCAGAGATACCATTACATACCTGTGTAGAGACACCTAAGTTATACCTGTTAGAATGGCAGAGATGAAACCAGAACGATACTCATTGTTGTACTCATTTCCCCAGGTGGGAAAACAAAGCCCTGACATACACCGCTGGTGGGAGTTTAAATTGGTTTGACCTTAGTGGAGGGCAATTTGGCGATGACTATTAAAAACCTTTGAACATCTATATACCCACTGAACCAGTAAGTTCACATCTGGGAACGTCTTCTGTAAAAAGCTCACATGATCACTTCTAACCTTTTGGCTAAGGTCAAGGGGAAAATGCACACGAGTGTGTATGGATGTACACATGAAGATGTACACTGTGGCACTATTTGTGTTAGCAAAAATGATGGCGGAAAAAACTATCGATCAGAAAATAGATCATTGTGGCACAGCCACATAGTGGAATATTATGCTTTGGTTAAAAGGAACATGCAAAATCAATCTAGTATTTACATGATGAGATATTTAATATATATAGATCATCTGGAAAGTCGTGATGTATTGATCTATGCAAAAATGTGCATCATGACTTTCCTGATGGCTTCATATTATGAAGTAAAAAAAATCAAGTTGCAAAACAATGTGTAGATTATAGATATGTGTGTGTGTGTGTGTGTGTGTTTGTGTATAATGAATCCATTCAAAATTTTTAAATTATACATAAAAATTGGAAAAAGTTAGTCTCCAATAATTCTATTATCTTAGAGAGCCACCATTAATGGTTTGGTGTATATGTTGTGTATATGGTAAATGGGAACTGAATTTTATGCTATTTATTTCTGTGATATTCTTTTTTTTTTCTTTTTTTTTTTTTTAGAGAGAGTTTTGCTATAAGGTGTGTGTACTCACTGGAGAGACAGAGAGACAGAAAGTGAGAAATGCCCCCCTGAGGAGATAGCCATGCCACAATCCCTTCTCCTTCATTCTCCTTTTGGGATTTTGGGGACACATGCACATGTGCCTGGCATGAGTTTCAAGCCACTGGTCTGGGACTTGAACCATGGTTGGCCATTTGGGAGTCCAACGACATAACCACTACACCATCTGTTGATATTTTCGCTTTCTATAGTGAGAATTACTCATTATCTATGTGATTAGAAAATAAATAAATACTTTTAAAAATGTGATATAAAAACAGCTAACACAATATGTGTTAACATAGAAAGTATTTTATCTGTCTTACATTGGACTGTCGGAAAAGTCATGATGTGTTTTTCTATGCAAAAGTGTGTCATGACTTTTCTGATAACCCAAAAAGATATTAACTGACTTACAATACCCTAAAATAAATAAATATGGAACTAGTAGATGGCATAGTGGTTACGTTGCTGGACTCCCATGTAGTCGACCATGGTTCAAGTCTTGGAGCCAGTGGCTTAAAACTCATGCCAGGCGTGTGTGCATGTGTGCCCAAGATCCTGAGAGGACAATGGAGGAGAAGGGATTGTGGCATGACCATCTCCCCTGGAGGGGTGATTTCTTGCTTCCTGTCTCTCTGTCTCTCTGGCAAGTGCATGCTCCCTACAGCAAAAGCCCCTCCCCCAAAGAAATGATTATTATCCCCTTTTGACAACTCTAAAAAATCAGGCACAAAGAAGTTAAATGATTTGTCCAAAGTCTCACAATAAGTAAATAGTCAGAATGGGATTTGAATCCAGGCAGAAGAGAGAAAACAGGAAAACAGATTACATACATAACCGTAGGGAAAGAAATACTGGTTCAACCACATAGTGGGATATGATGCATTTAAAATAATCTTATTTTTGAAGATTTTTTAGTGACATGGGAGAAATGCTCGTAATATTTTAGTAAAAGACACAGGATTAAAACTGTGAAGTAGTTGGTTTCTAGGTGTGGGAAAAAGTAGGAAGCATCTATTAAATGTTCTGTCTTCTATGCAAGTCTATAAACTGTAGAGTCCTAGTTCTGTAAACAAAAACAACAATTAATAGAGGACAGACTGGATAGAAAACTATCAAATCAATGTATGAACAATACGGTCACAGATGGTTTTTACTTTTTTATACATTTTGAAGGTATCTGTAACTGTGAAAAAAAAAAGAGTCACTATAAGAGCCAGCCAATGGTGTGGTGGTTAAGGCAGCTGGACTCCACATGGGTGACTGTGCAGTTCGAGTCCCAAACCTGGTAGTTTGTGGATGTACACGTGTGCCCCAAATCCTGAGCGGAGAATGGAGAAGAGATTGTGGCATGGTCACTCCCCTGGAGGGTGATTTCTCACTTTCCCTCTCTTTTTCTCTTTGTCTTTCTCTGGTGAGTGTGAGAACACTATAGCAAAACTAAAAAAAAAAAAAAAAAAAAAAAATTCCAGGAACACCCACAAGGTATATTTTTGAACAGGTCAGAGTTCACCAAGGAGAATGCATGAGAAGATGAACCTAAATGGGCAAAGGGGCAAAGGAGGGTGAGGAAGTGCTGAGAACACCAAGTTCACATTCATTTAGTTCCTGGCAGAGAAATCTAGGGAAAGGGCAGGTTAGTTTTTTTTTTTTGTTTGTTTTGTTTTGTTTTGTTTTGTTTTTTAAAAGGTAAGTAGCTGTGTTTTACGTATTACTTATTTGGCAAGTTTTTTTTTTTTTTTTTTTTTTTTTTTTTTTTTTTTTTTTTAAGAGATTTTTGCTATAGGGCATGTGTGCTCACCAGAGAGACAGAAAGATATAAAATGAGAAATCACCCTCCAGGGGGATGACCACACTGCAGTCCTTTCTCCATTCTCCTCTCGGGATTTTGGGCATGCACGCACATGTGCCTAGCATGAGTTTCAAGCTGCCAGGTTGGAGACTCAAACCATGGTCAACTACGTGGAAGGGCAGCAATGTACCCGTTATGCCATCTGCTGATTCCAGTCAAAGTGGGGATTTAAGACAGAGCAGATAACAAATATGCCCTGGCTCCTCACACATGCAGAAGCCAGCTACTTTACTTACACACATTTGGGATGTATGCCTTTCAAATGCCCGTGGGTGCCATCTTGAGAATTCTGGTTTGAGTTTCTGGTCATGTGCTGCTCTCTCTCCCACCCCACCCTTGGGCTCTGTTCCTGTCTTGAGGGTTTCGGGAGTAGGAGATCAGGAAAAGGACAGGTGTAGGCATCAGAACTGCCTGGGACATTTACTAAGAGACAGATTTCTGTCCCTTTCATATCCTCCCCCACACATTCATTCTAATACAATCTTTAGAGTTGATAAGCAACTGATTTAGAATACAAGTGAGCTATGCTTATCTTGGAATTTATGAGGTTAGGAGAGCATGTTTAGACAGTGGCTACAAACTCCTACCTTGTCTACCGGTCAACTCTCAATTGTCCTTCTAAATGCAGTTCAGATACTACTTCCACAAAACAAACAAACAAACAAACAAACAAAACAGAAAAAATAGAAAACACACACACACACACACCATGACTTTCCCGATATGTTGAGGGAGTGCTAACCACACCTTGGTGCTACCAGTGTCTTACCCATAACTCAGTGACTAAGCTCTTCCCAATCCATAATTGCCAATCTTTGTGTTTTCTTTTGAAAATTTGCCAGAGGGTATGTGTGCTCACAAGAGAACTAGACAGAGAGAAAGAGAGAGAGAGAGAGAGAGAGAGAGAGAGAGAGGTTGAGGGAGAAAGCAGCTCTCACTGGGGTGTGGCAATGCCACAATCCCTTCTCCTCCATTCTTCCATCCTGCCATGATCTTGGGCATACATGTACATGTGCACAGCTTGGCACATGCTCCCAACGTGTTGTTCAAGCCTCTAGGGCCAAGATTTGAACCGTGCAGTCTGCCATGTGGGAGCCAGTTTCTTTGACTACTGGGCTATGGGGTTGGCCTGTAATAGCTAACCTTACAATGCAGGTATAAACTCCTCTGGTACAACTCCTGCATCTTACTCCAGAGGGTGTGCAGTGTCCAGCCCATAGTCTTACAAAGAAGTGGCATTTGCTGCCTAAATGTGATCCAAAGAACCTGGTTTTTCCACCTGAATGGGTTGGACAGTACCCAGACTAGCCAGAGTAACTGTGGGATCCAGACAACCTGTCTGGAAAATCTCAAGGTGAGAGCTGTCAGATTTCTCAAACATCAGCTGGGAATAAAAATGACGTTCTGTGGCATCTCTCTGATACTTTGTAGTTTATGAGGCTGCTTGAGTTCTAATCTCATCTTCTCCAGTATCTTCTAGATATGTGCCTTTGGATAAATGACCCTAATCTCTCTGTGCCTCGGTTTCCTCCACTACTAAGTGGGGATGATAATAAGAGCGCCTGCCTCGTCACTTGTGAAGAATAGATGCGAGCACTTAGATGAGTCCCTGGTCTGTAACAATTGCTCAACAAGTGATTAGTTGCTGCTGTTATTCTTACTAAGTGCTTCTGATGTGTAACCTCATTTGAGCCTCACATTTAATTCTTTTAGGCAAAACTAGACAAGATGCTAAAAGCTCCCAACCTGTATAATACACAGAGGTCCAGACCAAAGATTGTCCCAATCCAAGCTGTCTTTCAAACAACAGGTTAGTAATTTCATTTGAGGCAGAAAATGACTCTTGGTTTAGCTCCCCAAGGTGGGATTTACTGTAGAAAGGGCAAGATGGCTTGCTTGAGAGGGGTAGTTCTCATACAAAAAGTAGGATGGGCTGAAGCTGCAGAGAATAAAAAATTCAAGCTGGTAAGAGACTTAGGCGATCATTGAGTACTAGGCCAACCCTTATATTTTATTGATGGAGGGAGAAATTTGAGACCAGAAGGAAGAAGTGTCTTGCACGTGTCTCACAGAAAGATGGTAGTAGGGCCAGAACTGGGGCTTAGAACTCCCTACTCTAACACCCTTCAGGGTTGGATCCCCACCTGCAACTGGTTGGGAAGGGGTGGGGAGTGACCATTAGCTCCCACCGCTTTCTGAGAAGGATTCAGCCAAGGGGGGGGGGGGGGTAAGGGATGTCAGGGCCCTCAGGAACAATCAGAGCATCTGGACTTGACACCCTCCCGTGAGACCAAGAGAAATGACAGTGGAGCCACTGTGGCCCATACTTGTCCCAAAGATGATTGTACTTGGAATAAATTATTAAGCTGATGTAGGTTGGTAATATAATCCAGTAACCAAGAGACGTGGATTCTAATTCCAAATTCAGCTTAAAAGCTCCACCTGTCTGCTTCTAGGAAGCCATTTTTGAAGATTCCCTCCCTGAGTTCTCACAGTACCTACTGTCTGAATCACTCATCACACACCACGCTGTTCCACTAATTAGCCTCTATGTAATGGCTTTCCCGCCCCTTACTCCCTAACAGCACCATAAATAATTTTAGTAGAGGGACTGAGTCTTAAACTTTCTACCTCCCTGGAGTGCCTAGCATGTGAGATAATCACAGAAGGATTATACAAAAGGGGAGCCCCCTCCCCAAAGATCAAATAAATCATCTTGTTCAACCTATCATTTACTTTTGTAGAAGAAACTAAGACTAGGAATGGCATTGGCCCATTGGTTGCAATGGGATTTCAGACACAAGAACCAAAGAAATAGCAGGAGAGAAGAAAAGGCACTCATTTTCGAGAAGCTGGAAAACAAAACCTTGCTCCCAGAAGCACTGTCATTAGAGAGAAAGTTGTGTATATGAAGATCAAGAGAAAGTAGCCTAGGGACCAGCAGTTAGCGTAATGGCTATGTCGCTGGACTCCCATATAGTCGACCGCGGTTCGAGTCTCAGACCTGGTGGCTTAAATTCACGCCGGGCGCGTGTGCCTGCATGCCCAAGATCCTGAGAGGAGAATGGAGGAGAAGGGATTGCGGCGTGGCCATCCCCCCTGGGGGGTGATTTCTCGCTTTCTATCTCTCTGTCTCTCTCTGTCTGTCTGGCGAGCGCACGCGCCCTATAACAAAAAACAAAAAAACAAAAAAAAACTCTCCCCCCCCCCAAAAAAAAAAAGAGAGAGAAAGTAGCCTACAAAAGCTTTCTCTCCCCCATGAAGCCCTAGAACCCATGTGACCTGGGGGAATTATATAAGCCTCATCTTCTTAGAGGAGAAAGGCTGCTTGTTTTGCTCAGTTCAGTTGTTGGCATGAGGTAGTTGTTTATTTGGTTCAAGAACTTTTCCCATCAATGCCTACTTTTCTTTCACTTTGTTCTATCAGTTACACTGAGTACATTTCAGAAACATTGAGTCTGCTTTTTCTGGAAATAGTAAGGAATAAGGAATACTTTATGTACCTACTCTCAAAGTTAAACATCTAAATGTAAGACAGCATCTATTATAAGGTTATCTAGTCACACACAAGGGGTCTTCAAAAAGTTTATGGAAAATGAATATTATGGAAAAACTACACATGGACTTCAAAATTTTGCACTAAAACTCATTCTACTTTCTACAAATGCTTTGAAGTTCCTTGGCATGTTCACATGAGCAATTCTGTGTGTGGGTATCTTTTGAAAGAGATTGAAACAATAGATGATTGACATATGTGTTTGGTACTTTATATCTATAGACACATTAATATTCACGTGAATATATAGAGATAGACCTTAGTTTCAATTGGCAGTCACTTGGCGTATAGTATAACCTGTCATAGTTGTAAAGTATCTATTTTATGTGTACATACTGCTCTGTGCAGTTATAGTTCTATGCCTATGAGCTTTATTCAACCTACTTCTAGTGAGCATCTATCATACATGTGTATGTAAGTAGACATATGTGCATGGGGCACAGTTATGGTAAGAAATATATATGTCCTGGGGCCATTTGGTGGCACAGAGGTAAGATCTGACAGTCTGTGAGTTTGACCTGGGAAGGTTCCAGGTTGGTGTCAAGAGACCTCTCTGAGTACACCAAGGATGGACTAGCCCATGATTTGGGACTGGCTGAGGCTGGGGGAGGATCAGGTGTTGGAAGTGCTGTCTCCTGTCACTGTCACTGTCTCTCTCACTCATGGAAGAAAGAAGGAAATAAACATAAAGTAGTATGGGATCTACTGGAACCTATAAATTTAGGGCAGTTTTGCAGAGCTCACTGGTATTAGTAGTAAGACAGAATAGACTTGCAGGCTTTGCAGAGCACTGACAAAGGGGTTTTGGGTCCTGCTAGGTGTGTAATCAGCATCGTCAGCATTTTCTTTCTAAACCAAGTTCTACACCAAGTCCTGTTTGGATCTGGGGCCCAGGGGAACAGTGAGAGCAAGGAGCTGCTTAGACTCGGTATTGAGATTGAAGGAAGGGACCAACACTTACCATACGCTGTCACTGCCCTTGTCCAGGGGGTTTCCCATGGAGTCGTAGTACACGTCCACACTGAGGTTTCGGTCTGTGTCATGAGCTGAGTTGAAGTTTGTGATCACCCGGGCAGGAATTCCCAATGACCGCATCACTGCAAGTCAACGTCAGTGTGAGGACTCGGGATGTGGTGCGGATGGTCTCTTGGCTCACCCCATTGCTCCCCATAGACCTAACACAGGTCCTTCACCCCCGAAGTACCTGTGTTGAGGGTCCCAGCAAAGACCCAGCACTGGCCAAATCGGACTGGCCTGAAGCCAGTTTTCTTCCACTCCTTGAGGATCTCCACACTGCCGTTCCAGTTCCTTGGGTCCCGGCCGCCTGTGTAATCGCCACTCCAATTCCCAGCAAGTACACCGTTGTCATCATTGCTGTTGATCTGTGGAGAAACCCCAATCCCCCCAAGTGAATCAGCACCATGCCTTTCCTATGGACAGTGACATATGGAATTCAGATGACAAGGTGGGAGATGAGGAAGGCAGCCAATGACTATCAGATGAATTTTTCATGAGCGAGCACATGAACATGCACATGTATGTGTTTGAGTATAACACCCTCAACAGGGTCTTGTCTCTTTCCCCCAGACCTCAAGCTTGCCAGGATCTTGGGAATATATGCACACCTGGTGTTTTCAGATCAACTCAGTGTGGGGATCCACACCCACAGTCACACGCCTTTCAGTGCTACGGATCAGTATACTACGAACACAGCTGAGGCCTAGCTGAATGAACTTGCCTGTATCTTTCTAGGTAACTTGGGGAGGGTAATTGTAAACAACCATCCCTTAGAGGTTACTGGTTTATGAAATTACAGATGCTTTGCCCAACGGGCCATATCTGCTTGTCCTTGGTCCATACATCAGTTTTGTGCTGTGACGGACACAGAAAACAGATTCCACAGCTTGCTGGGGAGATGTCAGTGTCAGAAATCCAGTTGGGCTTGCCCCACAGCTCAGTGATGAAGGAATCTAGATCCCACATGGCCAACTGTGGTCCTAGTCCCAGCCACAGTGGCTTAAAAAACATGCCAGGTGCATGTGGATGCATGCCCAAGATCCTGACAGAATGGAGAAATGAAGGAAGAGGAATTTCAGTGTAATCACATCTTATTTGGGGAGGGGCCCTCTACCTCTCTTTCTCTGGCCAGTGCACATACCTGGCAATAAAAGCAAAAAAATTCCAACATGCAGAGGACTTTTTCAAAAAAGTACTCACAAGCTATCACTAATATCTGTCTGCTTGGGGGTCCATAGTTTCAATTTTTTTTTTTCTTTGGTGTAACTAGTCTTCCAAAAAGCTCACTCTTTATAACTGTAGCAACTAACTTATTCTTGGAAAGAATAAAGATGGAAGTTTGCTTTTCTGTCATTATTCATTCACTTGTCCATTTGTTCATTGTTTGTTATTTATTCATTAATTCAGCTTAAGGAATGGTTCTGGCACAAGTAACACAACCATGGAAAGAACACCGGACTAAGAATCAAAAGACCTGAGCTTCATTGTCTTTTAGCCACACTATCAAAAGACGTACCAGTGAAATGATGTCAAATGATGTAATGTTTAGGATTTATCAAATTATCCGTGGAGGAGGGGTCAGCGATGAACTAAGATTGACCTTGAGTGGATAATTGCTCAAGCTGGTGATAGGTACATAAGAGTTCGTAATATTGTACTTTTCTCTCTAATTTTGTGTAAGTTTGAACTTTTCCAAAATAAAAAGTTAAAAACTCAGGTTCAAGCCCTGCTTTGCCACCACAGTGATCAATTCACTTCTCTGGGCCTTAGTTCTTCCCTTTCCAATATGGAGAAAGTTAGAAACCATTGAACTCTAAGGGGTCTCCCAGCAGTCAAGTTTCAGTCTGAACCTTTGATCATTGTTATCCCAATTGTACATGAGAGGCTGGACCAGGGTCTCCAAAGGCTCTCCCAGCCTCTGAGTCCTACTTTCTTTTCGTAGAATATCTGTAAGAAAATAGGCAAGGCCTATGAGAACAAACAGTTTGGAAACAGAAGGATCCTTACCCAAAACAGGCCATGGCCAGCCCTCTGGGCCCCTGAGCCCATGCTGAGCCCTGCACCCCTTCTAGGAAGGTCTAGGCTGTAATCATAGGATCAGGCAAGGCAGGGCAGGGCCTCCTTGCAGATGGAAGATTGTACAGCCCCTCCCCTTCTCCTGAGTCACCAGTGCTCCAGCCGCCCAAGTGGTAATCAGCAGGGTCATCTCTGGCTGAAAGCTGAGCATTTCAAAGGCCTGCACAGGCCATAATTAGCTTATGGCCCAGCCCAACAGGGAGGTCTGGAGAGAGCATCAGGGAGGTGCAGCTGAGGAAACTGGCTCCAAGATAAAGCGGGTTAGCCTGAGGGTTTGAGTGAGTCAGCGGCTGCAGGAGGCAACTGGCCTCACCTATTCTCTCCTGGGCCCATGGAGGCTCAGTTTCCTAAGTCATCCTGTATTCCAGCTCCTGTAACCTCTACGTTGGCTTTAATGCTGCCTCTTCTGAGCCACTGGGTTTTGGGGTTTAGCTCCAGGCCCACTTCTTTGTCATAACCTTCCCAGGTTGCTCCAGTCTTACTGACTGCATCAGGGCCTCCAAATTCTCTGGACTTCCCTCACTGCCTTCCTATAAGACTCAGGTTAAGATAGCACTTTCAAAAGGCCCTCCCTAAGTAACCCAGATACCTATTGTGCAGTTGGAAGGTCATTCAAATTTGTAACCAAATAGCTAGTTTGTTAACTTGGACAATATCAATTTAAAAGAGAAAAAAGTAGTATATAGCCTCAGCACTGACAGTAGCCTACCGATTTGCAGTAGGAAGCCATAAGGCCATCACAGGTTTAAATACTGAGTTGACCTGAAATACACCCAGCATGTGCTGGCCCAATATCCTGACTCACTGGAGAGCTGGGAGAAGGGGATCTTGGTATGATGAGGCCTTGTCAAGGGTCCTTGTCTCTTTTTTCTCTCTCGCATGTGTGCATGTGTGTTCTCTCACGAGAAAAACTTTTAAAAAAGTGATATACAAAACAGAACACTTACGTAGTTAACATGTACACAAAAATTTAAACGTCTAGCAACTAGATTAAAGAAATTACACCAAAATGATAACAGAAGTTGTCTTTGGATAGTGAGTGGAGTAGGAGGCAAGACAAGATGGATGATTCCCCCACTTGGATTCATTTTGCTTTTCAAATTTTTCTGTGAGCTTTAAAACTTCTTGACATAATGTTTATAGTTTTTCCTGATTGTAAAAATACATGTATTCAGGTAAAACTTGAAAATAAGTTTTTAAATAGTAAGCAAAAGAAACAGAAAAGGTAAAGACCCTTCTGGGTAATTAGTTTAGAAGGGTCACAGCTTCTACCTCGTAACTTTTGGGCAGGCTGCTCCTATGCTTGGACATTTTATGACAGGTATTCCTTACATAATGAATGCCGAGCCACAGATTCCTCTGGAATCTAGCTTGTGTGTGCGTGTGTGTGTGTGCGCGCGCGCGCTGTGGGAGGACAGGTCTAATGCAGAGTGACAGGGTGAGTGGGAAGAGGCCCTGGGTGTGCATTTCAAGGTTCCCAGGCTGTGGGCCTTGAACAAGTCATTTCCACTTCTAGAACTTGCTCTCTTTCTGGATAGGATGACCTCCTGCCTTCCCATCTGATATCTCAGTGTTTTGTGCTGTGGGGCTGATAGATGAAAAACAAAGGAGGTTAATGCTTCAGGCTCTCCAGAAGACATGCTTCCTCTCCCAAGAGGTCCAGTGATGGAACAAAGTTCTAGCTTTGCATCTTCCCACTCCTGGTGAACACCAAAAAGCTCCATGATACAGTGGAAAAAGGCTTTGGTGCCACGTAGGCCAGGGGCCGGTTTTGGCTCTGCCATTTACTCACTGTGTCTCGGGTAAACCGGAGAGGTTTTTAGAGGAGCCTCATGTTCCAGGTCGGCCCAGTGAGGATGGCCATAGCCACCAGCTGCATGTGGTGAGGCTTCACTGAAATGACATATGTTAAAGATGTATGTGCCCAAGGGCCAGCCCATAGCTGGAGGTTAGTGAACTGGATCCCATATGGCCAACTGTACGGCTCAAGTACTGGACCTGGTGGCTCGAAAAACACAGCAGGTGCAGGTGAGTGCATGCCTGAAATCCCAAAAGGAGAAAGAAATGGAGGGGAAGAGATTGCAGCATGACCATGTCCCATGGCTGCTTTCTCATTTTCCCTCTCTGTCTCCAGTGAGTGTACGTGCCCTCTGGTAAAATTCAAAAATTAAAAAAAAAAGTAAAAGAAAAAGAGAATGTACGTGCCTGACCCATAGTTGGTGTTCAACATACGGTAACAACCACTTCTTACTGTTTTCCTATTACTCACCATGGCACTCAGCACCCGGCAGACATATTTGGGGTCACCTCTGCGGGCCACATCAGTAGCAGCGTCCCGGCGGTAGTTCAGACTTCTATCCAGGATCGCGAGGGAAGTGTTCAGAATGTCATCTTCAAACTGTTCAACATGGGACCAAAGGTTACAACGAAAGACATGACTAGTAGTGTTAGCTAGCTAGGGACTGGAGCCACACTGGTGAGAATCCCGAGAATAACGAGATCCTTTCGCTCTGCGGCCTCCTGAACAGAAAGCTCCAGGCTTCAACCTGGTGAGCTCATTCAGAGCGCAGTGAGCTCTGCTGCACATCAGACCCTGGACTGATTGGCCGGAGGTGCTGGGAGGGAGCCTCACACAGCCGTCTTCCTTGGGGTCACATGTTCGAGAGCACGTGCTTAGCCTGCGTGGCCTTGGTTTCTCCATGTGTATAATGGGTCAGGCCAAGCTCATCTCAGAGATCCCTTCTAGCTCTGACTATGAGCGTGAGCACATTATTTAGACTCCTGAGGAACTAGTTATAAAGCTAAAGTAGGGGCTGAAGGTGGAATGGTGGAAGAATGTGATACTCTGCAAGGCTGACCCATATGAAATGGTTCCAGGCTTGTGCCCAGAGGCCTCCCTGAGTGTACTGGGCATACGTGTCTGACTGTGGGTGGGTCACTGTGTTGAGACCATTTTGGAAGAGCTGTCTCTCCGTCTCTCTTGCTCATGAAAAAAATGAATGAATAAACTTTAAAAAACAAACAAAAATACCCCCCATAAATATGGGCTGGCAAGGTGACACAGTGGTCACATGCAACTCAAGCAAAGCTGGATCCACATGGAAGATCACAGGTTCAGTTCCCCTGTAGACCTGTGCAAGCCAGGCACAAATGCCTAGGATCCTGGCTGGTTGGGAGGTGTTAGGGTATTGGTATGACACCATGTTGAAGGTGTTTCTCTCCCCTGCTCTCTCTGTCTCAGTCTCTCACTCTCATTAAAGAAATAGATATACTTTTAAAAATAGGGACCAGCAGGTGGTATAATGGCTACATTGCTGGACTCCCACATGGCCAACCGCAGTTTGAGTCCTGGACTGGCAGCTTGAAACTCACACTGGGCGCATGTGTGTGCATACGTGCCCAAAAATCCCAAGAGAAGAATGGAGGAGAAGGGATCGTGGCATGACTATCTCCCCCTCCCCTTCTGGGGTGATTTCTTGCTTTCTGTCTCTCTAATGAATGCACATGCCCTATAGCAAAAGTCTCTCTCAAAATAAAAGATAAAAATATTTACTTAAAGACTTATTTTAAGTCATTTCCACAAAATAAAACTTATTTTAATTAAGTCCTCCTCAAACTGAGAAAGCCAAACTCCTCTTGTCTTACAGTCTTTGCATTTGCTTTTCCTTCTGTCTGGAATGCTCTTTCTAAGATATCTGAGTCTCTTCCCTCCTTCAAAATCCTGATCCAAGACTCTTTCCTAAGAGGGGCCTTCCCAGACCATGCCATCAGAAATAGCCTCCCTTCCATTCCTGGGTACACTCTACTCCTTGCCCTACCTTCCCCCCTTCCTTCCAAAGAAATTGACACAGAAAGCTAACATATAAAAGAGATAGCACACTTGCTCCGGTCCATTACAGAATGAGATCTAGAGATGGCCAGGACCTGGGACGAGGTCATTCTAATGCCTTTATGTTCTGGAAGAAAAAAAAGGCAAAGAATATTCCCGAAAGTTTTCTAATCAGAGAAAACCTGGGAACTCTGTGGACTCAGGTAATAGTAAAGGGCCAAGAGGCTATGACTTTTAAAGGCCCAGTGCAGACGCTAAAGAAGATTCATCATGTTTTTACATGGAATGAATAACAGAAGCTGTAAGTCTGTGCCCAGTGTCTCTACTGGTCCTTACACTTACTAGCAAATAATCAGTGACATTTTATTACATCAACTGAGTTACATGTGTCTATCTCGTCCTCTAGATTGTGAACTCCTTAAAGACAAGAGATCTGTCTTATTCCTCTCCTGAGTCCTTAGGAAATAGTGTAGGGTGTGCACATAGTAGGTGGTCAATGTCTTCCAAATGAATTAATAAGTAGAGGGCAGACAAATAAACAGATGTGGCTTCTTGGATCCCAGGGACATTATTCTCAGGCTCTCTGGAACCTATACCTGTCCGAAGTTCCAGCCAACCATGCTTATTCGATTCGTGCTTCCCACAAAGATGATGCCAGCATCTTCTTGAACGTACTCTTCTCTCTCAGCTTGGTTACCCATAAAGACGCTATCCGCTGTTGGACACAAAAAGCACATATCAGGGACTAGCATTCAACAGAGGACTATAGAGATCAGGTCTTCTCCCACATCTGAGCACTGGCATGGGTCAGAGCAAGCCTCATCTTTAGTACTTCCCCAACCTCCACTTTGAAGCTGTGAGCAGTAATGTGTCCTACTTGATTCGTGGGAACTATGAGCTGGAAGGAGAAGCCAGGTTGACCTGAGGGCCTGAAAATGAGACCCTGATGAGACACTTGCTCCTTTGGACAGGGAGCATCTCTGTGCTGCAGAACTGTAGTGAACTCACGGCCCCTTATAATTGACCACATTATGTGGCTTGTGAAAGCTCAAATGATCCCTATGATAGACCCAGAAGAAACAGCAGTTTCTCCATTTATTTTTTTTCTTAAAAAAAAAAAAATGCCAAGGGACTAGCAGATGGCATGGTAGTTAAGGTGTTAAGATTCCCACACGGCCCACTGTGGCTCAAGTCCTGGATCTGGAGGCTTGAAAATCACACCAGGCATGTGTGCATGCATGCCCCAAATCCAAAGAGGAGAATGGAGGAGAAAGGGTTGCAGCTGGCCATTCCCCATGGTGGGGGGTGATTTCTCACTTTTCTTCTCTTTCTTTCTTTCTCTCTCTGGTGAGCACACATGCCCTATGGCAAAAACCTAATAAAAAAAATTGCCAAAAGGTGTGTACACTTGCCAGAGACAGACAGTAAGAGAAAGAGAGAGAAAGCATTCCCCAAAGACGTGTAGTCACACCACAATCCCTTCTCCTCTATTTCTCCATCCTGTAGGGATTTAGGACATGGAAGCACACACACCTGACATGTTTTTCAAGCCACTAGGAATAAGATGTAAACCACACAGTTGGCTGTATGGGATCTGGCTCCCTTAACTAGTTGGTCTTGGAGCTAGCCTGGTTTAATGGTGAAGAATTCAAAGCTCAGAGACATAGGGTGACTATCCAGACTCACACAGCTGGTTAAGTAGTAGGACTGCTCTCAGCTTCTGTATTCTTTCCATAGCCCATTCCCTTTGCCTAACCAAACCTGAGTCTGTGGAAATCATTCCCCCATCCCCTTCCCATAGTCACTGCTTAGAGGATGACTGGGAGTATGAGTGTGTAGGGGCCTACCTTTCTGCCAGGGGTTAAAGAGCAGCATGAACGTCCCAAGTTTCAAAGAGGAGACGCTGCCCTGGGAGGAAATCTGAAGGTTCAGCGTGTACAATCCTATGGGTGCATTGGCAGGACTGGAGATAGCGACGGCCAGATTGTTGTTATTGTTGTTCTCGAGGCTTGCACTCCAGCTGCCACTACTGGTCCCATTGGAGAGTGGAAACACCGCCTTCGTCTTGGCTGACTCAGAGGGGGCAGGCCCTGCCAAAGAAAACAGAAGATGAAGGCGACCAAGACGTGCCAGTCAGACAGTGGGGAGAGATCAGGTTCCAATACAACCACAGGGACTCTCTAGGAACATTAGCCAATGAAGAACCACACACAGCCCTGGAAGTAACTGGAGAGACCATGTGGGCCAGATCCTTCTTGATTTGATGACAATGACTCGTAGGCTCAGAGACGGGCAAAAACTTGCCCAAGATCGCACTGAAACAACAGCAGAGCTGGGCCGGAGTCTGACGCCTAGTGATCCCAGCGTGGCTGCCATTAGCTCTGGGATGTGCAGTGCCAAGAGGTATGCAGGTGTACATGTGTGGAGGGGTTGGGGGCAGCGGAGCGAGCAGGTACCTGTGAGGGCCGTGAAACTCAGATCATCTCCAGAGCCAAACTTTCGGTTGAAGGTCATTAAGACAGAGAAGGGTTGGCCTCTCCGGCAGATGAGATTCTGGCTGGAGAACTTGTCTGTGTGATGCGCCTGCCGGTTGGAGCTCACCTGCCAGCTGAAATCTTGGAGTTCTAAAGCTGTGAGACAGAAAGAAGAATTTCTGAGAGGCAAGAAATCGTGGCATGGGGGAAAGGGTTTGGTTACCAAAAGGCCAGCTCTGGGGTGAGGATATTCAAGACAGAGCCAAGCTTCTAGGAAGAATCACATGAAAATCCAAAGGCCTTGATCCTGCAGAGCAAGAAGGTTCCAACCTGTTCCCATTCAGTCTTTCTGAACTTGGCTACCCCAAGTCACATGACACAAGATCACAGAGCATGCTCTGCCCTTTCGGACAGCTGGGCCTCCTCACATGCTGTTCCCGCTGCTACGAGTGCCCTTCCCATCCCACCTGGTGAACTGTCATGCAGCCCTCGGGGAAGAGCCAAATGGTCAGTGAAGCTTCACATAGCCAGCCAGAAGCAGCATGTCACCAGAACACCTGCGTTCTGTCCCTTTGGCATATCTCTCCTTGCTCTGTGGATGGGGTCTTCACCAGAACCGAGGAGGACGCTCTAAATGCACCACCTGGCTTGCCTTGTTTTCTTGTCCCTTCTGTCTCCTCAGACACCAAGTGCTCTTATCACGCCAACCTCCAGCAAACCTCTCTGTACATATCCTTTTCCTTCTTTATATTCCCAATGCCTTGGTGTTGGCCTGGGCTCCTCATACTGGGAGGCCAGCCAGGACCCCAGGCAGCACCCCTAGGCCTGCAAATCCCCCACCCAGAGGGGACTGGCAAGTGCTCACTGGTAAGAAGCAGATGTAGAAGCAGGTCAAAGGCCCAGGAAATGCCCAGATAAGACCCTGAGGACAAATGTCTCAAAAGCTACCCTTCCCCACTTTTTCTCACATGATTATGGAGGTGATGGAGCTAAACTGAGAATAGTGTATGTGAGATTCCATGATGTAGTTTAGCCCACATACACCTTTCAAGAAATCTTATTTGAATTATGTTTGAGATGGTAAGCCATCTATTCCTCTGCAAACCAAACCGATTTTTGTCTTTATTGGTTTATTTAGTTATTTTATTTGCCAGAGGATGCATGCCATTGCCTGAGAGAGACAGAGAGACAGAGAGTGAGAAAGCACGTCACAATGGGGTGTAATCATGCCACGATCTCTTCTCCTCCATCTCTCTATTCTGCCAGCATCTGGGACACACACATACATACTTGGTGTGTTTTTTAAGCCACCAGGGCTGAGATTTGAACCATGCAGTCACCCATGTGGGATCTGGTTTCCTTAATCACCAGGTCAGAGGGCTGGTTGGATCTCTGTCTTTATGATGAGGTCACAACAATGATGAGAGAGTGATGGTCCATCCCAGTTGCCAGATATGACTTTTTTTTATACATGTCTGTCTCTCTCCATTAGACTGTGTCTTCTCGATCGTCATATTGTGATGCCTAGCACATTGCTTCACTGTCTTAGGATAATGCAATAAATAAATGGATGAAGGAGCGAATAAACAAAGAGAAAACTAATGCCATAAAATGGCCATCATAGGGGCCAGCAGTGGCATGGTGGTTGAGGGCGCTGGAATCCCACATGGCCCACCGCAGTTCAAGTCCCGGACGTGTGGCTTGCTTTCTCACTTTCCTTTTCTCACTCTGGTCAAATTTTCCCTCTCTGGTCAAATTTAAATAAGTGAATAAATAAATAAAGTTAAATAAAATAATTCTTTAAAAAATGGCCATAATAATTAAAGCTAAACCTTTAGTCCATAAGAAGAGAGGAATATGGGCATTATTCACTCAATAAGTAGAGCACCTATTATTTGTAGGACACTAAGTTAGACATAAACCTGGGAGTGTGAAATGTATTTTTAGTAGTTAAAACTATTTTTTTTACAGTTGTACATTTTAAAAAGTTTTTATTTGCCATAGGACACACAGAGAGACAGTGAGAGGGGAAGTTTGAAATCACCCTTGCCCCTCCCCCCACCTGGGGGATGGCCATGCCACAATCCCTTATCCTCCATTCTCCTCTTGGGATTTTGGGCTGCACACACATGTGCCCGGCATGATTTTCAAGCTGCTGAGTTCAAGAGTCAACTGTAGTTGACCACGTGGGAGACCAGTGCCTTAATCACCATGCCACCTGCTGGCCTACATTTGTACATTTTAACTACACATCAACTTCAGTGATGGGTGAGCCCAGCATAAATGACAATGAATGACAAAACGTGGTGAATCCCACACTCAGTGAAAGGTGTGTGAGAGATGCAGGCAGGAGAAAGTCATTTTCAGTTAGTGACAGGGATCAGAAAAAGCTTCACTGAGGAGCTGGCAGGTAGCATGGTGGTTAAAGGCACTGGACTCCCACCTGACCAACCGCGGTTCAAGTCTCAGACCTGGTGGCTTGCTTTCTCGCTTTCCCTCTCTCTTTCTCTGTCTCTCTCTAATAAAACTGGAAAATAATAATAAATAAAGTTAAATAAAAATAATTCTTTAAAAAAATCTTCACTGAAAATGCTAGGCCTTGAAAGGAGAGAGAATTTTGTCAGGTGCCAGAGGAGCAGCCTGCTCTCCAGACATGGGAAGAGAGGCTCCTAAAGCACAGGAGAGTGTGACCCGTTATTTGGTTAGAGCAGAGGCCCTGCACCGAGAAGAGAGAACGATGCGACAGGAGTGAGTAGGGGGCCGGAGCAGGACTGGAGAGGGGCTCTCACCACAAGCAGCTTTGGATACTGGGCAGTGTTTGTGGAATAAAATACAGGCTACCTGGGAACCAAACGTTGTTACTGCAGAGAGGGACTAAGGAGGTGATCTTCCCCCAGCTCAGGGTACCAAAGATTCACTCATATGGAGGTCCACCGGAGGAGTCCGACCTGGCGGGGCTCCAGGACCCGTCTGAGCCCTTTGACCTTTGAGCTCCGCTTCCAGTTGGTTCAGTATGTTGGCAAGGCCGCTACTGTGCACCCCCCCCCCCCCCCCCCACCTTGGAACAATGCTTGGGTCAATTAGCATGTCGGCAAGGCCGTTTACTATCCGCTCCGGGACTGTAGTAACCTTGCTGGGAAGTGACCCCCCTCTGACTCTCTGATATACTACTATAAAAGAATTACAAAGCTCCCTCATACATCTTGAGTGTGTGGTAAGATTTCCCAAAAGTCCCCCGACCGCTCCCCTTTATCCTGACCACCTACTGTTAATTACAATACTTCATCCTGCGATCATAATGGAGGGTGTGCTGAAGTTCTATCTAGGCAGAAATCATCTTGACGTTTGGAAGGCCTTTCAAGACACATTTAATATAAATAATCTTTTTACATACAATAGGACTAGGCCAAAATTGGCCCAGGACACTCTCGTCCCATGGTAACTAAAGTTCTAACAAAATACACAACAGTGATGCCATGGGCTACACAAGTGAATCCACAACACCATAAACCCATTCTAAAGTTTTTCATTAACTTATTAGTCACTTTACTGCCAGTCGAAAAGGCTGTCCCCGCCCTCACCAAGTGAACAGTAACTTCACCCCTTCAGGAGGCAAATATATTAGGATTCCTTAAGTTTTAGATCCCTATAGAATTATATAAGTATCATTTTTTATGAAAATCCATAAGAATAATATCTATGCTTGAGATTTTCTTTTAGTAATCATAAGACGGCTGCTGCTGAACATCGGCTGATAATTAACTCTACCTGTTGGAATTGTTTCCTGAAACCGCACTGCTTGAAGTTACCAGAAACCTGCTTTCATCAATCAAACAATTGTTGAACTGTATCGATGATTAATAGACCTGCCCTTAATCAAACCCTGAATGGTCTCTATTGTTAAAACTTTATGAATTGATAATTAGAACACATAGCCCCTCTCCCGTTCACTTGCATGTATCACATTTCCAATAAAAAGGCACGATGATTCCTAACAGTTGTCACTCCTCAGAGAGCAATCCCAGAGGAGTGTCCGGCTGAGGATGTGCATGAAAAGGCACCGAGACCTTAGTCTTCCTTTCCTTCACTGCCTCCGTCGAGTCAACGCACCCCCGCCGAGGCTGGTCCCCGGCAGTCCACTCATTCATTCATTCAACAAATATTCATCGAAAGAATAAATTAACACATTCTTGCACACATTCAGGGAAACTCTTAGGTCGTTGGGAAGTCATGATGTATTTTTCTATGTTTCTTTATGCAAATGGGCATCATGACTTTCTCGACAAACAGTAAAACATTCATGCAACCCACAAGAATTTATTATTGAAGGAAAGAGAAAGGGAAGACAGGAGGATTAGAGGGAGGGAGAAAAAAAGATGGGCATTCCTATATGTAAATATTAAGTGGATTCAGCCCAGATCAAGGGCTTGATCTCTCCAGCAAACCTTGAGCTCTATGAGACTTGCACATAGCTGGGCTGCCAGATGCTAGGTCTCTTCAGGGCAATGGCCTCTCACTAATTTCTAAAAGTATTTCTTTCTTCCGTGAGAGAAGGAAACAGAGAAAGAGAAAGAGAAAGACAGCGAGAGGCATCCCCAGAAGATCTTCATGCCATGATCCTACCCCCAACTTCAGCCAGAATAGCAGACACATGTGCACTCGTGGTGTGCACGGGAATGTGAACCTGGGACCTGCCCGTACAGCCTCAGCGTGGTGAAGTGCTGTGTTACTGCTGCACCATGGTGGCTGGTTATCACCTTTTTAACCCCTGCCTCCTACCAACCTTGTTCACTACTTGCTGAACATCCCAGACATTTGAGATTTGAGCTTTACTCTCTGTCTTGTTTTAGGAAAAAACAGGAACTTGTGGTTTCAAACATCCAGCGATTCTTCACCCTCTTCCCTAACCTGAAAGGATGCGTGTTCTTCTCCAGGTGAAGCCCCATATGATAACCCGTTGGCTCTCTGAGAGTAGAAAGTGTATCCCAGGCGGCCCTCTGCCAAGCACAGGGGTAGGGAAAGAGGAGCAGGAGGAATTTTGTATCTATCAGTGGTATCTGCATCCCCTCCAAAAAGCCCATGTCCTTCTTTGTACAGCTCTATGTTCATGCCACCTGGTGGTTAAGTTGCTGGATTCCCACATTGCCCACTGTGGCTCGAGTCACGGACCTGGTGGCTTGAAAATCATGCCGGGCACATATGTGTGCATGCCTAAAATCCCAAGAGGAAAATGGAGGAAAAGCGATTGTGATGTGACCACCTCCTCTAGGGGGCAATTTCTCTTTTTCCCTCTTACTGTCTCTCTCTGTCTTACTCTAGCAGAGGTGTGAACCCTATAGCCAAAAAAAAAAAAAAAAAAAAGATTTCAAGCAAAACAAACCCCTCTCCGTTCCCTTATATGGAGTTTACAGGTGATTACAGAGTTGAAATTTTGGGCCTGACACCCAGGGACGAGAGAGAGCCTGGAGATAGACTTAATGACCAACGACCAATGATGTAATCACTCATGTCTGCATAACAGAGTCACCATAAAACCCCTAAATTTTGTGGAGAGCTTCCTGCGCTAGTGAACACATGGAGACAGGACAGGGCATGGAAGTTCCATACCCCTTCTCTCACACTGCACTCAACGCATCTCTTCCATCTGGTTCTTCCCAAGTTGTGGCCTTTGATAACAAACTGGCAATCAGCTTTCCTGCATTTTGTGAGCTGTGGTAGCAAATCTGAAGAAGGAGTGATGCTTGGTCAGAAGCACAGGTACTAGTTTGGACTCAGTAGTGGTGTCTGAGGTGGGGCATTCTAGTGGGACTGAGCCCTTAGCTTGTGGAGTCTGCATTAATTCTAGTTAGTGTCAAACTGAGCAGGACATAGGACACGCCATTGGCCTTTGCTGAGAATTGGAGAATTTGCATGATGTGGGAAAAAACTCCACGCATTTGATAGCTAGAAGTATTGAGACTAGAAGAAAAAATGGTGTGTCCTCTATACAGGTCTTACTAACACTACCCTGTTGCTGTGGTCCTGGTTCTCCTGATACGGCGTCCCATGCAGGACCTGGAGTGTAGAAGGTACCCTAGATGGTGAGGGGCCCTCGCAATGCACTGTCCACCCCCTAGTATTTGTATCCTGATAGGAAAGAGAGACAGAGCACCTGGAAGGGGAAAATGCATTCCAAAACTGCAATTCCAGGGCAGGTGAGTCAAGGGGAATGGCACCCTTGGGATGGGCAGGTCAAGTGCAAGCTCACAAAGTCTCTGGTGTGGTCTGAAACCTTTCTCCTTCCCCTGGCTAACCCCTGAACCCAGGATTGGCTCTGTCCACCCCTAAGCAGTCTGTGGCTTATCTAGGGCCTGTTGTTCCCTGACTCGCCCCACCTTGACTAGTCACAGAACACTCTGCCAGAACGAGTAGGAAGGGAATGGGGGAGAAGGTACTCCTCCATCCAAGGTTCTTCTTGACTTTCCAGCTTTGTGTATATTTTTGAGGATTAGGGCTGTTTTCTGCAGCAGCCTGGGTGAAGGGAAGGGCTGAAGAGAGTTGCGCCACATCTGCAGCTAACTCATCAAGTTAAGTTACACACTTAAAAGCATCAGAAGGAAAAGAAACTTGGGGACAGGTCATATTCTCCTAGCTCTTCTTCTGGATGTGGAAACACGGAGCCCTGGAGAGGTGATATGGCTGCTGCAGGACATCTCTGGACTCCCGTGCCAGTGTTCGTCTCGATTCCATGCCGCCTCCCTGAGTTGTTGCTTAACTCCAGTGTCAGGTCTTGAGTGATTCCCCGAGAACATCAGTGCCATCAGCAGGCTTAGTGTGGCAGAGACTGCCAAGTCTCTATCCCAATACTCATTTTCTCCTCTGCCCTGTAAGGAAATCCCCCATATTGATAGGCACTACATTTCCCAGGCTCCACTGCAGCTGAGTGGTCATGTGAATTAATTCTGGCCAATGACTTATAGGTACAAGTTCTATGTATCAACTTATAGGAAAGCTCTCTTTAAAAAAAAAAATTGAGTTAAATGCACATAACATACCAGAGGTTGGTGTGAGCACATGCTTTGGTATCTCGTATCTAATGGCAAAAGCAACACAAGAGCAGAGGAGGGGGTGAGCTATTTATGGGCTGCTATGGAGGACTGAACTGCCAGGCACTGTGTTGAGTATTTTCCCTGCCTCATATCCTTTAATAGTCACAAAAGTCCTATGATGTTTCTGTACCCATTTTATAGATGATGGATTTGTAAGGTCAGGTGAAGTCATTTGCCCAATAACACATACTCAGCCAGAGCCTGGACCCAGCCTCAGATTGGAAGCCAAGTTTGCTTGACTAAATATGACTCCAAGCTGCCACCCTGCTGCTGCTGCCAATCAAGGTGGTTGTGTTGGCAATAACTTCCAGTTCCTGCAAGTTGACAGAGAGAAAGACCATCCACAGCCTACTCCCTGCCGACAAGACAGGACTCCTTGGCCTACTTCCTTGAGAAGTTGAGACTCTCCTACACCAGTGGCTCTCAACTCTGGCCGCACTGAAGTCATCACCTGGAGAATGTTATGTTGGTCCGAGCCCCATCCAGACCAATTCAGTTAGAATTTCTAAGTACAACATTGATACATATTTCTTTCGTTTTTAAAAAAGATTTATTTAACTTTCTTTCTTTCTTTCTTTCTTTCTTTCTTTCTTTCTTTCTTTGTTCTTTTTCTTTCCTTGTTTCTTTCTTTCTTTATTTGCTATAGGGAATGTGCACTCAGTAGAGAGAGATAGGAAGAGAGATGGAAAGGCAAAGTGAGAAAGCAAGCTGCCAGGTCCAGGACTCAAACCACAGTTGGCCATGGGGAGTCCAGTGCTCCGACCACCATGTAACCTGCTGGTCCTGATACATATTTCTTAATTGCCAGAGGGAATGTGCAATCACCAGAGAGAGACAAAACACGCAGAGAGAGAGAGAAAAGAGAGAGAAAGAGAGAGAGAGAGAGAGAGTGCGGGAGAGGGCCCCTGCCCCATGGACTGTGGTCATGCTACAATTCTTTATCTTTCATTTCTCCATCCTGTCAAGTCAAGATTTTAGGTTCGCACGCTAACATGCACCTGGTATGTATTTCTAGCTGCGGGGCTGGGATTGGAATAGGGCAATGGGCCATGTGAGATTCAGCTCCCTAACTGAGGCTATTGGTATTTTTAAAAGCCCTCTAGTGATGGTTAGGTGTAGCCAAGATCAGAGGACTGAATCACTCCCTTAGGCCTGTATATCTATCAGTTTACACTTATCAAGCTCCTTCATGTTCATTATCTCATCTGAGCCTCAGCAGTTCTGAGAGGGAAGGGAGGGGAGGAATCATTGTCCTATTTTTACAAAGGAGGAAAATAAGGCTAGAAAGGGGAGTGGAGGGTCCTCTGGAACCCATCTCTCAGCCCCTACCAAAGACCCTGGAGCCTTGTTCTCACCACTCCAAAGCAACAGGAAAAAGAATTTCCTAGCCTTAGGGCATGCCCCAGCCCTGGCGCGTGGGCCCTTGGAAAGAGACTGACTGCTCCATCTGTAGAGCACAGCTTTCCCAGTTGGGGACAGCAGGAGGGGAAAGCACCTGAGGTGAGAACACACACACATAGAACTGGGGGCTCTGAAGTGCAAGGAGGGGACTGGTGAGAGGGACTCAGGGAAGCTTATGCTAGGAAGGCTCTTAAAAGAGAAGTTCCCTTGGGGCCAGCAGGTGGTATAGTGGTTAAGGTGCTGGATTCCCACGTGGTCGACTGCAGTCTGAGTTCTGGACCTGATGGCTTGAAACTCACACCGCCGTGTGTGTGTGTGTGTGTGTGTGTGTGTGTGTGTGTGCGCCCAAAATCTCGAAAGGAGAACAGAAAAGGGACGGAGCTGTGGACATTCCCCCTGGGTGGTGATTTCTCGCTTTTTGTCTCTCTGTCTCTCTGGTCAGCTCATGTGCCCTATAGCAAAAATCCCTTAAAAAAAAAAAGAGGTTCCCTGGAAATCAGGCTTGATTTGAAAATGGATTTCATCTCATAAAGGTTTCCTTTTTTTATTTTTATTTTTCTTCTTCTTCTTCCTCTTCCTCCTCCTCCTCCTCTTCTTCTTTTTAATGCCAGAGGGAGTGTGCACTCACCAGTGAGCGAGAGAGAGAGGGAGCAAGTGAGCATTCCCCAATGAGGCATGCTCGCATCATAATCCTTCTTCCATTTCCCCATCTGGTCAGGATTGTGGGCTCACGCACACACACATGTGCCTGGTGTGTCATCTACGTTGCTGGGGCCAGGATTCTAACGGCAGCTGACCTTATGGGATCGATGTAAAGAGCTTAACCACTGAGCCGTAGGGCTAGCCCATCATAAGAGTTTTTTTTTTTTAAGCTCCCAAGGCAAGCAAAAAACAGGCTTATGAAAGAAATCCCCAAGTAATAACAGGCTGTGTTGACTGAGTACCTGTGAGGTGGATTCCACAATATCGTCATTTTAGGGGTGAGGATACTGAGGCACGCAGGTTAAGGAACCTGCCCAAGATCATTCTGCTAATAAAGACAGAGGTGAGCTTCAATCTACTTGCGGTCTTAACCCTTTAGCTCCCCTATCTCCGTATATATTGATAATTCCGCAGTAACGAAAGGTGAAATATGGGCAGCCCACATTCCTGCTGGATTTAGCAGGTTTGTATCTGAAGGACGGGAAGTGGCTGCTGTCTCAGGTGAAGGAAAGCAGGTGGGCTGGGGCAGGGAGGAGGCAGCTGTCCTCATTGCAAGCACTGAGCTCTGAGTCCAGAGGGGTGATCCACTTTTCAGAGAGAGCACAGACAGTGCTCTAGGCCAGGTGGCTGATGGAACGTGAGGAGAGGGGCCAGGTGATGGTGCAGTGCTAACACCATTGCACCCACATGGAAAAGGTCCTGGGTTTGGGTCCTGAGACCTCCCTGAACACACTGGGCATGCACATGCCTGCGAGTCAAGCTGTGTGGAACTGTGGGTAGAAGGTGGCATGAGGACCGGGTTAAGAGTGACTGACTCTCTTCTAAGAGTAAATAAATACACTTAAAAAAAAAAAAAAGTGAAGGTCAGCCCATGGCCTGGTGGGTAAGGTTGGCTGGCTGACTACATGGTTTGAGTCCTGGACACGGCAGCTTGAAAAACACAGCACATGAGCATATATGCCCAAAATATCAAAAGGAAGAAAAGATGGAGAAGGGATTGGGGCATGACTATGCCTAGGGGGAGGTGTTTTTTTTTCCCCCATCCCATCTCAACAACCACCCCCCATCACTCTCCGGCAAGCACATGTGCCCTCTGACAAAATTAAAATAAATACAGAAATAAATGAAAGTAAGGAGATCGTAGGAAGCTTCTAGAAGATTTACAAAAGAGAAGGTGGCAGGAACCTAGGACCAATTCCTGACTGCATCCATGGGAGAAAGACTCACTGGTGTCCCAGCTCCAGAGAGAAATATTTTGTGGCAGACCCAAAGGTCCCAGATGTTACAAGTCTTCTGGAAACTGGGCAAATGAGTTGAGAGAAGATAATTCCCTGACACCAAGGCCAGTGTTTCGCCCAGCAAAGTAGTTGCGAAGAAAAGTGACTATTCTGGCAGGACAACTGCTAGTCTCCAAA
Source organism: Tupaia tana (assembly GCA_026018925.1). Classification (NCBI taxonomy): domain Eukaryota; kingdom Metazoa; phylum Chordata; class Mammalia; order Scandentia; family Tupaiidae; genus Tupaia; species Tupaia tana. The sequence continues at coordinate 35,116,082 of JAKSZU010000015.1, read as the reverse complement.
ACAGAGGTTCAAGTCTTTTGTAGGAAGAAGTCTGAGGTCCAGGTTTGTTCCCTGAGGACCCAGCCTCTAACCCAGGGCCTCCAAGTGGCCTTCATGTTGGCCCAACATCTGCGCTTATTCTGGGACTGCCAGGCCCTTGGGGCAGGACACTACCAGGTCTTCCTTCCCTGCTGTGACTCCCATTCACTGCTCAGGCTGCCCACTTAATCGCTGAACCGTAGGATTATGGAATAACTGAACACTGGACTAACTGAACTCCCTCTCATTCCAGCAAGAATCTTAAACTAGGAGCTGGACACGGAATCCACTCAAACCAACACATGTGATCATCAGTGCCCTGGGTCGCACTTGCCTACACACCCATATTTATTTTTCCATTCCCTTTGCCCAAAGCACTTCTCACCGAACCAAACCACCCCAGACCAAGTCTGATCATCATCCACGGCTAAGAGCCATTTACCTTCCTTTTCTCTATCCCAAATCCCGTACAAAATGAATTCTCCCCTGCCTGGCCCCCACCGCACTTGGTTTGTATTAGTCATGCAGCTACTGACAGTCTACCTTGCATGTTCCTTTCCTATAAACTGGTGTCACCAAGAGCAATCAGACTGTTGCCGAAGACAGAAATTGCATTGCATTTATTCCTGTTTCTCACTGCACCTAACACAGATCCTTTTCTTAGCTGTCCAATAAGAGATTTTTTTCAGAGAGATTTTTGCTATAGGGTATGTGCCCTCATGGGAGGGACAGAGAGACAGAATGTGAGAAATCATCCCCCATAGGGCATGGCCATGCTGCCACCCCGTATCCTCCATTCTCTCGGGATTTTGGGCACACACGCACACGTGCCCGGCGTGAGTTTTAGGCCACTGGGTCCAGGACTCAAACTGCGGTCTACTACGTGAGAGTCCAGCAACATAACCATTACGCCATCTGCTGGTCCCAATAAGTAAATTATTTATTCAAGAAACAGTGGCTTACCCACTAGGGGCAGAACAGTCTGTGTGACAAATTTAAGGGATGAAATGTATTCACCTTTCTCTCTTCTACTGTTTGAAAAATTGACTTTCTCCCAACAAGTCATTGTCCACGTTCTATGTGACCTTACACATTTCTAGTTGACTTAGATCTACGCTCTAAGAGCTCAGTGTCTCCATGAATCACAGGCATCTGACACCCTGGGCCTCCATGGTCAAGCAGGCTGGCTTTCAGAGGGCTAGCTGTTCATGTGGGTCCACTGAAGGTCATGGACAGGAATGTGAGTGCCGACCTTGGAGGGCTGGGCACTTGGTGGGACCCATCTGCTTCCTGTCCCTGGTTTCCTTTACGTGGAGAAAGAGATTCAGTACTAGAAGGAGCCCCAAAGCCCATCTATTTCAAACCCTTCATCTTGTACACTTGAGACTCTGCAGTGGCAGGGGGCAAACAAGCAGTTGGTGACAGAGCTCGAAGGGGAAACCAAGGGCAGGATGGCGTTTCTGTGCCCCCCAATGTCACATGCAGTCTCACATGAGCTCACCTTTGGTGGCAGGACCCAGTAGAAAGGGTGCTGATGGGACCTAGTTGGGCTCTGCTACCAGCTTGCTGTGTGTCCTTGGTAAGAACCCACCCCTTCCTGGGCCTCGGCGTCCTACTGCGGGAGGGAGGGAGACAGGCTAGATGACAGCTAACATACCCCTTTGCTAAAGGCTGCAGGATCCAGAGCTCTTTGAGCATCCCAGCCATGCAGGATATTCTTAGAAGGAAGCAGGGGAAGGAAGGGCATTTTTGTAACCACTCTGTCCTGCTCTGTGTGATTTCCGAAGTAGTCAGCATCTGCCTTTTGCACCTGGCTCGGTGATTTCTTCCGCAAACCCTGCCGTGGTCCTAACTGCCATTCACAATATTTTGCAGGTTTGACTCATGACTTGTTTGGGTTTGGCGTCTCTGCTGTCAACCCACTAGGCTGAGCACCGTGACAGGCAATAATTAACATGGGGCTCAGCAGGGGTGCTGATTAACAAAGGGCCCAAATCCTCGATGGTAACCACAGAGCTCAAGAACCTGCACTTCTTGTTGTTCTCCCCACCACTTCCTGATCTCCTGGTAAGCCTGCTCCTTGTGCTACTGAGAGGCTTCTGATCTCGCGCAGTCACTTTCAAAGAGCCAGCTGGTGCTTCCGGATGCATAGTTTACTTAGGAGCATTCCAGCAGTGCTGATGGTTTCTTTCAAATCAACTTACATGCTGTCATTCACTCCCTCCCTGATCTCAGAGATGTGCTTTTCTTTGCCTAGGCTACTGCCAGCAGGGTAAAGCTATCCTGAGAAATGGGATGCATGTGCCATCTGGCCTGACTTCACAAGGGGAGACTGGTGTGTAAAAGGAACACCAGGAAAGTAAAGCTTGTCCCCTAAGGGGACACGACCTCCACCTGCACTGGGTACCTTGCCCATTACTCAGAGCTAGTCTAATCAACCTATCCCTGGGGATGTGCTAGAGGGACCAGGCAGTCCGTGGAAAAGGGTCGCCTAGGAATAGAACCCTAAAAGAGTAAGATCCAGCCTTCAGAGCCCCCAAGGCAGGCAGTTGTCCTGGCTGGACACTGGCCTCGCAAGCTGGCCCAGGGAAGCGTGGGTTTCCAGCAAGGGCCTGGCAGAGAAGATGCCACGCACTCACCAGCCATCGTTCGCCGTCTGCCTTGTCTCGGATCGTCTGGGAATGACACCGCAGGTGTGGGGAGACGGGCTGGTGGGGATTGCCTTACCATTTATAGAAGGCTCTCCTACACACCCCAATTAGAATTCTAATGAGGTGGGCGAGGCACCAAGTCATTCCTGTAGTGCCTGTAAACATTTCACTTACGACATCCTGGTCACCCAATGGAAGATCATCATGTTTGTGCAACACCTACTTGAGGAGAGGGGGAGATAAGAAACCACACACACACACACACACACACACACACAACCCCTCAAATGGCTTGTTTTATAATTTTGTTTTTAAAAAAGATGAACAACTTCTTGGACAGGAGGACTTGAGAAATTATGCCATGCATTTCTTGAAGTATCTTATCCAGAGTTGATACTGGGAAGTCTTCTCTGGGTCAGAGAAACATCTCAGCAGAACCCAGAAGTAGAAAATTGCGTAGTTCTTTCTCAGTAAACACATATATTAGCATTTTACCACTTGCACAAGGGATGTCAGACACATCATGGTTTGTTTGATCAGGGTTACTCTGTAGCAGGAAGAGTTAGAAGCCCTTGGTTCTGATGAGAGCTGGACCCTGGGCCAAGGCTACATTTTGAACCTGAAAGCCTCCAGGCTTGTGACTGGGAATAATTGTGCCAGAGAAGGATCACTCTTCTCAATGCATAAGTTGTAGGTGTGATCCAATGAGAACATACAAGTGGAAAGTGCAGGTATGTGTACCATCATGGATTAAACCCAGATATAATCTGGAACTGAATGTCAGTTTCAATCCAGATTGGGAGAGAAAATATTCCATTTAATGAGGCAGATGGTCCTACCATGTGTTCTCCCTAAACTGCAGGGTAAGTCACTGGCCCTTTCTGGTCCTAGCTTCCAGATCTCTTTAAAAAAAAAGAAAAAAGAAAAGGAAAAGGAGTGGGGTAGGGAGAGGCTCTGCATTCTATATATTTTTTGTCTGCTTGGTTTTAAGGGGTTATGCTTTCTCAAAGATCCTGGCTAGTTATAAGTATCAAGGTTCCTGTGACAGACAAAGGAGTTAAAATAAATTTATATGAAGTAATGCTTCAGGGACTAGCAGATGGCATAATGGTTATGTCACTATATTCATCTGGATTCGAGTCTCAAATCTGGCAGCTTGAAACCTATGCTGGGCACGTGTGCGTGTGTGCCCAAAATCCCAAGAGGAGAATAAAACAGAAGGGATTGTGGTGTGACCACCCTTCTCTGGGGGGTGATTTCTTGTTTTCGGTTTCTCTCTTTCTCTGGTGAGCACATGTCCTACAGCAAAAATCTCTCACAAATAAATAAAGATGGGACTAGCAGATGGTATAATGGTTATGTTGCTGGACTCCCACATAGTTGACTGTGGTTCAAGTCCTGAACCTGGCAGTTTAAAACTCACACCAGGCACGTATGCATATGTGCCCAAAGCCCCAAGAGGAGAATGGAGAAGGGATTGTGGTGTGGCCATCCCCCCTTGGGGGTAATTTATCGCTTTCTGTCTCTCTATCTCTCTCTGTGTCTCTGGTGAGTGTACACACCCTATAGCAAAAAAACTCTCTCCAAGAAAAAAGAAGGAAAGTAATGCTTCAGAAAATTGATGACTTAGTAGACATTTCCCCAGGCTTCCCCTGGCACTGGTGTGGGCAATGAAGACCAAGCACCAGAATGACAAAGATGGGTCTTTCAGGAGAAGGTAGGAATGTGACTCATGAGAAAGGTAAGACTGAGTAGACAGGTGGCTTGGAAAAAATGGAAAAGAGAGAATCAACTCCTTTCTCTATCCTCTGGGCTCCTGCTGCCTTTGTACATTTTAGTACTTCTATCAGCAAATGTGTTGCACTATCTGAAACTACCTGTTTGCATCTTTCTCCATTCCTAGACTGATCTTGAAGATACAGGCTGCATATTCGTATCTTCTTTCTTAGTATAGGACTTGACATCTTGCAGGGACACACAGATTTTTGAATAAGTGAATCAATCAATTACTGCAAAAATTGGAATCATAACTACCATTGATTTGGTGCTTTTGATGGGTAGGCACTGGCTAACCAGTCCACATATATCACTCTTTCTCGCTTCATCTCTTCTCTATGACATAGGTACTGCCATTACGGTTACTTTACAGGGGAAAGACTAAGCCAAGTCTGTGCAGTCATGAGACTCAGATCCACATGTAAGCTACTCTAGGGTCTGTCTGCTTACCCTCTGAGGTTGGCTGCCTAAGTGTGGTGGGAATTCAGACTCCCTGAGCCCCTAATGACTCTGCACCCATGCCAGACAGAGTGTTACCTGCTGTTGGCTCTGGTAGGTGAGAGAAGGGAAAAGGAAGTAGAGAGGTATATGGCAAAGAGTGCTGGCCTTAATGAGGATGTTTGAGAGTGAGGTTGGCTCCTGTGATGGCTCTAGCTGTGACTCTGGGCAAGGCCCTCATTATGCTGAGTTAGTCCTGCGAGGAAACCCAAGAATGGCCAGGCGAATTGGATGGGATGGATGAGTGGCTCTTAAGTGTGGCATAAGAAGAAGGGGTTTTTCCCAACCCAAATGTCCATAAACGGATGAATGGACTGAAAAAATGTGGCACATATACTCCATGGAATACTATTCAGCCATAAAAACAAGGCCCTGGAATTTGATAGAAAGTGGATAAATATGGAAGATCTGTTGCTAAGTGAAGCAAGTCAGGCTATGACAGAGAGATATTGTATGTCTCCCCTTAACATATACCACCTGTCAGCACTCTATGGCAGAGACTGAAAGACTGGAGGACATGCAAGCATTAAAAATTGTTATGGACACTAGAGCCAAAGTGGAAAGAGCGGGATAGAGGAAGAGCATAGAAAAGGAAATTTGGGGAAAAAACAGAGAGGTAAGGCATTTGTGGGATGCGGATATGGTTTATTATTTGTTGTTAAGGATGTGCATATGTGTTCAACTGGGCTGGACTGAGGTGTGTGTCACGCTGGGTAAAGTCTCTTTAAAATCTAAATGATGTATAGTGATTAAATGTATAAACAATAAAAAAGAAAAAAAGAAAAAGGGATTTTGCTTATTATTCTTATCACTGTCATTGACCTGGGAGCCATGAAAAACTGAACCCCAAGCATTCTTTTCTAGAGATATTTTTGCTATAGGGTACATGTGCTCACTGAAGAAACAGAGAGAGAGAGAGAGAGAGAGAGAGAGAGAGAGAGAAATCGCCCCCCAGAGTGGGATGGCCATACTGCAATCACTTCTTCTCTATTCTCTCAGGGTTTGGGGCACGCATGCAAACGCGCCTGGCGTGAGCTTTAAGTCGCCGGGTCTGGGACTTGAACTGCAGTCAACTACGTGGGAGTCCAGGAATGTAACCATTATGCTATCTTCTGGACCCTGAGCATTCTTTTCAATGACCTAACAAAACAACCTGTAGAGGTGATGGGGAGGCAGAGTGACCCTTAAGGAGGAACCTGATATCACGCAGACTTGGGTCCACATCCTGGCTATGCCAAATCTCCTCACCTCTCAGAGCATCTCCTTTCTGTCTCTAAAACATAGAAGAATTACTGTGAGAATTAAAGGAGAAATGAATATGAAGTGCTTAGCTTAGCATGGTGTCCAGAGCAGCTCAGTATAAGAGGTTTATATTGATAGTATTCTTGTTATTATCTTTCAAGAACCCCTGAGTCCTGAGCATTACAGATCTTCAAGGGGACCTACTGGTTTGGACAGTGGTGCCTGACCACCGATCTCTTGGTCTTCCCTTGGAAAGGACTATAGCTGATCAGTCTTGACCACAATGAAGTGTGGTAGAAAAATACTCCAAGTTGGAAAAGGAAGATGAGATTCAAAGCTAGGCTCTGTCGCTTGCCTGTTATGTGACGTCAGTCAAATTCTCTTACTTCTTTGACTCTCAGTGTCTTTAGCAGCCCAACCCGCAGACCTCCCAGGACTGTAGTTGAGGCTCAAGACCATGGCAGAGTCAGGCGAAGGTGCAGTGGTACCAAAACACAACCTACATGAGAAAGGTCCTGGTTTGTGTCCTGGAACCCCCCTGAGTATGTGAGTGTGCCCATGATCTGGGTTGGCTGAGACGGGTGGATTGTGGTATGAAGGTCTTGTTATGGGTGCCCCTCTCTCTCATTCTCTAGGTGTGTCTCATGGAAGAAGGAAAGAAACTAAAAAAAACGCAAAACAACTCATGGTGAAAATCGTGGTGATGACACTTCTCTGTAGGCAGGTTAGTGTTTCACAGACATCAGGATCCAGCCTCCTTCTCCCCTCCGCTACTGCCTAGGCCAGACTCTCCCATAGCTTGTTAACTGACCAGCAGCAGGGCCCGGCCAGGAGTCTGCCCCAGCCGACTTAATGTTAGCTGCTGGAAGATTGCATCACAGCTGTGGCTGCAGCCCCAACCTTCAGGCAGACTATAATTTGCACGCGATGTCACAATTTCAGCTAAATGATTTTCAATTCATAGGTGGAGTCACCCAGCTACTGTAGGATGAAATTCCTGCTTGACCACACTCTCCACACCATTGCAGACTCCAGTTAAGAGGAAGAATGCAAATGTAGGCTTTTTAAGAGAAGCTAATTGATCACTTGCCATTTTTTCTCCTCTAATTAAGGGATTTAGAGTTGCTGAAGATTTCACAATCCATGTAGAGGCACAGAATCTTACAAGAAGTCATCCAGTCCAGACCATCCCCCAGCACAAGAATCTCCCTTCCTGACATGATTCTGCCAACAACCCCAATGACAGGGACCTAACATTGCTCGGAGGAGCCTGTACTTATACCGGGAGGCTCTGGCTGTGACAGTCATCTCTGGGGTGGTTCTGTTTAAGGCCTATCTGGCCCATTTCCTGAGAGCTCCATGAGGGCAGGAACTTGGTCCATCTGATTGCTGCTCCATTCCCGGTGCCTAGTATTGTGTCTGGGCCCTCAATAAATCTGAATTAGCAAGCATGGGAAGTTCTTCCTCATTTGAACTAAAAGTCTGTTTCCCGAGAGCTTCTAGCCACTGTCCCTGGTTGCTTCCCCCAACTTGTCATTGGGACTACAGAAAACAAGCCAGCTTCTTCCTTTATCCAGTGTGATCTCATTCTCCCCAAGTCTGGCAGACACTTCCCTCCCTCCCCAAAGTCTCTCTTCTACATTAAACATCAGTTTCTTCAACCATCCCTGATGAGTCAGGATTTGGAAACTTCTTATGCTATCGTTGCTCTTGTCGCGTTCTTCCCTTCCTCTGAAACACTCAGTCGCTCCTCATGACCTGATTCAGCTCAAATGCCTTTATATACAATACAACCTTAATTCCATCATTTCCTGTTAGTCTTACACGAATCTCTCTCTCTCTCTCTCTCTCTCTCTCTCTCTTTTTTAGTGTTTTGCTATAGAGTGTATGAGCTCTCCAGAGAGAGACAGAGAAAATGAGAAATCACTCCCCAAGGGGCATGGCCATGCCATAATCCCTTCTCCTCCAGTCTCTTTTTGGAATTTTGGGCATGCATACACACATGCCCAGCATGATTTTCAAGCCACTAGGTCCAGGATTTGAACTGTCCAGCCAGACATGTGGGATCCAGCACCTTAACCTCCATGGCATCTATTAGCCCATTAATTCTCCTTTTGAGCAAAACATGTCTAATCATTTTTCCTGGAGCCCAACATGATTGTCCCTGCCTTTATGCCTGTTTATAAAATGCACCTGCCTGGAGCATCTTTCCAATTCCTTATCATCACCAAGGTCCCAAACAAGTCTCTACTCCTCCTGAGCATTCCAGTGTGTTGCTGTGGAAAGATGATCTGTAAGCAAACAAGCAAATGTAGGTTTAAGGGACACTTCCTGAATGGATGCACTACTGTGTGCAAAGCACTTAACCTCCCTGAGCCTCAGGTTTCTCCTCTGAAAACGGTTATGATGACCCCTGCATTGCTCATCCTCTAGAGTGCTGTGTGGGGTCCTGCGGTGATATCAGTCATGTGCTCGGGGTCACTGACAACCTGCTCAACCGCTCCTTTGAGAACCTCTGAACCTTTGGAACAGGCACTGTGCCATTTGTCCAGTATCTGACCATGCATGACCTGACACTGGTCATGCTATTCCTGTGAATGCCCTCAGAGTGTGAAATGCTTCATGAGGGCTTTGTGCACATCCACGTGGCTGACTACCAGTCCTGATACCAGGCTCTGTGTAGGATTTCTATATCAGTTAACTGCCAGGCATCCCCAGGAGACCGGTATTACTACTCCACTTCATAGATAAGAAACCAGAGAGTTACTTAGAGAGGCTAAGTGACTTGGCAAGGGGTCACAGCCAATAAGTAGCAATGCCAGGAATTGAACCCAGATCTGTCTGGCAGCAGAAGTCCATTCATCACTACTGTCCTTGTTGCTCTGACAGAGCCTCCAGTTTAGTGTCAGTTCAGTGTAAGTCAGTCATTCAGAAGACTATTGATACTGATCCCAGTGATTATATAATAATACTGATAATTCAGGGATGACAGGAAGTCAGGGCTCCTTGGGACTAATATCAAAGCCTCAACTTTAATGTATTTATGCCAAAATTTTACAATTGATTGTATTTCCAAATGAACCAAACCAAACCTTAAAGAAAGAACAGATATCTGGGAACCAGCAGTTAGCGTAATGGCTATGTCGCTGGACTCCCACGTAGTCGACAGCGGCAGCATCCCGAACCTGGTGGCTTAAAATCATGCCGGGCACATGTGCGTGCGTGCGTGCCCAAGATCCCAAGAGGAGAATGGAGGAGAAGGGATTGTGATGTGGCCATCCCCCCTGGGGGGTGATTTCTTGCTTTCTATCTCTCTGTCTCTCTCTGTCTGGCGAGCGCATGCGCCCTATAGCAAAAACCTCTCCAAAAAAAAAAAGAAAAAAGAACAGATATCTAGAGGCACCCCTTTTTTAAAAGAATTATTTAAGTTTATTGTTATTTATTTATTTATTTGAAGTTGACCATAGAGAGACAGAGAGAGAAAGAAGGAAAGTGAGAAAGCAAGCTGCCAGGTTCAGAATTCAAACCGTGGTCAGCCATGTGGGAGTCCAGCTGCCTTAACCATCATGCCACCTGCCGGCCCCACTAGAGGTCCCTTTTAAAACATGTCAGTGCTCATCTCACTGAATGCCTGCTTGTCTGAGGCCTGGCAAACACTAAGAGATACCCAGTCCTCAACTAGAGAAAATAGAAGAGAGGCATGGGACTTTTATTATTTTTATTTTTAATTTGCAATAGGGTAGGTGCATTTGCTGGAGAGAGAGAAAGAGAGAAAGTGCACCCTTCAGGGGGATGGCCACACCACAATCCCTTTTCCTCCATTCTCCTCTTGGGATTTTGGGCACACATGCACATGTGCCCAGTGTGTTTTCCAAACCACCAGGTCTGCTGGGGCTTGAATCACACAGTCAGCCATGTGGGATCCAGTCACCTTAACCATCATGCCACTGGCTGGTCCGCAATGGGACATTTTATTTATTATTTATTTATTTACTTTAGTTTGACTACAGAGAAGGGACAGAAAGAGAGATGAGAGAGAGAGAGAAAGCTGCCGGTTCCAGGACTTGAACTATGGTCAGCCATGTGAGAGTCCAGCGCCTTTAATCACCATGCCATCTGCCGGCCCCCACAATGGGACATTTTAAAGAAGGCAAATTGATAAAGAAAAGGTGTAGAAAGAACGTAGAAGGTATGATCGAGGATTACGGAGATAAGGGAAGATTGTTTATTGGGGAGGTGGCATTTCAGAGAAATCCTGAAGGAAACAAATCATAGAGTAAGGCATTCTAGGCAGGAAGAAAAATTAGGGAGGGGAGTGTGCAGTTTAATATGACTATACTTGCGATGATCTGCCAGAGGACAGTGGGAAAGGGCTGGGTAGGCTTGGCTCCTCTCCTAACTGATGGGAACAGTTATCCTAGTACATCGGGGAGATAAATCAGCATGAAGCCCTGGCTCTCTGTGAGCCTAAGGCCTCTTGATTTGTAGGCTTGGTTTGCTCTGCCAAGTTGCCCTTGAGAGCATGCAGCAGAAAACCCAATGGGAAGAAGAAGGAAGCCACAGCCCTCCCCCCCAAACCCCCCACCCCCACTGCTTGTGGTCCCCGAGGCCACAACCTAGAAGGCCATGCTGTGGTTTGTATATGAGCATATCGAGAACAGCAATGACAAGGGCAGGTCACGGGGATTGTGTATGTTGTCAGAAAGGCACTGGACCAGAGAGATCATCCAGCCCAACCCTCTTGTTTAACTGGTAAGCCAACCCAGGCCTGCAGAGAAATGATTTGCCTAATGTCACAGAATAACTGACCCCAGTCCCGGAGCCAGAAGAGAGTTGAAGGGTCATGTTGTACGACTTCCTCCTTCTGCGGATGAGAACACTAACACTCAAACGACATAGTTTTAGAACGCAGGCGTTTCAGCTCTTTCTACACTCTGTTCTTTCTGCCATGCCATAGTAGTCACTTCCTTTCTTTCAGCTGAGAAACCAAGAACAGCAAGTGATGGAGAGAAAGAGAGAAATCACTCCCCGGGGGGGATGGCCATGCCACAATCCCTTCTCTATTCTCCTCTCAGGATTTTGGACACACACGCACATGTGCCCAACAGGGTTTGTAAGCCACCAGGTCTGAGACTCTAATCAGTTGACCATGTGGGAGTCTAGCACCTTAACCATCATACCACCTGCTGTCCCCACCAAGAAATGTATTAAATTATGGTAGATCCACACTTTATACAGATGTTAAAAAGGATGATGTAGGTCCAGCCACAGCAGCACAGTGATAACTCAATGACCTGCAATGCTGGGAACCATATGGAAGACAGGAGTTCGGTTCCCTGTTCAACCTGTGCACTTTAGTATACATGTGTGCCAGTGATCCAGGCTGACCAGGAGAGGCTGGGGGTGGATTGCAGAGTGAAATTCTGTTGAGGTTGTTTGTTTTCCTTCATCCCCATAAAACAAACAAACAAACAAAAGAACTTTTAAAAACAAGTATGAGAGCCAGCAGGTGGCATAGTGGTTAGGTGCTGGACTCCCAAACAGCCAATCACAGTTCAAGTCTCAGACCTAGCGGCTCTTTCTCTCTCTCTTTCCTTCTTTTGTCAAATTAAAAAATAATAACAAATAAAATTGAATAAATGAATATTTTTTTAAAAAAACAAGGATGATGGGGCCAGCAGGTGGTGTGGTGGTTAAGGGTGCTGGACTCCCACATGGCTGGCCATGGTTCGAGTCCCAGACCTGGCAGATTGCTTTTTCACTTTCTCTCTCTCCCCTTATAGGGTCACATTAAAAATAAATAAATAAATGAATAAATAAAATTAAATAAAAAAATAATTCTTTAAAAAAGGATGAAATAGATAACTTAATTATTTGATACTCAAAGATGGTCATGATTTAGTAAATGAAAACCAAGTGTATATACAAATGAACATCTTTAAATAAATATATATGAGTGTAATACATATGCATGGTCTTCAAAAAGTTCATGAAAAATGTGTATTATGGGAAAACTTTTTTTTATTTTTAACAAATTATTTATAAATTAAAATAAATTGTTATTATTTTAAAAATTTCCTATAGGGTATTTGTGTTCACCAGTGAAAAAAGAGAGAGAGAGAGAGAGGGAGAAGGAAAGTAAGAGAGCAAGCGGCCAGGTTTGGGACTCAAATTGTCGTTGGTCATGTGGGAGTCAGTACCCTAACCACCATGCTACCTGCTAGCCTCTATGAAAAAACTACGTCTAGATTTCAAATATTTTTCGTGTGAAAATAAATTTGTACTTTAATTCTATTTTCCACAACTCTTTTTATATATACACACTTGCTCTCACAGAAAAAAATATGAAAGTTTGTATGTGAAAGGTTGAATGTGAACAGTGGTCTTTGTGGTGTGATTAAAACATAACTTTTGGGACCTGCAGATGGCATAAGGTTATGTCACTAGACTCCCACATGGTCAACTGCTGTTTGAGTCCTGGACCTAGTGGCTTAAAACTCATGCTGGGTGCATGTGCGTACATGCCCAAAATCCCAAGAGGAGAATGGAGGAGAAGGGATTGTGGAGTGGCCATCCCCCTGGGGGCTGATTTCTCGCCTTCTGTCTCTCTCTCTCTGTCTCTCTGGCAAGTGCACATGTCCTATAGCAAAAATATCTCTCAAAAAAAAAAAAACCAAAAAACAAAAAACATAACTTTTATTTGATTCCTTATGCAATTCTACATTTCTTCCTCAATATTTTTGTGATGAGCATATGTGTGTGTATGTGTATAAATTTGCTATCAGTGTATGCACTCACTGGAGAGAGACAAAGAGAGAGGGAAAGTGGGAAAACACTCCCAATAGGGGATGGCCATGCTGCAATTCCATCCTCTCCATTCTCCTATCACGATTTTGGGCACACACACAGGTTCCTGGTGTGTTTCCAGACCTCCAGGTCTGGGACTCAAACCACATGGTGGCCATGTCACCTTAACCAGCATGACACCAACTGGCCTGAGAACATATTTTTAGAATCTGAAAAATAACATACTTTCATTTTAAAAAATATGACCATGTTAGCATAGAAAGATGTCTTTCTCTTCCTCTGGAAAGCGCACATGCTCTAAGGTAAAAACCTCTAAAAAAAACAAACACACAAAAAAACAAACAAAACCCAAACCTTTATGTATAATATGATCCAATTTATATCTTTAAACATAGTCACGGTAAAAGCCATGTTGTGTAACAAAACACAAAAGGTTTATATCTCTCGTTCTGTTTATCTAATATTTTACAATGGCATGTGTAAATTATGTAACAAGAAAGAAAAGGAAGTTTTCTATGTTCTAAAAACGTATTAATAAAATAGGACCTTGCTTAAAACGTCAACAACCTAAAAGAGGAGGCGTTGAGGACAAAATGCACTGAACTATGTAAGAGGCCTGACCCGGTAGGCTCTCCTGCTGTTCAGAGGTGAACAATCAAAATGGGAAGATGACTCTAGAAAAGAATCATGAAAGAAACATTTGGGTCCTACCTTAAAAGACAGGGACAGAGCCAGCCATGTGGCCTGATAGCTAAGGGAGTCGAATACACATGGCAGATCGAGTCCTGTCCCCAGAGGCTTGTGAAATGTACCAGCTGTGTGTGGGCATGCCCCAGATCCTAAAAGAATGAAGAAATGGAGGCGAAGGCATTGCAGTGTGACCACACCCCTTTGGGGGGTGCTTTCTCCCTCTCTCTGTTTCTTTCTGGCAAACACACACACCCTCTGGCAAGAAAGAAAAAAAAAATTGGAGGAAAGGGCATTCTCGGTAGAGAAAAAGCAGAGGTAGCAAAGTGTGGGAGGTAGCAGTGTGGGTCTGTCCAGGGAGCGGCACAGTTGCAGGGGCTCAGTGACGCCAAACGCCAACTCTTCCCGATTCGCCACCGCCACACCTACCTACCATCATGCTTAGTCACCAAGCTCTCAATAGTGCTCCTTTGCTTTTCTTTAAAATTGTCTTTATTCATGACAGAGCATGTGCGTGCCCATGTGAGAAAGGAGCACAGTCCACAGGGTACGGTCACACCAGCATCCCCTTCCCCTTTCCTCCAGCCCATTGGATCTTGGGCACTTGTGCCGTATTCCAGGCTGGCTGGACCGGAGATTTGATCCTTGTTCGCCGTGTAGGATACCAATTCTCTTGAGTAGCACATTACTCTGTGTCATGAAGCCAGCCTTCAATAGCTTTCCAAATAGGGCAGCTGTAAACAAATGCAAAGGAAACATCTATTCTGATTTGATCCTGTTACATACTGCATAACATAAATAAAAATGGATTCAGCACGAGAGGATTTCAGCTGGTGAATTATTTTGTAGTTTGGGAAGTAATTGACTACTGGCTAGATGTGATTGGAAATTTTGGTCTTCACCAAATTGAGCTAATACTAAAGCCTTTTTAATTCTCAAGGAGAAAGTAAGAGTTTCCCATACAACAGATTTAGATTTTAGTTTCAAGCAGCTATAAAGAGAGCTATAAACTTCAGAGAGCTAAGTCTTGTCCTGGTGTAACAAGGGCCTTCATAGCAAGGAAATGAATAACTTAAATGGAAAGAGTGACTTGCAAATGATGCTACAGCCCTCTTTATTAGAAAACTCTGGACAATAAGAAGCGGGAATATTCCGGGAACTGGCTCTGTTCATCTCTCTGGAATGTAAAAGTATGGGAAGTTCAAACAAGGCTTGCTTTTAGAGTTGTGGCAATACATATAGGACTTGTGAATGGAACATGCAAGAAATGGAATTATCCATCCAAGTCATTACAATACAGGACCAAAAAAGAATTTCACGGCCACTGTCTGCTTCCAATAGGCCCCAAACACTTAACCTCTTCTGTACAGCAAAACAACTGGGAGGACTGCCTTGGATTCAGAGTGTCTGTCCTCCACAGTTTCATCGGGGTGAAACTGAAGTACTAAATTAGATACCTGGGGACTTTGGGTCTAGTCTTGGCTCTGCCACTAAGTCACCTGGAGACCTTGGGAAATGAAGGGTCTCAATCACCAGGTCTCAATCTTTGTCCAGACTTCACGCCGTCTCCTGTGCTGACACACGCATCAGAAGCCCCTCCCATTAGACACGATGAGTGTCGATGAACATGGCCACATCCACCCATTTTCTGATCCTCCTGAGACTCTCTGGACAAGATGATTTTAATGTGCTTTACACATCAGGCTTCCCAGATTCTTTTTTTTTTTAATTTCAATTTATTTATTTGCATTCATTCACTGTACATCATTACAGCATACAAAATGAGATTTTTCCATCCAGAGTACACTGTATAATGTCTCAATCAAGCACATCAACAAGCATGTTATTGTCAGCAAATAATTTTCCATTTCTTGTTTTCTGTATGTTTTGCTTTTTTCCCCCCCATCCTTGATTCCCTATCTCTTACCTTCTGCCATCTCCCACTCTCCTCCCACACTGTCTCTGGTATCTATGTTTGCTTTCTATATTGTTTTCCCTCCACATTTTATTGAATTACTAAAGACCTTAATTAATCTAAATATTTGCATAGCAAACACAGGTGATATATACATTTCCATGAACACAAGTCTAACTTTACGCATCCTATAAAGTAGCACCTAGCTGGGGCTCTATGTCTTACTGCAGACATTGAATAGATAATTTTTTTTTCCTGAAACTTTTTTTTTTTTTTGGTGACTTAATTTACATTCTTTCCCTAAGCATCATCACAGCATACAAAATGTGATTTCCCATCCAGTATATACTGCGTAGTGACTTAATCATGCATATTATAAAAAATTTTCCATTTCTAGTTCCTAGAATTATTTTACCCCTCTTTCTGACCCTCTGTCCTTTCCCACCCTCTTCTCACACTATCTCTGGTGTCTACAATTGTCTTCCATTCCTTTCCCACCCACATTGTATTGATCACACAATTTCTTACATAATCTAACTACTTTCAATGGTGAGTTCACTCGTTACTATTAAGAAAACCAGTTTTAACTTAAATCAAAGAAACGCCAAGGAACTTTGCTTAAAGCCAGGAAACAGATTAGGATTCTGTTCAAATGGTAGGTGCATGAACCTATCAGTCTCATGTACTTTTATCTTCTGTTCTGGTTCAATTTTCCTGATTAAATTCTGGGATATAATATTCAAATCTAGACTTGTCCCTACGATTAAGTTGAACACTTTCTTAGTTTTTGAACTCTTATTTCCGTGTGTCTGTATTTAATTTTCCTGACATAGCACACCCTTGAGAACTTCTTAGAGATCTGCTCTGGTGCTGGTAAATTCTTTCAGGTTTTGCTTATCTGAGAATGCTCTTTTCTTTTCTTCCCACCTGAAAGATAATCTTGCCGGGTACAGTATTCTTGGCTGAAATTGCTTCTCTCTTAACACTTTGAACATATTTTCCCATTCTTTCCTCGCTTGCATTGTTTCCGGTGAGAGATCTGCTGTTAGCCTGATGGGATGTCCTTTGTAGGTAACTTGATCTTTTTCTCTTGCCAATCTTAGTATCTTGCCTTTGTCTGTGGTTTTGGTCAACCTGGCTATAATGTGTCTTGGAGAAGATCTTCTTGGGTTGATTCTATTTGGGGTCCTTTGTATTTCTTGGGACTGGATCTTCGAATGCCTCTCTAGGTTTGGAAAGTTTTCTTGCAGGATTTCATGGAATAGATTATCAATGCCCTTATGGGTCTCTTCACCTTCTGGAATGCCAATTATCCAGATGTTTGGACGTTTGATGGTATCTAGTACTTCTCGTATATTATTCTCAAATTTTTGGGCCATTTTCTCAGTCTTCATGGTGGATTTTTCTAGGCCAGCCATTTTCTCTTCTACATCTGAGATTCTATTTTCTGAATGATCTAGTCTGCTTTTAATACTTTCAAGGGAGATTTTGACTTCCTGTATTATAGACTTCATTTCTAACAGTTCTGTTTGAGTCTTTTGTAAAGTGTGTAATTCCTCTTTTAGATCTTGCAAGAATTTCCTCATCTCCTGGAACTCGTCAACTTCTTTCTCCTTTCTCTTTAGCAGTTCATTATCTCTCTTCTCTTCCATCTCTGTTAGCTTCGACATTATGAATGCTCTAAATTCCTTATCAGACATTTCCATAATTTTCACCGAACTGCTTGTGGATGAAGAAGAGTTACTCTTTTCCCTTGGAGGAGAGATATTTTCTTGTTTTCCCATATTTCTTGTGATCTGGCGGTGATTTCTCGTCATCTGATGGATGGTGTGTTTCTTTCAAATTCTTGAAGTTCAAGTCTGAATGTTCAGGAGCAAGCAGACAGAGGTGATCTAGAATCTCTTTGCCGTTCTGTTGTGATCGTGCTAGCTCGTTTGCTGGAGGCTGAATTATCAGTAGAAAGTCTCCATTTCTCGTGTTCCCTGAAATACCTAGTTCGCAGGAGCCATGTGGAACCTTCTTCTGAAGGCCTGGGCTCTTCTGCCACTAGCTCATTTGCTGGAAGCTGAATTATCAGTAGAAAGTCTTCATTTCTCGTGTTTCCTGAAATACCTAGTTCGCAGGAGCCATGTAGAACCTTCTTCTGAAGGCCTGGCCTCTTCTGCTGCTAGCTCGTTTGCTGGAGGCTGAATTATCAGAGGCTCCCCAGGTTCTTAAGTTTTAGGAGAATAGATTCATATGATCAAAAGAGCCTTGAAAAAAAAAATAGGCACATACACAATTAAGTTTGTATTCTTAGGCAATTTTGGGAAGGATTTTTTAAAATGTATTTATTTGTCCATGAGAGAGGATACATGTGTGCACATGTGAGAAAGAGAGAGCCACCCTCGAGGAAACTTCATCACACTGCTGTCCCCTTTACCCAGCCTTCCGGATCATCAGGACCTTGGTTGGGCACATGTGTCCCTGGCATGTTTTCAGATCAACTTGGGACTATACCTAGAAAGATTTAAAATAAGGTGTTAACAGGGGAAAGGATCTAATAGCCTTCTGGTTAAGGAAACAAAGATACTGCCTTTTCATTCCATACCCATATATTTTTTTCTTTTTCTTTTTCTATAGGGCACATGCACTCACTGGAGAGAGACAGGGAGAGAAAGTGAGAAATCACCCCCCAGGGAGATGGCTACACTGCAGTCCCTTCTCTTCCATGTTCCTCTTGGGATTTTGGGCACACGCACACATATGCCCAGAATGTTTTTCAGGCCACTGGGTGTAGACTTGAACCACACAGTTGGCCATGTGGGATCAAGCTGCCTTAACCTCCATGCCACTTGCTGACCCTCCCTGTAGATTTCTTTACTAAATACATACTAAGTTAGGAGCTCGCTTTGGGGCCAGCAGATAGCATAGTGGTTAAGACACTGGACTCCCACATGGTTGAGTGTGATTTGAGTCCCAGACATGGTGGCCCAAAACTCATACTGGGCACACGTGTGTACGTGCCCAAAATCGTGAGAGGAGAATGGAGGAGAAGGGATTGCTGTGTGACCATCTCCCTTGGGGAGTGATTTCTCAGTTTCTCTTTCTGTCTCTCTGGTGAGCACATGCCCTACAGCAAAAATCTCTCAAAAAAAAAAAAAAGTTAGGAATTCATTTGACTCTAAGTCACAGATAATTGGAAAATGGTGACTTATGTCACAATATTTTTTTTTTCTTACTTAATGAAAAGTCTGGTTACTACCCAGAGCTAGACAGTTGATAGGAGGGCTCCAGACTCCTTCCAGCTCTCTACTCTACCTCCTGAGCTTGCGGTCCTCAGCTGGTCTCAAGCTCCTGCACAGCTGCTCTGCCTCAAGCACGGCCCCCATCTCAGGAACAAATGCAGAAGGACGAAGGGCACAGCCCGCTGTTTATGGCCCCCTTGAGACTTCCCTGCAAGTCCGTCTCAGCAACTTCTGTTGACATCTCAGCTCTGCTCAGTTCTGTTCAGAACTGTGTCAGCTGCTCTGTTGAGCTGCAAGGGAGACTGAGAAATAGTTTTCTTACTGGAAATCCTGCCATCTCATGCAAAATTGGGGTTCTATTAGTAAGACTGGAGAGAATGAAAATTGACTTGGTAATCAACAGTGACTGGCATTTGGTGTTGTTTTTTTAAAAAACCAAAACTAAAAATCCCAAACTAAGAATATATATATTTCTCAGGAACCAGCAGTTAGCGTAATGGCTATGTCACTGGACTCCCACGTAGTCGACCACGGTTTGCGTCCTGGACCCAGTGACTTAAAACTGACGCCGGGCGCGTGTGCGTGCGTGCCCAAGATCCTGAGAGGAAAATGGAGAAGGGATTGCGGCGTGACCATCCCCCCTGGGGGGTGATTTCTCGCTTTCTGTCTCTATGTCTCTCTGTCTGTCTGGCGAGCGCACGCACCCTACAGCGAAAAAAAAAACTTCTCCAAAATAAAAAAAAGAATATATATATTTCTTTCTTTTTAAAAATGAGGTTTTTGCCATAGGGCGTGTGTGCTTGTCAGAGAGAGACAGAGAGGGAAAGTGAGAAATCACTTCCCAGGAGGGATGGCTACACTTCAATCCCTTCTGCTCCATTCCCCTCTCAAGATTTTGGGCATGTACACACAAGTGCCCAGAGTAAGTTTCAAGTTACCAGGTCCGGGGACTCCAACCATGATCACTACATGGGAGTCCAACACTATAACCACTATGTCACCTGCTGCCCCCTCCGTGTATATTTTGATCAAAGAAAAAAACTTGAGAAAAAAGCCACAATGTGCAAGATAACTGTATGCATGGTGGAGTGGAGAATCCAAAGGACTGATTCCTCCCAGAGAACCAATCGTTTAGCTGCTGGGAGTTATAAAAATAACCATTTAAAGACTGGAAATTATTCCAAGGCCATACAGAAAAGGAAAAACATTTATTTAAAGAAATCTTCTAAATCTTGGTGGGAACAGAAAGAGCCTGCTCCGTTTGAAAAACAATATTTTTTAAAAAGTTTACTGATTTCTTTCTTGAGAGAGAGGTCCTCCCAATGGAGTCCTCACTCTGCTATCCACCCCTAGCCTCAGTTAGCTTGGGTCGTGAGCACGGGCACATGTGCCTGTATGCATAGGGAGGACTTGGGATGCAAACCTGGGGCCACTGAACCATGGGCTGGCCCCAGCCTGTGACATTAGAGTCACACCCCTGTCCCAACCTCCCCAGCCCAGTGTGCTGGAAGTCCTGCTCCAGGCAGGGGGCTCTTCCTCCAGAGCTGATTGCTCTGTGGCATGTGAGGACCAGGACCTGACCTGCCGGGGTCTGCATTTTAAAGCTATTTGGTCCCATGATTTAAACTCTGTTTTGTATTTTAACAGCTGAGCCCATTTTAAAGGAGAATTGCGTGGTTGA
The DNA here is from genome assembly GCA_026018925.1 of Tupaia tana. NCBI lineage: Eukaryota > Metazoa > Chordata > Mammalia > Scandentia > Tupaiidae > Tupaia > Tupaia tana. The sequence continues at coordinate 35,095,580 of JAKSZU010000015.1, read as the reverse complement.
TTCTAGGACTGTAAAGTCCACAGTCTACATTACAATGGGAAGCAAGAATGGGACAAGACTTGAAGTTTCCGGGTTTAGATACTCATTGTTTTCTTGGGCAAATCATCCTCTCTGGATTTCTCCTTCCTTGAAAGAAGAACAAACATCTCAGGATTGTCGCAGACTCCAGAGTCATGATCTGCGGCTGCTGTCTGCATGAGCTTCCTGCCTCAATGTTTCTTTTCTTTCCACAGTAACTCTCATTCTCTTCTCCCTTCTCTCTACCTCTTCTTCCGCTCTTGTATTCATTAAAATGTTTGACTCCTGGAAACTCCAGGAGACTTTTGTGCTGGAGTATGTTGGAGATGAGGATTTGGTACAGACAGAGTTTCTCATACCTGCACTGTAAAAGAGGACAACTTAATGTCCTACTGGGAGAACGAAGACCTGTATCTTGTTTTTGGTTGTTGTTTTATTTGATTTTTGATGTTGTTTGTTCTTAGGTTTTTGCCATAGGGCATGTATACTCCCGGGAGAGACAGAGAGAGACAGTGAGAGAGAAAGTGAAAAATAACCCCCAAGAGGGATGGCCACACTGCAACCCCTTACCCTCCATTCTCTTCCTGGGATTTTGAGCATGCACACAGAAGCGGCTGATGTGATTTTCAAGCTGCCAGTTCTGGGACTCGAACTGTGGTAAACCATGTGTGAGACCTGAATCTTAGAGGAAATGGAGACAAGGAGGCAGTTCATATAAGAAAAGGATCTTGGCAGGAGAAAAGTAGGGCCAAAGTAGGCGTACAAGCTACTAGGCAGATAAGGGTCTGTTTTCTCATTCCCTCCCTCCCTTTCCTACTCTTCTTACTTTCTCAAGAAGAGAATAGAAAGGAAGGAAGGAGAAATGACCTTCAGTGTCTGCCATGTGCCAGCCACTAGGCTTGGTTTATTAATGAATAATTAATTAATTATAATTCAGTCTCCCATACCTCAGCCATTTACATAGCACCTTCCTGGGCATTGTTACATCTGCACACCAGCTATACCATTGTTTACTTCATAGTTTTCCTTAAATTAACTGTTTTTTTTTTTTTTAATTTCCCAGAGGTTGTGTGTGCTTTCCAGAGAGAGACAGAGAGACAGAGAGAGAGGGAGAAAGCACCCCTCAATGGGACATGGCTATCTCCATTTCCTGATCCTGTCAGGATTTTGGGCATGCACACACAGGTGCCAGGTATTGTTTTCTAAGACACTGGGACCAGAATTTGAATTGCATGGTCAGCCATGTAGGATCCAATTGCCTTAACCACAGGGCCAGCCTGTAAATGAACTCTTCTTTTAAAAAAAACAAGCTTGTATACTTAATTTAGCATTGTACCAATCAATAACATCCATAAAGGGTTTGGCGTTTTGATTATTTCTCTACTGCATGTGAAAATAAACATATAAATATCAGAATTAAGAAAATGTTGGCTCAGCCATGGTGGCACAGGTGGTAGGGCACCACCATGTGATACACTGTAGTCATATTGGGAGGCCTATGTTCAGATCCTGGGTGTCCTTACACACTGAGCACATGTAGCTGGAAGGCTATGGGGAGGATCATGATGATGCAAGACCCTCTCAAGGGTCTCTCTCGATAAATAAATGTAGGGAAAGAGAATTAAAAAATGTTTGTCTCACATCAGAGTTACACATGCCACATAATGTCCACTCTATCCAACAACAACTCATTCCACCCTCGTAACTACTCTGTAAGGTAACGTTATTGCCCTGGTCCCACAGACAGAGAAACTAAGGTTCAGAGAAGTTAAATAACTTGCCCAAGGTCACAAAACTAGCACAGGCAGAGTAAGCCTTGAAACCACTTTTGTTTTGGAGGCCTGTGCTCTTCCTTCTACTGACAGTCATAGTGACAGTAGTGAAGAGGCTGGAAGGGAGAAAATAGTAATATAAAACACTAGATCAGTCTACACAGGTCCGATGCATTTCATTTAACCCCATTTGTTCAGTCCCTACCAAGAACTAAACCCAGCCTCCATTCTTGCCTCCCTGGAAGACTCCTCATTTCCTTTTGCACAGTCCAGTTGTGCCTGGCACAAACCTGGTGCTTGATTTGTGTTTGTCAAATGATGGCTTTGCTCCAAGCGCAGGTCCTACCAGGTTGTCCTGGTGCTAAGGCTCTTAGAAGCCTTCCTAAGCCTCACCCTTCCAGATTCCTAAGCCTGGTCTATTCACTCACCGTCCCTCAGATCACTGCATTTGTGTCAGCTTCTTGCTTGGGCAAGCAGACCAAGGCTTTGCCCTCAAGTGGGGGCTTGGGATGGATATGCTATTTTAGGTTGCAGATTTATGACAGTGGGTATTCGTTTTGGAAAAATTTGAAAGCATTTTCTTATCTTCTCTTTTCACCAACAATACCTTGCTGCCTATCTCAGAGAAGAAACACTTGCTTGGCAAAGGAAGACAGGATTCTCTACCACTTCCCTCTAGACCTCGTAAAATTGGTTTCCTCAATAGGACCTCTTGGGGCATGATCCTTTCACAGAAGCCAGAGTACATTGTTGGGACTATGGGAGGACTTGGCCTTGGCTACATTCTCTGCTTTTCCAATAGCTTGTTTGGAGTAGTGGGTGGTGGTGAGGTGAAGTGGAAGAATACTGTCAGGAGTAATGGCACAAGAGAGCTAATATTTATTATGGGCCTTCTATGTGTCAAATATGTAATAGATAATGTCTGTTACATAATTTAATACTCTCAACCACCTACAACCACAGCAAACAGGTCTTAGTAGCTTCATTGAACAGTTGAGGAAATCCAAGTTTGGGAAGTTAAGCAACTTGCTAAAGTCACATATCTACAAAATGACAGAGCCAAGGTTTGAACTTGGTTCTAATTCTGAAGTCCACACTCTTTCCCTACACCAGTTACCTCATCTGCAGAGATACAGTTATAGGAGGACTTAGAAATCACCTAGTTCAGTACTTCTTAGGTCGTATGTTTCAGAACACCAATTCCTCAGGTATGAGGAGGGAGAGGAAGCCAAAAAATTTTGGAGAAAGTTGGTCTAAATAAAATTAAATAAATATCTTTATTATAGGACTTCTCAGTACTTTTACTATTGGAGAGTATGCTTGGGACTCTCCAAGAGGAAGCTAAACTGTATCAAATCATCCAAATTACCCAGAGAGACTGTGTTTTCCTACAAAATATCCAAGAAACCAGGGCTTTATAGAACAGTGTGAAAAGTACTCATCCATCAGACTTTCATTTTAAGTGCAAAAAGAAAAGCAGGAGACTTACCCACGTAATATGACATGCTGAAGTGAGATATTTCCAAACACACCCCAATCTCACTCTTGTCCCACTTTCCCGTCTCAGTAGAGAGGCTCTGTTCATCTTATTGGTCCTTAAGAAAGAGGTAAGGGGAGGGGCCAGCAGGTGGCATGGTGGTTAAGGTGCTGCACTCCCACATGCTGATTGCAGTACAAGTCCCAGATCTGGAGGTCTGAAAATCATGCTGGGTGCATGTTCATGTGTGCCCAAAATCCTGAGAGGAGAATGGAAGACAAGGGACTGCAGCATGGCCATCCCCCCAGAGGGTGACTTCTCATTTTCCCTCTCTCTGTGTCTTTCTCTTGCTAGCGCATGCACCTTATAGCAAAAACCTTAAAAAAAAAAATGAGTACCTATCATGTGCCAGTCACTGGGATATACAAGAAAGCATGGAGGGGCCACTGCATAGCAGTATGGTGGTGGTGGTCATAGGCTGTTGGAGCATGTGGGACTGCTCCTGAGCCAGGCTTGGGCATCTGGGGAAGCCCTGCTTGGGGCACCCATATCCAGTGCTCTCCTGCCACAGAGTCTTCACAGGAGATGCCGGAAATAATAAGGCTGGCTGCCCCAGATTCCAGGAGGTAGGTACTGAGTCCTTGTCTAGTCTCTGCCTCTATATTGCTGTGTGACCTTGGGTGAGTCACTACATCTCTGCAGGCCTATTTTCTCATCTACAAGAAGGAGGAAGTTGGGTTTGGAATATTTCCTTTAGCTCTAAAGTTCTATGGATATTCCATGGGGGGTGGGGTCTTCAGGAAGCACTGTCTCTCAACACCCTCAATGCCCTTGCGCTGCCATTGCACCCTTTTATTCTTTGACCATCTGCTGGGCACATTTTCTCTCTGAAGGTTATAGAACCTGTGTTCAAGAGACTCAAGAACCAGGATGGGCAGGCCTTACTGCTGACAGAGTATAAATGACAACTAACTTGCCACGGCAAGAATGGGCCTGAAGGGGCTACTATATGATCTGTAGGGAGGGAGAGTCAGTTTGCCCCTGAGGGAAACTGGAGAATGTGGTCCCTCACCCTTGGCTGGGCCCACAGTTGCAAGCCCAGACCAGTGCTGGGCCCTATGGGCTACTGTGTTGGGGCCTTAAATGGGTTGCCTTGACAACCCAGCTCAAGCCCAGGCCACAGGTCCCAGCAGTTGTTATGCATCTGGCTTTGAGATCAGAGAGCATTCTCCCATCCTACACTTCCCACTTACTGGGCAATTTTTGGAGGGCAGAGGTAGGTATTAAATAACACTCCTAGAAAAAGTGCACTCTCCTCTAGGGTAGTTCAGACTCTCTCTCTAGGGTCTAGCTTTTAATCCTAAAACTTAGCCAGAAGGATGGTCATGATGATGATGGGTGTGAAATGTTTAAAGAACTCTCTTCTAACTGGAGATCTTTAGCTGTGCGGCACAGATTACGATCTTCAGTAGTTGATGAACTGTCATATTGAAGAGGGATTAGCTTTGCTTGGAATGGGCTCCAAGGGAGAAGTAACTGGTTGTCAGGTTTGGGCTCAATATAAGGGCAACACCTCCCAGAATAAAAAGGAAATAGTGCTTGAAAGGATGGTGGATGTGTTTACTACTAAAGGATAAATGAAAGCTTAATGACAGTGACGTAAATGTTTCGGAGACACTTGGCAGATTGGCCAGGGTCAGGGGTGTTACACTAGAAGGTCAATTTAAGGTTCCCTTCAATCCGGAGACTTTTCTGTCCTTGGCAGCAGTTATCCAGTAATGCCTGCAGCCTTTCTAAAAGAAAAATAATCTGTACACTTCTTCAAACACTTCCGGGTTTATAGAAACCACATCCTTTCTCTCACCACCAACACTGTCTCTCATTCCTCCTCTGGGCTTTGGTTATAAATGCTTTTGAAGCTGTTTCCTAAGATTCCAATTTCCTTCTTCAATCTTGACATTTCTGGAGAATAAATAAGTTTTCTTCTCTGTTGAGACGTCTGGCCTAGAGACTGGGATTTTAATACCAGGTGTATGCTTGGGGGTTTTCAGTATATATATATTTTTTCCACTTTCTTTGCCAAGCTGGCATCGTTTTGTTCTTGGGATTGGTAGCTCATGGATTAATTCTGCTTTGACTTCTTGATGAGATGATTAGAAATTTGGCTACTGCTCTCTGCCATCTTCACTCTGCCTTGGGCTGTTTGGGAAATGGAATGCTAATTTAGTGTTTTTCCTGGCTCTCCTAGAGAGTGAATAATGATTTAATTTATAGCAATGTAAGTGATTAGGAATGACTGAAGAGACCTGAGATACCCCCAGATTCTTTCTTCATGGAAAACTGTGCAGGGAAAGTGTGACTATTTCTCCTAATCATAGTCCATAGCACTTGTCCAAAAACCAGATCTCAAGGGAAAATTGATATAGGAATATGATCAGACTTGAACTAAAACAATATGGGTTTTGATCATGGTTCCATCCTTGGGACAAACCACTCAACCTCTTCAGTTTTCTTATCTGTGAAATGGAGATTGATTCATTCAGTTACTTAACAAACATTTGACGGCCTGCAATACACAAAGCATTCTACGCAAGACTGTTCTCCGCCTTCCAGAACTGCTGCATACAGGAATAGAGAGATAGCCGCGGAAAAGTAAATTACAAAGTGGGCTGTGAAGAGGAGTGGTTGTGTATGAAATGGGGTGTGGAATAGTTTTCCTTTCTAATAAAGCCCATTTTTTGTCCATTTCTAGGGAGATGTTTCTTAGCAATGATTCTCCTTAACACTGGAAATACAGTAAAGAAGAAAAACCATTTTTCCTTTCCTTCTATCTTGTCCCTAGTGAAAAGTCCATGTGTTTTTGAGAGGATAGAGACCAACTTCCTTCTAGATATGCTTTTCTTCAGTTATTTGAAAGTCTGTTTAACTTCTGAAACCTCTCTAGAACATACTCTTCCTTTTTTTTTTTTTTTTTTTTTTTTTTTGCTATAGGGTGCATGTGCTCACCAGAGAGACAGAAAAAGTGAGAAATGATTGCCTCCCGCCCCTGGTGGGAGGGATGGCCACACCACAATCCTTTCTCCTCCATTCTCCTCTCAGAAATTTCTCATGCACACACACCTGGAGTATTTTCTAGGCCGTCAGGTCTGGGATTCAAACATTGTGGTCGGCCATGTGCAATCCAGTCACTATAACCACCATGCCACCTAGCTGGTCTGATTCATACTCTTCTAAGAAGCTCCACACAGGGCCTAAGTAGGATAAGTGATCAGGGCCATTCTTCTGTTCTGGGGAGGTTTAGAGATATGACAATAAACAAAAACCAAAAGCCATGACTCTTATAGACATCTTTGCCATTCACTAATTGTACAGCCTTTACCTAGTTACTTAACTGATGTGTTTCCATCTCCTAACTTGTAAAATAAGAATCATAACACACAGCCCACCTACCACAAAGGGCTGTTGTGAAGCCCCAGTGAGACAGTGTTGTCAAAGAGCTTTATACAGCTAAGAGGGTGCGCACCAATGTCCGCTGAACTAAGTTAGCAATGGCAGTGCCTGCCTGTCCCTGTGCATCCTGATTACTAATGTCAGCTTGGGCTGTGGCCACAAGGATGGTATCTGATCATTATCTATTTAGTAAGTTTCTAACACTTCTGCTTTCTAAGTCATACTTTTTTATTCTAAATACCTGGGTAGAATCATTTACACAGAACAGAAGTTAAAAAGTGATTTCCCCGATAGCCTAGTTGTACGGTGAATGTCACCTAGTTCCTCAGAAACAGCCGAGAAACTCTAACTCTATTTCCTTTTTCTATTTCAGCTGCAGTCATCCTAAGTCATGATCACCTACAAGTTAACGACTGTGACTTTATTTCCAAAACAGTTGACAGTACTAAGTCTCAGCACCACTCCTTGTCACACCTCCTAGACATTGTCCCACAGTTACATCTATTGACAGACAGGAATGATAACTTAGCATGTATAAAGCACTTGGAATTTATGACTTGTTTTATTAGTGCTTCCTTAGATCCTCCCTAAAAGGATAGTCAATAAGACATTGGTGAAGAAATCAAGTCCTGGGTGATGCTATGAGCGTGACAGATCACTGTTTCCATAGGTAAGTCTAATGCTATTAATTCCTCTAGTGAATCCTGTAGTGTTGGTTGGTTTTGATATTAACGATCAAAGAATTATAAAAGCTCTTTCCATGGAATCAATAAAAGTGATAGCTATTGATGGTCTTTCAAAACTCTACTAACAAGCTAATGATTTCCAGAGACATTTTGCTCTAGCACATGCCAAGCAAACATTTCTCTCGTTCCTAGATGAGTATTTTTTTAAAAAAAGAACGATTTATTTATTTAATGCCATTTGTTATTATTATTTTTTCATTTGACCAGACAGACAGAGAGAGAGACAGAGAGAGAAAGAGAGAAAAGGAAAGTGAGAAAGCAAGCCGCCAGGTCCGGGATTTGAACCACAATCGGCCATGTGGGAATCCAGTGCCCTTAACCACCACACCACCTGCCGGGCTCTAGATAAGTATTTTAAAGTTATCCAAGGTAGAGTTGTGAGTCTGAGGCCCTGATAAGAGAAGTGACCTGCTCAAGGTCACTAAATGTGTTGGGTGCACAGCTGAGACCACAGCATTTGGCACAAAGTAGGTGCTCAACAAACATGTGGTCAATGACTGACTGAATGAACCCAAATCTGGTACTTGCTTTTCTGTCCCTGTTATACCCTGCAAGAGCCTAGATTCCTGGCATGTTTTCCACTCTTCAGAGATGTTGCGGCTTTCTTAAATCTTACAGAGTTCAAGTCTTGCACTGTCCAATACAACAGCCTGAGTCACTTGAAATGTCGCTGTTACAAATTGAGATGAGCTGCAAGTCCATTTCTAATTTTGAATGCTTACTATGAATAAAAGAAAGTAAATGATCTCAATAATAATTTTTATGTTGATTACATCTTGAAGTGGTAATAGTTTAGATATACTGGTTTTAAAATAGAATATTATTAAAATGAATCACATCTGTTTCCTTTTACTTCTTTAATGTGGCTACTGGAAAGACATTTTTTTAAAGAATTATTTTATTTAACTTTTAACTTTATTTATTTATTTATTTATTTATTTATTTATTTAAATTTGACCAGAGAGGGGCAGAGTTAGAGAAAGTGAGAACACAAACCGCCAGGTCTGGGACTCAAACTGAGGTCGATCATGTGGGAGTCCAGTGCCCTTAACCACCAGGCAACCTGCTGGCCCCACTACTGGAAAATTTTGAATTCCATTTTTGGCTTGCATTATAATTCTATTGGGTTACACTGTATCTAGCCTGTAGACATTTTGCCCAAAGAGTTATATATTGAATTATTAACCTTTCAATAAAAATGATTTCTTCGGGCTAACCAATAACGTAGGAAGCTAAGATAAGAATAATAATTCATTTTATTTTCAGTAAAAAAAATTCCTTTCTCTCTTCTCTACCTTAAGCCTATCCCTGTCTCCTCCAAAAAAGAATAGCCATTGTCCCAACCCCACTGCTATAGACACAGAAGTTATATGTAAACTGGAGAAACATTTTTTAGTATGCATTTAGTGAAAAAGTTTGAATAAAAATAATTACCATAATAACTGACACTTTAAGCTTTTTCTTTCTCTCTCTTTTTTTTTTTTTTGGAGAGGTTTTGGCCATAGAGTTCATGCACTCACCAGAAAGAGAGATACAGAGAGACAGAAAGTGAGAAATCATCCCCCAGGAGGGATGGCCATGCCACAATCTCTTCTCCTCCATTTTCCTCTCGGGATCTTGGACACACATGCACACGCGCTGGCATGAGTTTAAGCCACCAGGTCCGGGACTTGAACCGCAGTAGACTACATGGGAGTCCAGCAACATAGCTATTACGCCAACAGCTGGTCCCACGTTTTCTTTTTTTTTTTTTAAGAATTATTTTATTTAACTTTGTTTATTATTATTATCATTATTATTTTCCAGTTTGATCAGAGAGAGATAGAGAGGGAGAGAGAGGGAAAGTGAGAAAGCAAGCCACCAGGTCCAGGACTTGAACTGTGGTTGGTCGTGTGGGAGTCCAGTACCTTTAACTACCACATCACCTTCTGGCTCCAATTTTTTCTTCTAATTGTCAGAGGGTACATCAGCTTGCCAGAGAAAGAGAGAGAGAAAGAGACAGAGAGACAGAGACAGAGAAAAGGAGAGAGAGAAAGCACCCCCCCAGTGGAAAGTGGCCATGCCATGATCTCTTCTCTGCCATTCCTCCATCCCATCAGGACTTTGAACATGCACACATACATGCCCAGTTTGATTTTTAAGTCACTGTGGTCAAACTGTTCAAGTGATGTGGGATCTGGCTCCCTTAACCATGAGGCCCTAGGGCCTGGCCCTTCCTTGGTTTCTTTTTAACTGGCTGAACAACAGCTGTTTTGTGTAAGCATGGGTGGGAACTTTTTGTAAGAGAGTTACAGCGTGGATCGTCAGACCTTCTTCCCCTTCTCTGCTTGATAAACTTTGAGCTCAAAGATAGCATCCTCTGTGAGGTTTCTCAGGTTTTCTCAGCAACTTTTGCTGTTGCGCCTTGGGTGCTCAGACTCTTCTCCCACTCTCCAGCGGTTTGCCACTAGGCTGAACCCTCCAGGGCAAGGGTTTTTAACTTTGATGTTCCCAGGCCTACCCAGTCCCTGAGATGGCATGGGCTGTTTGGCACAAAGATCCGCCAAAGAGGGACATGGGCTGAGACTTTATGCATTGACTCAGGTTCAGGGAACTTCGTTGTCACTTGGTAAGAACTAAATTTACAAGGTTGGTTTGGAAATGAAAGACAGGGTCTGCAAAGGGAAAGAAAACAATATAGGCCCTTAGGAAATCCTAGTGACTCCTAGAACTCCAATGGTGGTTTTCTTTTTTACCTAAAAGGTGCAGTCATAATTCTCCTTGTACTAGAGTGTCTGCTACTTTAGGCACCAGGCATATGAGAACTAGTACATTTTCTAAAAAGAATGATTTTATTTTATTTATTATTTTAAAAAATATTTGACTAGAGAGAGAGAAAGGGAAAGTGAGAAAGCAAGCCTCCATGTCCTGGACTCGAATCATGGTTGGCCATGTGTGAGTCCAGCACCTTACCCACCACACCACCTGCCGGCCCCAGGAACTATTACATTTTTGTAAAGGCCAACTCACAAAACAGTATTCTGAGTTAGGATATATTCTTCAAAAGCTTCCACATTTGACTCCAATTCACTGGGAATAAATGATCTTAAACACACATACCTTTATACCTGGGTGCTACTGCATTCATAAGAACCTACTAGTACTGCCTGGAGAGTTTAGGGAGCTCTAGCAAAATTTGCTATCTGCATTTCTGGGCCACTGCTTTAAATCTAACTGAAAAAGTCTAACTGCAAAAGCCCTGGACATCAGTAGGTTTGCTGCGACATCTTCTGAGTTAGAGTTAGATGGTCATTAGGCGAAGCTTACTAAGATGGTATGATTGTAATTATCCATAGCTAAAACAATCTTACTGTCGTTAATATTTCTGGGTTACGATAGCCAATCAACTGGGATTAAACGGAGTGGGAGGGGTTCATAATAATGATAATAATCCCTCCCTTAAGTCTGTATGCAGCAGACAAGGGTGGTAAAAGAAAGCCCTACTTTTTAAACACTATTAATTAATCTATCCTTCACCATAATCCAGATAGTTAAGATGCTGAGTCCTTGTTTGGCTATTAAGTACGTGGGTGTCCACAGAGAAGTCAGTCTCTTTTAAGCCTCTACTTCCTCTTCCATAAAATGCGGAAAATTCTCTGTCCAGTATTTCCTAAGTTACTAGAGACTGAGGGATGCAATGGATAGAGAAAATTCTTTCAACAACCGCTGTGTGCATCAAATGAGGGCCTTTGATTCTCCCATCACAAGGATGGGGCTATTTTTTTTTCCTCTTAGTTTTTTGAACCTCAAAGATGTTCAAAAGAAAATACCAACCCGTGACTCTATAAAGGCTTGGAGGGCTGAACAATGATGCAACAGTAAAACGTGACAGTCCGTGAGGGTGACCCACAAGGGAAGGGTTCGAGTTCACATTTAGAGACCTCCCTAACTACACTAAGCAAGCTTATACCAGTGATCAGAGGCCAGCTGAGGTTGGGGGTGAATTACAGCATCAAGACCCTGTTGAGGGAAGGGGGTTCTCTCTCTCTCTCTTCTCTCTCTCACTCATGGAAAAAATAAACTAAAAAAAAAAAGCTTTGGACCATCTAAAACACTGTAATGGCATTACTACCTCCCTCCTTATGCATCCACACACATCTTTCTATAATACTTAGAGAGCTCAAACTTGTCCTTCCATAACTCAGTTCAAGCACCATCTCCCCCAGAAAGCCTTCCTGGACTGCCCCCAGGAAGCCTTTCCAGACTGCCTGGCCTGAACACTGAAGGCCCTCCTCCATTCTCCCAGAGGTTCTCCCATTACAGTGTGATTGTATGCTTGCTTGTCTGTCGTCTCTGATCTAGAGGCTAAATGGAAAAGTCTGCATCTCTCCTGTTTCCATCAGGGTGTGGTGCCTGGTGGAGCGTGGCCATCCCGTACCTGTTTGCTGACAAACATGGAGGACATTTAAGGCATTCTGAAGAGCTTGTATTTCATAAAGCACTTCTGCTTTCACGAAGTCTTCCCCGTCTTGGCATAATCTTGCCTTGCTCAGAAAAACCCAGAACATTTTCTGCCATCTGCTCTCACAGGACTCGCACCCCTGGCCTGTGAGCACCACGGTGCCCACGCTGAGGATCTGAGGAGCCGAGAGATGAGAAGCTGCTCTGAAGGGACTGAGGAGAGCTGTCCTGGACTCTCGCTTCATTTCCTGTTGACTCCAGGGACACATTTTAGGGACCGAGTTGGGATTAGCTCTCAGCCAAGTGTTTCTCTCCCTCCCTGTTCCGGAATGCCTGACTCTTGCTGGGCTGACTCCTCTCCTAGGGAGGAGGCCACCAGTTCTTCCTGCTGGCTTCCCATGGATAACACACACCCCAGTGATCTCCCAGCCTCCTCTGAGGCAGTGGCTCTCAATCCTTCCTCCACTCCGAAATCACTCCTCTGCGGTGCACTCCGGAAGCTCTGATGTGATCAATGTGTCGTGGGGCCTGTGCCTGCCCCAACTTACACAGGTCATGACTGGACCACTTTAGAGCATAACCCATCATTTAGAAAGTGAACTAAATGGCTTCCAGAGTGCCGCTAGCCTCTAGCCCTACACATTTAAGCATAGTCCTTGAAGATTTAGCTATTGATACTAACTTGGTGGTTAGAGGTCATTTGACTCAACTCCTTCATTCTTGGACCGGGAAACGAAGGCCCAGAGACAGGGTGTGATATGGCAGGACCAGGACTCGAACCCAGGACATCTTATGCAGGTTAGTGCTTCTCCTACTGACCCAGGCTACCTTTTCTTTTCTTTTCTTTTTTTTTTTGAGAGGTTTTTGCTATAGGGCGCGTGCACTCGCCCAACAGACAGAGAGAGACAGAGAGATAGAAAGCGAGAAGTCACCCCCCAGGGGGGATGGCCATGCCGCAATCCCTTCTCCTCCGTACTCCTCTCAGGATCTTGGGTATGCACACACATGCACCCGGCGTGAGTTTTAAGCCACCGGGTTCAGGATGCGAACCGCGGTCGACTACGTGGGAGTCCAGCGACATAGCCATTACGCTAACTGCTGGTCCCCGACCCAGGCTACCTTTCGAGATACAGCATAGCTTTCTGTGCCAGGGGACTGGGTGTGGAGTTCTTTACACTGCCTTCTAATATTAGCTGCGAAGGCTCAAATCTATACTAACTACTATAGAAGCCCAAGCTCCAGAAAGATTTTATTCCACCTTTACTCCAAAGTCCAAAGAAATTCCTTCTGAGGTCAGGACTGCTCCCTTAATGGGTATATAATGTACAACTCCTGGCTCTTAACACATGGCAGGCCTTGGGGACTCCAGGTGTCTCTTTGTTCCAAGTCTCAGCCCTACCTGCATGATGACAGGACACATTTCCCCCCACACCCTGTGCTTCACTACTATGCAGTCACCCTGTGTGCCAGGAGCAGAGGGCAGGGCAGGACAGACTGCAAGGAAAGCTGAAGACAGACGCATGCACACACCCTTTGCAGTTACTGTCGTGCTGCTGTGGCTGTCAGCTGTGAACTGGAGCCCTCAGGCAAGACACAGGAAGGAAAAAGGAGGCAAAAGAAGACCTCGACCTCCCTAGACCATGGCATACCCACTCTCCAGCGGATCTTCATTCATCCCTCTTAGCTTAATTCAAGAGTTCTGGGATTTACCATTTACAGTGGCACCCCTGAGGCTGGTCTTGTGTCTATGCTAAACCACAAAGTGATACAGAGGTAGGGACAGGGTTAGCTACCAACTCCGGGCATGGCAGGAACTGCAGAGCTGCTCCCACACCTGTGGAATGTCCATTCTAAGGTCTCTTTCTCCATCTGCAAGGACTCTTGGGGCTTATAATCCCATTCTTAAAAGTGCGGGAGCTGGAGCCGGCAGGTGGCATGGTGGTTGAAGGCACTGGACATCCCACATGGCCTACCACGGTTCAAGTTCTGGACCTACTGCTTGCTCTCTCGCTCTCTCTCTCTCTCTCTCTCTTTTCTGTGTGTATGTCTGATCAAACTGGAAAATAATGATAATAATAAATAAAGTTAAATAAAATAATTCTTTAAAAAAAAGTGCAAGAGCCATTAGTCCAAAACAAAGACACCTAGTACATCAATATGACTACGACTATGAATCACTTCACGGAACACCCAATGCCTGAAGTCCTGGCCCCTTGGAGGCAAAGTGATTCAGTTCGAACTCTTAGCATGCAACTAATTTAGGTAAGCTTTAGTCCCACCATATGCAACAAAAACAAGTTAAGTCTGCCTTTCCAGGAATTTGCCATGTAGCACAGAGTCAAGAAGTGTACAGACAGTCCAAGAGAGAATTGGGTAAATGCTACGATCCAAACCAGGACAGAGACGATGACAAGAAATGATTGATTCTGGCTGGAAAGATCAGAAAGTTTTCACAAAAGATACCACATCTGATTTAGACCCTGAAAGAAGCATAGAATTTGAGATCAGACTTTCTGATCTCTGCTGAGTAAGGCTGGATTAGCTTGACTTGGGAAAACTCTCTGGGTTCTGGTAATGTGGGTTCCTAGTCTCTGCTGCTGTTTTGTATGTTTTAGTAAAAGGTTATGCTATGGCTGTGGAATCTTACCTCTCTGGGCTTCAGTGTCCCCCTCTTGGTTTATGCGACCTAACTCAGTTGTGTGCCTGGTTCCTCCTTCCCTATGTTTAGTCTTCAGGAGAGGCAGGAACCCAACACAAGGCTGGAGACGCAGCATGTATACTGCAAAGTAACTTAAGTAGAATTTATATCTAGGGTGTTTACGACTCTCTGAAGTTCCTTCTAGGATCATCTTACAAAGTTCTAACACACTTTTCTGAAATAAAAAAGAGAGAAAGAAGTACTGCTCACCTCAGGAACAAGCATTTTTAAAAAAATTGGAATGACACGGAGATTATCATGGCCCCTGCATAAGGATGACATGCAAATTTGCAAAGCATTCCACTCAAAAAATAAAAATTGTGGGATTGCACCTGAAACAGTTTGGTACAGATCGCTACTGCAGGGCTGGCCCCGCAGCATAGACTGTGCTTAGGGAGTCAGATCCCATGTAGCTGACGACTGTTCGAATCCTGGCCCCCACTGCTTGAAAAACATACCAGGTGCATGCACCTACATGCCCCGGATCCTGAAAGGAAGGAGAAATGGAGGAGAAGCACTCCATTCAGGAGTACTTTCTCTCTCTAGTGAGTGCATGTGCCCTCTAGTCATTAAAACAAAAATAAAAAGAAGCTGGATTGCATGTGGTGACCATGGTTTGAGTCCCCAGTCTGGTAGGCCTGAGACATGCTAGGTACCCACATGGGGGCTCAAGAGCTGATAGGCTGAAGCACTGGAGGAAGGGAATCATTTCTTTCTTTCTCACTCCAAACGCACACATATGCGCTCTAACAGGAATGAAAAAGAAAAACAAACAAACAAACAAATAAATAGATGAGGCCAGCAGGTGGTATGGTGGTTAAAAGTGTTGGATTCCCACATGGCCGACTGCGGTTCAAGTCCTGGACCTGGCAGCTTGTTTTCTGGCTTTCTCTCTCTCTCTCTCTCTGGTCAAATTAAAAAAATAATAATAACAAATGGAATTAAACAAACAAATAAATCTAAAAAAAAAAAAAAAAAAGACAAGCAAAGCAAAGACCAAATCACTGCTACATTATCATGTTGGGAAAGTTACTATTTCAACAGCAGATCAAAAGGGCAGACGTTTCCAACAGAAAAATGGAAAAAAGACTTGAACAATTCCTTCATAAAAGAGGATATCCAAATGACAAGTAAGCATAGAAAAAGGTACTCAATGTCATTAGTCATCAGGAAATGAAAACTGAAACCACAATGTAATACCACACTTATCCACCAGAATGGCTAAAATGAAAAGGATAATAGCATATGTTAACAAGGAGATGGGGCAACTGAAACTCTCATACATTGCTCACGGGTGTGTAAATAGAATAATTACTTTGGAAAAATGTTTGGAAAAGCAGCATCTGGTAAAATGAACATACGTCTATCTCTATGACTCAGTTATTCCACTATGAACCACAGAACCCAACAGAACCACATCACTATGTTCACTGAAAGACAGGTATAAGAATGTTCAGAGCAATATTCTCCATGATCTCCAAAGGCCAGAAACAACTCACATTTTTACCAACTGCAGAATAGACCAACACTAATGTTTATTCACACAGCTAGAACTCCACACAACAATGAGAATGGACAAACTTACACAATATCCTGGTTGAATCTCCCATGTATCATACTGAACAAAAAGAGAATATGCCACATGATTTCATTCATAAGACATTCAAGAACAGGGGGCCAGATGGTGGGACAGCAGTAAAATGCAACCCTCTGTGAGGCAGATCCACATGGGAAGGTTCCAGGTTTGCAACTGGAGACCTCCTCCACCCGGTTATGCCAGGCATGTGCATGCCCATGGTGTGGGGCTGGCTGAGGCATCAGGACCTTGTGGGGAGGTGCCGTTTCTCTCTTGCTCACAGAAGAGACAGGTGTAAGGGAGCAAGATGACAACTCCATCTGCATTTCACCCACTGTAGCTCTATTTTTGTGTCTTGATTTTTGTAGAGGCCAACAGGTGGCATAGTGGTTGGGATGCTGGACTCACATGTGGTCGGCCACAATTTGAGTTCCGGACTTGGTGGCTTGAAACTCATGCTGGGCGCTTGTACATGTGTGCCCAAAAATTTTAAAGGAGAATGGAGGAGAAAAGATTGTAGCTTGGCCATTCTCTCCCACCCCAGTGTGGGGGTGTGATTTCTCACTTTCAGTCTGTCTATCTCTCTGGTGAGCACACATGTCCTATAGCAAAAATCTAAAAAACAAACAAAAAACAAACTTGATTTGAAAGTGTCTAAGAAAGTGTTCATTTGAATGAAGAGTCTGCGACTTCAAAAAGTGAAACTATAGGACTTGCTAAAGAAGTCAGTGGAGGGAACCAGCAGTTAGCGTAATGGCTATGTCGCTGGACTCCCACGTAGTCGACAGCGGTTCGCATCCCGGACCCGGTGGCTTAAAACTCACGCCAGGCGCGTGTGCGTGCGTGCCCAAGATCCCGAGAGGAGAATGGAGGAGAAGGGATTGCGGCGTGACCATCCCCCCTGGGGGGTGATTTCTCGCTTTCTATCTCTATGTCTCTCTCTGTCTGGCGAGCGCACGCGCCCTATAGCGAAAAACCTCTCCAAAAAAAAAAAAAAGAAGTCAGTGGGATGGCCCTTCATCCAGAGTCTGGGCCTTTCGCGATCTCATCAAAGTTCATGTTAAGAACGTTTTATGACTTCATGTATTCATTTGTACTTATGATGTTCCATGACACTGTTTTCTCTACCATTTTTCTATCTTCAAACTTAACATTTTCTTCTTTTCCTTTTCTGCCTTACTAGATTCTCGTATTAGTTCAGTCTTTAATCCCCTCCATATTCCCATTCTTTTTCTTCCTTTTCAAGTGGGTACAGAGGGAAGACAGTGCAGCAGGCCTGAGACCGCCTGTTCTTAGGAAGACCTGCTCACAAGTTTGACTCTTTTTTTGGAGAGGTTTTTGCTATAGGGCGCGTGAGCTCACCAGAAAGACAGAGAGAGACAGAGAGACAGAAAGCAAGAAGTCACCCCCCAGGGGGGATGGCCACACCGCAATCCCTTCTCCTCCATTCTCCTCTCGGGATCTTGGGCACGCACGCACACGCGCCTGGCGTGAGTTTAAGCCACTGGGTCCGGGACTCAAACTGTGGTCGACTACATGGGAGTCTAGCGACATAGCCATTATGCTAACTGCTGGTCCCACAAGTTTGACTCTTGGTTGGCATTTGGGAACGAAAAGCTCCCACCATTCCCTAACCGATGAGTGGTTCTGTGCTCACCTGTTTGTGCCAATAATGTGTTTATGCTGAACACCTGTGTTCCTTCTGGCAGTCTGGAATTTTGGTATGTGTTAGGCAGTGGGTACTTAGGCAATGGACCCCAATTCAAACCTGAAACCCCCAGGCTCTGGAGAAATTCTTTGGTAAACAACACTTCACACACGTCACAATCTGCTGCTGGAGGAACTAAGCGTGTTCCTACGTGAGTCACCTTGGAGAAGACTCCTGGAGGGCCGACCTGCTTTTCTCCTGCTCTGGCCCCAAGCACCTTTTCCCTTGCCTGATTTGCCTTGCGTCTTCTCTGTAATGAGGCATTGCTGTAGGATGACTTATGATGAGGCCTCCCAGTGAACCATGGGGCCTGGGGTGGTCGGGGGAGACCCGTACACAGAGCTCTGGAAGTGGGCTTCACCCGAAGGACCCTGAAAGTGTGTGCGGGACAAAGATGAGGGGTAGGAGGAGATGGTGCCAGGATGGCCGTGCAGACATAGGGGTGGGAACTGCAGCCGAGCTGCTGTCCGCTGTGAGAGGTAAAAGGTCACCCATGGGCTTCGAAAGTGATAGCTCCCATGCCACAGGGATTGGCTGGCTGGATCCCCTGGCTGCTTTGGGCAGTGCTGGTTAAAGCGAGGGGAAACAAAGCCCAGGCTGCTCAATGCCTTTGGTTTTGTTATCTCATCTAAGTGGGAGGAAAAAGGGCCCAATCATTCCCAAAGGTGAGCTCTGGATCAGCTGTATGTGCTGTGGGGGCGGCAGTGGCATGGTGGTCAAGGCAGCTGGAGCCCCACGTGGCTGACTATGTGGTTCAAGTCCTGGACCTGGCAGCTCGAAAAACACACTGAGCATGTGTACATACATGCCCATAATCCACAAATGAGAAATGCAGAAGGGACTGAGGCATGACCATCCTCCATGGGGGGAGACGATTTCTTGCCTTCCCCTTCTCCCTCTCTGTCTCCCTCTGGCTACCATACATACCCTCCAGAACACACAAAAAAAGAAAAAAAAGATTCAAAAAGTGTTCCTTTTCCTCCAAGTAGGAGGAAAACATTCCAGGAGCAAAACATTAGGATAAACCAGAGAGAAAAAAAAAAGGGCGCAAAAACCTCTCCAAAAAAAAAAAGAAGGGGGGAATGTGTGACAGTGTAGCAATTTCTTCATATGCACAACCCCCTAAACCCCACACCCCACACCTGTTGCATCTCGGCCAAGCTCTTCTGGCAGCTGTAATGATAATGTAAATGCCAAATTTACTATTAGCACTTTGTCTAAATTCACAAGGAGAAAAAAGTGTTTTTGTAGTTAAATGGCTTTGTATTTTGTGGCTGTTGCATCTGTATGTGTGGAAGAAACCAATGAAAGTGTTTTAGGTTTTGCATAAATTCACAAATGCTGTGGTGATCATCCCAATCAGGGAAGGCTGCACGGGCACACGCGTGCGTGCACGTGCGCACAACACACACACATACACGACCGTATTAGTGGGCCACAACTTCCTTGCTTTTTGCCAGTGATAAGTAAATTAGAGTTCAAACTCTTTAGTATTAAAAACAATAAGTCTCTAGGATTACTTTTAACTTTATGGAACTTCTGGTAAAAGGCAATTGTCATGGGGCCAGTAAGTGGCATGAAAGTTAAGGCAGCTGGATCCCATATGACTGAATCTGTAGTTCAAGCCCCAGACCTGGTGGCTTGAAAACTTGTCAGGTGTGTGTGCATGCATGCCCAAAATCCTGAGTGGAGAATGGAGGTGATGGGACTGAAGCGTGGCCATCCCACCCCCCACCCCCCTGGGAAGGGTGCTTTCTCACTTTCTCTCTCTGTGTCTATATCTCTCTCTGGCAAGCACACATACTTACAAACAAACAAAAAAAACAAGGCATTTGACATGAAAAGTGAGTCAATTGGCAGATGAGAACATTCTTTAGGAATTAAAAAAAAAAGAACAGTTTTTAGTTGCCAACGGCCTCTTGTAAATCATCTCAGATCTTATGAAATCTGTCCCTTACAGGGTGATTATTTTCTGACCTTCTGCACATATTTTTGAGTGGGTCAACTTGACTCTAAGATGATAAGGCATAATGAGCTAAGAAAATCTGTGCTTATCACAAGGACTTGGCACACAGCCATTTGGTCTTCCAGCCTCTGTCTTTTCTGTTGTCAAATAAATGCCTTTAGCCTGAATTCACTGATCCTCGCTGCCCGGACCTGACTTGGAGCTGAAACCTGCCACTGTCTGCCACGGGCTGTTTCAGCCTCAGCTTCAATGCCAGCTGTGCCGAACTGAGAGCAGGCACAGGCTCCACGTACAGCACTTCAGCTTGGAACATTCTAGATAAAGGACACCACTGGGGCATTAACTCAGCTGTGAGAACATTACGGGTTCTGGGTGACCCAACTGAGTCCAAGTAAATGTCCACAGTTAAGGGATTGGACCTTCTGAAACTGACCTGCTGATAGACTCAATACCTCTGAACAGAAACTGCTTGTATTCTTTTTTTAAATTAAAATTTTAATTTATTTTATACTTTCAATCACTGTACATCACTACAGCTTGTAAAATGAATTTACCCAAGATGAATATAGTTCATGCCATTCCAGCTGAAGATATCACACATATTATCATCAACAGATAATCCTCCATTTCTGTGTCTCTTTAATGTCTTGTTTCTCTATTTTTCTCCTTGATTCCTTTCCTCTTACTCTCACTCATCTTCCACCCTCTTCCCATACCGTTTCCAGTATCCATAACCATTTTCTATGCTTCTATATCCTCTAATCTTTCCATTTCTGCCATAGAGTGTGGACAGTCAGTATATATTACGTGGAGACATACAGTGTCTCTCTTTTATAACCTGCCTTGAATTCTAACTTGAGATTACCGCTGAAAGCTACATGGGAGAGAGCACATCATAAGGACTGAGACCCCTTTGCCCACTCTTGACGAGTGACTTTTGACACCCTCTTGGAGATGTCTCATTGCTGGCAATGGCTGTGCTCAACTTCCCAGATCAGTTGCTGTTTGTGACAAGGCACTGATAGCCTAACTCCTCTTCCTTCTCCTGGGACACACACTTTTGTGAGGCAGTTTAGTTATTAAATATAACCATGCCCAGTGAGTGACTGATTTTTTTTCTAGGCTGGTCAGGATAAAAGCAATGGGAGGTTATGTAAACTCATTTTTGGGAAAAAAAATTAGTTTCTCTCTTTCATCTTTGAATGAGAAAAATGGAGAAAGAGACAGGCATCGCTAGTGGGGTCTTGATGCATCCTCTGCCTCAGCCAGCCATAGATCATGGGCACACACATGCCTGGCATGTTCAGGGAGGTCTCTGGATGCTAACCCAGAACCTTCCCACTCAGCCTTTCAGAGAATCATGTTACTGTGGCACCATTGTCCAGACCACCCCACCACTGCCGCCATTTTGAAAATTTTTGAAAATTCAAGATTTTATCCTGACCAGTTCCTAAACATGATGTATATTTCTTTTTTTTTTTTCTTTTCTTCTTCTTCTTTTATTTTTTTTTAGATAGATTTTTGCTGTAGGGAACATGTGCTCACCAGAGAGATAGAAAACAAGAAATTACCCCCTGGCGGGTGGGGTGGAGGATGACCATGCTGCAATCCCCTCTCCTCCTTTCTCCTCTCAGGATCTTAGGCATGCACGCACAACAAGTTTTATGCTTCTAGGTCCAGGACTTGAACCACAGTTGACTACATGGGAGTCCAGTGACGTAAACATAATGCCATCTACTGGTCCCATGATGTATATTTCTCAGTAAGTAATATTAAAATGTTTTTCTGTGAAAATACTTTTGTCTTTCTTATATATATCCCTCCCAAGCAAAAGACCTGAATGACAGTAAATTTTTTTTCCCCAGTTTTTTGCCACAGGGCGTGTGTTCTCACTCGAGAGGGACAGAGAGAGGAAAGGGGAGAAATCACCTTTGGGGAGGATGGCCATGCTGCAATCCTTTCTTTTTCTTCTATTCTCCTTTCAGGATTTTGGGCATCACACACACACACACACACACACACACACACACAGTGATTTTCAAGCCTCCAGGTCTGGAACTCCAAGGCGGTTGACCATGTGGGAGTCCGGCTCCTTAACCACCATACCAAGTAGGCCCCAAGTAGGGGACAATTTTTAAGATGTACAGTTATGATTACTGAGTGAAACATACTGATTTTGAAATAACAGAGAAAACAAACAAACAAAACAACCAGTACTCGGGAAGTTCAGGGAGCAGTACGGGCATTCATGGTTTGT
Organism: Tupaia tana; assembly: GCA_026018925.1. Classification (NCBI taxonomy): domain Eukaryota; kingdom Metazoa; phylum Chordata; class Mammalia; order Scandentia; family Tupaiidae; genus Tupaia; species Tupaia tana. Next base: position 35,073,472 of record JAKSZU010000015.1, on the reverse strand, counting down.
GTCTTTCTGAACGGCTCCGGAAGTCTTTCTCCCCACACCTCTAGCTGCCCTTCCAAGCTGCTGGAAGTGTTCTGAGTTCTGAAGGACTAAGGAGACTGTGATCACACCTGCAGCACAGACTATCAGACAGCAGGGTGGCCCGGTGCCAACACCTCCACACGGAGCAGCTCCAGATGTCGTCCACACTTGTGAGGGAGCTGAACTGTGTCAGAGACAAGCAAACTGTTGGTAACTGATGGCCTCAGGCAGTCTCTCCGAAACCGAGGACTGAGATAAATTAATTGAACAGAACCAGAAGCCTCTGGCCCCACGATCAGAGGCCACCCTGGGGGCTCTGTCAGCTTGTTATGCCTGATATGTGTCCTGTGTGGGGCGCCCCAGTGATTGCCAACTCTTTGTTTCTAGGGGTCCAGTGTGTGCACTCTGGGATTGCTCTCGTGGGTGTACCCTCTTCTTTAGCCCTGGCACCGGCACTACCTTAGCCCTGGAAGACCTTCAGGTTGGCCTTGCCTAACTGTGCTGTGCCTGAACCGATACCTCAGGCCAGGTAACAAAGACTCACATAAAAATCGAGGAGGGACCAGCAGTTGGCGTAATGGCTATGTCACTGGACTCCCATGTAGCAGACCGTGGTTCGAGTCCCAGACCCGGTGGCTTAAACTCACGCTGGGCACGTGTGCATGCCCAAGATCCCGAGAGGAGAGTGGAGGAGAAGGGATTGAAGCGTGGCCATCCCTCCTGGGGGGTGATTTCTCGCTTTCTATCTCTCTGTCTCTCTCTGTCTTTCTGGCAAGTGCACGTGCCCTATAGCAAAAATCTCTCCCCACCCCCCCCAAAAAAAAATCAAGGAGAAAGACTCCTGGGCTTTCAAGGTGATGGACTTTGTTTTAACTGGCTAAGTACAAGACCTCTCAAGGATTTAACTGAGTCTCACCCTGCCACCTGGGGTCCTAATGATAGTAATTTTACTGTAAAGATGCCTTGGCCGAGGGTGGAGGGGATGAACTGTGCAGAAAAGAGCACAGCACGTCAGGGACTGCCGTTCTTAGAAAGGCCTGCGCAAGGGTTTACCTCTCAGGAACAGATTCTGGGAGGGTCCCAACTACTCCCTAAATGGCAAGAATGGCCCGCTGGGCTCACCCACTTGTACAAATAATGTGGCTTATGCTGGACACCTGCTTTCCTTCTGAGAGTCTGGAACTTGGATATGTGCTAGGCAGCAGGTGTACATGTGATGGACTCTGATAAAAACCTTAGACTTAGGCTCTGGCAAGCTTCTCTAGTAAACATTTCACACCTGTCATCACAATTTGTCTCTGGAGGACTTAAGCGTGCCCTGTGTGACTGTGCTAAGAGAAGACTCCTGCAGACGTGTGCTGATTTTTTTTTTTTCCGGGACTTTGCTCCAGGCAGTTTTCCCTCCCCCCACAACCCAAAGCAAAATCCTTTCCCTGTAGTAAGTCACAGCTGCAAGTACAACTGTATGCCAAGTTTTGTGAGTCTTCCAAAGAAACCATGGAACTGGGGGTTGGTCATGAGGACCCCAGCAGCATGGAAAAAGAAAAAGGGGATTAAAGAGCTTTATAGAAAGGGAGAAGAAGGAAGATGACTGGATAAGAAGGGAAAAGGGGCAAAGGAAGGATTTGGCATTAGAAGTCAATAGGTGGCATAGTGGTTAAGGTGCTGGACTCCCATGCAGCCAACTGTAGTTTGAGTCCCAGACCCAGTGGCTTGAAACGCACACTGGGCACATGTGTGTGCATGTCTGAAATCCCAAAAGGAGAATGGAGAAGGGGTTGCAGCATGGCCATGCCCCCTGGAAGGTGTTGCTTTACTTTCTCTCTCTCTCTCTTTGTCACTCCAGCAAGCACACGTGCCCTATAGCAAATGCCATTCCCAGTGTCAACTCAAGGTCTCACAAGGTTGTTCAGAGAACAGTCCTGGCACAATACCACTGCCCCAGAGAACAGAATGACCAACACACCCAGCTCAGTTGGGAAACACAAGCAGAAATGGTAATCATTCTTTTCAGGTGTCCAGGATTTCAGAGCTTTTGTCCATTGTGTGGGGCTCTTGAAACCATTCCATGTGGACAAGGATTTGTACTGCTCTTAATTTACAGAGCATTTAAAGGCCTCCTGCTCCTAGAATCAAAATTATTTGCCTCATTTGTTTGTACTTGGATGAAATTTAACCACGATCTGCAATGTCTGTGGGCTTGCTGTGCACATCTGTCTTTTCCACTAGATTCAGATTTCCTGGAAGGGGCCTCATCTGACTTTTTTTTTTAGAGAGAGTTTTTTTTTTTTTCTTTGCTATAGGAGATGTGTGCTTGCTAGAGAGTCAGAGAGAGAGAAAGTGAGAACTCACTTCCCGGGGGGATGGTCACACAGCAATCCTATTCTCCTCCAGTTTCCTCTCAGGATTGTGGGCATGCATGCACATGTCCCCAGCATGAGTTTGAAGCCATTGGATCTGGGACTCAAGCTACAGTTGGCCATGTGGGAGTCCAGTGACGTAAACACTACGCCACCTGCAGGCCCGCCAGTCTGACATTTTCCTCCCTTTGTTTTTGTCTCTTTTTGCAGGGGATGGGAGAGAGGATAATCTTTTCTAATGATATATGTATAGTGGGAAAATTGGAAAATAAAATAAAATCCCATGTAATCCAAGTATTAGACACCCCTGTATCCCATTCAGATTCAAGAATAACCTGGCACACAGCAGGTGTCTAATCAACACTCATTGATCTACTGTTAGTTAAAGGTCTAGCTTGGACCACATCTTCCTCAAGAAGCCATCGGGAGGACTGAGTGAGGTAATAGATACAAGTGAATTTTGTAAACTATGAAATACTGTGTAGATCTAAGTTAGCTATTGTAATGATGCCTCATCAACTTTATATTCCTTCAGGAGAATCGTTAAGGGTTTAATTTAAGAAGCTGACTGTGTTTCCTAAGTAAGCTGGTGCTCTACTGTTTGCAGGGGGTACTGTATTGATTCTCTGATTATAGATAAGAAAATCAAGACTCAGAGAGTTTTAAAACTTACCTAAGATCCCGGGAATATGTTTGGGCCTGTATCGATTGCTGGTTTTTCCATGAAAATAAGATTAGATTTTATAATTTGTTCTCACTTGATTTCCAAGTAAAGCTGTAATTATTAGTAGCTTTTTCTCTTCTCTCTTCTTCCTGGCTTTTATTTATCAAACTTATCGTTTCTCAGCACTCTAGAAAAGCATACTTTATGGGAAAGCAGAAAGAACACGAGTATTAGAATCAATGCGGGTTTGAATCCAGGCTAGGCTTCTACTAGTCAGGCAAGTCTGAGCATAATCTCCATGGGACTTATTCATCCACAAAGTGGGGACAATAATATCTATCTCTTAAAGTTATGAAGATTAAAGATACTACGTGGTGCATCTAACCTGGTGCCTGGCCTCTTACACTCTATAAAGGACAGCTGAGTGTACTTGTCATTGTTATTTTCACTAATAAGTTGAACAAAGAGAAGGAAGAATCACAAATTTCAGTTGTGTTCCCATTTGGAGAATCCAAGTAAAACTGGTCTACCGAGTTATTTGTGAAACCAACATTACAAGATCTTTTCTCCAAGAGACCACAAAACCAAAATAATAAAGTCAGCGATTTCCACCTCTGAATGAGGCATAGAGTAGCATCGAGTCTCATCCAGGTGTGAGATTTCTTTCAGCATCAGCCTCCCGTGACTCACTAAACCTAGAAACAGGGATAGGGATGGCTGACTTTGTCATAGCATCTCATGAATGAGTGTGTATGGTAAGAACAAAGCCTTGTATTGGGGTGGGGAAAGGAAAATAAAAACTTCAATAAAGAGACTGAGGAATGAGCTGAAACCAGCAACGTACAGAGATGAAACCTGTCCTCCTGAGGTCAAGTCACGATGACACCTTCTTTAAAGAAACACCGAAACGGTTGCTCCTTGAATGACTATGGGCTTATGACCTGATAAACTCATTGTGAGTTGAAAATTTTGCTTGCGCCAAAAATGAATTTGATACAACTAACCTACCAAGCATCATTGCTTACTCTTGTCTGGCTTTTTTTTTTTAAAGACTTATTTTTTATTGAACTTTATTTATTTATTTTAATTTGACCAGAGACAGACAGAATGAGAGAGAGAAAGAGAGGGGGGGAGGAGTGAGAAAGCAAGCTGCCAGGTCCAGGAATCGAACCTCCATTAGACATGTGGGAGTCCAGTGCCCTTAATCACCATGCCACCTGCCGGCCCAGTCTAGTCTACCTTAAACTTGCTCAGAGCACTTATATTAGCCCACCATTAAGCAAAATCAAGCACAGAGTTTATTTTATAATAGAGTGTTAAATGTTTCATGTCATTTATTGATTACTGTAGAGATGGTAAGGGAGGACTAATAGGGTATGGATAATAGGGAGAGGAAAGAGAACAGGGAAAAAAATCAAACGATACATTTAATTGACACAAAAATGAAAAATTATTTGCTGATGGTAATGTACATAATAATGTCTTTGTCCTGGCTGATAGGCACTGTATTTGTGCTGGGAAAAAAACCATGTTGTAAACCATAAAGATGCATTGTGATTAAATGTAAATAATAAATCTTTTTTTGTTTTTTTTGAGAGATTTTTGCTATAGGGCGCGTGCACTTGCCAGAAAGACAGAGAGAGACAGAGAGACAGAAAACGAGAAATCCCCAGGGGGGATGGCCACACCACACTCCCTTCTCCTCCATTCTCCTCTCGGGATCTTGGGCACGCATGCACACGCGCCCGGCGTGAGTTTAAGCCACCAGTCCGGGACTCAAACCGCGGTCGACTACATGGGAGTTCAGTGACATAGCCATTACGCTAACTGCTGGTCCCAATAATAAATCTTAATAAAAGGAAAAAAATTGGGACCAGCAGTTGGCATAATGGCTATGTCGCTGGACTCTCACGTAGCTGACCATGGTTCAAGTCCTGAACCTGGTGGCTTAAACTCGGGTGCGTATGCATGCGTGCCCAAGATTCTGAGAGGAGTATGGAGGAGAAGGGATTGCGGCATGGTCATTCCCCCCCGCCCCCCCGGCGGGTGACTTCTTGCTTTCTGTCTCTGTCTTTTTGGTGAGTGCACATGCCCTATAGCAAAAACCTCTCAAAAAAAAAAAAAAAAAAAAAAAAAAAAAAAAAAAAAAAAAAAAAAAAAAAAAGAGGAAAAATTGATTACTGTACTAAAAGTGAAAAACAGAATGCAGTTCTTATCATTTTATGCCAAAGCCATTGTCTGTCTGTTAGCTTGTTTGTTTTGAGAGATTTTTGTTATAGAGTGTGGGCTCACCAGACAGACAGTGAGACAGAAAGCGAGAAATCACCCCCAGGGGGATGACCATGCCACAGTCTCTTCTCTTCCATTCTCCTCCTGGGATCTTGGGTGTACACACACACACACATACACGTGCCTGGCATGAGTTTTAAGCCACTGGGACTGGGACTCGAACCACAGTTGACTAGTGGGAATCCAGCAACATAACCATATTATCTGCTAGTACCAATTGTCAGGTTTTTAAAGAAACAAAAAAAATGACAGCCTGCACCATTGTAAAGTAAAAAACTTGTTCAGTTCAACAATTGTTAAGTTAGGTACTATCTGTACTCAGAGTCAAATGCAGTAGATAGAAAATGTGAAAGCAAACGTAACCATAACCAGAAAATGCACAGGTCAGAAAGCAGAGAGGGAGGTCAAAGTTCACCGAGTCTAGTGATTTTTTTTTTTTTTTTATTTTACTCTATGGTGGAAGGAGTCTTCAGAAATGCCTCAGGGACCTCACAAATCATGAAGAGTTTCTTGCTGAGATGACAGCTGCTTGAGGAAACTATTTAAGCTTTTAATTTGTTTCTGTCCCAGTGGATTTAAAAAACAGTGACATACACCAGTGCCTATTTTTTTTATAGGTGGGAATCTAAAGCTCAGAGAGGGCAATTAACTTGTTCAAAGGAACACTAGGACAGACTTGGGTCTTCTTCCCTTTCCATGTAGGGCAATGAGAGAGACACGCGGTTACTCATCCCAGTTTACGGCTGAGGCCCCATGTGGGGCCCTAACACCCTCACACCAAAAGGAAGTCTTAACAAGAGCTCTTCTCTTATCCTTAGGAGGGGAGGTTCAGAAAGGCTTTGCCAGTTTGGGGGCTGGAGAGTTCCTGCCTCCTGGAATATAATCTCAGTCTATGATACCAAGACTAAGCTTTCCTCCTCAGTCTCCAGACCCAGGATGGCCTGGTCTCATCACCTTTCACTTTCTGCCCCTCACCTTTCTGCACCTTTTAACTTGAACTGAGGCCATAAACAGTGAGATTGAGTGAGAGAGCTTGGACTCCTCCATTCTCTCTTATTGGCCTCACCTCTGTACATTACTCATTTCAGATCGTTCCCTACTCCTCACTTGGCCTGAATGGGCTCTGTCTCCTTGGAGTGTGCTAGGGTAAGTAATCAATTCCACTCATAAGGATCCTGAAGTTCTTAAAGCTGAAAGACAACTCTGACCATTTCATTGAGTCCCCTAATTTTACAGATGAGGAAACTGAGATCCAAGAAGGCCATGTGATTCACACGAAGCCACACAGTGGTTGGTCTTTGTAGAGCAGCAGTGAAGCCCCTGTACATGAGGAGCCAGATCCCACATGGCTGAGCATGGTTCAAATCTTGGTCAGGGCTGCTTGAAAAATACACAGAAAAGCAACCACAACCAGAGGATTATCTTTTTTTTTTTGAGAGGTTTTCGCTATAGGGCGTGTGCGCTCACCAGACAGACAGAGCGAGACAGAGAGACAGAAAGCGAGAAATCACCCCCCAGGGGGCATGGTCACGCTGCAATCCCTTCTCCTCCATTCTCCTCTCGGGATCTTGGGCACGCACGCACACGCGCCCAGCGTGAGTTTTAAGCCACCGGGTCCAGGACGCGAACCGCGGTCGACTATGTGGGAGTCCAGCGACATAGCCATTACGCTAACTGCTGGTCCCCAACCAGAGGATTATCTTGAGAAAGACTTTGAAGGAAGAAAGAGAGACTGATCTTTGCTAGCAGATGGTATATCACAGAATACTTGGTAGGTAGGGCTAAATTGAGGTTTATGTGTGACTTGTGTGTTGGGCATTTGCTTTTCAACAGTTTGAGTAGGTGACATGTAAATATTTTAAACCATACTGTCTCTGTTTTTACAGAGTCACAAACAAAATTATAACCAATATTTTGAACATTATCTTTAAAATTCAGTTTTTTTAAATTTTGAAAGTTATTAACTGTCAAGAATTATGGAGTATGAGAAAAAATTTGTTGATATGTAAAGTAAATTTTTGTGGCAAAATGTAAAAATAAATAAATAAATGATAAAAAAAATACATAGAACACATGCGTATGCATGCCCAGAAACCTCAAAGGATGGAGAAATAGAGAAGAGATTGCAGCTTGACCACACACACCCTATTGTGGTATACTTTCTCTCGCTCTTCCTCTCTGTACTCTTACAGAAAAAAAAGAAGTCACATAATGAAACCAGGATACAAATCTAGGCCTCCTAAATCTAAATCCAGCCTTTTCCATAACCATACTGCATTATCTTATTTAATTCGTTGCATTTTACATCAATACATGCTATGGAATGTCTACTACATGCAACTGAGGAAAGGAAGAACAGGAGGAAGAACACACCGAAAGATGCAGAAATCACAAATCCATCCAAAAGAAGCTGCAAGAGAAGCAGGATGTGAAAGATGATTCTATTGGATTATCCTAAAGACGCTTGGAATCATGAAGAAAAGATAGGACAAATGTATAACGCAAGGCAAAATAGAAATGCTCTAAAACAAGATTTGCACATGTTAGGTTAAAGAAAAGTACGTTTAAGATGCTTTAAAAAGGCTTCAGAGAGGAGGTGATATTTAAAACAGGTTAAATCATTCAACACTCTTCCAATTGTCTTCTAACTGACTTTTTGAGGATAGAAAGCTAAAAATCCCCCCAGACTCGCTTGTGCGGGGAGGTTGGGGGACAGGGGAGAGGAAGAAGCGTGGCTAAGGGACTCCATTCTGGCCAAGGAGACCTAAGCAAGTTTCTTCAAGGGCAGCTTCTACCACTTGTGCCTCTCTCTTCTCACCTGGAGCTTGGTAATGCTTAGAGCTGCAGCAGTTATCACTAAAAGTGGCGGAGTAACATGGAAAGATTCTGGTCCCTGGATCAAATCCCTAAACTGTCTCCTCCTGAGTTCCTGCTGCAGGAGACAAACTAATCCCTACTTGGCTGAGCCACTGTAGCAGAACTTCCTTTACCTGCTGCTGAGCCAAAGTTGATGGGCCTCGGAAAAGTCATGAGATTTCAACAAGCAGAGGCTGAAGATAGGTCTATGCAAACACTTCAACAGGGAAGCTGTTCTTGGCAAAGCAGGAGTGAGCAGAAAGGAAATCAGAAGAGTTGAGAAAGGCAGTCTGGAACCAGCACCAGGAGACCAGGGGAGCTCAGAATACAGGCATAGGCTTCATTCTGAAAGCAGAGAGGTGCCGTTGGGAGGAGTGCCATTTCTGGGGCCCGTGATGTTAGTTCCTTGGCACTGAACAGCAGGTGCGAGCCTTGGGCCTTGGGTGAGCAAGCAGGGTGGCTGCAGAGGAGCCTGGAGCAAGAGTGGGTGGCCTGCTTCATTCCAATGTGCAGCGCATATACAGCATTCCTGTTTGCTTAGTGTTTGTATGGGGCATTAGGAACCACAGTACCGCACACTCACTCGCACTCCGAAGGCCCTACTCTCACTGTGTTGTTCTCCTCCCACCAGCAATTATCAGGCTGGCAAACCGCAACCAGCTCAGCCTAGCCCTCTGGCTTCTAAAGTGTACTCTGTTCAGACCGCAGTACATGGCAGGCCTCAAACGTCTTTGCCAAGAATGGTCAGAGATGGAAGCGATAAGAAGAGAGAGAGATCCGAAAATAAAATATGGTCTGGAGTCATTGATAGAAAAATGGGAGCAGAAAAGAGATTCAACCTGTGATGGCTCTGGACCAGTTCCTGAGCCCGCAGGCAGCAACATGAAAGAACTCCTTCACCTGGTTTCACCTTCCTGTGTGTGTGTGCTTCTCTGATTCAGAAGCTTAAGTCGCAGAGACAGGAGGATGCCCTGGAAAAATACTGCTCTCAGTCTGTCCCCAAGTAGCTTTTTGAGCACAAAAGGTAAAACAAAACAACACAAAACAAAACAAACCCACCACTGTTAGACTTCAAGCTCCCAACCTAAGTCACCTACACATTGAGAAGTTTGGACTAGAGAAACAAAAGCTTTGTCCCCCTCAAAATGGTCTTTTTCAGACCCCCGAGAGGAGAATGGTGAAGGGACTGTGGCGTGGCCATCCCCCGCAAGGGGGTGATTTCTTGCTTTCTGTCTCTCTGGCAAGAGCACGTGCCCTATATCAAAAATCTCTCTCTCTCAGAAAAAAAGGTCTTTTTAGTTCTTCTTCAGCTTTCCTTTTAACATTTTTTTAATTACAAAAAATAATTGGAACCAGCAGGTGGTGTAAGAGTTACATTGTTGGACTCCCCCGTAGTCAACCGTGGTTCAAGTCCAGGACCTGGTGGCTTAAAACTCATGCGTATGTGTGCCCAAAATCCTGAGAGGAGAATGATGAAGAGACTGCAGCATGGCCACCTCCACTTGGGGGTGATTTCTTGCTTTCTGTCTCTGTCTTTCCACTGAGCACATGCACCCTATAGCAAAAATCTATCTAAAAGAAAAATCAGGACCAGCAGGTGGTGTGGTGATTAAGGCACTGGATACTCCCCCGTGGTCGACCACAGTTCAAGTCCTGGATCAGGCAGCTTACTTTCTCAATTTCCCCCTCTGTGTCTCTCTTTGGTCAAATCAAAATAAATGACTTAATAAATAAAATTAAATAAATAATTATTTTAAAAATATTTAATTTTATTAGAAATATTTATTTAATTTTATTTGCTATTATTCTTTTTTAATTTGACAAGAGAAGACAAGAGAGAAAATGAGAGAGCAAGCTGCCAGGTCTGAGACTCAAACCATGGTCAGCCATGTGGGAGTCCAGTGCACATTAACCACCATGCCACCTGCCAGCCCAAATAATTATAAAAAACAAAACAAAACAAAACAAAACAAAACCCAAAAAACTCTCTAAAAAAAAGTGTATATTCATGAATTAAAATGTGATTTTTTCCATAAACATCTCATTTTAAAAAAAATTTGCCAGAAGTGCATTTACTCCCAGAGAGATAGAGAGAGAGTGAGAAGACACCCCCCACCCACCCACCCATAGGGAATAGCCTCCTGCAATCCCTTCTCCTCCATTTTCCCTCTTTTGGGATGCCCAGCATGTTTCTCAAGCTGCCAAGTCTGGCACTCAAACTGTATAGTCAGCCATGTGGGATCCAGCCGCTTTGACCAGCAGGCCATGGGCTGGTTCCCCAAAATGTGATGCTCTGATGTATGTTCACATTGTGAAATGATTAATTTTTTTTTTTTAGAGGTTTTCACTATAGGGCGCGTGCACTCGCCAGACAGACAGAGAGAAACATAGAGACAGAAAGCGAGAAATCAACCCCCAGGGGGGATGGTCACGCCGCAATCCCTTCTCCTCCATTCTCCTCTCGGGATCTTGGACACGCACGCACACGCGCCCGGCATGAGTTTTAAGCCACCGGGTCCGGGACGCGAACCGCGGTTGACTACATGGGAGTCCAGCGACATAGCCATTATGCTAACTGCTGGTTCCCAACACATTGTGAAATGATTAAAACTAATCAACAAATCCATCACCTCATGCACTTACTTTTCTTTCTTTCTTTCTTTTTCTTTCCTTTCTTCCATTTTTTTGGGGGGGAGGGTGGTGTGGTGAGAACATTTAAAATCTACTCTCTCAGGACCAGCAGTTGGTGTAATGGCTATGTTGCTGGACTCCCATGTGGCCGTCTACAGTTTGAGTCCCAGACCCAGTGTCTTAAGCTCATGCCAGGTGCGTGTGCATGCGTGCCCAAGATCCCGAGAGGAAAATGGAGGAGAAGGCATTGTGGTGTGACCATCCCCCTGGGAGGTGATTTCTCGCTTTCTGTCTCTCTGTCTCTCTGTCTTTCTGGTGAGTGCATGTGCCCTATAGCAAAAATCTCTCCAAAAAAAAAAAAAAAAGGAAGAAAAGAAAAAAACCCAAAACTACTCTCTTAGTAATTCTAAAATATGCAATGCCTTATTAATAGTCACCACTTGGTGCAATAGATCAGTAAGCCCTTCCTCTCGTCTAACTGAAGCCTACTCCTCACTGTTCTGACTCCAGGCCCTGTGATCTCTGCACATCTAACATATCAGGCCTCCTGCTGTACGTGTTCGAATCTGTTCTGAGCCCTCAGTTAGTTCCTCTGGGCAAGAATCCTGTCTTCTCATCAGTACATAAATGACATTCTTGTTTGCTTAATATTTGCATGGAACATTAGGAACCCCGAACAGCACACTCATTTGCACTCAATAAATCATTACTGAATGGCTTAGTGAGCTGTCACAGTTGTTTTTTGATAAGGATTTTAGGAGAGAAGAAGAGACATTCTTAGGGCCTGAGAACACAGCCAGAAATAGCGCCATAATCTCTGGCTCCCAAGCTCCAGGCTAGTCAGCTCTAGGAGAGAATGGGGCTACATTAGGGCAGTTTTTCATCAACTACATTCCACAGAATTACTTATAGTCCGACTAGATGCTGATAAGTTCTCTGAGAAAAAGTTTCTCTGGTCATAAAAGGATAAGAAATTTGCTAACCTTGCCCTGCATTCCACTCACCCACCACGGATATTAGTAAAGGCTCGGAGATGCACTATGGTAAAGATAGCTGTTTAGTTTTGTGGAACCTAGAACTTCTCAAACTTATTTATCTGTGGAATCTGTGTCTGAAAAGCAACTATGAGCATGAACATCATTTGAGAACTGCTGGCTTAGCGTAAATTTTTTTTTTTTAGAGGTTTTTACTATAGGGCACGTGTGCTTGTCAGAAAGACAAAGAGAGAAAGAGAGACAGAAAGCAAGAAATCACTCCCCAGGGGGAATGGCCATGCCGCAATCCCTTCTCCTCCCTTCTCCTTTTAGGATCTTGGGCACACATGCACACACGCCCAGCTTGAGTTTAAGCCACTGGGTCCGGGACTCGGAACCACGGTCGACTACATGGGAGTCCAGCGACATAGCCATTACACCAACTGCTGGTCCCCAGTGTAAATGGTTTTTACCATGAAGTTTTCACTGACAAACCATATTAGGGATGTTAAAAGCCCCTCTGGGACTGAAAAGCATCACTCACTGCATAAACAAAAAGACAGGACATAGAAATGAGGACAGATTTAAGAATTCAGACCATTATTATTATCATTATTATTTCATTTGGTAAACATCTACTCAACATCAACTGCTTTTCTACTGCATGTCAAATACAAGGGATAGAAAAGAAATAAGACTGGGTTGGCCCCTTAGCTCAGTGTTTAAGCCCTCTGTGCAGAGAGCTACACCCCACATGGCCAACTGAATCCTGGCCCTAGTAGCTTGAAAAACACGCTAGGCTGGAGAAATGGAGTAGGGATTGCAGTGTGATCATGCCCCACTGGGGTGTGCTTTCTCTCTCCTTCTCTCTCTCTGACAAGCTTTACACTCTCTGGGAATTAAAAAATGATAAAGATAAACAAGACAAAAGAGCACTACAGAAAGGGAAGGGAAAGTGAGGGCAGAATTGTGCTGAGTAGCATAAACAGATACTATGGGAAGGCAGAAAAAGTAACCTGAATACCTAGAATAATAAAAATAAAGTTAACATCAATAATGCCTTTATATAGACTAACTATGTATCAGTCACTGTTCTAAGCACTTTACATATCATAGCCCTCTTAAACCTCATGACAACCTTATAGATATTTTTAGTATTGATAGTTTACAAACATTATCAATGAGAGAGGCTAAGTAACCTGCCCAAAGTCACACAGTTAGTAATGTGGCACAGTCAGGATTCAAACCCAGGCAGTCTGGCTCCAGAGTTCATGTTTTTCAGTACTAGGTTGTACTGCCTCTCCAGGGATGAGTAGTCTACCAGATGGAGAAGGACAGAAACCTTCCAGGCAAGGGTAGAATAGGGAAAGTTGCTAGCTCTGTGTGTATGAGACAAAGATCACACGAGGTGAGGGGTTGGCAACAGCAGGGAAAGGTGGATAGAGAAACAGGGATAATACGAGGACTCAAATCTATGCCAGGCAGTTCTAAGTGTATCCTGTGCTCTCAGTCCCTTAGACCTTCCCACTAATGTTCTTCAGACACGAAAGGAAAATGGGACCCTTTAGGGAGTCTGGGAGGGTAGCTCAAAGAATTTTCTTTAACTTTCCTACCACCATTGAAAAATTCATGAGCATTCTGTAGATTGTGATTCTGTAGATTCATGAGCATTCATGATTAGAATTGTGTCGATTTCATATAAACATCCTGAACCACTTACTAGTTCAATTGACATCTTTTTTCTACTTGGAATTCCAGGGAAATACAGACTGTCTCCCCTGTAGCCTCAAGTATCCCTGGTGACCTTATTGCATCTCCAATTCTCAACTGGAGACAGAGCTGTGAATCATGGGAAGTCACTGAAGATGTGTGAGCTGGGGATAAACAAGAGCATGTCTCAGTTTTCAAAAGCTAACTCTTTAGAATAGCAAGATCTTAGAAATAAGTTAAATATCCATTTAAGAAAGAACTGGTTAAATAAATTAATTTGCACAATAGAAGACTTCTGTACTTTAAAAAATGAGAAAGATCAGGATATGCAGATAAAGAAAACTCTTAAGGGAGCGTGTTAAATGAAAAGAACAAAGTGCAGACCTGTGGAGACCTCTATTCCCTATCCATGCATGAGATAAGAAACGCATGTGTGTTTTAAGGACACACACACACACACACACACACACACATCGCTTAGACACACTTGCCAGGCAGAGAAAAATTTTAGAAGGCTATAAAACAAACTCGACAGCAAATACCTCAGAGGAAGGGTACTGGGAATATAAGAGGCAAGATCTTATTTTTCATTGCATGCCCTTTGGAACTATTTGGATTTTTTGCCACATATATGCATTTCTTTTTCAAATATTAAAAAAGAGTTTAGTGAGTCTTAAACTGTTTCAAAACAAAAAGTTTAAAAGTAGTTTTTAAGACAAATAATATTGGCCTACCCTGTGTAACGCCATTAGTAGCTTATCATATGACAGAGCTGAAAACCACGTGGCAGCCAAGGTTCAAGTCCCCAGCCCAGCTGGCCTGAAAGCCCTCCAGGAGTGGGAATGGGCACACCCAGGATCCTGGCAGACTGGAGGCCTGGAGGAAGAGATTATGGCATGATTGAATCCTGTGGAGCGTGATTCTCTCTCTCTCTTTCCTCTTTCTCTCTTGCACGTGCATGCGCGTGTTCTATCATGAACTATGGCAGCACATCATGAATAGTGAATGCAAAATGGGAGTGACAATGAAGAAAGACTTGCTTGATAGCTACTTTCTTAGCGCAAGATGGCAAATTTGAACTAAGGAAGCGGTAGAGATACAGGAAGAGGGCCAGGTAGTGGTACTGAGATAAGGAAAAAGATGGAGAGATATTTCAGCAGTATAAAGGATAAGACTTGGTAACTTAGTTGTGGGAGTATAACTGGCAGACATTAAATAACTTTTGATGGGTGCGATGGTGGAGCGGTTTGCTGGGAGAATGTTTGCAAGAGGAAAAGCCAGAGGTGGGGAGAATAAGGAGTCCGGTTTTGACATACCAGGTTTGAGGTATCTTGGGACATTCTTTTTTATTTATTATTAATTAATTATTTATTTACTTATTTTTGCCACAGGTTACATGCACTCATTAGAGAGAAACAGTGAGGGAGGAAGGGAGAAATCACCCTCCCTAGAGGGTCATGGCTACGCCCTTCTCCTCCATTCTCCTCCTGGGATTTTGGGCATGCACACCCATGCACCTGGTGTGATTTTCAAGCCACCAGATCTGGGATTTGAACTGTGGTTGTCCGTGTGGGAGTCCAGCACTTTAACCACTACATCACCTGCAGATAACTCTTGAGACATTCTAATAGGTGATATATTAGAACTGCAAGGCAAGGGTTCGTGATTGCAAACAATCATATTTACCTAACTGATGGCAATTTACCACATTCTGACTGACTAGAGAATGGCATGTGATTACCCTCTGTGCAGTAAAGAGTTGAAATAGCGGGCCTGAGACTGCTGTCATTAGAAAGGCCTGCTGTGCAAGGCTGGCCCTTGGCTAACTTTGGGAACTTGCCTGGTAAACAGTTCCGCGGTATGAAACTGGCCCTAAATGATAAGGGCGGTTCCCTTTGCCGAGACTGTTTGTGCAAACAATATGGTTTATTACGAATACTGCTTTCCTTCTGGAAGTCCAGGATCTTGGTCACGCAAGGCAGAGAATGCCTACATGACTAACCCCAATAAAAACCTTGGGAAAGCAGACGGTGGCACAGCAGTACACTGTGACGCTCTGTGAGGCTGACCCACATGCAAAGGTTCCGGGTTTGTGTTCTGAGACCTTTTGGAACAAGGCGTGTGCCTGCCCATCATCTGGGGCTGGCTCAGGCTGGAGTGGGTTGCAGTGTCCACACTCTTTTGGAGGTGCTGTCTCTGTCTCTCTTTTGCTCATGGAAAAAATAAAGAAAGAAAAATAACCTTGGACACTGAGTCCCTAATGAATGTCTCCAACAGACAGCGTTTGACGTGGGCTGTCCCTGTTTGTGGTTGGAGGAATTAAGTACATCCTGGACAACTCTACTGGAAGAGGACCCTTGGACACTTGAGCCAGATTTCCTCTAGACTTTGCCCATGTGCCTGTCCCTTTGTTGATTTCGCTCTGCCTTTTCTCTGTGACATAGACTTAGCCCCGAGGACAACTCTGTGTTGAGTCCTGTGAGTCTAGCAAATGACCAAGCTTGGGCATGGTCTTGGGGACCCCGCCACATCTTCTCTCAGGTGGGAGTGAGATGAAAGACACACTCAAAATCTACATCTGCACACCTTCTCCATCTTCTCACCATCTGCCAATCTCTCCCTGTCACAGTTCCTAGTGAAGATATCACTTTAATGCTTCCTTAAAAAAAAAAAAAATAAATAAAAAAAAAAAAAAAAAAAAAAAAAAAAAGAGCCCGGAGCTTCACATAAAAAAGTTGTGGTGCAAGTGAGGTGTGACTGTGCTGCTACGCCTGTCGAGTGACTGTCCTACCAGCTCTGTAGCGTGCCTCAACCCGAGCTGCTCATCTCTGGGACCTTAAAGCAAAGGCTTGGTGATGACCTCACGGTCTCTAAGTGCCTATTAACTCTGACGGCTGGTGACTCTGTGATTGCCCCATACGGGAATGGTTTGGGATTCTCCTGAATCAAATCCCAACAGAGAAAACAAAGGCTGATGGTCACAACGCCTGAAAAGGAGGAACAGGGCGAATCTTCCACCCCTGGCCGGAATCCATAGTAGCCCTAATTAGCAGGTGATGAGTGCAGAGTGGCTGCTCCCAGGACTTTTGATCTTCATTATCCCCAAGCTGTCTGGTTCAGGAATCTGCTCCTTCTTCCAGCCAGGCCCTGGCTCCAGGGGTCTCAGTCATTAAGGTGTGTCTCATAGAGAAGCTGCTGGGACAGTAATGGTTTCTTGAGCTGGCTCTGCCCGGAAACTACCAAGGTTTTGAATTTCTAAGCAACACTTCTCTTAGGAATGAGATAGGGGTGGGAGGATGATGGCTTTTGGGGGTTATAAGTCATAGGGGTTTTTGCTGCCACACCTTATAAGATATTGTCATGAGCTGGGGTAAAGGACAAGCCCTGTCAATTCCCAGCATCTCAGAGACTGACCTCCTTCCTAGAGCTCTCATATTGGCCACGTCATCTTTTTCTTTTTATTCTCTTTACAATACTCCTTACTCCTCCCAGGAAAACAAAACATCACAGTCTTCAAAGTAACAACACTGCTCAGCTGTGGATAGGAGAGCTTATTAGGTTATGAAGGGTACAGAGAGAAGACAGCTCACATGTAGTCTCACACTTGTGCATATAAGTTGGTCAATGATTTTCCTATATATTATATACCATCTAAGTCTTTAATAAGACAGTCTTCTTTTATTTTCTTATTTTTTTAAAGTTTTAAAAAATTCACTATAGAGAGTGCATGCACACAGGCACATGAGAGTCAGAGAGAGCAACACTCCCAGTAGGGTCTGGTCATTCTGGGATCTCCTTCCCCAGCTTTCCAGCTTATCAGGGTCTTGGGCACAAGCACACACACCTGGCATGTTTCAGGCTGACCAAGCTAAGGATCCAAACCCACAGTTGGCTACGTGGCTTCCAGAATTGCAGTTTGGTATATACTACAAAATGCACGCAGAGGCATAAAGAGATTCCTTAGTTTTAATTTTTTGATGTAGTTATTTGAATCTATCCTTGCTTATACTCCGGGTCTTTCTTTTAGCAGTATACTAAGAAGTCTCTGGTTTCCCCCCTCAGTTTCACAAAAATTCTATTTCTACTCAAACTAGAATATTCCTTCAAAATTCCACTATCTTGCAGAAACAACCTTAGTTCTGAGTGGTTAAGGTCTACAAAGACTTGATTTCAAATGCCACCTGTGGGAAGGTCACATAATCTCCCTGAGCATCATTTGTTTCACCTATAAAATAAGGAGGCTATAAGGAGTAAATGTAATAATAATCCATGTACCACAGTTGGCCTGTGTCTTTCACATAGCAAGCACTGAATTAAAAGTAGCTATTAGGGCCAGCAGGTAGCATGATGGTTAAGGCACTGGATCCCACATGGCTGATTGCATGGTTCAAGTTCCAGACCAGTGATTTGAAAGTCACACCAGGGGGGACCAGCAGATGGCATAATGGTTGTGTTGCTGGACTCACACATAGTCGACTATGGTTCAAGTCTCAGACCTGGTGGCTTAAACTCATGCCAGGTGCATATGTGTGTGTGTGTGTGTGTGTGTGCCCAAAAGTCCGAGAAGCAAATGAAGAAGGGATTACAGCATGACCATCACCCCGGAAGGTGATTTCTAGCTTTCTGTCTGTGATGAGCACATGCACCCTATAGCAAAAAAAACTCTCTAAACAAACAAACAAAAACAAAAACAAAAAATCACAAAGAGTGCTTAAATGTGTGCCCAAAATCCTGGGAGGAGAATGGAGAAGGGATGTGGCATTGATATGGAGCGACCCTGAATTCATAAATAACTCAGGGCTGATAGCTGTCTAAGGTTTCTGCCTTCCAGCAAACTTACTGCCCCTCCCTGGAGCTACAGGGTAACCAGAAAATCTTGAATAGATTAGTACCTTAAATAGATTAGTACTTTGAATAGATTAGTACCTTGAATAGATTAGTCTTCTTGCTTCTCTGCCTCCTCCCTTTGACACTGTGTAGGGAGGGTTCTGAGCCCGAGAACTCCCCTCCCCCCCCCCCCCCCCCACTAAAGACCATGTCCAACCAACCCCCCAGTGGAGGATATAGATTTGGAGTGTTAACTCTTCTGTGCCTGCTAGCATCATAAACAGTTCTCCTAATCTCTTAGTGCTGCTTTCCATTTTTCTGCCACTGGTTTTCTGCAACAACATGTTCATCCCCTCTAGGGAGTGATTTCTTATTTTCCCTCTTACTCTCTCTCTCTCTCCTGCAAGCGTTTGCACCCTATGGAAAAACTTTTAAAAAGAAAAAAAAAATAGCTATGATTATGATGTTGCTTGCCATAGCTAAAGCTCTCTGAGCCTCCAATTCTTCATCTCTGAAGTTCAGGTTATAGACAGCCCCACACTGATAAAAAGTATTGGCTTTTTCTCTCATTTCCCTCTTATCTTTTACTAACTCGTTAATTAGTTTTTCTTTTCTTTTTCTCCTTATAGATTGCTCTGTAAGACACCTGAATCCTGAAAGCAGTTTTACCCTTGGTTTAGTGATTTTTATTCTGAGTACATGCTCTGTATTTTCTTTTTCTTCTTCTTTTTTTTTTTTTTTTTTTTTTTTTTTTTTTTTGCTAGAAAGTATGTGCATTTACCAGAGAATGACAAAGAGACAGAAAGAGAGAGGGGGGGGGGGAAAGCACCCCTCAATGGGGTGTGATCATGCTGAAATCCAATCTCCTTCATTTTTTCATCCTGTCAAGATTTGGGGAACATATGCACACATGTGTAGTGTATTTTTCAAGCCAACAGAGCCATGTTCAAACCATGTGGGATTTGTCTCCATTAACCACTAGGTCACAGGGTGCCTCCCCTTTTAAATTTATGTATTTACTTCCTTCATGAGAGAGAGACAGAGAATCAGACACCTCCAATAGGAACTTCAAGCGATCTACCCCCAGTCTTAGCTTGCCCAGATGTGAACGTGTGTGAGCCTGGCGTACTCAGGGAAGTCCTTTGAAAGGAATCCAGGAACTTTCTCACGTGGGTCCTGCTGCCCCACCACCTGGTTGGACCCCTCCATTCTGAGCACTTTCATCTTTAGTGGATCAGCACATGTTTGTGGAGAACAACATTTTTGTGTCACATAGGACACATTCCATTTTTCTTTCTATGAATCACTAGGTGTTACTGATTAATGAGGGCTTCCAGGAAAAATAGTTTGTTTCTTCATTTAGTTCTGAGTTTTGTAATACTTGCAACTAAGGTATATGATTAATCAAGGTAGCTAAACAACTACTGATAGTATTTTGGGGGATGTAAATCACACATATTTTAGATGCTTTTTTTCCTCTTGAGGTTCTCCTGAAGTCCCACTTCTTCTGCCAAAAAACAATGGTCATATGGCACATTGTCTACTTGTGTGGGTTTTGGAGGCCTGCAGGGGAAAAAAAAAAAAGCCTAAAACCTCTGTCACAAATCTAGCTAGAATAGCACCAAAGAAATGCAAAATAGGGCTTTTAAGTGTTTGATTCAAGAAGCAGTAAGGTGAGCCATCAGGGAAATGCAAATCAAAACCATAAGGTACCATTTCATACATATTAATATCTTTATCATCAAAAAAAGACAGATAAGGCAGTCAGATGGTGATGCAGCAGGAAAACACAAGGCTCTTGGGGCAATCCCACATGGAAAGGTTCCTGGTTCAAGCCTGGAGACCTCCCTGGGTATGCTGGGCATGCACTTGCCCATGATCTTACACTGGCTGATGGCTCGGAGTGGATCACAGTGTCAAGACCCCCGTGAGGTTCTGTCTGTCTGTCTGTCTGTTTGTCTCTCTCTCTCTAGCTCATGGAAGAAATAAATAAACTTAAAAAAAAAAGGTAATAACAAATGCTGGCAAAGTTTGGAGAAATTGGAACCTTCTTGCGATGTTGGGAATGTAAAATGGTGCAGTAGATTGGAAAACAGCTTAGCGGTTCCGCAAAGGTTAATTATAGAGTTACTATATGATCTGGCAACTTTGCTCATAGGTACATGCTCAAAAGAAATTCTAACATATATTTACTCAAAATGTGTACATAGATATTCAGAGTAGTATTATTCATAATAGTCAAAAATTAAATGCCCATGAACTGATGAATGAATAAGTAAAATGAGATATATCTATCGCTAAGCTGGAGACCTGGGCAGCCTGGATGTAGGGGTTGGATGCCACGCCACAGTCAGCTAGTCTGTTATCAGACCTGCGCTGCACTTGGATCTAACCCAGAAGTAGCACATGGTGCTCTACTCTGCACACGGCACCAGACCCTATGTCACACAGTAGTCTGCTCTCCCCCTAAACCATTATGGTATGTGGACTGTTTCTACCTCTAAGACACTCCCCCTCCCTATACCCTTATAAAAATTGCTAAACCTTGCCCTAGGGCGCAGCTTCTCTGACCCTCTTTCTCTCTCTCTGTCGAACCAGCAAACCTTGCCCGGGAGCGTTCCCAATAAAGGCTCAACATTTCTATTTTCTCGCGTGGTTGGCCCATTCCTTACATCTATATAATAGAATATTATTTGAAAATAAAAGAAGATGAACTGATGCATGCTAAAATATGCACGAACCTTGCAAACTTGCTAAGTGAAAGAAGCTAGTCATGAAAGACCATATATTGTATTGTTCTTTTTACATAAAATGTGCAGAATAGGCAAATCTACAGGGATAGGAAATACATTAGTGGTCAGCTAGGGCTGAGGAGGGTTGGAGGAAGTGAGATTGACTACCAAAGGGAACAGGGCTTCTTTATAGGATGATGAAAATGTTCTAAACTCAATTGTGGTGATGGTTGCTTGATCAATTCTGGGAATTCACTGAAAACCACTGAATTGTATATATTTTCTTTAAAGATATTTTTGCCTTAGGGTACATGCTCTTGCCAGGGAGAGACAGAGACAGTGAGAGTGAAAGTGAGAAATCACCCCTCACGGGGCATGGCCCTACTGCAATTCTTACTACTCCATTCTCTTCCTAGGACCTTAGGCATACACACATATGTGCCCAGCATGAGTTTCAAGCCACTAGATCCGGGACTTGAACCACGGTTGGCCATGTGAGAGTGCAGTGGCATAACCACTAAGCCAACTGCTGGCCCTGTGAATTGTACATCATAATTGGGTTAGTTATATGGCATATGAATTATATCTTTATAAAATAGTATATTAAAAATAAATAAATCAAAGAAGCAGTATAAGATCTAATCTTGATAATAAAGACAAAAAGGTCGAATGATAGCTTGTATAACTACAACCCCTTAGGTGAAACTTATCAGCATGAAACTGGTAATACATGCTCTAAGGAAAGCACTCTAAGAAAATCCAAACTCATGGCCAGATGGTGGTACAGCAGTAAAATGCCACACTGTGAGGATGACCCATGCATGAAGGTTTTGGATTTTAGTCTGGAGACTTTTCTTGGTATACTGGGTTTGTCTGGGGCTGGTTCAGGCTGGGAGTAGATCTCTTTCTCTGTCTCCCTCACTCATGGAAGGAATAAATAACATTTGATAAAAAAGAAAAAAGTAAAATCCAAACTTTCAAAAACATATAAAAGTGGATCATCCAAAGATACTTTAATACTAACTGGCCTAGGCAGTTTTAGATTATTCTGTGAACCAATTTAAATTATCCAGGAATAATATTAGGCCATTGCAAAAACCGTGCCTTTTTTTGGTGTGTTTTTCTATGCAAAAATGTGTCATGACTTTCCTGACAACTCAATATTTATGAGGTAAAAGATAAACTTGTACCTAATACTATACACTGACCAAAACAAATAAAGACATTATTGATTCACATGTGTGTCCTCTGACCCGTGAACAAGCTACAAGTCACTGTAGTTTCGATCTAATTGTTTACAGTGTCTGGTTTTGCACTGCCTGCAACCTGGCAACTAAAATCAGCTTAGCATCTGTCTCAAATGTTCTCAGTTCACCGTCTAACATGAATACACACTAAAAGTAGATGGTAGTATTCCTGTCGTCAGCAAGGAATATAAATATAAAATAAAAAGACCCTACTAAAAATATAATAAAATAAGATCCTACTAACAATATCAACAAAGAATATCGAGTATGTGAGACCTATATGCAGAAACTATAACATTATACTGAAGAACATGAAAGAGAAAACAAAATAAAAAGAACCATATTCCATGTTCCCATTCAGGATGGGAGGATTAGCCATCAAAGAGAAATTAGAGCTTACACTGTGACCTGGTGGTGAAGGGAGCCAGATCCCACATGTCCAACTGCAAGATTTGAATCCTAACCTTTGGGGACTTGAACAACATACCAAGATCGTGTGCATGCATCGAATCCTGACATGATGGAGAAATGGAGGAGAAGGGGTTGTGGTGTAACCACATCCCATGGGGGGTGATTTTTTTTCTCTCGCTGGAGAGTGTATATACCCACTAGCAATTAAAAAACAAAAAAGTTAAAAGAAGGAAAGGAAAGAAATCAATTACCTCCAATTATTCTACCGATCCAATGTAATCCCAATGACAATCCTAATGGGAGTATGTACGTGAGAGAGTGTGTGTATGTGAGTGTGTGTGCGTGGGTGTGCATGTGTATAGACGAGCTCATTTGTCAGGAAGTGGGAGCACAACAGTTAAGATAGGTTAATTTTCGAGTTTTCTAGGATTAGATTACAGACAAAGATTGTTTTGAAAATTAACAGTGGAGTGGAGTGCAGGAACATCTACAGAATTAGAGGAACAAAATAGAGTTCAGAAATAGACCCTTATACTTAAAAAAATAAAATGTAAATGGTGTTGAGACAAATGGTTACTGTGAGAGGCCATAGGTTGGCCTGCAGCTGGGAAGGTCCTAGGTTAGAAATCTTTTCCATTGCACAGAAAGCCCTGATGTTAAATTGAAATGTCCTCAGTCTATGGCAGGTCTTGTAAAAAGAATTCAAACTACTTCTTTTTTTTTTTTTTCCTTTTATTTAGTTTAATTAATTTATTTATTCTTCAGTTTGACCAGAGAGACAGAGAGAGAAAGTGAGAGAAAGAAAGAATGAGAAAGCAAGCTCCTAGGTCCAGGACTTGAACCTTGGTCTGCCATGTGAGAGTCCAGTGCTTCAACCACTATGCCACTTACCAACCCCTAGTAACAAGAATTCAAATATCAGGACATCTAAATCCCACATCTAGACCACATGGCAGTTAGAGAATAAATTGGCATGTAAGGCAAGGTTAGAAGCTATTAATGATTATTGTATTAGGTATTAATGATTTGTCTTCACACATTGCTGGGTTTAAACACTCAGGTGGGACCAGTAGTTAGTGTAATAGCTATGTCGCTGTGCCCCCATGTAGTTGACCGCGGTTCAAGTCCTGGACCTGGGAGCTTAAACTCACACTGGGCATGTGTGCGTGTGTGCCCAAGATCCTGAGAGGAGAATGAAGGAGAAAGGACTGGGGTGTGGCCATCCCCTCCTGGGAGGGGTGTGATTTCTCTCTTTCTGTCTCTCTGTCTCTCTGTGTCTTTCTGGCGAGCGAATGCGCCCTATAGGAAAAACCTTTCAAAATAAATAAATAAATAAATAAATAAGCAAACACTCAGGCAGCAAAGGTACAGTGAAACCTCTAACCCAGTCCTGGCTGCCTAATCTCTGCAACTCCAAGTGAACCTGAGAGACAGATGGGCCATGGGCGTTATGACAACTCTCCATCAAGCTCTTTATCTTAAGTAAATACTTGCCACCTCTTTCCACATGCCAACCATCTAGTTTTTTTTTCTTTTTTGGTGGGGGGGAAGGTTTTTTCTATAGGGCACGTGCACTCACCAGAAAGAGAGACAGAGAGACAGAAAGCAAAATATCACCCCCCAGGGAAGATGGCCACACTACAATCCCTTCTCCTCCATTCTCCTCTTGGGATCTTGGGCATGTAGGCACACGCACCTGGCGTGAGTTTAAGCCACCAGGTCCAGGAGCCAAACAATGGTCGACTACATGGGAGTTCAGCGACATAGCCATTACAACAACTGCTGGTCCCCCAACCATCTAGTTTCTACACCAGCAGAAACTAACAGGAGTGTTGGTCTCCCACAACTCTCCATTTGGAAAAGTGAAAGAGTTGATCTCTCTTTCACTCTATATATAAAAGTTAATTCCAAATAAATTAATATTCTGATGAAGCAATTCAGTCTCAAGGAATCTCACCTACTGAAATACTCATAAAAGTATATCAAAGTATATATAAAATAATAGCTGCCACAGCACTATTTCTATTGGCCACAGAAACAGAAAATGGTAGTCATGATAACAGCGAATATATATTCAGGACTTACTGTCCTGAATCTGGCTTTTCTTGAAGCTCTTTACACAGAGTCCCTCTTGCTCTTTATGACAATTCTATGAGATAGGCGGCATTATTATCTCTGGCATAGAGAGACTATGTTACTATCTAAGGTCACATAGCTGGGTTTGAACTCAGAATATGTGACTCCAGAGCTCACTCTTTTAATCAGCACTCTTTATTGCCTCAGTCTAAATGTCCATTATTCTTTCATCTACTCAAAAAATGTGTACTGAACACTATCAGGCTCTAGGCACTGTGCTAAGTTCTGAAGATCCAGTGAATGAAAGTAGACAAGGTCTTAACCCTCGCTGAACTTTCAGTTTAAGAGAGACACACACGGGAACCAGCAGTTAGCGTAATGGCTATGTCGCTGGACTCCCATGTAGTCGACTGCAGTTCGAGTCCCGGACCTGGTGGCTTAAAACTCACGCCGGGCGCGTGTGCGTGCGTGTCCAAGATCCCGACAGGAGAATGGAGGAGAAGGGATTGCGGTGTGACCATCCCCCCTGGGGGGTGATTTCTCGCTTTCTGTCTCTATGTCTCTCTCTGTCTGTCTGGTGAGCGCATGCGCCCTAAAGCGAAAACCTCTCAAAAAAAAAAAAAAAATCTAAAAAAAGAGAGACACACACAAAATATGCCTAACTAGCCGAACTATCGACGGTGATGTGTGAGGAAGGAGGAGATACCGGTACCGTGTTTTGCTGTGAGGCTGTTTAATAGGTCACAAGATAAAATCCAGGGTTCGCGAAGGCTTCCCGAAGACATAGCATCAGAGTTGAGATCTGATGGGGAAGTAGGTGGGGGCAGATGTGTGTGTGTGTGTGTGATTTATCTGTGAGGGAAATAACTTGTATAATGGCCCTGTGAAGGAAGTATGGTGTAATCACGTATGCCAGTAAGTATGAATATCATTTTAGGGCCCTGGCTTGTGGGAAACCTGTGCATGCCATCCTTTTTACAACCTCCCAGCTAAAAGATCCAAGAACTTGGGAGGGTGGAGGGTTATGGCAGTTTTGGCCAAGTCAGGAGTATGTGCCTATTAAGGATGGGAGGGAAGAAGCAGGTACATTCCGGTTGCCGTCAGGGGCTTAGCATTCTTTGCATGCAAACAGCACCTTCGGTAACACACGTTTGCGGGTTGGAATGAGTCCGATCTAGTCTAGTGGGAGAGGCTACTCATTGCCCAGGCTTCAGACATGTTCTCTTCCAGAAAGGAGAGGCAGAGACGGAGATAAGACTTGATTCCAAAGGTACGATACCACAGGCAGAGCTGGGAGGTTATGGCTGCTTCTCAGTGTCAAGTCCAATTTCCTTGCCCTCCACTGAAAAGCAGACTTCCTCAGCCTCACTTCCCCATTCACTCCACAAGCACTTAGTAGGAGTGTCAAGACAAAATGACAACAATTTAAAGATCTAATGGTTCTGTGTTTGATTCTAGAACCTGGCGATACTTCATTCCATAAAATAGAGTAAGTGTTCCAAGGAGCTGAGCAGAAGAGGTTGGTCTTTTAGACAGAGAAGGACTGAAGAAAACATAAACAATGAAAGAGATTGGTCATTTCTAAGGTACTTTCCTTATAATGTGGGAACAGAGGGAGGCAGAGTGATGAGTTCACATCAAGTTATTTCAGGATTAAACAGGGAACTTCATTATTATGGGTTGAAATTGGTCTATTTGGGAAATGAGGCTGCTATTTCTTTCTCATGATTTCTCAGAAGATCAGATAACAACTTAGTTTTGGCTTAGTGACAGGGAGACATGAGTGATTCTATTTTAAATTTTAGTCTGGTCTGCTGGGAAACCCCCCTCCCAGGTGAGAGTGTGACCAAAATGTAGATCAGCTATTCTCAGTTACCATCGTTTCGGCTTAGTGGTCTCAAAACATCATTCGGAAGTTAGCATGTCCTTATAATCTTGCATTTCTTTGAGTTTTGCAGTTCTAGCCTGAAGAAAACCAAAATATTTTCCCCTAAAATATTGAAGATGTTGAACCAAAGAAGGTTAAAATGAAGGGGATTGTCTCTCCCTTTCCCACATCGTCCTGAGTACAGGGTGTAAGAGTTCCTGCTGAAAATAGCTTACTTCTCAGCTCAGGAAGTGACCAGCAGGCCCAAAGGAATTTGGAAGTAAAGTTTTACTACCTTCTCCGTTTCCTCACTGTGCCAGGGACTCCTTGATCCGTTGTCCTGTCATTTCTAAAGTTATTGTTCTTTGTTGGATATGCCTCATAAGAGCCACCGCTCTTCCCATGTGAGGTAGGTATAGCATGCAATAAAATAAACTTTTGTTGTTTTCTCTTGTTTTCAGCAGAGCCTCTCAACTAAAAACTTATGAGAGTGTGAAAGAAAAGCAGTCCAGAGTAGTCTGTGGGATACAAAGTCCATTTATTTTTAAAAGTCTTAGGAAAGCATAAACCTGAGACTTAGTTGTATCTGACACCCATCGGGGCTATTGCCCCAAAAGGCAAGTTTTAGTTTATAATAAACAAGCGGTGATGCTTTATCAGAATTATAGATTTGCAATGTGACCACCACCCTTTCTTCTTTC
The DNA here is from genome assembly GCA_026018925.1 of Tupaia tana. Taxonomy (NCBI): domain Eukaryota; kingdom Metazoa; phylum Chordata; class Mammalia; order Scandentia; family Tupaiidae; genus Tupaia; species Tupaia tana. The sequence continues at coordinate 35,046,109 of JAKSZU010000015.1, read as the reverse complement.
CAGTGTTCTTGAGTTCACTATGTAGGGGAAAAAAAAAAAAAAAAAAAAAAAGAAATCAAGTATAGCCAAATCAGTTGCCTGCATTATTTTAAATGAACCAATGTAAGTTCCTTAAACAACATTTTTTAAAAAAATTGCCAAAGGACACATGCATTTGCCAGAGGAAGACAGAAAGAGAGAGAGGGAGAAAGCACTCCCTGATGGTGCCCAGCCATGCTGCAATCCCTTCTCCTCCATTTCTCCTACCACTGGATTTTGGGCATGCACACATTTGTGCCTGGCATGTTCCTCAAGCTGCCAGTGCTGGGATGCAAACTGCAGCCATCCTTTTGGGATTGAGATCCCTTAACCATTAGGCCACAGGGCTGTTCCATGATCATAAAATTCTAACTACAGCATCATCCTGCCAATTGAAAAAGGTACACAAAAGCAAAGGAAAGTTAAAAGAGGTTCAGACTTTATTGTGATAGGGAGTCTTATTCTGACATCTGGAGAAAAACTTCACAGTGTGAGGCTGGTGACTTCTCATCTTGTTTCATAGTTGGAATGTTGCTGGTTGTGGCATTGGGCATTCCAGTGGACACTCATTGTAGCCCACATACCAGGCATGGGTCAAATGTATTGGGTCATCAGAAAAATTGTGACACATTTTTGCATAGAAAAACATAGACAAATACGTCATGACTTTTCCTACAACCCTATACAATGAGTTGTCCAGTTTCAGTTGATACGACTTTAGGAACTGAACAGTTTTTGTTCTTAGTTGAAGCATTGTAACCAGGTATTAGAAGGCGCTAGAAGAAACCAGAATTCAGTCCAGTCTTTGTGGAGGAGAGGGGAGTGGTCATAAAAACTTGAAAACAAGGGGCTGGCTCAATGATGGCAGTGATGATATGCTCCCCCCAAAAAAACAAAAAAAAACAAAAAAACAGACTCCACCTGACAACTGAGGTTCAAATCCTTGGCCTGGTCATCTTGAAACTGGGCACATGGACAGGTACCCAAGATCTGAGGGGCTGGAAGATTAGAGGAGGGGCTCTTGGCACGACCAAACCCTGTGGAAGACGCCTCTTTCTCTCTCTCATGTGAACATACACACATATACACACACACTATCATGAAAAAAAGGAAATAAAACTTGAAAACAATGAACAGTATGTTAATTCTTCTTTTGTTTGATCTTGTTAGCAGTTTGCTCATTAGAGTTTTAGGAAATTCTGACAAAGTCCAAAGTTAGTAGAAACATGCACTTGTCAGAGGTTTTTTTTTTTTTTTTTTTTTTTTTTTTTGGTTTGTTTGTTTAAATCATCCTTCCCAGGAACTCCCTTGAAGATACAGCACTTTAGGATTATAGTTGCTCGCAAAAACCTTTCACAAAAGCATTAGGATAAAGCAATTAACAATGGATATCCAGATTTAAAATAGCTATAGTTATAGATCTAATAAGAATGAATAAATGGGCAGCAGATGGTGTGGTGGTTGAGGGTGCTGGACTCCCACGTGGCCAATTGTGGTTTGAGTCCCAGACCTGGGCCTTGAACATCATGTTTTACCACTCCACCACCATTTGTTCCCAAGATCCTGTCTTTCTCCTTCTTCTGTCTGTCTTTCTCTTAAGCACACATTCCTTCTAGCAATTTCAAAGAAGGCTTCTTTTAAAAAAAAATGCTCGGGAACCAGCAGTTAGCGTAATGGCTATGTCACTGGACTCCCACGTAGTTGACCGCGGTTCGCGTCCCGGACCCGGTGGCTTAAAACTCATGCCGGGTGCATGTGCATGTGTGCCCAAGATCCCGAGAGGAGAATGGAGGAGAAGGGATTGTGGCGTGACCATCCCCCCTGGGGGGGTGATTTCTCGCTTTCTGTCTCTCTGTCTCTCTGTCTCTCTCTGTCTGTCTGGCAAGTGCATGCGCCCTATAGCGAAAACCTCTCCAAAAAAAAAAAAAAAAAATGCTCAAGTGACCCATCTCAGGGGAGATCTTTTCATCACAGCAATCTTTTCTCCTCCACTTTCCTCTCGGAATTTGGGGCATGCAGGCACATGCGACTGGCATGATTTTCAAGCCATTGAGTTTGGGACTCAAACCAAGGTCGGCCATGTGGGAATCCAGTGCCTTAACCACCACACCACCTGCTGACCCTCTTAAGGAGCTTTTTAAGGCTCCTTAAATAAAAATTTTTGAAACATTTTTAGAAGCTTCTGTACATTAATAGGTATCCCTGGGTAGCCCTTATTTGAGTACCTTCATTTTTATATTTTTAGCTCTTCTGTGATCCAGAACCACTCCAAAAACAGCCTAAAGAAAGAGCAATTTAAAGCAATAGCTCTCCTTGGGAGGGAAGGAAGCCTTTTCTTTTCTTTTTCCTTTTCTTTTTTAGATAAGGTCCCAGCGTGTCACAGTCCTCCTGCCTTAGCCTCTGAGTAGCTGAAAGCACAGGTGTGTTGCCAATACACCTTTTTAGAGTGATCTGAGTATCAAACCGGACCTCCCTTGTAGCCTCAGCCCACCAGGCAGCAGTATCAACCAGAACATGCTACTGTGGCCAGCCATGGGAAGGGATTCATCTGTAATCTTTAATTAAGTGCAGCATGGTACATCCCACTTTATGGCCATAAGTTTAAACAATTTATAGTAAGATTTCACCATTCTTATAAGTACTTGTAGCTTCTTGGGCCTAATCCTTTCACAGAGAAAAGGCAAGCATACCCGAAAGGTGGAGTACTCAGTTCTTCTAAAATTTAGGAACACATTTTTTTCCATTGATTTTCATTTCGGAGTCAGTCAGATACCTGAGGCCTCCCTGACCTAAGCACGCAAGAAAAAGAAACAAGAGGATAGAATCCATGTACCTGTGAATTAGAGAACTTTGAGTTCTCTCTAGTAATTAATAACCACTTACTGGGCTGGTCTCATAGGGTTACAGCTAAGAGAGCTGGATCCCACATGGCAGACCTCACAAGTATGGAATTATACAGTGAAGAGGTAAAGGAATCCCCTCTCTGAGGCTCACTAAACATCACTGACAATAAGCAGAATGTCAAAATATTTCTTTTAGGGACCAGCAGTTAGCGTAATGGCTATGTTGCTGGACTCCCACATAGTCGACCGCGGTTCACGTCCCGGACCCGGTGGCTTAAAACTCATGCCGGGCACGTGTGCGTGCGTGCCCAAGATCCCGAGGGGAGAATGGAGGAGAAGGGATTGTGGCGTGGCCATTCCCCCTGGGGGGTGATTTCTCACTTCCTGTCTCTCTGTCTCCCTCTGTCTGTCTGGTGAATGCACGCACCCTATAGCAAAAACCTCTCCAAAAAAAAAAAAAAAAAAAAAAAAAAAAAAAAAAATATATATATATATATAAATATATATATATATATTTGTTTTATGTATACAGAGGCTATACAAAATGATGCACTCAGAGATTGTGACATAAATACCCCTTCAGAGGAGAGAGGCAAGTGGGGAGGAATGAATGAGTTCAGTGTTTAGGCAATAGTTAATACGTGATTCTGGAAGCCAAAAGAGACTAACAAGTTCCTGAAAGGTGAGGGGTAAGGAGTGAAACTGCACAGGAACAAGGATGGTTTCATGTAGCACTAGATAGTTTCTGCCGTAATCCCTCAGAGCTGTCCTCAGAAGAATAGGTAAGCTGGGTGTGGAGACTATAGTCTTTCTTGTTTCTGGTTGTTGATATTTTCAGCAAGGAGACTTAAGACAATTGTATTTCTATTAAAAAGGAACTCCCAGTTGGGTGAGTAAATTTCTGAGAAGACTCCTCCTTGTACTTGGAGTGAGGAGAAGAGACAAGCCCACAGAGACCTTGATTCTGAGGCAACTTCCAACTTCCCTTGGCATGTCAAAGCACCAGTCTTTGGGTGATGGGCTTTAGGATGCCAACATTAGGGTTTTTTTCACTACCCTTTTATATTTTCAAAAGTTCAAAAATAAGTACAAACTACCTTTTTATGGCAAGATAAACTTTAATTCATTCATTCAATAAATATTCATTGAGTATCTATTGCACCAGGGCATGGTTCTGGGCAATGGGGATCTAATAGTGGGTGTGTTTGGCATCTCAAGGACTGGGAAGGGCAATGTGGCTGAGGCAGAGAGCTGGAGCAAGCCAGGAGGCAACTGGAGGGTAGCAAGATCATATAGGCCCTGGTAAAGCATGAAAAGATTTTGAATTTTGTTTTAAATGGGATTAAATAAAACACCAAGGGTCCAGCCTCTGTAGCATAGTCAGTATTGTAATTAGACTGTGGGGCTGGGAGCCACATGCTGACTATGGTTTGAGTCCCTGGCTTGGTTGGCCTGAAAACACACTGGGTGCATGTGTGTGTGTGCCCGGGATCTTGGCAGGCTGGGAGAAGGGGATTGCAATGAAACCAAGCATTGTGGAGGGTGCTTCTCTTTCTCTTTCTCTTTCTCATGAGAATGTGCATGCCCTAATACAAATGAAAAAAGAAATGAAATGAAAAATAAAAATTAGGGACCAGCAGTGGCCTGGTAGTTAAGGGAGCTGGATTTCACATGGCCAGTCATGAGATTCGAGTCCTGAACCCAGCAGCTTAAGAAACACATCAGGTGTGCATGTCTGTGCGTAGGTGCTCAAGATCCTGACAGGATGGAGAAATGAAGGAGAAGAGATTGTGGCATGACCATCTTCCAGCTTTCCCCTTCTATCTCTCTGTCTCTCTTGAGAGCACATGCATCATCCTCTGCAATTAAAAAAATAAATAAATAAAGGAGTCAGTAGATGTTGTAATGGTTAAGGTTATGGACTCTAACATGGCCGATCGCAGCTCGACTCCCCAACCTGGTGGGTTGAAAATCACACAGGGTGTGTGTGTATGTGTGTATGTGTGTGAAAATCCTAGAAGGAAAATGGAGAAGGGATTGTGGTGTGGCCATCTCCCCTGTGAGTGATTTCTTACTTTCCCTCTCTCTGTGTCTCTCTGCCTCTCTGCCTCCAGTGAGCATACCTGCCCCATGGCAAAAACCTAAAAAATTAAATTAAATTTAAATAAAGCACCAAGAGCTGGTGACAAAGTGGTAACACACTGATCAAGTGATGCTGGATCCATATGGAAGACTGGGTTCAGTTCCCTGGTTTCCATACTTTATCAAAAGTCATTAAGTCACATAGCTCTGATATAATACTGACAGCAAACACTAAGAACACTTAGCAGTATACTCAAAAGTCTTATAAATAAATTAAGATGGAATTCTAACAAATGTTCTAGAAACCCACAGGAAGGCAAAGAAAAGAGAATCAGGGGAATGAGATCCAAAGGAGAAAACAGAAAACAAATAGCAAAATGGTGTACCTTAGCTCTAACACATCAATCATTACCTTAAGTGTCAACTGTCTAAATACATCAATCAAAAAACAAATAGACAGAGTGGATAAAAAATGATCCAGATACATGCTGCCTACAAACAATTCACTTTGAATTCAACAACATAGGAAGAATGAAAGTAAAAGGATTTAGAAAAATATACCATGACAAACATTAATTTAGAAAAAAGGCAAGAGTAGCTATATTAACATCTGATAAGGTAGACTCCAAAGTAAAGAAAATCACTAGTAACAAAGGGAGACATTTTAGAATGATAAAAGAATCAATCTACCAGAAAGACCTAACAATCCTAAAAGTGTAAGCACCAAATAACAAGTCCTCAAACATAAGCAAAAATGATAGAGCTGGGTTCACTTGGTGGTACAGCAGTAACATGCTGCTCAAGAGCTGCTGGATCCATACAGAAAATCACAAGTTCAGTTCCCTGATAGACCTGAACGCACTGGCATGCACTGGCATGCACACCAGTCATCCTGGCTGTCCCAAGAAGGCTGAAAAAGGGACAATTGCAGTGTTAAGGGTCCTTGTTTCTCTTCCTTCTCCTCTTTCTCTTTCCCCCTTTTTCAATTTACAATTGCATTGGGGAATTAAATATCCTTCAGAACAGCTAATAGAACTATTAGGCAGAAGATCAATAAGGATATTGAAGAGCTGAACAACGAGATGCTGGTTTTTTTTTTTTTTGGAGAGGTTTTCGCTATAGGGCGCGTGCGCTCGCCAGACAGACAGAGAGAGACATAGAAACAGAAAGCGAGAAATCACCCCCCAGGGGGGATGGTCACACCGCAATCCCTTCTCCTCTCGGGATCTTGGGCACGCACGCACATGCGCCCAGCGTGAGTTTTAAGCCACCGGGTCCGGGACGCGAACCACGGTCGACTACGTGGGAGTCCAGCGACATAGCCATTACGCTAACTGCTGGTTCCCAAGATGCTGGTTTTAGGACACACTTTGTGTCTTCTGGGAGAAACATGCCTACTTCGAAAAGACTCATACCTTGGGAAAGTACCTTGAGGAAAGCACAATATTGCTCCTCCTAAGAGCACAAACAAGTACAGACCACATTGCAGATTAGCATAGAAATTTCATATGCATACATATTATACATAGGTCCTTAAGGTAACAGGAAGTCTTAAAGATCATTTACCCCTGTGTTGGTCCCAATGTAATATTTTTTCTATAGTATCTCCTCCACAAAACATTAAGCTCTGTGTTGTCCATCATAACTGAGGCTCAGTGCTAGTGATGAAAAAGAGCTGAGGCCATGGTTTTAGCCTATACACCAACAATCCTCATAATTGAAAGTTTGGGGCTTCCCATTTTTTCTTTGGTGGTTAGGAAGTTCTTTCTCATGAAATGAGCACTCTCCTACAAGTTGTTAGGTAGTCCCAATTAGTACAAACCCTTGAGAAGATGACAGTATGGGGACCAGCAGTTAGCGTAATGGCTATGTCGCTGGACTCCCATATAGTCGATCGCGGTGCGAGTCCTGGACCCGGTGGCTTAAACTCACGCCGGGCGCATGTGCGTGCGTGCCCGCCCAAGATCCCGAGAGGAGAATGGAGGAGAAGGGATTGCAGTGTGGCCATCCGCCCTGGGGGGTGATTTCTCGCTTTCTATCTGTCTCTCTCTGTGTTTCTGGCGAGAGCACACGCCCTATAGCAAAAACCTCTCCAAAAAAAAAAAGAAGAAGATGATGATGGTATGTATATATCACCCTAAAACATTCTGTGCCCCCTTAACCAGCATATCAGAGCTGTGTTCTAAGGTTTATAAACCGATGTTCATAGCAACATTGGCTATTACAGGCATCCCTGATTACAACCTAAATGTCCAACAAGAGTGGACTGGTTAAATTAAATTATGGTATACCCAGTCAGCCGGTGATTGAGGTGGTTGGATCCCACATGGCAGAATTTACAGGTCAAGTCCCAGACTCAGTGGCTTGGAAGATACTCTGGGCATGTGGGCATGCATGCTCAGAATCCTGGGAGAAGAGACTACAGTGTTGCTATTTCCTGCAACACTGGGGGATTTCTCTAGGGGGAATTTCTCTCCCTCCCTCTCTCTCCTTCTTTTTCTGACTCTGGTGAGGGCATGCACCCAATAGCAAAAACTAAAAAAGAAAAGATATGGTACACCCACAGGATGGAACACTACACTATATAATTGTAATAATTATTATTTTTTAATTTTTAAAAAGTTTTTGCCAAAGGTGTGTGCACTTGCCACAGATAGACAGTGAGAGAGAAAGTCAGAAATCACTCACTAGGGATGATGGCCACACCACAATCCCTTCTCCTTCATTCTCTTCCTGGGATTTTGGGCATGTACGCACATGTGCCCAGCATGACTTTCAAGCCATCAAGTCCAGGTCAGCCATATGGGAATCCAGCACCTTAACCACCATACTACCTGCTGGCCCCTGTAATTATAATTATTTAAAATCCTGCTTTATAAGTATATTTAATGACATAAGGAATGGTTCATAATTTATTCTAAAATGAACAAACAGGCTATCAAGTATTACACAGATACCTATTTTAATATATTTCAAAATATTCATGTGTGTAAAGTATGTATGTATAAGTACATAAAAATTAATAAAGGGCTGGCCCCATAGCACTTTATTAATTTTGATTGTACTTACAGAAAGTGGTCAAGGGAGCTGGATCCCGAATGGCCAACACATGGTCCAAATCCTAGCCCCAGGGGCTCCAAAGACATGCCACACACAGACACGTGTGTGTGTGTGCACGCACCCTAAATCCTGCCAGGATAGAGAAATGGAAGAGAAGGGATTGTGGAATAACCATGCCCCATTGGAGGCTGTTACCTCCTTTTCCCTCTTTCTGTTTCTCTCTTTGGTGAGTGCACACACTCTCTGGCAGTTACCGAAAAATTAATAAAATAAAATATCCTATTATCAGGGACTATCTATAACATTATAGTGATATCTTACTTTGTTCAATGTTTTTGTTTTCCTCATATTCTACAAAACTTTCCTTCTGCAAGAAGAAAACAAGTTTTATTTTGCTTCTGACTGAAGAATTTTACTTGGTATCGCTATAGCAATCAGCCTTCCTCTCGGTGCTCCTTTCCTGCCACTGTCCATCCATCATGCTATTCCAGGGGCTCTCAGAGCTGAATTCCACTGCTCTCACCCTGCCTGGCCCCAGGACATTCCTGCCCCCTTCTTTATTACAACAGCCCTACCACAAGCCAAAATTCTCTCTTCTTTCTTCAGCAGGGTAAGGTAAAAGGGCATTTTCCAAATTTAATAAGGAGAATAAAAAAAAAATAATTACAGAAAATACTAGCAGCAATAAAATAGTTGTTGCAAGAGACTGTGGGTGACTCTTCCAACACGTTGTCTAAGCTGCACTGTCTTAACACTCACCCGCTAGTCACAAGTGACTACAGAGCACTTGATTGTGGCTGGTCTACACTGAGATGTGCTGTGTGTGTAATATGTACATCGGATTTTGAAGACTTCATACAAGAAAAGAGTAAAATAGAGCAATAATTTGTATATTGATTATATGCTGAAATTACTATGGATATGTTGGGATAATTAAAACATATTTTATTTTTAAATTTTGCCAGAGAGTGTGTATGCCCTCCACCTCCCTAATGGGGTGTGGTCATGCTGCAATCCCTTCTCCTCTGTTTCTCTATCTCTTTGGGATTTAGGACATGCAGGCACATGTGTCTACTGTGTCTTTCTGGCCACTGTGTCTGGGATTTGAACTATGTAGTTGGCCATGTGGGATCTGTCTCCCTTAACTACTAGGCCATGGGGCTGGCCCAAATAAAACATTTTATACAGTTATCCATATACGTTTACTCTTTTTTTTAAACCTTTTTAAAAAATGTAATAAAAATGGCTACTATTTAAAATTACATAAAATGTGGCTGACATTGTTTTTCCACTGGACAGTGCTGCCCTACCCATTTCTGCCACCCTGCCTCTACCAGAGAGGTTACAGAGCTAGATACTTTCCAAGCTCTCCTTCATTAGGAATAGTCATGTGACACAGTTGTCTGGTCAAGTGGGAGGATTAGGGTGAAGTTCTGAGAAATCTTTTGTTTTCCTGATAAAAAGAGACAGACCCAACACACCTACCAGAATGGAAAGAAATCTGGAATGATGATACCACCAAATGCTAGTAAGGATGTGGAGCAATAGGAACTCTCATTCATCAGTGACGGGAATGCAAATGGTACAGTTGCTTTGAAAGACAATTTGGTGGTTTCTGGCAAAATAAAAATATATCTTACAACCACAGTCTTTGGTATTCATCCAAAAGAGCTGAAAACTTATGTCCATAGAAAAACCTGTATATGGCTGTTAATAGCATCCTTATTCATAGCTAACACAAGTTGGGAGCAACCATGATGTCTTTCAGTACATGAATGGATAAATGAAATGTGGCACCTCCACACAACAAAACCGCGGTTCATTATTTAGCGCTAAGAAAATATGCGCTATCAAGCCATGAATAGACATTGAGGAACCTTAAATGCTTAGTACTAATGAAAGAAGCCAACCTGAAAAAGCTACACATTGTATGATTCCAACTATATGACATTCTAGAAAAGGCAAAACTATGGAGACAGGAAAAGATCAGTGGTTACATGGGGTTGCAGGCAGAGGAGAGGGAGGATAAATAAGTAGAGCATGCTTAGGGCAGTGAAACTATTCCACCTGACACTATAATGGTAACTACATGTCATTATACATTTGTCTAAACCCATAGAATATATAACATTAAAAGTGAGACCAGGGACTGCAGATAGTGTAATAGTTACGCCGCTGGACTCCTATGTAGTTGACCATGGTTCAAGTCCCAGACCCTATGGCTTAAAACTCATGCTGTGTGTGTGTGTGTGTGTGTGCGCGTGTGTGTGCGTACACGCACACGCGCATGCCCAAAATCCCAAGAGAATAGAGGAGAAGGGATTGTGGTGTGGCCATCCCCCCCAGGAGGTGATTTCTTGCTTTCTCACTTTCTGTCTCTGTCTCTCCAGCAAGTGCTTGCACCCTATAGCAAAAATATTTCTCTCTTCAAAGAAAAAAAAAGTGAGCCCTACTGCAAACTATGACTCTGAGTGATTATGATGTGTCAATGGTGGTTCATCAATGGTAACAAATATACCACTCTGGTGGGAGATGTTGAAAATGGAGAAGCTGTGTATATAAGAGGGGGGAATGACAGAGATGTAATGGGCATCTTGATACTTTCCTCTCAATTTTGTTATAAAACTAGAAGTGCTCTAAGAAATAAAGTCCTGAAAGACAAGAAGAGAGAAAGAGAGATCGATCCAGTGGCTAACGCTGCCTCCCCCCCCCCCCCCCTTTTCCATTTCTTCCTGTCCTGAGGAAGGCTTGATGCCCCGAGTAGAAGTAGACAATGTGTAGCGTAAGAACCAAAGCCAACTCGCCAAAGAACAGAGTGATGTAAAGGCCTGAGCTCCTCACAGCACCATTTAACAGCTGTAACAGCTACTCTGGCCTCCAATCTTAGTGACTGCAGACCTATACCCTCTGCTTGGGACATCCTTCCACCATCTATCAATCCTCGCTTCCCTCAGCTCTCTGTTCAAAAGTCACTTCCTTCAGCTCTCTGCTCAAAAGCCACCTCGTTGGAGAAATTCAACATGGTACATATGTTCCTGCCTGATTTCTCCTACTAGAGTGTAAGCTATTTTTGATGCAGAATCTTCATGTTATTGCTGTATTCCCACCACCCTATTATACTATCTGAGAATGTGCTAAATGATTGACCAAATGCATACATATCTTGTTCAAAGGCTCTCTCTGACTACAGTTTTGACTTGCTTTGAAAGTTTCTACTGAGGAATACACTCAAACTCACTCTTCTCTTTCACAGAGCTCGTTCAAGTGAGCCACGCTCTGCCTGTTTGGGTAGTTCTCCCCGAAAGCAACTCCTCACGAGGGGAAGAGGATCCTATAAAACCTAATAGCCACACTCATAGGACAGTATAAAAAACACTGGATTAGAAATTCCAGAGGCATCCCTCACCTCAAACTCAAACACAGTGAGGGGGCCTGGCCTCTGTGGCACAGTGGGTACCATGCTGAACTGTGGTGCTGAATGCCACATGCTGACTGTGGTCTGAGTGCCCAGCCTGGACAGCCTGAAAATATGCCAGGTGAGTGTGCGTGGGGGAAGGATCATGTGGGAAGTCGGAGGACTGGGGGGAAGGAGACTGCAGTGTGGACAAACTCATACAGGGTGCCTCTTTCTGTTGCACACACATGCGCACACGTGCACACACACACATACACACTCTATCATCAACAATAATAATAATATAATACAATACAATGAGAGAATCAGAAGAAGCAAAAAGACCTTCCCTGGTATGTCCTTTTCCTAGAGCTTCTTCCTACTTCTCTGAAAGCAGCCACAGAGAGGCAGAAGGAACTGATGCCATGTGACATTATCAATCTGATACATGGGCCCTTGCAGGCTGTATGACTGCAGTGCTACATTCTGACTGAGTTCTGTTTCAGGAGCATAATGTCAAGTACTCCACTCATTAGAGATGAAGAAATTGCATCAAGGGAGCCAGCTCATCCTTGAGGAGATGAGAACACGGCACCTGACGTCAGCATGACACCAGATTCCTAGTTTAGCAGAAGCTACAGAAATCATGCTGCTGTCGGTTTCATTATACAAATAATACAGGAATCTGCAGCCGATGGCACACTCAGCTTCCAGATTGTGAATCAATGACACCAGTGTTTCAGGAGTCAAATCATAAGACTAGAGAACGTCATCAAACTTGAGTATTAAACAAGGCTAGGGGGACTTAAAATGGTTTCTGGCACAAGTGTTCAATAAATGTTAGCTGTTATTAGTCAGGGCAATGTGAAATTCACTGTCACTAGAGCTTCCTGGGTAGATTCACTCATTCATTCAATAGACATTTGCTAGGTCCCTATGACATGGCAAGCTATAAAAAGAAAAAGACCACAAATAATTACTCTGCTTTTGGTAATACAATAATGATGGTGATAAAATGAACTAACTTTTTTTTTTTTTTTTTAAGTTTACTATAGGGTGAGTGTTGCTTGCCAGAATTGGAGGGTAGGGCAAAGGACTGAGAAATTACCTCCAAGAGGGAATGACTACAGCACAATCCCTTCTCCTCATTCTCCTCTTGGGATTTCAGGCATGCATGCACAGGCACCCAGTGTGATTTTCAAGCCGCCGAGTCCAGAACCTGAGCCATGCAGTCAGCCATATGGGACCCAGCTGCCTTAACCACTGCACCACCTGCTAGCCCACTAACTTTTTTTTTTTTTTTTTTTTTTTTTGAGCACTTGCTCTACATCAGGGACTGTTGGTTCCTTTAAGTGTAATATCTCACCAATCACCATGGCAGGCCTGCTGTTACTATCCTTGTTTCAAAGGTATGAACACTGGGCCAGGTAAGGCCTGTGGCCTCGTGGTTGAGGGAGCCAGATCCCACATTGGCCCCAGCAGCTTGAAAAACACAGCAGTGGTGTGTGCATGCATGCCCTAAGTCCTGACAGAAAAATAGAAGAGAAGGGATTGTGCTTGACCATGTCCCTTTGGGGATGCTTGCCCCCACCCCTACCCTGTCTCTCTCTGGTGAGCTCACATGCCCTCTGGCAATGAAGAAAAAAAAAAAAAGGCAACTGGTCATCCTGGCTTTGTCTGGCTACCCACAGCAGGGGCCAGGTGAGACAGGTATGCAGCAATGAATCTGCCAATTGAGAAATAAGGCTTAGAAAGGGAAGTTGCTTTCTAAGACCTTTTATTGGGGTGAAACCATTCTCACTTTACCCCCAAACATCCTGGCATTCTTACTTATTAGAAATTAAAGTATAAATTAAGAAACATTCTCCCAGGATCAGCAGATGGTGTAATGGTTACATCGCTGGACTCCCAAGTAGTTGACCATGGATCGAGTCTTGGACCTGGTGACTTAAAACTCACGCCGGGTACGTGTGTGCGTGCATACCCAAAATCCTAAGAAGAGAATAGAGGAGAAGGAATTGCAGTGTGACCATCTCCCCAGGGGTGACTGGTCGCTTTCTATCTCTCTGGCAAGCACACGTGCCCTATAGGAAGAATCTCTCTTTAAAAAAAAAGGCAAGAAAAAAAAAAAAAGAAACATATTCTCCCTTCTTAGAATCTCATAACATCTCATCTACAGCTATAATTTCAGACAAAGCAATTCCTCAAAGTACTCATCACTCTCTTAACTATCTTTGACTGACATCAGTGCTTCATTTCTTTTTATGGAATACATTACCTTACCAAGAGAGGCTAAACATAACATAAATAGATCACGCCAGGCACGCTTTTGTTATTAAGAGCCCTACAGATAGATGAAATGGTACGTGACCTGCCCAAGGTCCAATAGTAGCATAATTCAGACCAAACTCCACCTGATTCACAGCTCAGTGATCTTTTTAAAATTATTATTTTATTTATATTATTATTATTTTAAAACTTGACCAGAGATAAACAGAGAGAGTGAGAGAGAAAGTGAGAAAGCAAGCCTCCAGGTTCCGGACTCTGTGAGGACAGTGCCTTAACTCCCACACCACCTGCCGCTCCCAGTCCAGTGATCTTTTAAAGATACCACACAGACTCTTCTAACCTTGAAAAAGGCTGAAAAACTTTGAGAGGTAAAAGGAGAAATGTAGACAAATCTCTCTGTATTGTAGCCTGAGGCTTAAAGTCATTGTGGTAGCAATCTTTTCCAATCTCATAAGGAAAATAGATAACAGTGATAACAATAATACAATCCTGACAATAATAACATTTAGATAGCATTTGCTATGTGTCTAGCACTGTTCTAGGAACAAATATAAACTAATCGTCACAACGGTGTTAGGTGATAATTTTTCAGTGAGGCAAGATTAAGTACAGAGAGGTTAATCGATTTGCCTTAGGTCACCTAACAGCAACTAACATGTATTGGGCACTCGCCATGTGCCAGAAATGACCAGAAACTGTACTAAATCACATTACCTCGTTTGATACTCAAAGCAACCCTAAGATAATTGCGGTCATTATTTCTGCTTTCGGGTGACGACAACGGGCTCTGAGAGGATGACTTGTCCAAACAGCCTGAGCCCAGAGTCCGAGTTATTATTTTTAAAATTTATTTTATTTTACATTTATTTGCTGTACGTCATCACAGCATGTAAAATGAGATTTCCCAGCCAGAATGCACTGTATACGGGCTTAATCAATAATATTACTATGCATATTATCATCAACGAATAATTTTTCTTTTGTTTTTTATGTATTTTGCATTTCCCCCCTTGATTTCCTACTTCTCACCCTCTGCCATTTCTCACCCTCCTCCCACACTGTTTCTGGTTTGCTTCCCATGTCTTTTTTTTTTTTCTTCACATTTTATTAATGTACAAAAAATCTTAATGAGGGGCCAGCAAGTGGCATGGTGGTTAAAGGCGCTGGACTCCCACATGGCCGACCACAGTTCAAGTCTCGGACCTGGTGGCTTGCTTTCTCACTTCTTCTATCTCTCTCTGTCTCTAAACTGGAAAATAATGATAATAATGATAAATAAAGTTAAAATAAAAATAATTCTTAAAAAAAATCTTAATGAAATACTTTCAATAGCAAGTTCAGCTGATATAGCCATATCTGGGAACATGTCTGACTTTAGGCATAAAACTCAGTGAGTAGAATGAGCATACTGTAAGGTAGCACCTAGTGACGCTATAGAGCTTACTGGGGTCATTAAACAGGTATTTTAAAATGTATTTTTTAATTTCCAGAAAAGCAGTTTTAGCTTTAATAAATCAAAATCACAAAACGTTAAGAGAAATTTGCTTAAGACTTAAAGCCAGGAAAAAGGTTAGGATTCTATTCAACCAGTAGGTAGATGAACCTGCCAACAGCTCCAGAGAGGAACAAACAACCTTAAATCTGGAAAACAAAGCGCAGGAGCAAATCAGTCATGTTTCACTCAAAAGTGGTCCAGTTATTTCACCAGTCCAGTTTCCAGTAATTATAACCAAGGTCCTTCACCACGAGCTACGTCGGGAGCGACTGCTCCGAGCCCCGAGCCAGGGCCGCGCAGCGCGGACGGAGGCCGAGCAGGGCCCAGGCTGCGGCAGGTGCCCGCGCGCCAGCCCTGCGACCCCGCGCCGGGACCCTCCGCGCAGCGCGGGCCGCTGCTGCCCCCTGCTGCCCGCGGATCCGAGCTCGAGCCCCGCCCACCGCAGCCCGGGCGGGGGAGCCCCTGCGGGGACCAGGACGCGCGGGCCCGAGGCCGCCACCGCTACGCACGCGCGGCCACCCCAGCCTGCTGGAGAAAACGGAAGCTGGCCGCCCCCACTTTGGGCGCTCTTCTCCCCTCCGGTCGCCCGTCCGCCTCTGCGCCCTCCCTTGAGATGGGGGAGCACAGCCTAGTGCTCGCCGCCCCGCGCTCGCCTGGCCCCTCACACCCGACCCGGTTGCCATGGTGAAGGACGCGCGAGAAGCGCCGGAAGGGGCCAGGTCCGGTGGCCACCGGCACGCGCCAGGGTCGTACATCTGTCACGGCACCCCTGAGTTGCCACGGTGACGAGAGGCCCAGGAGAAGCGCCGGAAGGGGTGGGGTCCGAGCCCGCACGGTTCTTCCGGTCTCCTAAAAGTCGCGGGAAAGCTCTTGGAGATCTGGGTCACCCGGCTGCAGCCGTGGAGCGGCCAAAGTAGGGGCTCCGAGACGCAGAGACTGCCCCTGGACTCTTCGAATCCCTGGGGGAGCGAGACCAAATCTACCTGGCTGCGGTCCTCATTCCCGCCCCTTCGATAGCAGGTGTCTCCGGTTGCCATGGCAACGAGAGTGCCAGTCGCCTGGGGCCAGCCTCCAGGTCCTCTTCTTCCTCCCTCGCTCCAGCTGTTAGTCGGAGACGGTGACGGAAGAGGTGCCCCGGGGCTCTTAGGGCAGTGAGTGGGAGCTGCTTCCGGCCCTGCTCACGCTTCCTGGAGCCCCTCGTGTCATCACCCGCCCGGCCTCTTGTGGCGCTTTCGTCTGCACTAGGATGGTTCGAGCCCTGTCCTGCGAATCCATCCAACCTTTTCAAGGACGACGGATTTCCGGTAGCATGGATGTAACATAACGTGTTTAATCAGCCTCCTACTGAAGTATAATACTTTGGTTCTCTCCCCCCAGCCCCCCAGTCTTTTGTTCTTGCAGTTAGATTGCTGTGTCAAAAGCCAAATGCAATTTTAATTGTCATGGATATGTCCAAATTGGTCTCTAAAGACACTAGCAAATTTACATCCCCAACAAAACTAGAATCCAATCACTTTAATTAAGGTTATGTCAACATTGATGAGCTGCTGCGAGTTTCCCAGAGCCAAACCATTAAGCCAATTTAATTCTTTGATCAGTTTTTAAAAAATCAAACAGTATCCAATTCCATTTTTATTTTATGGAAATTATCTTCACCGATTCTTTTACACATTGATTTTATAATGAAGATTTTTACCTCTTTAATAATTCCTATATCGAGTCTTACTTTGATTTCCGTCATTGTGCACTTTTCTTATTTCACCCTCATTTTGTTGAAAACGAATAAAAACCATTCCTGACTTTCAGAAGCTGGCCTAGCACTTACAGCTTGGCCATGCTCTGCCTCTATTGGGCATACCACACCTCCTAGAATTCCAACCTTAAGCAAGGGTTCTCTGGGATGATAAAATGAATTTGAGTAAATCTTCCTAATTTTGTCTAAGCACAGACAACAACGTGATCACTGTGCTGCTCACAAAATAACCAAACATTCCCGTCTATTCCCCTCTCTTGGAGAAAATGAGTGACTGCTACTTCCTTACCAATTACATTGCGTTTTCAACTCTGTCCTGGTCTGCCTTCCTCAGGACTTATTGAGATACCCAATTATGGAGTTGCTCCTACTTCCTGACTGCATCCAATCAGACTGAACCCTGCTTCCACTGACCCTTCCCAAATCACCCAGTCGGAGCTCAAACCCAGTAACAGGTTTTTTTCTAACAACCTTTTACCATAGTTTCCCTGTGATAATATACTTTTCCCTCAATGCAACAAGTAGTAAACTGTTTTAAGAGGTTTTTGCTACAGGGTGCATGTGCTCACCAGAAAGACAGAGTTAGAGAGACAGAAAGCAAAATATCACCCCCGCCCCCCGCCAGGGGAAATGGCCACACCGCAGTCCCTTCTCCTCCATTCTCCTCTCAGGATCTTGGACACACACGTACACGCCCAGTGTGAGTTTAAGCCACTGGGCCTGGGACTTGAACCGCGTTCGACTACATGGGAGTCCAGCAACATAGCCATTACACCCATTCTTGGTCCCCACAAGTAGTAAACTTTTTAAACAACTTGTTCAATGACAGGCATTATCCTGGTGGTCTTTGACTAGAGGGCATTGATGCTAGCAAGTTTCATTTTCTTTGGTAAAATGTTGTAGATCTAACATTTGTCAATGGCAGTCTTCTGTAAATGTTTAATAACACATTTTACATAAGCAGTAATTTTAGTCATTTTAGTTTGATTATTTCAATCAGATCTGATTTCTCTTAGTTTTTGTAATTTCCAATTGTTACCCTCAAGGTGTGTCTTCTGAGTTCATTTATTTTTAATTTTTTATGACAAGTTTAACAAGTGCACATGGGTTCGCTGGAGAGACAGAGAGAGAGAGACAGAAAACAAGAAATCACCTCCCGGGGGGATGGCTATGCTGCAATCCCTTCTCCCCCATTCTCTCGGGATTTTGGGCATGCACACACACAAGCCTGGCATGAGGTTTAGGCTGCCTGGTCCAGGACTCAAACTGCTATTGACTACGTGGGAGTCCAGCCACATAACCATTACACCATCTGCTGGCCCCGTACAAGTGCCATCTTAACCATTTTATTTTGTATTGCTTGTTTCTACCAGTGATAATCATTATGAATCAGACAGAAGATTGATATCTCTCTCTCTCTCTCTTAACCTAAATTTGACTCAAGAACCTTCAGTGGAGCAATGATGTAGGACCTGGATACACAGCAAAGTAAAAATACCCTGCTTCAGTTGGCAGGCTTACCGTGTGCTGCCATGCCGGTGGCTGGGTACTGAGAATACAGGCTCTGCTATAAAATAATTCATGGTCTAATCAGAGAGGTAGAGGAGCTGGCTGGCTTCAATTTGCCAGATGGATGAGAATGAAAAGGCCTTCCAGATGGAGGGCACAGCCTACTGTAAGGTATTTATTCATTTAGTAAATATTTGTTGAGTGCCTCCGTCGTGCCAGGAACTGGGCTGTGCACTGGGGATGGAATGAACACATTTCACGTGGTCCCTGTCCTCCTGGAACTCTTGGTCTAGTAGGAGAGATATATATTGAAGAGTCTCACTGAGGACCAAAATGTGTGCAAATCTCTGCAGAGAAAACCCCAGGGTTTTGTGGGAGCCTGAGACAAGGGCAACAGCTACTCAGGAGGCTGAGGCAGGAGAATCAAGACTAGGGCTGACTCTGGTGCAGTGGTAAGGCACTGCTCAAAGAGAAGCCTGATCCCATGTGCTGATTGCCATTCACATCCCTGGTTGAGTCAGACTAGAACATACCAAGCATGCTTACAAGTACCCATGACCCAGTAGGCTGGAGGATTGGAGAAAAGGGATCGTGGTATGATCAGACCCTGTGGAAGGTATTCATTTGTTTCTTCCCTCACTGTCTCAGGTACACATGTGTGCATTCTATCATTAATAAAGAGGGGGAGGGCGACATCACAAGACCCTGCCCCCTTAAACAAGTGAGTTCTGTCCCCTCTTGCACCCTCATGTTCGTCTTTTCTCTCTCCCTCTCTTTCCTCTCTCTCTACAACTGTGTGCATGTGTGCATTTCTTGCCTTTCCACCTACTACCTTCTGCCGTGAGATGATGTGGTAAGAAGCCCTTTGTAAATGTGTGCCCCTTGACTTTGGACTTCTTGGCCTCCATTATCATCATAAATAAAACCTGTTATTTCTTTATTTTAGTCTTGCCAGAGGGCATGTGCACTTGCCAAGAGAGAGAGAGAGAGAAAAGAAAGCATCCTCCATGGGGAATGGTCATGCCACAGTCCCATCTTCATTTCTTCCTTTTAGGATTTTGGGCATGTACATACCTACACCTGACACATTTCTCAAGCCACCAGGTCTGGGAGGTGAACTGTGCAGTCAGCCAGGTGGGATGCAGTTGCCTTTACTAACACACCAAAAGCTGGCCCATAAACTTTTTTTTTTTTTTCCATAGGGCGTGTGTGTTCACTGACTGGAGAGCCAGAGAGAAACAGTGAGAGGAAAAGTGAGAAATCACCCTACCCCAGTAGGGATGGCCATGCCACAATCCCTTCTCCTCTATTCTCCTTGTGAGATTTTGGGCACCAGCTGTGAGTTTCAAGCCCTGAGTCCAGGACTTGAACTATGGTTGGCCATGTGAGTGTCTAGCACCTTAACCACTATGCCACCTGCTGGCCCATATATACTAATGTTTGAGGTGTAAATTCTGTTAAAGGAAGTCCCTGATGAGTTGACCAGTAGCAGGAGACTGTGACACATGGTGACGTGCTGAGCGATAGTGCCGCCGTGCACCATCTCGGTACAACTGTGCTACTGTCCATGACACATGACCCCAGATGGCCTTCAGGGCCACGCTATGTAGCAAATACTACTAAAGCTTAATGTCTTTATTTATTTTTAAAAGTTTAATCATTTACTTCTTCCATGAGCAAGGGAGACAAAGAGACAAAACCCTAATAGGGTCCTGTCGCTATGATCCTGCTCCCTCCCCAAAAAAGCCTCAGCCAGTCCTGAATCATAGGCACTTGTGTGCCTGCAATACTCAGGGGGACTCATGTACTCATCTCCAGACATAAACCTGGAACCCTCCCACGTGTCATATTATACCACTGTGCTACCATCCAGCCCCCGTCTTGTTTTTAAATAAATGTAATCATAAATATAAGTCTTAATATTTCTCCTACTCCAATAGAGTATCTTGTACACCTCATATATTTGACTTGAGAAAATGCCGATGTTTATACTACCATACCGATAAGAGTGCTCTACAAATGGAAGGTGATCCATTTGTGTGTCTGTGCAATCAGAATATAAATTTGTGTTTAAAGAATTCTCTGTGGGACGCAGCAGATAGTGTGGTGTTTAAGGCTCTGAATTCCCACAGGGCTGACCGCTGTTTAAGTCCCAGACCTGGTGGCTCAAAAATCACGCTGAGTGTGTGTGCATGTATGCCTCAAATCCAAGGAGAATGGAGGAAAAGGGCTTGTGGCATGGCCATCCCCCCAGGGGGCATTTCTCACTTTCCCTCTCACTGTCTTCCTCTGTCTCTCTCCAGTGAGTGCACACACCCTATGGCAAACCACTCAACCACTGAAAAAACCAAAACACAAAAAAAGCATTTTCTGTGTATGATTCAGGGAATACTCCTGTTCTGAGGCAAGAGGGCCAATGCCACCAGTCATTTGTTTCTGTATCTGAGAAAGGAGGAAGATGGACTTTCATGATTTGTAAGATGACCTTGCACTGACTTTTGGAAACTCTTGGACCTCTCTTAGCCATTGATTAAGCAGTCGAAGGGGCTGAACTGGGATGAAGTGGTGTCCTTGAAGGAAATTGTATCCTGGGTAGCTGTTCAACACTATAATATGTGGCAGTCTTTGAAATCAAAGTGTTTAAAGTCATTGAGTGTGATTCTGTTCAGTTCTTCCTCATTGAAGAGTGTCTTTTATAAAAATGTGCATTTAATAAAAGATTTGAATAACTGTCCCCCTTATCAATGCATCATTTTGGTGTTCAGACTTTTAACTACTACCATTGCAGGTGGAGTTTCCAGAAGGCCATCTGAGCTAAATGCTAAGCACTGTTACCAAGTGGAGAATGAAGGTTAAACCTCACCAACGCGATTGTGTACATTTTTGAAAATTATTTCATTTATCGAAGTGGAATTCACAGCACTTTGGAACAAAAAGTGGGCAAATGCTCAAAATGGCATCGAATTAGAAAAAGTTAATTGAGTGATCTTTATTGAAACCTAGAGTTGGTGAAGGAAATAATCATTCTGGGTGACATTTATCATGGCATTTATACCATGTGTCAGGCAGAGGCAGATCAAAGGGTGGGTTATCTGTGCGGCTACCCAAAGCAAAAATCCATAAGCAGCACTAGAATGTCAAGAGAGGGGAAAAAAAGAGAAGGAGAAAGAGAAAGAGGAGGAGGAGAAGGAGAAAAGGAGAAGGAGAAGGAAGAGGAGGTGGAGGAGAAGCGGTGAGGGAGCCAGTTTTTTGAAGACTTCACACAGGATTCCTTCAGGGCTGGCAAGCTGGTAGGTGGATCCCCTCCCACTGACGTAGTAAGGTTGTATTTTGGTGGAGGAGATCAGTGGGATTGAATCAAGTTGAGGGCGTGACTTTCAAGCTAGGACTACCCCCAGGTGAAGGAGCCAGCCACATGGAAAGCCAAGACAAGAATGTTTCGGATACAAGAACACTGAGTGCAAAGGACTTGGTTGCAGGTGATTAGGGACTGGAGCACTAAAAGCCTGGCGCAGAGGTGTCAGTGAGATTGGAAGGTACTCAGGAGCCATGGGCAAGAATTGTAATAATATTTGAGCTGTGATAGAAAAACATTGAAGTTTCAGCAGGGGAGCAGCGTGAACTGACTGCCTTTGGAAAGATCTATTTGGCTGTTATGAGAATAGAGGCAAGAATAGAGGAAGAAAGAGTAGATAAGCAACTCCTAGGGGTAGCATTATCCAATGAGAGGTGACAGCTGGGAGAGGTGTAGACAATGGGGATGAAGAGAAGTGGGATGATTCTCTGTTGCTGTAACAGAATACTCTAGACTTGGTAATTTATGAAGAACAGAGGTTTATCTAGCTCATGATTCTGGATGCTGGGATTCTGGATTCTGGGAAGTGCAAGGTCAATGGGCTGGCATCCAGTGAAGACCTTCGGCTGCATCATAACCTGGTGGAGGCAGCACATGGTGAAGGCAAGCATGCCAGAGAGCTTGCTTTTGTAAGAAAGCCATTCCTGGGACCAGCAGGTGGCGTAGTGGTTACACAGTTCAAGTCCTGGACTTGGTGGCTTGAAACTCATGCTGGGCGCATGTACGTGAGGATCCAGGATCCAAGGAGGTGAATGAAGGGGAAGGGATTGTGGTGTGACCATCCTCCCTGGGGGCTTTTTCTCACTTTCCCTCTCACTGTTTCTCTCTCTCTCTATTTCTCTCTTTCTCTCTGATGTGGAATACACAAGCCCTATGGCAAAAACCTTTTTTTAAAAAAAAAAGTCACTTTCATAATGAACCCATTCTTGTTATTAGCCACATTCATCCCTTCACACAGGCAGAGCTGACATTAACACCACTTGTGAAAGCAGAGGGATTAAGTATCCAACACATGAACTTTTAGAGGCCCCATTCACACCATAGCTGGGTGATACTTCTAGTTGGAACCAACAGGGTTTGTGGATGAGAGGATGGGCAAACAAATATTATGGATCTTTGAGAGCTCATGGAAATGCATAAAAAAGTATGCATAGATTTCAACTTTTTTACACCAAAATAAACTCATACTTTAATTCTATTTTTCTATGAACTTTTTGAAGTGCTCTGGTTTAACTCTTAGAAGCATAGTGCTCTCTCTCTCTCTCTCTCTCTCTCTCTCTGTCTCTCTCTCGGCCTCTCCCTCTGTCTTAATTAAAACAAACAAACAAAAAACCCAGGGCAGAATAAAGTACTCCAGGGAGATGATGCAGGCAGCTGGGTAGGAACAGTGGCTCTGGGCACTCCCTGAGGAATGCCAGTGTTCAGACCTCAGATAGAGGAAGCCCTGCAAAGGAGACTGAGAAAGAGCAGCTGTGAGATTGGAGAAGTTTCTAGGGATCAATTCCCTTCAGAAGTGAAGGGGTGGAAAATTCCAAACTAGTGTTATTTTATCTTTAGTACATAAAACACTTCCTTTTTATTATTATTATTATTATTATTATTATTAACCACATAAAGGAGTCTATGCGAAGGATCCATTTTTTACTGCTATTACCACCCACTGTGTGTGCAGAAGTCAGTCATGAAATGCTGTTGAGAGAAGTCTGACTACCCTCCCAACTCCTAAATCCAAAAAGCAGTCATTGATCTAATTGTATTTATCCCATGTTCAATCTGTCCACAAGTCCTATCGGTTCTATCTTCTCAACGTCCCACATCCACTGACTCCTCAGTCTCTCACTGCTATTATCCTGACCCAGACCACTATCTCCTTCCTGGACAACAGCTGCTTGCTAGCTTGGCAAGGGTGAGTTGCTGTTTCCATGCATGTTTTCCATGCCCCTCCAATCTATCCTCCCTGTGGTAGCTAAGGGACTTTCCAAAAAACAAAAGACAATGTCACCTTAAAACCCTCGAGTGAGAGGAACCAGCAGATGGCGTAATGGTTATGTCACTGGACTCCCGCGTGGTCAACTGTGGTTTGAGTCCTGGACTTAAAGGCTTGGAACTCATGCCAGGCATGTGTGCATGTGTGCCCAAAATCCTGAGGGGAGAATGGAGGAGAAGGGATCGAGGCGTGGTCATCCCCCTCGGGAGGTGATTTCTCAATTTCTGTCTCTCTGGTGAGTACAAGTGCCCTATAGCAAAAATCTCTCTCTAAAAAAAAAATAGATTCTTATAAAACAAATAAACAAAACCCTCAAGTGAGGGAAGAGTCAGATAATGGTGGAGTGTAACATTAGGTTGTGCAAGGCTGACCCACAGGGGGAAGGTTCAGGGTTTGCCTCTAGAAACCTTCCTGAGTACCCATGGCACGTGCTGGGGCTGGTTGAGACTAAAGGTGAATTACAGTGTCAGAACCCTGTTGGAAGTGCTGCCTCTTTGTCTTGCTCTGTCTCTCTCATTCATGGAAAAAATAAATAAATAGAACTTTATTTTTGCTAGCTCTGTAGCCCAGTGGTTAAACACTGTGCATAAGGAGCCAGATCTCACATGGCTGGCCATGGTTCAAATCCCAGCCCCAGCAGCTTGTAAAATGAACTAGGCATGTGTACACACATATCTAAAATCCTGATGAGGTAGAGAGATGGAAAAAAATTGCAACAGGGAGTGCTTTTTTTCTTCTCTCTGGCGAGTGTATGCACCCTCTAGCAATAAAAAAGTTTTTCTTTTGTTGTTGTTGTTTTTAGAGATATTTTTGCTATAGGGTGAGTGCACATGCCAGAGAGACAGAAAGAGACAGAAAGAAAGTGAGAAATGGCCCCCCAGGAAGGATGGCCATGCTGCAATTCCTTCTCCACCATTCTCCTTTTGGGATTTTGGTCACACATGCACACACACCCAAAGTGAGTTTCAAGCTGCCACAATCCCTTTTCCTTGGTTCTTCTCTCAGGATTTTGGGCACACACGCACATGTCCCTGGTGTGAGTTTCAAGCTGCAGGGTCTGGGATTCGAACCATAGTTGGCCATGTGGGAGTCTAACCCCATAACCACTATGCCATCTGCTGGCCTCCAAAAAGTTTTAAAAATACACACACACACACACACACACACACACACACACAAATGAAAATGTTACTTTTTAAAACCCTCAAGTGGAAATATCTTAATGATTACTAATAGGGAACTGGTTAAATAAACAATAGTACACACATGCAATGGAATAGTATGTAGATGTACATAAAAAATGCTAGAAAAAAATTCTACTCATATTGAAAGAAATAATCTCCAAGACAGGAAGTGGAAAAAGCAAAGTGTGAATATTATGTTACTATTTGTAAAAGAAAAGGGAGGGGGACCAGCATTTGGTGTAATGGCTATGTTGCTGGACTCCCATGTAGTCAACCGCGGTTTGAGTCCCGGATCCAGTGGCTTAAACTCACGCAGGGCATGTGTGCATGCGTGCCCAACATCCTGAGAGAATGGAGGAGAAGGGATTGCGGTGTGGCCATACCCCTTACAGGGTGATTTCTCACTTTCTGTCTCTCTCTGTCTTTCTCTGTCTTTCTGGTAAGCGCCCTATAGCAAAAACCTCTCCAAAAAAAGAAGACTGAAAGAAAAGGGAAGGAATACATGTGATTTCATATGCACTGAATGCCTCTGTCAGGGAAAACATAAGAAGCTGGTACCTAGATGGCGTCTAGAGAGAACATTTGGGCAGAATGAGGATAGGGTGGGAGGAGGACTGTCTACCTTTGGGTACTTCTAATTTCAAGTCCTGTAACTGTTGAAAAGACAGTCATATTATGTAATCATCTGTTCAACAATAAATGAATTAAATTAATATTTTTACATGAATTAAATAATCATCTCACTTCCTATGTTACTTACCAGAAAATCTTGTCTCCTCATCCTTCCCTACCAGGCCTTGTAACCAGCCTGCCCTGATCTCTGCTTTTGTCTTCTAGCACTTTCCCACTAGGCTCCGGCCTTGCTGGCCTCCTCCTGATCCTTACCATGGCAAGCGTGGCTCCTTCTGAGGGCTTTTGCTGTTGTCGATCCCTCAGCCTTGGCCTCCCTGAACAATCCCCTATGGCTCACTCCCTACGTATAGTCTCTGTTCAGAAGCCACTTTGTCAGAGAGGTCCTTCTGACCTCAACTTGCATTCACTGCCCCCCCACCCCCACCCCACTGCTGTTACTGAAAAATCCGTGTTCTGCTGTTTTCATAGCAATGGCCCTATCTGAAATTTGTTTATTTACTTGCTTATTGTATGTCTCCCCACTATGATCATGTCACCATAAACTTCATGCCTAGAATATGGCCTACTTATACTAAGCAAATATCTGCCTATCTTTCTTTTTCTTAATTATCCTTATTTATTTGACTTTAAGCATGGGGTTAAGGGTATATTACAGTTATTTATTTATTTATCCTAGTTTATTTCTTTCATGGTGGGGGTACCAGGGCCTTGCCACGCCACAATCCCCTTACCCCAGCCTCCAACTTTTCGGGATCTTGGGTATGTGTGTGCAAGTGAATGGTTTATTTCAGGTCCACTTGGGAGCCAAACTCAAGTTGGCCAGGTGGCTTCACTGTAGATTGGTACATTATTGTCTGTGCCACTGAGGCTGGGCCAACAAATATTTGTTAATGGATGAAAAAGTTTTTCTTTATCCTTTTTTCTTTTTTTTGGAGAGGTTTTTGCTATAGGGAGCATACGCTCACCAGAAAGACAGAGAGACTGAAAGCAAGAAATCACCCCCCAGGGGGGATGGCCATGCTGCAATCCCTTGTCCTCCATTCTCTTCTTGGGATGGTGGGCAGGCACGCACATGCACCTGGCGTGAGTTTAAACCACGGGTCCAGGACTTGAACTGCGTTCGACTATATGGGAATCCAGCGACATAGCCATTACGCCAACTGCTGGTCCCGTCTTTATTCTTTTTTTAAAAAATAATTATTGGGAACCAGCAGTTAGCGTAATGGCTATGTTGCTGGACTCCCATGTAGTCGACTGCGGTTCACGTCCCGGACCCGGTGGCTTAAAACTCACACCGGGCGTGTGTGCGTGCATGCCCAAGATCCTGAGAGGAGAATAGAGGAGAAGGGATTGCGGCGTGACCATCCCCCCTGGGGGGTGATTTCTCGCTTTCTGTCTCTATGTCTCTCTGTATCTGTCTGGCGAGCGCACGCGCCCTATAGCAAAAACCTTTCCAAAAAAAAATTATTTATTTAATTTTATTTATTTGTTATTATGATTACTTTTTAATTTGACCAGAGAGAGAGAGAGAAAGTGGCATAGTGATTGAGAGACAGAGGGAAAGTGAAAGTGAGAAAGCAAGCTACCAGTCCAGGACTTGAACCATAGTCAGCCATGTGAGAGTCCAGCACCTTAATCACTACACCACCTACTAGCCCAGTATTTCTCTATTCTTACTGAAGCCTCATTATGGTCCTTACATTATCAAGAGTGCTAATAATGCTCACTTTCTTCCTCTGCAGTTCACAGTGACAGCAGAAAGACTGTAACTCTAATTCTGGCTTTGCTTTGTTTCAGGTCTGTGTCATTGGGCAAGTCACAAACCTCACTGGGATTTTGTGAAGAGTAAATGACATCTAGGGTATAAAATGCCAGTTCTGGCAGGCCTCCATGGAAACAAACTGAATAAGAATGGCTGGTGCCCATTTCTGAAGGAGGCTGGGTCCAGCCAGGGGCGATGACCTACCCAGAGTCATGTAACCTGGGATGCAGGCGCAGGTCTCTGCTTCCAGGGCTTTCGACTCCATGCTTCTTGCCTGACTGTAACAGCCTTCCGTCCTCACTGTTTCCTAACCGCACCCGGGCCCCGCTCCGCCTCCACTGGGAAGGGAGTTCATGCTTATGATCGATCAACAATCCTGATAGTCTCTTTACTGGTAATTGGTAGTTTGTCTTTTGATTTTCTCCTTGTAAAACGAGTGCTATGTTTTGGCCCAGAAAACAGTACATAGAGTTTCTAAACAACATCATCAAATTAAATACAATGCCACACTGACTTAGGGAAGCCATTCATCTCGTTGTTTCTTAAGAGGAATGAAGCGGTTGATCAGCTTTTGCCTCCACGTGTTTATTTGTTATAAGTGAGAGAAACACCAACATTTAGAGCCAGAGAATTGAACCCATATTCCAGTCTAAGTGCCTAAATACAAAGTCATTTTCCAGACATCGTATTCATATTTTATTTTCTCAATTTAGACTGCAGCCCGCAGAAGAAGGGCTGGGTTTGTAATGACCTGGAGGATGCAGTGAGTCTCTGAAATTGACAACAGATGCCACCAGTGCCACATTGCTCACGGAGCCATCAGTGCTACCTGGCATTTTAGAGCTCATACATATTCTCAGGCATCATAAAATCCTCTGCAAGAATGCAGTGGCTTATTGTGAAAATTTCTGCCTCCTCGTGTCAGCCCGTATATCACATCTGACCTTGTTTATTCCTGCAGTGGCTTAAGGGAATCTCGGACATGATCACCATTTTCCAGGCAGAGCAACTGAGTCTCAGGGTTGTCCAGTATTGCTAAGGGTCATGCAAAGAATGACCCAGGCCTGTTGGGCTCCAAAGCTATGTTCTTTCCATGCCATCTTTGGTGGGTGTCTGGCATCACTAGAAAGAATCCCGCAAATGTGCCGTCCTTCAAGAGTGCCTACCTTGCAGCTGCCCATCTGCGTGTTAGAGTTATTCAGATTAGGAGCGTCACATCGGAGCACATGAGTAGAGGTGAGTGGGCTGAAATGCAGAATTTAAGCAAGCAAAGTGATAGCACAGAAGCTCCCAGAAGCAGAATCCCAATAGGCCCCCTAGCCTGTGGTTCCCTGAGGCTGTCACTGACATTTGAAAAGCTCGCTAAGTATACATCCTGTTTTCCTTTTCTAGCTCCTCTCTGTGAAGTGGCAATCAGCTTTGTCATTCATTCTTCAGGAAACCAGCCGGGGTGTGCCAGGGCGACTGCTACTGAGAACCTAAGATGTCTCTTTCTTATAAAATCTGAGAACAAAGCCGCTGTGTGCGCTCTTTGATTCCCGTTGCTCTTTTCAGCATCATGTGGAATGTGCTTGTCATGCCACCAAAGCCCGAGTGAGTTGGGGAGGGCAGCGATGAGGAGCGTGGGGCACGGATGTCATCTTCAGCATTTTGGAGTGGGGGATAAGGAGTATTAACATTTATTAAGCTTTCCCTGTGGGCCAAGTGGTTTCTAAACATGGTCTCACCTAATCCAAAGGGCCTTGCTGAGTAGCTATAGCCCCTTCCTGTTACACAGATGGGGACTGAGGGGCCGGGAGGTCACATGACTTAGCTAGGACAGGAAGCCTGGATTCAAAGCAAGTCCCTCTGGACATCCATCTCATTCTCCCTTGCATTCCCACTCTGTTCCCTTTGCCAGCCCCTCCCCTGTGCCTTTCTCCAGGGTGGCTCTTCAGAGATGTGACTTCTATATTCAGTTCTGTTCCAGGCTGTTCAACCATGGATTCTGTGGCCCTTAGATCGGCAGTTTCCAGTGATGAGAATAGCGTGGTAGTTGTTACGTGCTCAAACTAGGCCAGGTCTACTCAGCGTCATTGCTGGAGCTCCTGCCTCGAGTGGAATTTTGGTGCTGGGTATTGAGGGAATAGAAGGTCTTACCTTTGTGCGTGGGGGTGGGGCTAGCAAATACTGGTTTTGTTGTTGTTTTTAAATGTATATGTGTGAGAGAGAAGCACCTTCAATGAGGTCTCTTCATGCCACCATCCTCTTCTCCTGGCCCTCAAGCTCCTCAGATTCTTGGGCGTCCACACATGCACTCAGGGTGTTTTGGACCCAACCCAGGGATCCGAACCCACAGTCTGCCATATGGCTTCTGACTTTGCAGGGTACTTGGGCTACCTCTACACCACAATGGCTGGGCCAGATGCAGGTGTTTTGTAACCTACAAAGCCCCATACAAAGCAAGTTAAGATGAAGTGAATATTATGACCTCAACTAAAATGTGGAGAAGGTTTCTTTTCTCAGAATAGCCTAAGATTAGGTTAGAAACTTTCAAACAGAGGATCAGCTTGGAAACGAAAGAAAAAGACACCCTCCAAAAAGTATAGAAATAAGAATTTGCCAAAGACAGATTTAGTTTTTTGTTTGTTTGTTTGTTTTTGGTAGAAATTGTGTGTGTGAGCATGAGAAAGAGCAGGGTCTGATCACACTGTGATCTCCCTTCCCCAGCCCTCTGGCCTGCCAGGATCTTGGGCACCCACACATGCATCTGGCATGCTTTCAAGCTGACTTGGGACCTGAACCCACGCTTGGCCTGACTGTACCACCAGGCTGGGCAGGATTCAGGAAAACCTTTAAGCCTAGTGAGTGGTTAAGTAGGCAATGGGCCACTGAGGACAGGAGGAACAGAGCTTTCCCCTCCAGTGGTCCAGATGCAGTTTGGGGCAGGGGATCCCTGCTGCCCACCTCGTAGTAGGTCTACTTTTTTCCCCTCAGGTGAAGGGCTTCCACCTGTTCATTCATCACTACATAATCCATAAATTAATTCATTCATGCCATGTCTCTCTCTCTCTCTCTCTCTCTCTCTCTCTTTTTGAGAGGTTTTTGCTTTAGGGTATGTGCACTTGCCAAAAAGACAGAGAGACACAGAAAGCGAGAAATCACCCCCCCGCCAGGGCGGATGGCCACACCACAATCCCTTCTCCTCTTGGGATCTTGGACACGCATGCACACGTGCCCAGCGCAAGTTTAAGCCACTGGGTCCGGGACTCGAACCACGGTCTACTACATGAGAGTCCAGCGACATAGCCATTATGTCAACTGCTGGTCCCCTCTCTCTTTTAAACTTGCTATAGGATGTGTACACTTGTCTGAGAGAGAGAGAGAGAGAGAAAAATAAAACCCCCGGCGGATGGCCATGCTGCAATCTTTTCTTTTCCATTGTCCTTTCAGGATTTGGGGTACTCATGCACTCACTCATGCCCAGTGTGTTCTTCAAGTTGCTGGGTCTGGAACTCAAACCGCTCGGTGGGCCATGTGGGATCCAGTTGCCTTAACCACCATACCACCTGCTGGTTCCATGTCATGTCTCTTATACCCAGCACCTGGAATTAACAGTTTATACTATATAAGTAAGTTCAAAACAGGAACTTAGATGTGTAAAATTTCTCTGTAATTCCGCTTCCTCCACTAACCCAGCTCTGTTCTACCCTGGCTCCTCACACGGGCCTCACCCACAGGGTGCTGATAACAGGCCTCGAGGAAGAAAAAGAAAGAACTAGCCATGTCTGACAGATGGGAACCTCCAAGAATTGGTATGACTAGAGTCTGGGAAACTCTCAAGCTGGTTCCTCCAAGCTGTGGAGGTGTTTGGTGCCAACTGGGCCAGGGGGTCTGTATTCTGGAGGAAACAGAAGAGGAGGAAGTCACAGCCAAGTCGGGGGGCACCCAGTGACCAGGATAGGGCTAAGGGCTCTGGGCACCCAGTGACCAGGATAGGGTGCCACAGCCAGGGAACTGCACTCTTCAGAAAACTTTAATACCCCTGAGGCTCCCAGGGAAGGGCCTTGCTCAGAGATCTACCTGCACTGAGTGCCTTTGGTGGGTCAAACCCAGACTCACAGAAATCCAAAGCCTTCCTCTAGCCTGCTTGGCATACAAATTACTCAGAAGTGATGGTAAAAAAAAAAAAAAAAAGCAGACTCTGGAGCCTCACCTGCCCCCTTAGAGCATGATCCAGGTGGTCTGGGGTGGTGTGCTATTACGATATATTTATTTTCATAAATATCTTACCCTTTTTTTGGGGGGGGGAGAGGTTTTTGCTATAGGGCGTGTGCGCTCGCCAGACAGAGAGAGACAGAGAGACAGAAAGCGAGAAATCACCCCCCCAGGGGGGATGGCCACGCCGCAATTCCTTCTCCTCCATCCTCCTCTCGGGATCTTGGGCACACACGCACACACGCCCTGCATGAGTTCTAAGCCACTGGGTCTGGGACACAAACCGCGGTCGACTACGTGGGAGTCCAGCAACATAGGCATTACGCTAACTGCTGGTCCCTTACCTTTTTTTTTTTTTTTTTTAGAGAAAGAGATTTTTGCTATAGGGCAAGTGGGCTCGCTGGAAACAGAGAGAGACAGAGAGTTACAAAGCAAGAAATCACCCCACCCCCAGGGGAGGAGAATGGCCACACCACAATCCCTTCTCCTTCATTCTCCTTTTGGAATTTTGGGCATACATGCACATGTTCCCGGCATGAGTTTTGAATCAGCAAGTCTGCATCTTGAACCGCGGTTTACTGTGTGAGAGTCCAGCAACATAACCATTACACCATCTGCTGGTCCCAGTAGTTGGCCTTTTTGTTTTTGGTTCCTGAAGCAGCTTCAGAAAAACTTCAGAGATAATAGTGAGACAGTGCCTTCTTTCACCTAATCCAAGGTGGGTCATAGAAACTCCCATCTTAGGACCAGACTGGTGGTGGCTGAGGCAGCTGGATCCCACATGGCCGACTGTGCAATTTGAGGCCTGGACCCAGTGGCTTGAAAACCATGCCTGGCATGTGTGTGTGCGTGCCCAAGATTCTGAGAGGAAAACAGAAGAGGAGGGATTGTGGCATGGCTATCCCCTCTGGGGGGTAATTTATTACTTTTCTTCTCTTAGTTTCTCTGTAGCAAGCACACATTCGCTATAGAAAACAAACAAAGAAATAAGAAATTTTTATTTCCCTCCCCTTTAAGACACTTCTTCCAGAAGAGTCCTGCTTCACACCTGCTTGCACAGAAAGGCCAAGAATTTGAATAGACAGGCCTTCTTGGTTCCCCACATAGGCTATTAGCATCTCAGGCCAATGTAATGATGTCTCTGAGAAGACCCGAAAGGACAGGGTTCAGAGAGATTCTGGATGTGGTACCCATGGCGGTGTCTGCACGGTGGTGCTCATGGAGAAGAGCATGGAAGCTCCATGTCCCTTCCCACAAGCCTTGTTCTTTATCTGTATCATAATATCCTTTATAATAAACTGGTAACTAGAAGAAAGTGTTTCCTGGAGTTCTGGGAGCTGCTGTAGCAAACTGAGCCAAGGAGGGGAGGGGTTTGTAGGAACCCCAGCTTGTAGCTGGTCAGTCAGAAGTTCCAAAGTCCTGGATGTGTGACTAGTACCTGGTAGGGCAGGATGGTCTTGGGGACTGAACCCCCCACCTGTGGGATCTGATACTATCTCAGATAGATAGCTTCAGAACTGAGTTGGATTCAAGGGCACTCTGCTGGGGTCACTATAGAATCACTCACCTGCTGGTGAGCAGAAATTCCCCACACATTTTGGGATGATGGAGGTGATCTGAGAGAGAAGAGCTGAGGAAAAAATACTGTGCTTTTCTGGACTTGATGGTCCAGAGCAGAAATCCTCAAGCCCAGGTGATTTCGATAAAGGCTATCTGTCTGCCTCAGGGATGAATAAGGAGGGTGTAGCACTCCAGAACCTTTACCAGAATGATCCCAAGTAGCCAGAGCTAAGACTGGCTCAATGCCTGCGATGTATCAGGCATGCTTCTCAGGGTAGATTCACTGACTGAATCTTCCTAGCAAATAATTCTCCCCTCATGTTATGTTGTATTGTAGATTATGACACTGTAAGACTTCAAATAGTTTATGGACGGGACCAGCAGATGGCATAATGGTTACATTGCTGGACTTCCACATGGCCAACTCCCACATGACCCAGCAGCTTGAAACTCACACTGGACGTGTATGTGTGCACTCCCAAAATCCCAAGAGAAAAATGGAGGAGAAGGGATTGTGGCATGGCCAGCCCTCTAGGGGGTGATTTCTAGCTTTTTGTCTCTCTGTCTCTCTGTCTCTCTGGCGAGCACACATACTTTATAGCAAAAATCTCTCTTAAAAAATTACAGTAAATGAGATGGAAAACTTCTTAAAAATAGTTTATGGAAAATGGAATAAAAGTATGAATTTATTTTGGTGAAAAAAAATCTATGCAGAGTTTTTCATTATACTCATTTTCCACAAACATTTTGAAGACCTCTCATGTTATAGGTGAGCATCCTCAATCCAAAACTTCCAAATCCAAAATCTGAAATATTTTGAGCTCTAATATGATGCCACAAATAAAATATTTTACATCTGACCTTATATGACAGGTTGCAGTCAAAATGCTATAGTACCAGAAGCAAATATTGTATTAAATGACCTTCAGGTTATGTGTATATATGAAACATAATGAATTTTCTATTTAGACTTGGCCCCCTCTCCAAGATATCTCATTATGTATGTGTAAATATTCTAAAATCCAAAATTTGAAACACTTTTGGTCCTATACATGTTGGATAAGAGATTCTCAAGCTTTGTATTGTATCATATAGTATTGTATAATATCATATCATAATTATCATATTATAATTATTTTATAAGATATTATCAACCAGAAAAAGGATCAATATAAATTGAGGTCAGGGAAAACCTCTCTGACATATAAACAAGGAACCTGAAGCCTGGAGAGGATCTATAACTTATTCAGTGCCATAGAGCTTTGAGTGACTAGGCCTGGTTCAGGACATCTGGATCAGGTCACTGAACCACCATGCTAAATAGCCTCTCGAACTGCTGCAGGAAGGAGTGACCGATGCTACCTGGGTGCTGGCTGCAGAGGGGAGAGGGCAACTGGGAGACCTTGAGAAGACACATGAGCTAAGATCCCCTAAAAACAGAATTCCATCCCATGGGGAAGGTGAGAAAGGGTGTAGATGCCCTGTAAACCCCAGGTCAGTCTCTACCATGCTTCTGGCCTCAAGGTTTGTAGGGATTTTTCTTAATCTTCCGGTTGACTTGTCCAGTTCATTCCACACGCATAATCGATAGGATGTCAGAGAGGAGTGGAGAAGGGAGAAGGTTTCATGTAAAAACTGTTTCTGTTTTGAAAACAATAATTCTGAAGCTAGAGCACTTCTGGAGAGAGCATCTTATGTAAGCGGAACAGAGTGGGCCTGCTTGACCCATTGAGGGCGTTGGCGAGTGGGCACCTGTGGCCACTAAAATAGACTCATTTCCGGCTCCATTATCTCCAGTGCAGGCTTCCAAAAGGACCGTGTAGGGATGATTCCAAACAGTTTCAATGCAATGACAAAAATGTGCAGCTGTCAATTTCCTCACCCTCTGAAGTTGGGCTGTAATCCCAGTGCTCGGCCTCATGCTCTGCCTATACTGACTCTCTGCTCCAGCCCTTTCTGCAGGTGGGTCATGCCCCACCCCACCTCAGGGTCTTACACTAGTCTAACACCGAGTCCCTACAGGGGATTGCTCTGTCACTGTTCTGCAGGTCTCTATTCAAATGTTGTCTTATCAGAGAAGCCTCCTGGCCTTGCTAGTAAAGTGGTCACCCATACCCGCCCCACTCTTCTTATCCTATTCTAGTTTTCTTCCACCTGATATCATTCAACCTGTTTGTCTTTTTATAATATACCCAATCATCACCTTCTCCAGAATACATTTCATAAAAGTGAAAATTTTTTTCAGTGATTTTGTTCATCATTGAATCCCCAGTTGCTTGAAAAATACTAGGCATAGAGTAGAGACGGAATAAATCTTTGTTGAATGAATGCATGAGGTCTTTGTAATATACCTGGCTGAAATAACTATGTGCACCAGGCAGGTATGGACAGAGCTTTGGGATTCCTGGGGCTACAGTCTAGGTCAGAAGCAATTATTAATCATTCATTTGTTTATTACTATTCCAAAAAATATTGGGCCAGCAGATGGCATAGTGTTTACATCGTTGGACTCCTGCATGACCGACTGGGGTTCGAGCCTCAGACCCAGTGGCTTGAAAATTTTGCTAGGCATGTGTGTATGCATGCCCAAGATCCCAGGAGGGAAATGGAGGAGAAGAGATTGTGGCTGGGTCATCCCCCCAGGGGTAATTTCTCATTTTTCCCTCTCATGGTCTCTGTCTTTCTCTTTCTCTGGTGAGCACATGAACCCTATAGTAAAAACCTCTTTAAAAATTTCCAAAAAATATTAAGTAGATCCCTACTGGGTATAAGGCTCTGACCAGGAACTAGGAATACAATGGTTAGCAAAACCAAACTATGTTCCTGATATCCTACAGCTTACGATCCAAAGACCACCAAATAGTCATACAAATAAAATGTAAATGTGCAGAAGGAGAGATACCTGCTGCCCCGAATTCCTCTAATGGAAGTACCTGGTCTAACCTGGGGTGATGGGGAGAGCTGCCCTGAGGAAGCGGAGGATGTGCAGAAGGTAAGAGCAGAGAGGAGGAAAGATGACAGGGAGAACATTCTAGACGCAGGGAACAGCAGAAGGCAAGGTCCTGTGGCAGGATAGAGAAGTTTAGTGGTGTAAAGAAATGGAAGGAGGCTGGAGCATAGAGTGATGAGCAGGAAGGGGGGTCTGAGAGAGCCTGGGGTGGGCGGGCTTTGCTTCGATCTGAAAAGTGCCGCAGAACCCTTGATGCGTGGGTCATCGGAGAAGCCATGATGCATTTGCACATAGAAAAACATAGAAAAAGATGCCATGACTTTTCTGACAACCGAATAAATGGGGTGAGAGTGGGTAGGTGGGTGACATGATCAGGTTTTTGTTTTAAAAAGGGCTCTGTGGCACACTATTTCTAATGTGTATATTGAACTCAAAAGGAGGTATATGGGTTGGATTTAGACGTAAATGGGTTCAAATCCTGACTTAGCATTCATTGGCTATGAGGTCTTGAGCAATATTTCTCCTCTCTGGGTCTCAGCTTTCTTCCAAACAATGGCAGTAATGCCTCTACTCAGATACCTAAGGTACTCTGCGTGGTACCTGCCAGCACTGCAGGTGCTCAGTACTTGTGTTCATTTAGTGTGTTCAATACGTTAGAGACTAAGCAGGAGACAAGTCATGGATACGACCATTTCTTTCTCTCTTTTTCCTTTTAATTTTGTATGCTCATACCATCTATGTCCCCAAAGTAATTGAACTGAATTGGGTCACTTTATCCAAGAGAAAGTCATCTCCCTCTCAAGACTCCAGTGCATTTTGTTCCTCTATCAAGACTCCCAAGATCCTTTGGGTTTATGTCATAGTTATGGGCCCGTGGTTTATTGTCCCCGCTAGGCTCCGAGCCTTGTACTGATACCCTGCATAGGAAGACCTGGTACACGAGGGTACTTAAATATTTGATAAATGAACCAACGAATTTCAACACCAATAAAGCCCTTAAATCCCATCTTGCCTATTTTTTCATAGTAAAATAGGGACGTTGTTACCTGCTCTTGGTTAATTTTTGTCTTGCCCATGAATGCTTCCTTCTGTTCCTGCTAGCTAGAGGCGGCAAACGCTCTCTTGGCTCTCTCACCTCCTGTCTGATCACCCATTACTCCAATGAGATCGGAAGCTGGTGGTGATTAGGGCCTAAAACCACAGCGAGCTAGCAGCTGATGCGACGGCATCCATCTCTGGCGTCCTTCTGCTGTCTTGGCTTTGTCAGGGGATGAGATTGAGATACCCCATTAACTTCGATGCTTCACTGGAGGGCTATTCTGTGCCTTTGGTAATGAGCTTTGGCAGTTCTTTTCTATTCTCCACCGGGGCCGAAGCACAGTCTATGGTTCCAGGCATCTGATTAGATTGTCTTCTGAATTTGTCTTTAATTCTCAAACATGAGTTAAACTAAGTCATTTAGCGAGTCAGTTTCCTTCATCCACCTTTGTACCAGTTAGAAATGTGTTCATTGTAGTCGCTGTAAACAAAATGGGGTTTATTTGTCTCATATAACAAGGCCAGAGGCAGACAGCTGCTGGTTTGGGTTCAGCACTCAGCTGAACTGCTATAATGTCAGGGCACAAGACTGATTCTCTTGACCTTTTCTTCATGGTAACAAGAAGGCTGCTGCTGCACCAACCATCATGTCTGTGTTCAAGGTAGAAGGGAAAAAAAAAAAAAAAAAGGTTTCCAGGACCCCTACTCCAACCCTATACCCAGTCGGCAGACTTCTGCTTGGCTTTCATTAGCTAGAAGTAACAAGGCCACTCTTAGCTGGAAATTGGGGAACAAGACTGTTGAGATTGGCTTAGACTGGTTGCGATTCATGCCAAGGATCTGGACACAGACTTTCCGAATACATTTACCTGTCTTCTTCAGATGCTGCTGAGCTAGGGGAGTTGCGCGCTTGGAGTTGTAATCTATTCTCACCTGGGGACTCTCTGCCTCTTGAGATATAAATAAGTTTGGCTCCTAGCCTTGAGAAAGGCTTCCTTAAGGTAAGCCAGTTGACAGCGTGGTGATTAAGGCAGCTGGATCCCACAGCTGACTGCCCAGTTTCAGTCCCAGGCCTGAAACCTGAGAAACATGCCGGGCTTGTGTGGGTGTGTGCCCAAAATTCTGAAGGATAAATGGAGGAGGAAGAATTATGGTGTGGCCACCCCCGGGGTGTATGTGTGTGTGTGTGTGTGTGTGTGTGTGTGTATGCTTTCTCTGATTTCTCACTCTCTCCCATTCTCTCTCTGTCTCTGGTGAAGGTAGGTAGGTACCCTATAGCAAAATTTAAGGAAAAAAAAAAAAGTCCTTTCCAAATTCATGTGTTGATGGGGGCCAGACTGTGGCATAGAGAGGTAGAATGTGATGCCCTGCAGAGCAGACTCCATGGAAATGGTACTGGTTTAAGGCTAGAGACCTCAATCAGGAAGTCGAGTGTGTTGGGCATGCCTGTGCCCAGCATCTGAGCTGACTGAAGCTGGGGGTCAGTCCTAGTGTAAGACCCTGCTGGGGCTCCTGTATCTCTATCTCTGTCTCTGTCTGTCTCACCCATAGAATACATAAATAAACTTTAAAAGAGAACCTTGTGTTGTGATTTGATTCCTATGGTGATGGGATTAAAGAGTGAAAACTTGGACCACCTGCTGGTGTAGGAGTTATGGTGCTGGACTGACCATGGTTCAAGTTCTGGACCTGGAAGCTTGCAAATCACACCAGGCTTGTGTGCGTGTGTGCCCAAAATCCCAGAAGGAGAATAGAGGGGAAGGGATTGTGGTGTAGCCATCACCCTTTGGGGGTGATTTCTCACTTTCCTTCTTACTGTCTCCGTCTCTCTCTGGCAAGTGCATATGCCCTACGGAAAAACCTAAATTAAAAATAAAAAAGATGAAAATGTTATCTAGATATGGTACTGAAAGGTGGGCCTTTGGGAGGAGATTAGGATTAAATACAGTATCAGGGGTGAGCACCCAGGACTGACTCCTGGTAGCTTCATAAGAAGAGCAGACACAGACAGATGTGGACACACACGCTGCCCTTGTTCTGTCTTTCTGTATGGTGCTCTGAGCTGCCTCGGGACCCTGCAAACAGTCCCCACCAACAAGAAGACCCTCACCAAAGGTGGTCCCTTGACTTTGGACCTCCAAAACTTTGAGCAAAATAAACCTCTGTTCTTTCTAAGTCACCAGATGCAGGAATGGACTAGAACATCAACCCTGTTCTTAGGATACACCCAGCCTTCCAGAGTTAGGGTCTCCTCCAGGCCCTTGGCCCACACCATCTCTCTGCTCGTCATTCCCTTCCCTTCTCTGCTCTCTTTTCTCTCCCTTCCTGCTTCCTCCCTGGAGTGACACAATTCTTGGCAAATGTCTTAGGCAAAGCATTTTGGTTTTTCTATTTGGTGCCCGGAAACTTGTCAACACTTGACCCTTCTACCTTCTACCTTTTAATTCCCAGGGGGCATGTGTGCTTGCTGGAGAGAAATGGGGAAAGTGTGAATGAAATTCTGTGGGGAATGGTCATGCTGCAATCCCTTCTCCATCTCTCCCTCCTTCTGGGATTTTGGACATGCATGCGTATGTGTCTGGTGTGTTTCTCAAGCTACCGGGCCTGGGACTGGAGCCGTGCTGTCAGCCATGTGGGATCCACTCACCTTAATCAGCAGGCCATAGGCTGTTTCTACCTTTAGCTATTTATCAAAGTATTTTTCCAGACAGAGAGCGTTCCCCATTCCTACCCCACCTCCCCAACTCCCAGAGATATTGTGATGTCAAATATTAACAGTATGCAATTTTGCTTTGTTACTTATGAAACATTTAGTTGTGAAGTTGTGAAGCTCTCAATTCATTCTTCTTTTTTTTTTTTTGGAGAGGTTTTTGCTATAGGGCACGTGCGCTTGCCGGAAAGACAGAGAGACACAGAGAGACAGAAAGCAAGAAATCACCCCCCAGGGGGATGGCCATGCCGCAATCCCTTCTCCTCCATTCTCCTCTCATGATCTTGGGCACGCATGCGCATGCGCCCGGCATGAGTTTAAGCCACTGGGTTCAAACTCGAACCATGGTCGACTACATGGGAGTTCAGCGACATAGCCATTATGCTAACTGCTAGTCCCTCAATTAATTCTTGAGTTTGGGCACCTGTAGAGATGGGGTGAGGACAGATCAGAATATATGGGTTCAAAGCTATTTAGTCCTGACTAGCATGAGAAAGAAGTGTCTCATGATGGTTGCACACTGCTCACTAAATCCTCTGCATTGACTTGAGGCCACGTTCAGTCAGCCATAAAATCTTATCAAGTGTTCCTTTGTCATGACCTTTACATGCATTCTACTCAGGGTGAGATTGCAGAGGGTTTTAATTTAATTTCTCCTTATATGTAATGCACATGTATGAATGAGCCCATTAATTTATTCATTTATGTATATTTTCTATCATAAAATGTATTTACATGTGTGTCCAAAGGTGCTCACTGTACACAAGAAATACTAAGGAGGCTCCCTAATATGGTCACTGCAGAGTCTGCAGTTAAGAATGGATAGACATTGGGACCAGCAGTTAGCGTAATTGCTATGTTGCTGGACTCCCACGTAGTTGACCGCGGTTCAAGTCTTGGACACGGTGGCTTAAACTCACACTGGGTGCGTGTGCATACGTGCCCAAGATCCCGAGAGGAGAATGGAGGAGAATGGATTGTGGCATGGCCATCCCCCCTGGGGGGTGATTTCTCACTTTCTGTCTCTCTGTCTCTCTCTGTCTGTCTGTCGAGCGCATGAGCCCTATAGCAAAAACCCCTCCAAAAAAAAAAAAAAAAAAAAAGAATGGATAGACATGAGGACCTTTCATCCCCCACAGAGGTGCCACTTGCATGTTCTCTTACCCCTCTGCAACTGGTCAACACCTGGGCAGCTGGTCTAGCTCTAATATTAACATCTCCCAGCTCTGAGAAGAACAGAGTTTACTCAAGCATGGCACACGGGAGGATGGGATTGACTGCCATCTAGAATAGTTAACAAATTGAACAATACAGATGAAACAAACAAATTCTATGGAAAATACATTTTACCCAAACTGATACAAGATGAAACAGAAAGTTTGAGTAGCACAGTATCTATAAAAGACATTAAATTTGTTATCACAAATCTTCTCACAAGGAGTACTATAGACCCAAGTGGTTTCCCTGGTGAATTCTTTCAGTATTGAATTGAACCTATTTTAAATATGCATTTCTGTACTACAGAGAATGAGGAGTTAGAAAATTGTTCTGGGTTAGAAGATAGTATGGTGGTTAAGGTTGCTGGACTCCACATGGCCTATTGTGGTTCGAGTCCCAGATCTGGCAGCTTGCTTTCTCACTTTCTCTCCCTCTCTGATAACATTTAAAAATAAATAGTAATAACAAAATTAAATAAAAATTTTAAAAAGGACATTTTTCTAACTCTCATGCAGTTAGATTTAGATGTAAGTTTTGTTTTGTTTTGTTTTTGATTTGCCACAGGGCATGTGTGCTCGCTGGAGAGAGAGAGAGAGAGAGCGAGCGAGAGAGAGAGAGAGAAGGCAAGAAAGCACCCCCTGCCCCTGGGAATGGTGACACTGTAATCCCTTCTTTTCCATTTCTCCCTTCTTTCAGGATTTTAGACACACACGGACATGTGCCCAGTATGTTTTTCAAGCCACCAGGGCCGAGACTTAGACTGTATAATTGGCCAGGTAGGATCCAGCTCACATAACCACCAGGCCATGGATTGACCCTAGATGTAATTTTTCAAAAAAAAATTATTAATTTATTTCCTCCATGAGCAAGAGAGACAGAATGAGAGACAGCAACCCCAAAAAGGCACTGGTACTGCATCCACCCCTAGCTTCAGCCAGGCCCCACATGCGAATAGGTGCACGTCCAGTGTACTCAGGGATGGCTCTGGACACGAATGCAGAACCTTCCTAAATAGGTCAGCCTCACAGAGTGCAGTGTTTTACTGTGGTGCTACTGTCAGGCCCCAAGATACACTTCTCAGTGGACCAGCCAGATGCCTTTGTGCAGGACGCACTCAGCCTGGAGCTGAGTGGGGGGAGGAGCAGGACAGCAGGCATTTACTTTGTCCACGTGGTTCACAGCAGAGGCGCGTGGTTCTGGAGCCAGCAAGTAGAGCAGCTGTTTCTCATTTCCATAGGCAGCCTCCTGATGGTGGCAGGGACAGGAACTCCTTGGCCACCCAGTTCTGCAATATGCCCTGGGGAGTTGTTCTTGGAAGGGAAGCCCAGAAGTGGTTTCTTCAATTTTTCTAACAGTTCTGTAAGCCACTTAATATTCTGGGATGAATCCCTTTGTATAAATTAGCCATTTGAAAAT
This sequence comes from Tupaia tana, assembly GCA_026018925.1. Lineage (NCBI taxonomy): Eukaryota > Metazoa > Chordata > Mammalia > Scandentia > Tupaiidae > Tupaia > Tupaia tana. The sequence continues at coordinate 35,003,656 of JAKSZU010000015.1, read as the reverse complement.
TTGCTCTCTGAAACTGACTAAACCCTTCTTCAGGAAGTGTTCTGGATTACTCAGACCTTCATGAAGACCCCACTCCTCCGGGCTCCTGAGCCCCTCATCTGGCATTTGTGAGCAGCCTTGTATAGTTTGTTCACTCTGCTGAGACTATGAGCTCCCTGAGGGCAGGGCCTGCAGTCATGCTTCCCCATACTTATCATGGGCTCCAGCTCCCTCCTGAGTCCCATTGCAAATGATGTCCTTGAAGTTAGTGTGTCCCATAAAGAAGCTTCACCCAAGAATCAGACCTACCAACTGGCAGGGACCTCAAGGTTGTCAGCTCCGTTTTCTGCCTCTGCCTTAAAATAGATACATACACACATAAAACAAAGACACAGAGAACAAAGGGTTTAAGAGTCTGGGTCAAAAGGCCTGGGTTCAAATCCCAGATCTGCTACTGCCACACTATAGACCAGGACAGGCTACATGTCCTCTTGGGACATCCGTTTCCTCTTCTGGGTTATGTGCCTAGAAGTGCCTCTGTGAGAATTAAGGCAGAGTGCGGGCATAGCTCCTCAAAGCACTCAGGAAATGGTAGCCAGTATTTTTGTCCTTCTATGAAATCAGAATGGAAAAACCCCAGAATTCATCTGGGCCACTGCATTCTTCCATTTTATAGTGGGGAAACTGAGGCTGAGAATATTAAAGAACATTCCTAGGACCAGCAGATGGCATAATGGCTATGTCACTGGACTCCCATGTAATCGACCACAGTTCAAGTCCCAGACCCAGAGACCTGAAACTCACGCTAGGCACATGTGCATGTGTGCCCAAGATCCCAACAGGAGAATAGAGGAGAAGGGATTGCAGTGTGACTATACCCCCTGGGGGGTGATTTCTCATTTTCTGTCTCTCTCTCTGTTTCTCCAGTGAGCACACACGCCCTATAGCAAAAATCTCTCTTGAAAAAGAACATTCTCATGGTATCCAGCAGATGCTGAGGAGTAACTTGGGACTCTTGACTCTGTGTGGTGCTCACCCCTCATCCATGCCTCCAAACCAGCTTAGAAGCATGAACTTTCCCCCATTATGAAGCTTTCCATCAACCAAGACTGGTTGGTGAGAACGTGGGCTCAGCCTCCCTTTGCACCCAACATTCAAGAACATCCCCACCCTTCTGGTCTTCTGAATCGATTGCTTCTTACTTCCTCCTCAGAGGAAAGAGCATGAAGGCCTTGATCTGGATTCTGGTCTTGTCTCAGTTATTGAATCATTCAGCATAGGCCTAAGAAGTGCTGACAAAGGGCCTGCCATCTTCCAGGCACTGTGGTAGGCCCTGAAAATCCGCCAGGTGGCCCCTCTTCTCTTGATGCTTGCAGAGCATCGCGGGACACCGTCTCAATCAAATCATCACATGAACACATTGGTACAAACTGTGATGAGTTCATTGCAGGGGACATTGAGGATGTATATCAGGAAGATCTGATCTCGCCTAGGTGGCTTTGGTCCTTTCCTTCCATCTCACTAGTGACAGTCTAGAGTAGTTCTTTTCTTTTTTAAGCATTTATTTATTTATATATTCATTTGTCATGATTTTCAAGTTACCAAGTCTGGGACTTGGACTGTGGTTGGCCATGTGACATCACCTTAACCAGTATGTCACCTGCTGACCCCTAGAGTGGTTGTTTTCATTCTTTTTTTAGGCCTGTTTTCCAAACAAAACATTTCAGAGAATTCCTATAATACATGATAGACTAGGGCAGAACAGGGGACATATATTTGTTCATCCCAGGCTCCCCAGAGACCATACAGGCCAAATCCTAGAGGTCAGTACGGACTGTGGTTAGGTCTCCAGCGCTGCAGAAAGCTGGGGTCCATAGAGAGCCAAAAAACTTCAGGCTCAGAGAGTTTCCAGCCCCAGTTCCAAACAGAGAGGCCTGAGGACAACATGATGTTTTCAGAAGGGAAAGGTCTAGGAAAGAGAGGTGAAATGCTCAAAGCCACATGGTTAGTTTAGAACCAAGTCATAACTAGAACCCCATGTCCTAACCTCCAGGCTAGTGCTCGTATCATTAACTATGTCCCCCTATTCCTTGTATCTCCAGCCCTCACTCCTGCATGAATGGAAATTCTTGGAGGGTCACGCCTTGAGAGTAAAGATGGGACTAAAAGCCAAAACTGAAAGTGAAAGTACTTCCCCTAGGAATAGAGGCCAGATGGGTGGTGGTACCAGGGTTAGGAGCTTCTGGGAAATGCTCTTTCTGGACCTGGGTGTTCGCTACTGGATATCTGGGTGTATTCATTTTGTGAATTTTACTGAGTTGTACACTTATAAGTTTTGTTTATTTTTAAGTCTATGTTATATAAAAGTTTTAAAAATGCTTCTCCACGATAGCATCCCCTCTAGAAGGCTTATGAAAGGCAAATGCAGCTTGGCGTATTGGAGAAGGCACTGAACGAAGGCCCAGGAAACTTGAGTCCTAGACCAGATCATCACTTACTCACTGAATAGCCTTGTCGTACCTGCCTGAATGTCAACTTCTATTTCTGGAAGAAGAATAGGAGTATTAATACTCCTCCTGCCAAACCTGTAGGCTGGCTCTGGGAGCAAATGAAATCATGGAAGTGAATGGATTTAGAAAACAATCAGATAGGTGTGACATGCCTGTCCAGGACAGAGCTCCGAATTCTCCCTTTGCAAATTACTGCGTGGGGCAGTGGGACAGGGAGGTGGCAGCTCAGAAGGAAATCATGACTCAATCCCGCCCAGAAGCAAATTAGAACCTGGTCTTGTGCGTCAGCCCCACGGAACCTCAGGATCCTGTTTCTGCGAGGGCTGCAAATCAAGGCAAAATCAAGACAAATGCAATTTCACTGGGGCGGCCAGTCTTCACGTCCCAGGCAGGCGAGCTTGCTGCGAAAGCCGTTGCCTCCTGTCACAGTGGTTACACTGACCATCCGGACAGCATGTGCACCTGACGCAAGCACTGGAGGCCAGGGACCAGGGCCTCCTCTCGCAAGATGGTGCACTGCTCCCCAGGGAGCAAGGAAAACTCTGCAGGACACTGTGCAGATGGAAAGGTAAGTGAAGCTCTCCTGGATTACAGGGCCAGCCAAGGAGCCTCACGAGGCAAATTAAACATCCCTGGCAATTTAGGTCTTCATCGCTCATGCCTCCAGGCCTATGGGCTTGTAATTTATGGCCAGACTGAAAGGCTAAAAGAATAACGCTATGGCTGAGACCAAGGAGCTGAGGCGGGGCAGGTAAGGGGGTGGAGGGGGTCGGTGGGCACCGCCTGTGGCCAACAGGGCTGTGAGCGGGCTGAGGTGTGGGAGGTTAGTTCCAACCTCCCTGCCCAGGCACACCCATCACCACCCCTGCTTAGATCCTTCACTACGACAATGGCTTATTTATTATTTATTTTATCGTGTAGTGTATTTATGGCACATGGATACCCTTCAGTGCTCTCCCTGCCCATGGCTTCTCCCTGATGCATGGGGAATCTGCCCGAGGACTTCATCTGACCAAAGGAGCAGCCCAGAAGTGTCCAGGAGTTCATGGTGCTGGGAGCAGCCCTGGGCCACTGAAGAATGGGAGTGGGTGGATAAATACTATCTTTCCCACACCGCTGATGGAACACCAGTCCTACGTGAGCCCGTGTTCTCCAGCGAAGCAGAGCCCACGGGATAGAGCTATGTAGAAAAAGACTGATTACGAGGGCTGGCTCTTGGGAACGATAGCAGCTGGGAAGTCCCACTGGCTGCCTTCTGCAAACTGGAGGCCTGGGAAAGCCAGTAACACAGTTCCAGTCCAAGACCAGAGATCTGGGCACCAGGAAGGCTGAAGTTCAATGGCAGGAGATGGACATCCCAGCTCAACTGGGAAGAGCAAGTCACCCTCCTTCATTCTTTTGGTTCCAATTGGCTGTTCAAAGAATTGAATGTTGCCCACCAACTCTGGTGAGGGAGGATCTTTTTCACCCAGTCTATCTAAATGCTAATCTCTTCTGGGAAGACGCTCACATAGATACCCAGAAATAACATTTTACCAGCTATCTGGGCATCCTTTGGCACAGTCAAGTTGGCACATCAGATTAACTATCAAATTCCTAGAATTCCCCCCTTGGAGTTGTAACCTGCTCTGCTTCACATTTATCTTGTCCTGGTCTCAGTTCCCCAGTCCCCTGCCAGCACTTCCTGTCCCTCCCCAACAATCTGCTTGCACTCAAATCCTAGCCTCGAGGTCCTCTTCTGCCAGAACCTAACCTAAGACATTTACTGTGTGTTCCTGGCAGGATGTAAGGTCTTTGGTTCGCCAGTGTGGCTCTGGGACCTAGACTTGTGCCTGGCACATCAGAGGCTCTGGAAAAGTACTTGTTGAACAGATGGTTTATGCATTGGATGACAAGTCAACCTAATATTTATGGAGTGCCTTCTCTGCCAATCTCTATGCCAGGCATGCAGGACCTTCCCGGAATAAGACAGATAGGAGTCCTGCCCCCATCGCCTCCAGGGCTCATAATCTGATGGAGAAAAGTAGGCAATTCATGGCAAGTGATCAGTGCTGAGACAGGGACGCACCAAGAGATATCAGGAAGCACAGAGACCCTAGGGGAAGACGTTGGATGACAGCCTGAACAGGGTTGCCTTCACGCTCCTGGGACCACAGGTCCAACCTCAGAAGGGTCCCAAACTTGGTTTAACTTTTTGTCATTGCTGTCTTGAAAATCTCAACACAGTTTGAATGAGAGCCCCGCATTTTCAAAGTCCTGCCTGGAATGAGAGCTATACTGAGACCTGGGGGGCTGGATGGAGGGAGGTAGGGTACAAAGTACTATGTTCCAGAGAGCAGATGCAGCATGTGTAAAGGCTGGAAGGTGAGAGAGAGCCCAGAATGTTCCAGGAACTGTAGCGCTTTGGTCCAGTTGGAGTGTAGAGGGCCCAGGGATGCCAGAGAAAGTGGTAGGGAGCAGACCGTGAAGGACCCCGTGGGTCTCCTGTGCTCAGTTCAAACTTTATCCAAAGGCCATGTCAGGTGGTACCAGTGGGGCAGAAAGGCTAAGGGGCAAGTGTTATGACAGAGATACCCGCTAGGGCCTGTTCCAAGAGTCCAGGGCAGAGAGACAGGGAGAAGCTGGCAGCTCTGAGTGGCACTTGGAGGTAGAAGCCAGTCCTTGGTGACTGAACAAGCAGAGGGAGAAATCGTGCCCACATCTGTGTTCACTTAGCACCTTCGTATCTGGAACTCCCGGGAGTGGCCCCCATGGCCCTGGGCATCGCACCGCTCAAATGCTGACTCGTGTGGCACCCCAGCTGAAGTGGAGGAGACAAAAACCCTGCAGGGAGAGGCTTGGCCCTGGCTCTTCTTCTCCCAGCACAAACACAGGCTCCAGATGAGCCTTCTGCTGGAACTTGAATATGTTAAAAATGACTGCGGAGCTGGACTCTGCCTGCCAGCTTCTGATGCAGCAGGAGCTGAAGGCTCCCTGAGGTATGAGAGAGGGAGTGAGGGGGACGGAGACGGGGGCCTGACTCAGAACGGTCACACCGTTCCATTCTGGAGAATCTAGACAGAGGGTCAGGGTCAGGGGGAAGGTTAGCCGAGCTCCCATCCAACACACTTCCCAGGACAGGTGGGGAAACAGGCCTTGCAGGGAGAAAGTGCAGTGCTGCAGGTCACGGGTGGGCGGGGGAATCGTAGGCCCCTGACTCCTGTTCTGGTGCTCTGACCCATGACCCCTGGCTCTCCTACCACAGAGGCCTTGGCGGGTACACAGCTCCAGGTTGCAGGATGCTTTGGGAAGCTTTCAGCTTTTAGACCTTGCACACACAGGTTGGCCTCACGGCCTCCAGCCTTACAGGGCATTGCCTTGTCACTGTACCACAGCAGTTGGGCCTTAAAACACTTTAAATCAGGGATCCTCAAAGTGTGGGCCCAGACCAGCTGGCAACAGCCTCACCTGGGAACTTGTTAGAAATACATATGCTTGACTTTTAAAAAATATTTTATATATGTAGGACAACAGCCTATAAATAAAATTTCTGAGCTGAAGGTTTTCTTTTCTCTTTTTTTTAGAAAGATTTTTGCTATAGGGTGTATGTGCTCGCCAGAGAGACAGAAACAGAGAGACAGAAAGTGAGAAATCACAACCCTGGGGGGATGACCATGCTGCAATCCCTTGTCCTCCATTCTCCTCTCTGGCTCTTGGACATGCACGCACACGTGCTCGGCATGAGTTTAAGTTGCTGGGTCTGGCACTTGAACTGCAGTCAACTACGTGGGAATCTATTGACATAACCATTATGCTATCTACTGGTCCCTCAATATGCAAGTCTTAACTAGTCAAAAACAGGAGTAGGGCCAGCCCTGTAGCATAGTAGTTAAACCCTATGCATAGGGAGCTGAATCCCAAGTGGCTAACCACAGTTCAAGTCCCAGCATCTTTGTGGGAACAGTGATGTGAATGCCACTCAAATTTGAGATGCAGTGCCTTAAGCAGTAAAGATGTTTATTATCTCACTAAGCAAGAGGACAAGGGTTGTTTATTTCAGTGACTTGAGACTTAACGACCCCAGCTCCATCTGTCTTTCCATCCCCATCCTTAGGCTTGGCCTCCGCCCTTCTCTACGTGGTTGCTCCATTGACAGTGTCACCACGACTTCAGGAAGCAGAGGAGACAGCCCCTCTGGATGGCCTTTTTTCCTTTAGGTTTTTGACATAGGGTGTGTGCACTCGCTGGAGAGAGACAGTGAGAGGGGAAGTGAGGAATTATCCCCAGAGGGGATAGCCATGCCACAATCCCTTCTCCTCCTAGAATTTCGGGCACACATACACATGTGCCGGTGTGATTTTCAAGCCCCCAAGTCTAGGACTTGAACCACGGTCAGCCACATGGGAGTCCACCACCTTAACCACCATGCCACCTGCTGAGCCCTTCCTTCCCCCACATCCTTTTTTGATCAATGAGAAAAAAACTTTCCCAGAAGTTGGCCAGCAAACATCCCCTTCCATCTCACTGGCCAGAAAGGGGGTGTGCCCTTCTCCAACTAATGACTGACCAACCAGGAAAAGAGAGTTATGGTTGGTTAGGAGTAATCTCCATTACAGGAAGGAAATGCCGCCTCAGGGTATAAAGGTTCTGGAGACCCTCCCATTTCAAACTCTGGTTCTGCCAGGGTCAACTCACTTAACCTCTGTGTCTTGGTTTTCTCATCTACAAAATGGACACACTAATGACACCTGTCCCGGGACTGTTAGGAGGCCAAAGTGCGTTCATATTTGTAAAGCACCTAAGACAATACCTGGCTATATAAGAGTTTATTAAATAAATATCACACACACTTCATTATCTTACTTTTTTATTACTTACCTATAGAGATTGGAGATTATCCAATAAGATCTAAGAAAGCACTTCCTCATTCTCCTTTTTATGGTGGTGGTGTTCCATTTTATGAGTGCACATCATTTATTTAATAATGAGGTTGCTTTCATTGCTTTGCGATGACAAATGATGGTACCACAGATAAACATATCTATGTTGTTTCATGTATGGTCAAGTATATTCATGGGACAAAATCCTGTAAATAAAATTGCTGGGATGAAAGATTTGATGGATTTTAATAGCTACTGCCACATTGGTGTTCGTAGAAGTTTACACCAATTTACACTCCCCCCAGCAGTGTATGATGGTGCCAACCCCCACCCCAGCCTTCCCACCAGAGTAGTTATTATTTCTTTCTTTTTTTTTTTTTTTTTTGAGAGATTTTCGCTATAGAGTGCGTGCGCTCGCCAGACAGACAGAGAGAGACATAGAGACAGAAAGCGAGAAATCACTCCCCAGGGGGGATGGTCACGCCGCAATCCCTTCTCCTCCATTCTCCTCTTGGGATCTTAAGCACGCATGCACACACGCCCGGCGTGAGTTTTAAGCCACCGGGTCCGGGACGCAAACCACAGTCGACTACGTGGGAGTCCAGCGACATAGCCACTACGCTAATTGCTGGTTCCCAGTAGTTATTATTTCTTAACCTCTCCTGCCCTCATGCCAACCCATGGTGGTTACTCCCTAGAACCTCCAGCTCCTCATCTTTGTTCCTTTAAACAAAGGACTGCGACTCTAGTCTTGGCTTTGAAGGAAACCTGTCCCTTCCTTTTCCTTACCTCCTGAAATACGGCGAATCCTCTACAAACACAGGCCCACGTGTGCATCTCTCCAGATGGTGTGTCGGGTCCCTGGGTCTCTGCCTCGTCTTGTCTCCAAAGTGATAATGCTGTCTGATACTAAAATCAGCTCTGTATTTCATGTCGGTCACATCCTAAATGCTAAGTTTGACTTAATTGCAGCAGGCAGACCATAATCCATTTATTTAACATACCTTGAGTTAGGACCTCTTGCATACATTTGCATGCTATTTGCATTCATTTGATTAGATTGGAGAAACAAAAAATCATCCGATGGAGCTCCTGAGTTGGTCAGGAGACGCTGGCCTCTCATCACCTGAGAAGGGGGCTGAGGCCCACTGAGCTTGCCCCTGCCCCAGGGTCTGGACTGAAGTCAGTGATGGGTTGGCTCTCCCCTCGGCCCTGCCTACAGGGCTTATCTGGGCCAAAGCTGAGGGTCTTATGTGAGCCTCACGTCACCCCTGCACTCTCCTTGCCTAAGACTGGAGCCATGCCCCCTCTGTGTCCAGATCTCCCTCCCACACGTTAGTCCAGACCATGACTCAATGAAGGTCAGCAGTCCCTCTGTCTGGTCACTGCTGTTTTCTTAGAACCTGTCATGCAAATGATGCATAAAGTCTTATTTGTGATATGAACAAATGGATGAACAGGTGAATGAATGAATGAATGAGTAGACAAGGTCTGGTGAATCCGTCCAAGGCACAGTTCTGATTGTGTCTCTCTCTTGCTCAAAAAACTCTCAGTGGCTCCCTATGATCTATGGGATAAAACCCAGGGCTTCATTCTGGCATTCAAGGCTTTTTATATCTTTTTCTAAACCTAACGATTATTGCACACAAAACATGACAGGTCTATGACAGTGATCCTGAAACTGAGGCTGGGGAGGTAAGGAGGGAAGGGTCTTACTCACCTGACTCACTGGCTTCCCACTTCTTCTCCTTCCTTCTCCACACCTGGTGAGGACAGCCTGTGACCCAGCCAAAGGCCAACTACCGGGCTAGAAGGTGCAGAAACGACATGGAGACCCTGCTGTGGCGACTCGAGCTGAAGGGCTCTGCTGTGCAATACTAGAGCCCCAGGGGAGGCCTGGGTTCAGATCCCTGGAGGACCTGAACGCACTGGGTACAACCGTGATCCTGGCTGGCTGGGAAGCTGGGGAGGATATTACAGTGTAATGAAATCCTGTCAAGGGGACCTCTTTCTCATAAAAGAAATAAAAAAAAAACTTAGAAGGAAAGAAAGAAGAAAGAAAAGAGAGGAAGAGAGCAACCCTTTATGGGGCCTGGCCATGGCACAATCCCTTCTCTTCCATTTCTCCATTCCTTTGGGATTTGGAGCACACATGCACACATACTCAGCGTATTTGGAAGAAAGAACAGTGACATGGCGATCCTGCCTGGGAGGGACTGGTGGGCAGGAATTGCACTAGCTGCTAGGAAATTTAGTATTAGCCTGGCCTTAGCATCAGGAGCAAGGTCCTGACTGCACTTCTCTAATCCTTCCAGGAGGGGGCGGCAGCGTCACTGGTAACAAGCACCCGGAGAATCTCAGAGCTCTGTGCAGGAGTCCTTTGAGTGTGCGAGCCTGGCATGGACGAGTGTGTGTCTGTGTGTTGCACACGTGAAAGAGGATCTGAGCGTGTGACTGCGTGCACATGGGGAGAGCGAGGAAGCATGTGTCGGTGGGTGTGTCTGTGTTCACTGAGCTCCCTCACTCAGTTTTGAAGGGTGCACCAGTCCCTGCTCTGTATGCTAGGGATCCAGCAGCAAGCCTCGCAGACGTGCTCCCTGCGCTCAAAAGACCAGGGCTGCGTAGGTACGAGGCAAAGAAAAGAGCAAATAAATAACCAAATGATGTCACAGGGTGGCGGATATCTAAGGTGGGGGGTAGGGCTGTTTAGACCAGAGTTCCTCTCCCAGGAAAGGACATTGATCCTGAGACCAGAAGGAGAACAAATCAACCAAGTAAAGACTGGGAGAGCGTTTCTGGCAGAGGGAGCAAATGGCAAAGGTAGGTGTAGTGACATCACATAGGAATTTAAGTCTGGAGAGCTGAAGTTTAATTTTAAGGAAGTCCTTAGATTTTTTTCTTTTTTTTGAGAGGTTTTTGCTATCAGGTGTGTGCACTCACCGGAGAGACAAAGAGAGACAAAAAGTGAGACATCACCACCCAGGGGGATGGCCACCCACAATCTCTTCTCCTTCATTCTCCTCTTGGGATTTTGGGCATGCATGCACACAGGCCCGGTGTGAACTTTTAAGCTGCTGGGCCCAGGACTCGATGCACGGTTGACTATGTGGGAGTCCAGCAATGTAACCGTTATGCCATCTCTGGTCCCAGGAAGTCCTTAGATAGTTTTAAACAGTGTAGTGATGGGGCTGAACCTGTAGTCTAGTGGATAAGGGAACTAGATCTCACAGGGCTTACTATGGTTTGAAACCAGCCCTGATGGCTTGGGGGGAAAAACACCAGGTGCGTGTGCATCCTTGCCCAAAATCCCAACAGGATGGAGAAATGGAGAATGGACTGTAGCGTGGCTATGCCCCACTTAAGGGGTGGGGATGCTTTCTTCCTCTTTGTCTGTCTCTCTGGTGAGCACACATACCCTGTGACAATTTAGAAAGAAAAACTTGTTTAGAAATGGCAGTAAATGAAAATCTTTACTGATATGAGAGAAACACACTCATATAAAAGGACATTTATGGAAGAAGCAATTATCTTGTTTTCCAATTCCCTAAAATAATGGCATGCGTTTCTAAAACTACTGCAAATTATTACTGAAACTATCTTTCTCTAATCAATTTCAGAAACAGAACCAGCGGAATGATTGGATGTTTGATTTACACTCTTGAAACATCTCTGGCTGCTGAGTGAGACTGTCTAGAGACAGCGGCAGGTAGGAGGCCACTGTGAGGGGCCGGGCGAGAGCAGAGGTGGCGAGACCCAGGTGTGACCTGGAACTGAGGAAGACACAGGCTCGGCACGTTCTGAAGGTGGCCCAAACAGTGGGGACGACAGGTGAAAACAGCAGCAGCCCCTGGGTCCTTGGTCTACACAGGGCTAGGCTTGTAAGGGTGACAGGGGTGTCAGGAGCAGCCTGTTTTTTTATTTCTGTTTCTTTTTTTTTTTTAGAATTTGTTTTATTTTACTTTGTCATGGAGTGCATGTTCTCGCCAAACAGAGAGAGACAGACAGAGAGACAGAGACAGTGAGAGGGAAGGTGAGAAATCATCCCCTAGCGGGGATGGCTGTGCCATGATTCCTTCTCCTTTCTTCCCCTGGGATCTTGGGCATGCATACACACATTCCAGGTGTGATTTTTCAAGCCACCAAGTCTGGGACTGAAACTATAGTCAGTCATGTGGGAGTCCAGTGTCTTAATCACTATACCATCTGCTGGCCCCCAGCCTGGATTTTTTTCTTTTTTCCCTCCCTTCCCTTCTTTCCCTTCCCTTCCCTCCCTTCCCTTCCTTCCTTCCTTCCTTCCTTCCTTCCTTTCTTTCTTTTCTTTCTTCTTTTTTTTGAGAGGTTTTTTGATATAAGGTGCGTGTGCTTGGTGGAGAGACAGAGAGACAGAAAGTGAGAAATCACTCCCCCTAGGGGAAATGGCGATGCCCCAATCCCTTGTCCACTCTCCTCTTGGGATCTTGGGCATGCACACACACGAGCCCAGCCTGTTTTAAGCCACTGGGTCCGGGACTTGAACCCCAGTTGTCTATGTGGCAATCCAGCAATGTAACCATTATGCCATCTGCTGATCCCCCCCAGCCTGACTTTTTAAGGGTGTGTTCTCCCTACAAGCCTCTTTGGCTTGTCTCATTGGCCTGTCTGACCAGCACAGACCTCTGAGGGGCAGGCCTCTTTCTCTTTGGAGATAGAGGTTCTGGAAACAGCTGTCTCCCCCAACCCTCTGGGTTTATCCAGGACCCTGCAGGGCTCAGGATAGACATTCTATCCAGATCCTAGGTGGGGACCTTTCAGTTCCAGGTGGCTCCCTCCTCCCCAGGCTTTCTTTTCACTCATCCAATCTTTCATGGGAGGAAGAACAGGGACTTTGGAGACTGTCTTGGGGCTCTCATCCGTGGAACCCAGGCACCATGGTGTGAGGAAGCCCAGACCCCACGGGCAGAGAGCAGCTGAGGTCTCAGCCGACAGCCAGCACCAGTCACCCAACACAATCAGCCAACGAGGAGCCTTCAGAGGATTCCAGGCCCAGCTAATGCCAACAAGAGTTGTCTCCACCCTGCGGAGGCTGAGCCTTGCCCAAATCAGACATTCATGCCTGCGCTAAGTCTTTATGCTCTGAGAAGCTTTGTTCTATAGCGATCGGGAAGTGGAACAGACCACCTTGAAGCTCAGCCCTGCCTTGACCAGCTGAGTGAGCTTGAGTGAGTTGTTTATCCTCTCAGAGTCTCAGCGTCCTCCCTGTGGAATACGGACAAAGATAGAATGAAGACAGGCATGGTCCTGAGAAATTCTTGTAACACTCAGGGAGGGGCCCCACAGACATGGAAGTCTGAGCAACGCACAGCGCAGGGTGCTTTGTCTGATGCTCTTGAGCTCACCCTGAAGATCCAAGGGTTGGCTAAGGAAGGGGTGAGGTGGTGTCTGAAACGGGTCAGAGAGAAGACGCTTGGTGTGTCTAGGCCCATGGTCCCGAGTGGGAGCACCATAGAGACTGCCTCCTGGCACCATGGCCCGGGCCCACCCCAAGATGCTCAGAGGCAGGGGGAGGGCTCAGCTACTTAATCTTTTTTTATTTAAAAAATTTTTATTTATTATTATTATTGTTATTATTTTAAAGTTTCCTATAGGGCACGTGTGCTCAACAGAGAGAGAGAGAGAGAGAGAGAGAGAGAGGGAGGGAGAGAGAGAGAAAGCAAGCCACTAGGTATGAGACTCGAATAGCATTCAGCCATGTGGGGAGTTCAGCACCTTAAGCACCATGCCACCTGCTGGCTCCACCACTTCATCTTTGGACGTTACCACTGCTGCAGTACACCCTAGACTTCACATCACCAGGACTTGGGGGTATCAGGCCCGTAAACTTCTGTCTTCACCTTTTCCTCGCCTTCCACCTCCCATCAAATCCACCACCAAGCACCTCTGGACCCTCCATCCTTCCCTCTCTTCCAGCCGCCTGACTCTGGGCGAGACACTTCAGTGTGTGTCTTGGCTGCCTTCCCTCTAAAGAGAAGATGAGCCCTATTTGCTGAGTTCTCATCAGGGCTAGAGACAATAATGCCACATAGTAGCTGACACTTCCAGAAGGAGCTGGGGGGCTGGGGGAGGGGAGGACACTTGCAAGTCCCAGGACCCCGCAGCCCTGTCCAGTACCCTGTCCAGGCCTAGGCTGGTGGCGTGGGCCACTCCTGGAGTCCTTGATCACCCAGTGTGTGATGATGGCCGTTGCCAGGCAACAGGCCTGGCTCAGACCCTGTGCCCCAAGGTCAGCCGCCCACCAACTGGCCTGCTATTCTGGGCTGTGGGGGCTGCCAGTGGCCTTCTAGATTTCTCAGCTACATCAAGCCTGGCTGGAAGATGTGGGAGGTTGTGCTTGGGGGACTCCATAAGCTGCCATGTTTCTGGAGAGGCAGACCCAAGAGAGACTGGAATGAAGAATCTCAGTCTGTCACCAGGTTGGGGCCCGGAGAAAGAGAAAGACTTGCCAAGCCACAGAGCAAGTCAGTGGTTTTGAAACTTGGACTCCCAAACCCAGATCTGTCTCATAATTCCCATCCGTACTGGACGAATGATGAAGACAGTTCAGAGAGGTCAAGTGATTGACTGAAAATCAGCAAATAAGGAGCAAAACTAAGCTCCCGACCACATCTATCTATTCAAGATGACCATAGCATCCTTTAAGTGCCCTGCGGGCTGCAGCAGGACTCCACAGAGCCTCGGGTGTCTGCAGAAGTGTCTCAGGTGTCTGGAAGGGAAGGTGAAAAGATGCTGGGCTCCTAAGTGGACTCTGGTCCTCCTCACCCATTTTCATCCATTTTCTTTGAGTCTCCCAAAGAAAAGAGAAAGGCTAAAATGTTTTTGAAAAATTGCTGACTCATTCAGTACCTTAACTGCATTGATGTGAAAACTACCCAGCAGGTGGCATGGTGGCTAAGGTGCTGGACACTCCCACATGGCTGACCTGGGTTCAAGTCCTGGACCTGGTGGCTTGCTTTCTCACTTCCTCTCTCTCACTCTTACCCTCTGTCTCTCTCTGGTAAAATTAAAAAATCAATGAATGAATAAATAAAATAATTATTAGAAAAATAAAGAAGGAGCTTCATTTAAAAAAAAAAAAACAAAAAAAACCCAAAAAAAACAACTACCCACATTTAGCCGGGTTAGCGGGCCTGACAACTCTTAAGTCCTGGTGATGTTAGGCCCAGGGTGTGACTACAGAGGAGGTGGCCATCCCACGGGTGGAGTGGCCCAGGCCCTCAGCAGCTTGGGCTGGGATTTAGACCATGGCATCAGGAGGCTGTCCCTGTGATGGACTTTCTCAGGCTCATGGGCACAGAGGGAGGGACTTGGCCAAGGAGCATGGAAAGGACTAGAAACCAGCGCTCCTGACCTCCCACTCTGGGGGTTCCCATTGCTCCCCTTCACTGGGGGAGGATGGAAATAACATGTATCGAGCATCTACATGTGGCCAGCTCTTTGACAGGAGCTCTAGAGAAGCTGATAAGACTAAAGTGCTCCCCTTACACCAGCACCCCGAGAGTTTTCTTTCATTCCCATCATACTGCCCAAGCAGCATCCTTTCCTTCTCATTCACCTTGTGCCCGTGCTCTCAGAAATGATCATGTGATTTTTTTTTTTTCGCTATAGGGCGCGTGCGCTCGCCAGACAGACAGAGAGAGACATAGAGACAGAAAGCGAGAAATCACCCCCCAGGGGGGATGGTCACGCCGCAATCCCTTCTCCTCCATTCTCCTCTCGGGATCTTGGGCACGCACGCACACGCGCCCGGCGTGAGTTGTAAGCCACCGGGTCCGAGACGCGAACCGCGGTCGACTACGTGGGAGTCCAGCGACATAGCCATTACGCTAACTGCTGGTTCCCATGTGATTTTTTGATTCACTTGTTCATTGCTGGCCCCTCCAACTGCAAGGTGAGCTCCAGGTCCTTCTTGTCAACAATTGTTTCTGTCTCCCCCACACCATGTAGATGAAGCATGAAAAGAATGGATCCAAGAGGGGACATTTGTCATTTTTAGTCACCCAGTGTCCATACTCTTTTTCCTAACAGGGGAAATTCCATGTTGCATAGATTGATTTAATCCCATATCAATGATTTAATGGATTCTCCAAGATAAAGTCTATAGTTCTTCTCTCCTACAGAATATAATAATGATAATGCCACCAGCAATTCTTAAAATTACTATTGGGCGTGTATGCTTGCCGGAGAAAGAGAGAGAAAGAGAGGGAGGAAGCATCCACAGTGGGGCATGATCATGCAACAATTCTTTTTCCTTCCTTTCTCCATCCCAGCCAGGCTTTTCAGCATGCATGCACACATGCCCAGCATGGGTTTCAAGCTGCCAAGGGTGGGATTTGAACCATGGTTGGCCACATGGGCTCCAGCTCCCTAGGCAGAGTGTTTAACCACTTTGTTCCAAGACTGGCCCCCAGCCAGCATTTTCCATGTGCCAGGTACCGTTCTAAGGGTTTTCCACATCACATGTCATTTAATACAGTTCTCAGCCATCTAGAGAGGGCAAAAGCAAGGCTCAAGAAACAGGAACTTGCTGGTAGGCGGCAGATTGGGATGTGAACTGAGATCAACTTGGGGTGCTTCATGCTTTGTCACTGCTCTGTGGGTGTCTTTTCCTCAAACTCTGCCTTTCCTTCATTCACATGCGACTTCATTTGGCTAAATGGGACTTTAATGCCTGAGCAGAATAATGCAAGGAAGGAAGAGTCAGTGAGGCTGCTCATTCCATAGATGGGTCTCTGGCAATCTGGTAGCTACTATTCCGGTTCTTGCCTGATTCCAAGCCTAGTTCTCCAGTCTTTGCTTCAGTGTCGATCTCCAGTCATCTCCCAGTCAATTCTCTTTTACCCAAGTAGCAAAGAAAGCAATAGATATAATAAAAAATATAATGCATCAGTTAGCTATTGCTGTGGAACAAAACACCTCCAAATCATAGTGTATTAAAACAAGCAATTGTTTTCAACAATTCTGTGGGTCTACTGGGAAGCTCTGGTCTGGACCAGTTCTAGGATTAGATGGTGTGGGATGGCCTCACTCACTCATCCTGTACAACTGGGAGAGCTCATCTCTGTCTCCCGTGACCTGTTATCCTCCAACAGGCTTGCTCAGGCTCATTCAGGTTGGTCTCAGAGTTCTAAAAAGCTTGAGCTTGCCAAGCCTCTGGTTGTGTTGTTTGTTATCGTTGCCATTGGCCAAGGCAAGTCACGTGACCACGCCCAGGGCGGGGAGGAGTCAGGTTGAGGAGAGAAAATAATGTGTAGCCATTGCTCCCCCGGACCACTGGTAGACGGATTAGAAAGAGGTGCTTTGAGGGTCTATGTACAGATGGGGAAACTAACATGCAGAACATGCAGGGGGGAAGTGACTCGTCCAGCAGCACACTGTGAGTTAGACTCAGGGCTAGGATTTCTCTCTCTCTCTCTCTCTCTCTCTCTCTCTCTCTCTCTCTCTCTTTTGTCTCCTAGTTTTACTGTTGGGTGTGTGCACTCACTGGAGAGGGGGGCGTAATAGCCACACCACAGTCCCCTCTCCTCTATCCTCTTCTTGGGATTTTGGGCATGCACACACATGTGCTTGGCATGGTTTTCAAGCTGCCAGGTCTGGGACTTGAACCACACTGATCCAGCTGCCTTAATCTCCATGCCACCTGCAGGCTCATGGGCTGGGATTTTTTTAAAACCTTGGGGAATCTCTAACCTTAGTCCACCGATTAAGGCAGGGCTTGGTTTTTCTCTCTCTGATGTGAAACAAGCCGATACACTAATCTCTCTTGCAATACGGAAAACGCAGCAGTGCAACATTTGTGAGCACAAAATTAGCGCGTCCCATTTCCTGTGCGAGTGCTGACCTGGGATAATTGCCTTTATGCACAGAAAAACAAGAGAGGGACCTGAAAGCATTTTCCAGAGCCCAGAAAGGTCGCCTTCTTTAAAAAATCAATTACCTATTCCCACTTCAGAGAAAACACTTCACAGATGCATTTTACATTCTAAGTGAAATTCTGTGCTCCTGGCTGAAATCTACCTGAAAATTCTTTTCAGGGACTGAGAAGCCAGACAGAGGCCCCCAATTACCTTGGCTATTGACGTGTCAGGTGGCAGGACGCAGTGGCCATCTCATAATGAACTGCTTTTCTCATCAGGAAGAAAACCCACAGTGTACAATAAGGGGATTTTGTTCCCCATCCCATTCCCCTCCCATCCCCCCATGCTTGGTCTGCTGTTGACCAGTGTATCCTGCAAACTCCCCCCACTCCCAATAAAGAAAGGCATTGATAAAACTCTGCCTCGACGTCTGCCACACAGGGGGTTGGGCGTCAGAGAGTCCCACATTCAAAGCTTGGCTACTTTCTCACTGGACAAAACTGGCTAATGAAAACTAGGTGGGTAGCCTTGGTTTTCTCATCTGCAGAATGGGAATAATGACAATATAGCACATTGGGGCAACAGTGTCCTAATGAGCTACTGCAGGTGGCAACAAGGATGAGGGACCTGACATTTGTCAAGGGCTTTTATTTATTTATTTATTTATTTATTTATTTATTGCTGGAGGATGCATGCACTTGCCAGAGAGAGACAGAGACATGGAAGAGAAAACATCCCCCATTGGGGAATGATCACCCTGCAATCCTTTCTCCTCTATTTCTCCCTCTTTTGGGATTTTGGGCACACGTACGTATGTGGCCAGTGTGTTTCTCAAGATGCTGGGTTTGAGACTTGAACCTACAGTTGGCCACATAGGGCCAGTTCACAGAGCCAGCCCTGTTGAGCATTTTGTGTAACCTTAGGCCTCAACCTCCCCACAGTTCTGTCTGAACTCAGGCTTGGGAGTAAGACTGACTAGGTACAAATCCCAGCCCCACTACTCACCAGCTGACTAGCTCTAGATAAGTTGTTAATGTCTTTGTGTCCTGGACGGTGGGGTTACCTCAGTGCCTACCTCATAGAGCAGAAGCCAGGAGGGAATGAGCACCTGCCAGTGCTGAGAGAGGCACGTAATGGTCTTGCCCCTAGGGGCTGGGAGGAAGAGCATGGGAAGGATAGGAGGAGACTTGAACTCCACTTTCAGCCTCTTGAGTGTGTGGAGCCCTCGGGATGGTGAGTGGGGCTACGGGCCTATTTGGGTGAGAGGTGAGGCACAGATGGACAAAAGGCATGGAGGCCTCATTGGCCCTGCAATGGGTGGGGACAGTGCTGGGCAGCCCCTTTCTCAATGGCAGTGCAGTGTGCCTCAGAAGGAAGGACCCAAGCTGCCGATGGAGTGGAGGTAAGCCCTGGCCCCGGGCACCCCTCCATGTGAAAGAGGTCTTCCTGAGAAAGGCAGTGGTGGCTCTGTGTGCCCTTACCTGAGCTGAACCAGCAACCCTTGGTTTAAGTCATTCTCTAGCCATGAAGCCTCAGCTCCCCCTCCTTTTTTTTTAAAGATTTTTGCCATAGGATGTGTGCACTCACCAGAGAGAGAGAGACACAGAGAGACAGGGAGAGGGGAAGTGAAAAATCACCCCCTAGGAGGGATGGCCACACAGCAATCCTTTCTCCTTCATTCTCCTCCTGGGATTTTGGGCACGGATGCACAAGCACTTGGTGTTATTTTTAGCACCCAGGTCTGGGACTCAAACTGTGGTCAGCCATATGGGAGTCCAGTGCCTTAACCACCATGCCACCTGCTGGTCTATATTTGAAATGAGGATGAGTGTGGTTTTAGGGGTGTTGTGGAGATTAGAGATGTTCAATAGGTACGGCCATGTCCCAGAGAAGGTGGTAAGTGCCCCGGCCATGGTCCCGACACCCCACTCTCCCCCTCCTGCACAACCTATCTGCTAATCAGTCCTAGAGGCTCGACCCTCAGGGTTTTTCCAGACTTTGGCTGCTTCTCGCACCTCTGCCTCTACCACCCTGGCCCAAAAACCCCTACCTCTCCAGGAGTACATGCTGACCTTCCAGTTTGCCTTCATGCCTCTCCAACTGTCTGCTACCCCAACTCTGTTTCTAACATGGAAGCCGAGGACCCTTTGAAAAGGGAAGCCCGATCCTGTCACTGCTTAAAACCCTCAGCAAGCTCCCCTTACAGGTGGAGGAGAGCCGGAGACACTTCAGCAGCCCACAAGGCCCGTGGGAGCCAGTGCCTCTGACTTCATCCCCTCCCTTGTGTCATCCCTGCAGCCACCTGGCCTCGGACCCACCCAGACCTACCACTTGGAGCCTTTGAACTTGCTGCCACCCCCCCACCATCCCCTGGCTCACCCCCACTTTCGTCAGGCCTTTGCCAGATATCACCTCCGCAGGAAGTCCCCTCACCATCTGAACACCTGATCCCATGCTCTGACATCTCTGCCTTCAAAGTGCTCACTGCCGAAGGTTTACTTTTATTTGTCTGTTTATTTTATTTGGTTTCTTTCTTTTTAAATTGCTAGTGTGTGTACTCACATCAGGGAGAGACAGAGGAAGGGATAAAACGCCTCCCAATAGGGCATGGCCACGCTGCAGTTCCTTCTCCATCTCTCCATCCTGTTGCGATTTGGGCCATACACACACATGTGCCTGGTGAGTTTTTCAAGCCTCTGGGGCTGGGATTTGAACCGTGTTCCATCGTGTGGGATCTGACTCCCTTAGCCACTATGCTCCAGGGTTGGCCCTGCTTCTTTCTATTGGTCTCCCTGCACTGGGCTCTAAGTGCCAACAAACTGAACAAATAGGGGACTCCAAATGCCCAGGATTGGCATGGGCTTGACTCCGAGTGGCCCATCAGTGACTGTCACCAGGACCCTGGCTCTCGATGTTGACCTCTGAGAGGAGGCTGGGCTCCTGATGTGGTTGCACCCCCTGGCTCTGTGAGGCCAGTTACCAGCATGATTCCCAGGAGGAGGAAGACGACTGTGTGTACCAGGAGCCTGCGGCATTGGGTTATGCCCATCGAGGCAGCTCCTCGAGTCCCAGAGCAGGACAGCTCAGTAGGCAGACAGTGTTCCCAAGGAACACCTGGAGTCCTGGGCGTATGAGGGCAGGTGGACAGGTGAGGCTGCCTAGGGTCACCCATGCCTGGGCAGAGCCCGATGCCCCAGGCCACCGTGTCCAGGACATACCAGAGCCTGAGCTCCTCCCAGGCCCCGAGCGTCCGTCCGTGTAGCTCCTTTCAGAGCCAGTGGGCCCGGTAAATGGATGGTGGGCCCTGTCAGGGCAATTAGGGAGCACAAAGCTGAAGGGCTGGCAGCCTGGGATGTGGCCCGGGGAAGTTTCTCTGGGCAAACACAGAATGAAAGCCCTGCCTGCCCCTCTCACCCCTGCCTGGTGCCAGCTTATGTAATGTGTTGACACTGCAAGTGGTATCCACCCGGCCCTCTGAGGTCTCTGCCCACACCCCAGGAAATGAGCCTCAGGAGAGTGACCTAGCTGGCTGGACACCCCAGCCTGCCCAGTGCACGCACGTACACACACGCACACATGCTGCTGTCCAAGGGAAAGCAGGACCCAGCTCTGGAGTCTTACTCCGGAACTCTGCCAGAGCACCTCCTACGGAGCAGACACTCTTCCAGGTGCTGGGGACAGCGCAGTGTGCAGCGCAGTCCACTATGTCTGCCCTGGGGAACGGGCAGCTAGTGGGAGAGGCAGACAGGAGCCATGGCACAGAGCAATATGGAAGATGGTGGTGTGTGCTCAGGAGAGAAATGAAAACAAACCTAGCAAGGAAGAAAGAAAGAGAGAGCGTGGGCTGGGCAGTTATGAGGGCATAGGTGGGGGAAGCATTTCAGGAGAGCGAACAAGTGTAAAGGCCCTGGGGCAGGAGTGTGTGTGCTCAAAACAGCACAGAAGTTAGTGGGGCTGGAACAGTGTGAGGTGCAAGGAGAGTAGATGGGTCGGGTGGGGTAGTGGCCTGTGAGCATCTGAGAGTATAAGACCTGGGCTTCCACCCTTGGTGAGAAGGAGGCCGGAGCAGGTTTCAGCGAGCAGATCAGACCCTCATCATATGCAGCACGCGGCTGCTTCTCTCATCCTCAGGGAGCGACGAGAACACTTGCAGCCTACCCAATGCGTGAGGGGATTTCAGAAGGTTCATAGACAAGTGGAATTAAGATATGAGTTTATGGGACCAGTAGTTGGCGTAATGGCTATGTCACTGGACTCCCATATAGTTGACCATGGTTTGAGCCCTGGACCAGGTGGCTTGAAAATTACTCTGGGTGTGAGTTTATGCCCCAGAGAGAATGGAGGTGAAGGGATTGTGGCATGATCATCCCCTCTGGGGGGTGATTTCTCGCCTTTTTTTCTCTCTGTCTCTCTCTCTAGTGAGTGCATGTACCCGATGGAGGAAAAAAAATAGTTTCAGGGTTCACAGATAGTTTTTATATATAATAGGCATTTTCCATGAACTTGAAGATCTTTTGAATTCCTTCTTCTGATTTACTCCCTTCCCTTTCACTCCAAGCTCCATGCCAGGTGGCTTGAAGGGGAGGCAGATGTGGGTGGAGGATCTGGGCAGGAGGAGGTAACTGCAGACATCAGTGGCCCGAGTGGGATAGCACCATGCAGCACTGAGAGGAAGAAGCTGCCAGGTGGGCAGGCAGGGCGGGGGTCCATCAGGTACCGTGTCACAGTCAAAGGTCAGAGCCTTAAGCTGACTCTCAGAGCTGGAAAGACTCCTCTGCACAGCCACCCCTCCCTGTTCCCCTCCACCTGTTGAAAAGATTGAAGCTTTTAATTAGAATATTTTCATACCAGCAGAGAAATGAAAAGAGTCACAAAGTGAACACCCATATAGCCTTTACCTAGGCTCACCATTGTTACCATTTGCCAATTTGGGCTTCTCACTCTTTCTCTTAATACAGAGATTAGGTAGATGGACAGACAGACATAGGTATAGATATCTTTTTTTTTTTTTTTTGAGACATTTTTGCTATAGGGCACGTGTGCTTGCCAGAAAGACAGAGAGAGACAGAGAGACAGAAAGTGAGAAATCACTCCCCAGGGGGGATGGCCACGCCGCAATCCCTTCTCCTCCATTCTCCAGGGCTCATATGCACACGCGCCTGGTGTGAGTTTAAGCCACCGGGTCCGGGACTTGAACTACAGTCGACCACATGGGAGTCCAGTGACATAGCCATTACGCTAAGTTCTGGTTCCAATATCTTTTTTTTTTTTTAGAGAGATTTTTGTTATAGGGTACATGTGCTTACCAGAGAGACAGAAAGTGAGAAATTGCCACACCACAATCCCTTCTCTTCCATTCTCCTCTTGGTATTTTGGGCACACGCACACGCACACACACACACACACACACATACATAAGTTTCAAGCCATCAGACCTGGGACTCAAACCACAGTCAACTACGTGGTAGTCCAGTGACATAACCGCTACACCGTCTGCTGGTCCCAGGTATAGATATCTTAATACTTCACCCCTAATACTTTACCATGTATTCACATATCACCCACAAGCAAGAGGCATTCCTCTATACAACAAGAACACCAAAATGTTCAACATTGTTGCAACTATCCTGATCTAGCCCTGCTTCTAAGTCCCCCAAATCCCTTGATAATGTCTTTTCCAACTGCTGTATTGTTATTTTTCAATACAGGATTCCATATAGGTCATTGGCTGTTACATTCCTTTCATGTTTAATCTAGAATGAGTAGTCTCCACTGAACCATCCTCCCCACCTTCTTTTCTTTCATGACATTGACATTTTTAAAAGAGACAGCTCAGTTGTCTTGTAGAATGTCTCTCAATTCGGGCGTTTCTGATTGTTTCCTCATGATTGGGTTTGGTTTATACTTTTGGGGCAATAACACCACGAAGGTGAGGTTGTGTCCCTCCCATTGTGTTATGTAAGGAGGGTGTCACACCAGTGTGTCCCATGGTGATGCTAAATGTGATCATTTGATATAAATGCTTCCCAAAGGTCTCTCTGCTGTAAAGTTAATCCTTCCCTTTGTAAATAATAACCCATCTGTGTGATGAATTACGGTATTTGAGCTATATGTATATCCTGTTTCTGAACACATTTTCACGCAGTAATTTTAGTGTTGATATCTTGCCTAAATCACTTAGTGCTTTGGTGGTTGCAAAATGGAGTTCCCTAATTCTATTATCCTTTCTTCATTCTTCTGTCATGTTTTTCTCCCCTTCTACCCCCACCTTTTTGTTCATTTTTTCCCCTTAATTGGGAGAGGGTGTGTGTGCTTACCAGAGAGAGAGGGGGAGAGAGAAAGAGAAAGAAAGAGAAAGGAAGGAGAAAGCAACCCCCAGTGGGGCATGGTCACACCACAATCCTTTCTCCTCCATTTCTCCATCCTGTCAGAACACGGGGCATATATGCACATGCATGTGCACCTGCTGTGGTGCGTTTTTCAAGTCACCAGGGCTGAGACTGGAACTGTGGTTGGTTGTGTGGGATCTGGCTCCCTATGCGTAGGGCTGTGCTACAGGGCCAGCATACTGATGTAGGCAAAATGCATCATGACTTTTCTGACAACCTGAAATAGATATATTTATGTGCTATTGGCATATGTTTATGTTCTTTGGTGACATGTCTATTCAGCTTTTTTGCCAATTTCTTGGGGCTTATTTTCTTATTGTGTGATTTTGAGAGTCCTTCATGTAATGAATACAGTCTCTTTATTAAATAGATGCTTTGTCAAGTTTTTATCCCAGTCGGTGGCTTGTCTATTCATCCTCTTAACAGTGTCTCTTGAAGTGTAAAAGTTTTAAATATTGATGTGGTTCAATTTGTCCATTTCTCTTTTATGAATTGTGCTTTTGGTGTCAGATCTAAGAGAGAATTGCCTAACCCTAGGCAGTAAAGATTTTTTCCTATGTTCTCGCCTAGAAGTTTTATCATTCTAGATTTTACATCTAGGTCTACAGTCCATTTTGATTTAACTTTTTCTTTTTCAAATTGCCAGAGGGCACATGAACATGCCAGTGAAAGACGGGGAAAAAGAAAACACTCCCCAATGTGGTGTGGTCACACTACAATAGCTTCTCCTCCAATTCTTCATCCTGTCAAGATTTGGGGTATGCGTGTGCACGCACATGTGTGTGTCTGAGGTGTTTTTCAAGCCCTTCGGGGCCGGGATTGCCTTGTGGGATCTGGCTCCCCTACTAGACTACAGGGCTGGCCTGCCTGCCGAGATTCTGACTAGGATCACATTGAATCAGTTTGGAGAGAATTGCCATCTTAAAAATATTACATTTTCTAACCTACGAGCAAAGCAGAGTTCATTGTTGTTATTGGTTGCAGTTGTGTCCTGTGAACACCAAACTAGCCAACACTGAACAACCACTCCTAGGAGAAATATAGGACGAGGGTCCTGTGAGCTTTTGGTTGCAACCCTCTCATCAACTGACCAATACATTGCCTTGTTTCATGTGTGTTTCTGTTTGAAGGCATCTTATGTAATACCTATGGGTGATGCGTTCGCATCGAGCTCAAAACCAACAGCACATAACTCATGCCTCAATGAAGCTTATTTAACGCAAGTGGTTTTTTTTCCCCCTGAGGCACATTGCAGTCTTTTTGTACATAGGAATGCCAGGCAACACTTCAGCACAATGCTTGGGGGTCATTTTAATCTGCCAATGGAAAGTACAAATGTGAAAACGGTGGCACTCAATAGACTGTGAAAAGGACACTTACAGCATGAGAGCCGAAGTGATCAGAGTTGTCTTATCTGACCTCACCTGAGAATGCATCAGGTCACTCTAATTTTTTGCTGCCCTGCACAAGTCTGTGAATGACTGTAATAATTAATTTTGGGGTTGCAAATAAATTTTAGCAAGTAGATGAATTTGTAGATAGGGAATCCATAAATAATGAATATTGACTTAAATCTCTCCATTTACTTAGGTTTCCTTTAACTTTTCTCAGCAGCGTTTTGTAGTTTCAACTGTATTAAGTTGATTAAGTCTGATTTCCTTGGCCAGCTTTATCTATACGTAGTTCAGATTTTCGATATTACAAATGGTATTTTTTTCCTATTTCAATTCCGGTCACTCATTGCTAGCATACTGAAATAACATTGATTTTTGATTGCTGTGTTTTGGTGGGGTAGCTTGCAACCCTGCTAAACTCAATTAATTCTAGTAGTATATTGGAGAGTCTCTTGGATTTTCTATATAGGTGACAGTGTCATCTGCAAATAAAAATGTTTTGCTTCTTTCTAATCTCATGCCTTTTATTTCATTTCATTTCTTGCCTGATTGAAATGGCTAGAAACCCCAGGATAATGCTGAATGATATGTGTGGACATTCTGTCTTGTTTCTGATGTTAAGTATTCAGTCTTTTACCATCAAGGATAATGTTAGCTGTAGTTGTCCATAAATGCCCAAGGATGGTTAAACTTGGAATGAAAAAAAGATGAAAAAAGTATAGTTCAGCTACTGGGTGGCGAGAAGTTTGATGGATTAGTAGGGCTGGAACGGTCTGGGGCTGCTGGGAAAAAAATGGCCAACCCTTTGGAGTGTGGGCAAGGGAGCAGGCCTTCAGCAAACAGTCTTATGGGCATGCAGTGAGAGCCCGGGCAGAAGGTCTTCAGATGACCCAGGCCACAAACAGGCTTGCAAAAGGAGTGCTGCTGGGTATGTGAGACCCTTCAGGCTAAACCAACTGTGTGCAGGTCACATGGGGGCTTTGGTTTCAAGAGGGCTGTAGAAAGGTTACCACTGCGCTGCAGACGCAGGGTTGCAGTCGGATCAGATGGCTGGGGTAGGAATCCACCACAGGTCCCTATCATTTCCTCTTGTCTCATCCTCCCAGTACCCTTTAGTGAGGGCTTAAAAGCATGTTCACTTTAAGGGAGACATTTTTAAAAGAATTCTGTTGCTTATCACTGAATATATATTGAAAGAGCATTTGGAACCAAGATGCAATAAATAACTGACATAGCTGGGCAGAATTAGCTATTTTAACCATTCTCCAAAGCTGGCTGGAATGGGGTTTGAAGTTCTCCAAAGAACAGTTTTGGGAAGCTAGTTTGGGGCCTGAGAACAGAGCACTGGCTGGGTTCCGGGGTGCAGGCAACTGGCTCAGCTCGGCAGGCATCCACAGCTAATCATCTTTTGTTCCCAGATTACTGCCCATTTGATGACCCAGGAAAATACAGAACTACTTTTCTGTGTTAGAATTGGATAGTTTCCTCTCTTGGGCCCCATCTATAGGCCTGCCAAGTCTGCCTGTTCAGAATTTCGGGACACAGATGTCCACAGGCAGCATCCCACCAACAGAGCTGAGACTAGACTCCACACCTTTCAGCCCCTTCCATCCTTCTTGCCTGAAACAGAAGCCCTCGGAACACATCCTCTAAGCATCCCACACGTGACTATGAACCCACAGCCTCTGCCTAAGTTCAGATCCATCCTGGCCTCCTACCAGATTGCTTAGGGAGTACAGGTCTACATGAATTTCACATTTTGAATTCCCAGTGTCCCACAGGTGCTCAGTGAATGCTCAAGGCAGGCAGTGAGGAAGTGAAGCAGGGGTGGAGCAGCCCTAGGGCCCATTGAAAAGATCAGCGCTTCCCCACACCCTAGTGTTCTGGCCACTGTTCATTTGCTTAACTCAGAACAATGCTGTGACTGAGTTCTTATCTTCTCTGTCTATAGTAAAATCCTCCCAAATAAATAAATAAATAAATAAATAAATAAATAAATAAATAAATAAATAAAGACAACCCAGGATCACATAGGAAATGGTAGGTCTGGTGTTGTAATCGAGGCACTGTATTTCAGACCTCAGTCTCGAAGTCATCATAAAATACTACCATTTCTCTGTATCCCCAGCCCTAAAAGAGTGCTGACACACCACCACTCAGTACATGTCCACTGAGTAAATGGCAAGACCTAGGCTACAACTCTTCAGCATCATGTGGTCCTGTATGGGCAGCTGTTGTCCCAGTTCTGATTAAGGCATCCTGGGTCCCCTCTGGCTAAAAAGAAGGGCGAATTTAGTTCTTTTTCCCCCCTCCCTTTTTATTTTCCGAACCCAGATTTGCAGAGCAAATAATAATGACAATATCTAACCTTTATTAGATTGGGCCAGAGACATACCGTGTCTAGTCTCCCCTCAACCTCCATGACAGGACCACTGGTCCTGTGTTTTCCAAACTCCCTGAAAGCAGATGTGGCCACGTGATGAAGTTCTAGTCAACGAGATGTAAGCGGAAGTATAGTGCAGGTCTTCAGAGAAGATTCTGTAAAAGGAAGGGCCAAGCTCTTTCTCCCTCTCTCTCTTTCTGCTGCTCTTTGGAATCAGGATGCAATGCCTAAAGCCCTAGCAACCATCCTGGACCAGGAAGTGACCTTGAAGATGGAAGCCACTTGCTGAAGACAAGGAAGAGGAGACAGGATCCCCGATGTTGTGTGACTGGTGTGTGTGACAGCCTCGGATGGCCATCTCCATACTTGTTTCATGTGAGAGCGAAACCAAGTTCTATCTTCACTGGCTGCTGGTATTTGGGATCTCTTGTTGGTGTGGGAAGCCTAACGCTCACAGACACAGGCAAAATCACTACCTTTACTTTACATGCGAAGATATTGAGGCCTTAAAGAGCCGGGGCAACTTGATTTGAACCCAGGCAGTCTGGCGGTACAGCCTGTGCACAGAACCACTAAACTCCAGGTGCCTCCCAGCAAAACACTAATTGCACGAATTAGCGCTGGGTAAACACTAGCTGGAGGGTGGCTGGGCTCTGCCAACCTGGGAACCAGGAATGTGAGGGTTTTGGCAGAGGTCTTGGTCTGCTGGCTGGGCTAACTGCTCTCTGTGTTCTTACCACATTCAAGTTGTCTGGGCTTGGGCCCTACAGCATTTTGGCAAGAGACGCAGACCGTGGTTATTAAATTCCGCATATTCTGATCTACCCTTAAGGAACCAGTAACCAAGCAGAGGCAATTATTGGAGGCTTTTGCAAAAGGGAAGTGATCCCAGTCCCATGTGGGGATGGAGAAGCTGAAGTCCCCTAAAAAGGAATTAGAATCTTAGAGCTTCAAAGATGATCTTGCTTAGCCTCTTCCAGAGTGGGCTCAGATACATATCCCGCCCCCCCCTCCCCAAACCCTAGAGATGGTAACAGGGGTTCAATGGAGAAGCCTGTGTGATTTGAGAAGCTCAACAAACACTTACGACGGGACTTCTTAGAGCCTTTAGCATGCATTGAGATATTCCAGGAAGAAAAGGAAATACACAACATTCCTTCACATTATTTGAACTTGGTACCTTTGTGATTGAGGAACATCTCACAGGATGTCTTTCTGCTTAGAAAAATATTACCAGTAGATACCATTTGTGGATAATTTATACTTAGCATGCTAAGTACTGGGCTATGTATTATATAATCTACTATCTCATTAGTTCTCATAAAAATCTATGGGGTAATGGTATTGTTGTCATTTTACAGATAAAATAAAAATGAGACCCAGAGAATAACATGCCCCAGGTCACAAGGCTGTCAGTAGTATGGTGGAAGTACAGCTCTTCTGGCTTATTCTAGAATCCACCACACTATTAGCCCCAGAGAGGGGAGGAAACTTGCTGCATCTCACACAGCTGGTAGAAGGCCGTGCTAGAACTGGACTCAAGTATCTCGTGTCCTGTTCCAATTTATTTTTTCATACCTTGCCACTTCTTGATTCATGAATGTGTTAGATGGTAGGTGGTGTCTATCTCCCTACTGCTCACCACATCCCTAGGGCTGTGGCCAAGGAACTAGCTGGAGAGGAAGTAGATGGGCCTGGCTCTTGCCCCATCACCAACATGCACATGACCTCTCCTTCACCTTTACGGACCAGTCCCTGAGCTGAACCCATCCGTGTGGACCACCCTGTCCACTACAGGCCCAGCTCACAGAAGCAAGCCCTTGCTCGATCTAGGTGTGTGGTTTATACATTTGTATATGCTTGAAGAAAGATAGAGTTATTTTGTGGCACTCTGGTGAAAATGATGTGAAATCAAATTTTGGTGTCCACAAATAAAGCTCTATGGGCACGCCACCACACTCATTTGTTTACACACAGTTTCTGATTCCTTGTGTGTTAATAACAGCAGAGCTGACTGGCTGCGACAGGGGCCCTGCGGCCTGGCAAGCCTAAATATTTACTTTTTGACAGAAGAAGCTTGCTGATCCCTGTTCTAGATGAAAGAAATCAAGCCCTAGTAGTATCATCCTCACATCTGGTGGTTTCCTTCAGTAGCTGGTTTCATTCTTACTTCTCTGGGGTTGGCAGGATGAAGTGGCCTGGGACTAAGCCTCAGGAATGGAGAGACACTGCAGGCTAGGCAGGGGAGTGGGGGCAGTGGGTTGCCTCAGGAACCCTGGGTCAGGAAACAGTAGGAAGATGGAGAAGGACCTCTAAGCCAAGGAGAGGGGTCTGGATATTTAAAATTTTTGTTTTAAATTTGCCACAGGGCACATGCACTCGCTGGAGATGGGGGTGGGGGTGGCAGGGAGGATGTCACCTTGCAGGCTCCTGAGCAACGTCTTTCTACTGGGCTGTGAAATAACATGCTGATATAGCCTGCACTCAACCATATACTTAATAAATATGTATATGAATGTCTACATGTCCCACATCAGGCACTGCTTAAGAAGATATATATACATATATATGTATATATATATATATACACATATATATATATATAAATAAATATATATATAAAAATATGGATTTCACAAATTTCATACAAAATGGATCAAAAGTATAAGATTATCTTAGTGTAAAACTTTTTTGAAATTCATGCATAATTTTTTCATATGCATTTTTTGTGTACTTATGGGAGACCCTGTTGTCTATGTGTGTATGTATATATGTGTGTGTGTGTGTGTGTGTGTATATATATATATATATATATATATATATATACACACATACTTTTATATATTACGTATGTAATATATTGGGTTGTTGGAAGTCATGACGTATTTTTGCACAGAAAAATATAAAAAATATAAAACTTTCTGTTAGTGGTAAAAGGTGCTATAAAGAAAAGTAAAGCATGTTAAAGACCTAAGAAATGATGATGACATTTCTTTTTCTTTTTTAAAAGAATTATTTATTTATAATTATTACTATTATTATTTTAAGTTGCTACAGAGAGAGACAGAGAAAGAAAGGAGGGAAGTGAGAAAGCAAGTTGCTAGGTCTGGGACTGCAACAGCAGTTGGCCATGTGGGAGTCCAGCGCCACAGCCACCGAGCCACCTGCTGGCCCCGAGGGGTGTTTCTTATAAGGGGGCCTGGAAGGCTCTTCTGGGTGCTATGAACAGGGACCTATGTGAAGCAATGAAGTAAAAATGATCCTAGGGGGCCAGCAGATGGTGTGGTGGTTAAGGCGCTGGACCCCTACACGGCCAACCGTGGTTTGAGTCCCGGATCTGACAGCTTGAAAATCACACTGGGTACATGTGCGTGTAGGCCCAAAATCCTTAGAGGAGAATGGAGGAGAAGGGACTACAGTGTGGTCATCCCCCTTGGTGATTCTCACTTTCCCTCTCTGTGTCTCTCTCCAGAGAGCACACACACTGTATGACCAAAACAAAAACAAAAATCTAAAAAAAAAAAAAAAAAAAAAAAAAAAAAAAAAAGAATCCTAGGTAGAGAGAACAGTGCAAAGGCCTGAAGATAGAACTGCCCTGCCCTGTGTGCTGAAGGGTAACAGTAAGGCCAAGATAGCGTGGGGCAGAGCCTGAAGGGATGCTGGGTGTCAGAAGGCCTTGAGGAATAAACAGCAGGAAGATGGAGAAGGACCTATAGACCAAGGACAGGGGTCTGGATATTTAAAATCTTTGTTTGTTTGGGACTAGCAGTTGCATAATGGCTATGTCGCTGGACTCCCATGTAGTCAACTGCATTTTGAGTCCCGGACCTGGTGGCTTAAACTCATGCCGGGCAGATAGAGAAGGGATTGTGGTGTGGCCATCTCCGCTGGGGGGTGATTTCTCGCTTTCTGTCTCTCTCTGTCTTTCTGGAGAGCACACATGCCCTATAGCAAAAATCTCTCCCAAAAATACTTTTTTTGTTTTAAATTTGCCACTGGGCACACGTACTCACTGGAGACTGAAAGAGGGAGAGGCAGAGACAGAGAGAAAACATGAGAAAGCACCCCCCGTAGAGGATGGCTATGCTGCAATCCCTTCTTATCCATTTCTTCTTTGGGGACTTTGGACAC
The DNA here is from genome assembly GCA_026018925.1 of Tupaia tana. Classification (NCBI taxonomy): domain Eukaryota; kingdom Metazoa; phylum Chordata; class Mammalia; order Scandentia; family Tupaiidae; genus Tupaia; species Tupaia tana. The sequence goes on along the minus strand of JAKSZU010000015.1, from coordinate 34,972,121 downwards.
ACAACTCCAAACACACAACTGGCCCTGTGGGACCCAGTGCCTTAACCTCTATGCTACCTGTTGGCCCACGGATCTATCTTAAGTGCAATGAAGTCCAGTGTTCTGTGCAGTGATTGAAATGAAACACTGTTGTGAGGAGGCTGGATTGAGGGGGTGGCTCTCCTTAGTACCCTCAGGTGACGGCCTCCTGGGAAGTAGGCAGCTGCTCCGCTCTCCAAATTGAAGAGCTAAAAGGTTGAGGGTGTGGTGACTGAACACCTGAACACTGGATGAGCAGACTGTGAGGGTGCTGTAGGCTGAGGGGTTGTGGTATGGCTCAGAAGGGGGGAGGCTCAGGTCAGACAAGAATGGTGCCTCAGGCTCTCCTCCTCCAGGAGGCCTCCCTATAGCTTCCAGGTTGCACTGGGGACATCCCTGTGACCCACAGGCCCTGGAACGTCCCGTGCTCTGTTATGCACCTGTGCTCTCTGAGTCCCTTCCCTTGAGGTCCAGGAGCTCCTTACTAGCAGGGCCTGATTCACAAGAGCTGAGTAAGGCATTTATCAAGGACTAAACAAGAGGCTGGAACAGGAAGACAACTGGGCTGGCTGGGAAGGAAGATCAGCCTTGGATGTCTAACTCTCCTTCCGCTGACATGTACCCTGGCCTGGTTCAGTATCCCAGATCCTTTACTCTAGGGTCTGGGTGACACACCTTTCTCACTTGTGCAGCCTGGTGTTCATCAGACCCTGTCACAGTGATGTGTCCCAGTTCCTCATCACCCAGGCCTGAGACAACACACGTGAGCTCCGTAAAGCCCTCTTTGTTTTTGAACCTTGCCCTAACTACACAGTGCCTAGGACACAGGGAGGGGAAAAGTGCTCACTGGAGAGGTTCTTGCTAGCTATTTTGTAAGAATAGATATTCTATTCCTGCTACCTATGCTATGAAGTGGATATGAGGTGACTTTTAAGTGTGTGGGAAAATGGAATTAAATTTTAAAATTCACACTTTTGTTTCCCCATAACATACATTTCCCCTGAACTTTTTGAAGATCCTTCATATTTACTACTACTTCATGAATAAGAAGATGAAGTCAGAAAGGTGACTTACCACAAAGTCAGGAGCAGTAAATTGCAGAGCCACTCTGTTCTTTTAACCGCATTAGGCATGGACTATGTCCCTAATAGTTGTTGGGCCAATTAGTGACTGAATCAAGAATCTAAAACACTTATTGGTCAGTCAGCTCTCATCCACCACAAAGTGCAATGGTGTAGCCATTTATAAGAACTTGTGAGTCCTCTACACCCACTAGAATGACAAAAATAAAGACGTATATGGCAAAATTGTGGTTAAATTGAAATCCTCATACTCTGCTAGTAGGGACATACAATGGTGCGGTTCTTTGGCAGAGCTTGGCAGTCCCTCAAATTAAAAGGTGACTGTATGACTCAGCAATTCTACTGCTTGGTATATACCCAAAGAAATGAAAAACCTAGGTCCACATGAAAACTTGCATGAGCATTCAGCGCATTACTTGTAATAGCCAAAAGAAGGAAATGATCCAATTGCCTACCAGCTGATGAATGAACAAATTATGGTACATCCATTCAGTAGAACATTCCTAACAGACTGACAGGCTCCAATGTGGACGGGCCTTGAAAACGTTACACTAAATGACAGCAGCCAGCCATAATAGGCCGTATGGGTATTATCTCATTTATATGAAATGTCCAGAATAGGCCAATCTAGAGACAAAAAGTAGATCAGTGGTTGCCAGAGACCGTGTGGGTATATTTGTGTGTATATCTGCGCGTGTGTGTGTGTGTGTGTGTGTGTGGCGGCAGGGGTGGGGTGGGGCTGAAAAGTAACTGCTAATGTGTATGGGTTTCTGTTTACAGAAACAGAAATGTTTCGGAACTAAGTGGCAATGGTGGCACAACTCTAAATAATCTAAGAACCACTGAGTCCTACACTTCAGAAGGGCTAGCCCAGTGAATCTTATTAAACAAAACTGGGGGTTGTCCTTCAAGTTCCAGGTTAAGGACAGATGTATCCTTTGTAAGACACTTCAACAGCTGCTGGACACCAGACCTTGGCCTGGAATATAGCTTGCTCACTCACATTAGGCATGACAGTCTTGCCTTGTCTTTTCCTCTAACTCACACATTCCAAAGTCCCGACTGTCCTGCAAGTTTCATTGTTCCTAGGTTTATTGGGTCTCCCTTGGGAAAGTCTCTGTACCGCGGGCTTCATGCGAAACATCAACCTCGCTAGCCTGGCAAGCTCACTGAGGCTGCAGTCCTGCTGCCACAGCACGGAGACCATCTTACCTGTCTCTACACTAAATGTTCCCCAAGGGCAAAACTAGTAGACCCTCAAGGCTGGGACTGAAGGTCTTTGTGATGTCTGGAGGAGGGCTCAGCAATGCTAGCTTAGGCCCTGGACCCCAAGGAAGAGCAGTCGAGGTTTAGTCTGAATCGGGGATCCAGAGTGCAAGCTGGATGGTCTCAGCCAAGCTTTTTACTATTATTTTTGTTTTAAGGTTTTTCGCCATAGGGCATATGTGCTCACTGGAGACAGAAGGCGAGAGAGAAACTACCCCAGGGGTGATGGCCATGCTGCAGTTTCTTCTCTATTCTCCTCCTGGGATTTTGGGCGCACACACACACACACACACACACACACACACGCCTGGTGTGATTCTCAGGCCGCCAGGTCTGAGACTTGAACTGCAGCTAACCACGTGGGAGTCCAGCACCTGAACCACCATGCCACCTGCTGATCCAAGATTCCTTCATTTTACGTGCCTGTGATGCACAGGTGTGGAATGGGAAGATCAGCTGAAGGTCACAGGGCAGACTTCTTACACAAGGGAGCATGGGGCAGAGGAACACCTTCTCGTGACCCTCCCAATGAAGCTTGGGGAGCTGTGGCACTGGTGCCGGCTCCTCCCTCTCAGATGGGTAGTAACAAAAACACAAAACACTCATTTTCAAATCACATATGGCTTCTTTGACCCCATCAAATAACTTTATTCACACAAACGTCCCTTAATTTACAAAGCCTCAGTCATTCATACACATTAGGGGGATCCACAGTGTTCAAGGAACTTAAATATAATGTATCATACCAACCCAAGTAAACCAAGTACAAAAAATATTCATATAAAGTTGTTCACACGTAGGTCCTAGATTACCAGCTTCTGTGCAAAAAAAGAAAATAAAGAAAAATAGATTTATTAACTAGTATTTGAAACTAACTTTGTGCCTGGCTTAAAATCTCCCTTACATACTTCCCTGCTCTGATGGAAAGAAGCTCCTGGGGCACAAAAGCTTTCTTTAAATGTCCCTAAATAAGCTCCCTTCCTCCTGTGGCCTCTCCTAGAAAAAAATGTGGGTGGCCTCCCTTCTGACACCCCTTGCAATCCTACCTAGTGGCCCCCGGGCAACCGATGGTAGTGACTCCATCTGTCTCCTGGTGATGGCTGTGGATGCCACTGCTGGCCAATCCTGCGTCACACCTACTGGTCCCCTTTGCAGGCCTCTCTCCAGATGGCAGGACAGCATCAGAGACAGACCTGGCCAAAGGCCATGCTACAGCCCAGCATGGAAGGATGACAGTTCTTTGGGCTTCAGCCTCTGAGACCAGGTGGCCCAAAAAGCCGAATAATGCAAGTTTGGCCATGCAGAGGCGGCCTGGCCCCAGGAGACTCCCAGCAGTTGTGTCTGGGGATGCTAGACAGGCCGAAGGGGCAACGAGTCCAGGAGAGGGCCAATCCAAAAGATCCACTTAAGAGTAAGGGCCACCAGTGCCCCCAGCTATGGCAGGAGTGGGTGAGCAGGATCCATTGGTCAGTGAAGGTGCCCTTGGTGGGCAGGGCCTGAAGGGGTGGCATGGAGCAAGGGAAGGCAGAGTTAGGACCCCCTTCTGTGGGGGTGGCAGCCTGACTCCTGCTTTTCCAAGTGTCCAAAAGAGACCCCAAGGTTAAAACCCAGACACCCATTCTATTCAGATCTGTCTTCTAAAAAGGTAAACAGCCAATGGCATAAAAAGAGATTCCCACAATGCCAGTTCTTTTCCTTTTCTTAGAAAAAGATTCAAGCAAAAATAATAATCTTATTGCTCCAAACACTGGTTTTCTAGGATGAGAGACTGGTATGGAAGGAGCAGAGAGAATCCTGAAGGGAATGGTAGAGGTGGGAATGTCTAGGGCAAGAAGGCTGTGAGGAAGGTGAGTGGTCTTAGCACCACAGGGTCAGGGAGCAGAGGGAGTGAGGGGCGCTCGCCTCCTTCCCGGCCATCTCTGCCTCTGTTCGCTCTGGAGCCACCTCTGCAGTGGCACAGAGGAGGCCAGGCCCTGTCCAGAGACAATCTCCACCCAGTGCTGGGCATGTTTCTCCTCCAGCTGTAAACAGGGTATTTCTTAAGTAAACATTTAACACACTCCCTCAGAAAGGCAGCCATGGGTGCAGACCATGGCTGGGGGGAGGGAGGGGCTCCCCTACTCCAGTCCCAACGCCTCTGGGGTGAGAGGAGGCCACGGCTGCAACCTTAGTCCCCGCGCCTAGAAAGGGGTCAGATGGAGCCAGTCTTGGGTGAACAGACTGTGGCATCCTTCCGGCTAGAGGTAAGAGGCAAGGGACCCATTGGGGAGGAGGCGGCGGAACGTGCACCTGTCTGAAGCACAGTTTTTCTGTCCTGGGCTAAAGCTGCTAGTAGGTGCTTGGGCAGTGGGTGGGGAGACATGTGCCCACTACAGCCTTCAGGAGTGGGGTGTGGAGCTGAGGGGATCATCCTTCCTGTGGCTACATGGGGTAGGGGGGGAGAGAGTGCAAGTAACATGTGGGCAAAGACAGGGAGGCCACACACCCTAGCCGAGCCAGGTCTGGGTGGGGAGAACAATGGAATAAGGCACTATGATCTGTCCTGCAGATTCCTCACTGATGGGGCACTGAGCTTGGGCCCGGGGAGGCGGGGTGGGGGGGGGGGGGAGGCAAGGGGGGGCAGGCTGAGCCCAAGATCCTCTCTTCAGTGGGCTATTCTCTCCACAGATCCAAGGAAGAGAGACGGACTGGTGGAAACTCCCAGAGCTCGAACACTCGTGGTGCCGCTAAGTTGATGCACCACAGATCTGCCGGCCGGCTAGCCTGATGCCCGGGTGAGGAGCAGGAGGAGGGAAGCCACGCTGAGGGGAAGCCCTCCACAAAGGGACAGGGGGAGTGGCTCCAAGGGGACTCCAGAAGCTACCTGGAGCTGGCCCAAGGCCTCTCACTGACGATGGAGGAGCCCACATTTACCTAGGGCCATCCACTTAGCTGGTTGGGTGCCTGACAGGGACCAAGTGGTGACAGTGGGGGAAGGGAAGAGAGGAGAAGGAGGGACGGGCACTAGTGGCTGGAAAGCTGGCCCTTGTTTAGGCTAGGCAAGAGGCCCTGCCACCATGCAAGGACTGGTTGAAAGTCTTGGAAGATAGGGGGCCTGAAAGCTGGCTACCTCGCCCAGGTTGCCCACTGTGACCCCTGTGGGGAACTCTGGCACTGAGATAGAACGATGGGGAGCATTAGTGTGCCGATTACTTAGAGCTAGGAGGGCAGGGAAAGGCGGGCAGAAGTCACTGGTTAGGCCGGAGCTCCCACTAGGGATTTAGAGTACGGGTTCCAGCTAGGGAGAGTCGGAGGTGCTGAGTTTGGGGACTGTTTGTCCCATCTGTTCCTGTACAGAGACAGCTACCCGAGGGAAGGTGGTGGTGGGCCCGAGAGAGAAGGAACATGCACAATTAGGGAATGCGGCTGTTCCCATCCTCCCAGCTGTCACTCAGCTCGCTCAGGAGGCTGCCTAAGAAGGCAGAGGAGAGGAGACATACCGACCATGGAGACCCGCCCAGGGAGGGGACTGATGACCACCTACAGTCACACAGGCTGCTGGGGCTCCTGCCCAGGAAGAGGAAGAGAGAAGGCTGAGAGAGCAGGCTTCCTGCCAACTCTGCCTTGATGTTGTGCTGGTCCCCCCCAACTCCCAGGGCTTTGGGGGCAAGCCCACCTTGGTCACATGTCAACTGAAATACCCTCCAACTGTCTGCCCTACTCATCCTATGCTGGTTTAGGTAAAACAAAAGCCAAAAACAAATAGAAAAATTCCTTTCCCTTCCCCAGAGGTTCTACCCTACTTGGCCACGATGCGGTGAAGAGCCTTTGGAGTAGCCAAACTGGAGTCCGGATCGAGAGAAACACAGGAACATTTCTCTTCTCTTTGCAGGGGGAGAGAACAGCAGGGTTCAGAGAAGCTGCACAGGAGTTAGAGAGTGAGAGAATGGCTACACGAGAAAGAATAGCTACACAGGGAGGTGGGCAGCGGTGGGGGTGGGACACGCCTGGGACAGTGTTAAGGGAGATGGTGTTTGACAGCATGTGTCACTCTGTGACGCAATGGACTCTGGAACACCATCTGGTGCGAGATGACGATCGATCGTGGCAGCCAGCTCAGGACACCATTATGGCAATGGCCACACCAAATCTCACAGCCCGGGGCAGTCTCTGACAACCTGGACACCACAGGTACACCTGGGAAGACGACGATCCAGGAGGCAGGTGGTGAGGAGTGTGGACCTCACAGCAGTGCTAGGTGCCCATGGAAGACCCCGCCATGTCAAAGGCAGAGGTTTGGCACAAGTTTTTTCCTAGCAGTAAGGTAGGCTTGTAGAGCTGGAGTGGGGTGGCCGCTCAATCGCCAGCAAGCGGGAGATGGCCACTCTCTATCCCCTCCCTCGGAGCTCCCAGGTTCAAAGGGCAGAAGAGGGAATGATTCCCACCACGTGAGTCCTGGTATGGCCTGGGCTCCCAACATCTAAGAGAACAAGGCTCGCAGCTTGGACCACCTTCCTTGAATTCCCTTTGCCAAACCCTTCTTCTTCTTGCTGGTGGTTCTTCGCCTCTGGTCACATCTGAGGCCCAAGGGCCGGGTGGAACCAGCCTGTCAAGGAGGCCCGCAGTTCCTGCGCCTGGTAGGGAGGTGGCCCAGAGGCCGAGTGTCTTCATGCCCTGTTCCGGGAGAGGCCCCCAAATCCTCTACACAGAGGCAGGCCTTCTACAGGGAAGTAAGGTACTATACACAGAACGGAGACACAGAGGAACGCGTAAAAGAAAGAAGACACAGGGAAAGTGAAGGACAAAACCAAAATACTTCCCTAACCCCTTCGTAAAAATTAAAAGGGAAATTTATACATGCTTTGTCCACATTGGATTTCTTTAAAGAAACTGGTGCCTGTGCACAGCATAGCTTTCCGCTCTTCTGAAGTCTCAACGGTTTAAATTAAAAAAGAAAAATAAAAGACCAAAAGGAAAAAAAAAAAAAAAAAAAAAACTTAAGCAAAACTAAAAGGAGCGGGGAAACCCAAACAAAAGCTTCACATTGCCGGAGATCCAGCCGTCAGGAGATCGCCAACCGGCCAAGCCGCCACCTGTACCCTCTGCCGTCGTCCTCTGTACGAGACAGGATGAGACTGTGAGTCCTGAGGGATCGACCTGGAAGACAGAAGACAGGCAGCGAGTGGACAACTGGGTCGAGCTGGGACAAGCCGTGTGTGCTGGGAATGAAAGAATTTTCTCAACGCTCTCTGTAGAATAAACCAAGCTTCACTACAAGCACCCTGCTGTAGCCACATTCTCATTTTTCAGATAAGGAAACTGAGACACGGGTTAAGTAACTGCCAAGGGCATGATGCCGAAGGGCGGCCCCAGGCCTGGAGCTCCAGCTACCACTTGGTTCAGGAATCCCAGCCCTCCTCTATTCCAGCTCCCCTGCAGTCTTTAAACTTGACAGTGGCCCTCTCAAGGTTTGGCTAGCCCATTTCAAAGATGAGAAAAGTGAGGGTCGGGCCTCTGAGAACCTGAACTATGCCGCAGCCAAGGTCTCTCTCTTTTTTTATAATTTTTTTTTTTTTTTTTTTTTTGCTATAGGGTGTATGTACTCGCTAGAGAGACAAAGAGGGAAAGAGAGAAACCACTCCCTGGAGGGATGGCTATGTCACAATCCCTTCTCCTTCATTCTCCCCTCAGGATTTTGGGCACACGTGCCTGGTGTGATTTTCAAGCCACTGGGTACAACACTTGAACCAAGGCCATGTGGGAGTTCAGCGCCTTAACCACCATGCCACTTGCAGACCCCAAGTCTTCATTTTTTTTAAAATAACTTATTTTCATGAGAGATAAAGACAGGGGAGAGAGGGAACATAAACCCTCAACAGGGCCCCATAACCTCCCCAGCCAGCTGGGACCACATGTACACGTTAGTCTAGGAACCAAACTCCATCTTCCATATGGCCACGGCATTGCACAGTGTGGTGCTATCACTGGGCCAGAGCCCCACGCCCACGGTCCATGTTAAGACTTGGAGCCCGGTTCCCTAAAGCTAACGGCTTGCCCTTGCTCTGTCCACTGTAGCACGTGCTGGGGTGCAGAACGAAGGTGTGCACCAGAACCTGCGGCTAAGTGTGCACACCGGCTCTGCCACTTGACAGTGGGTGAGCTGAAGTCCTTTGCTCCTTGGTCTCATCCAACTGCCCCTACATCAGAGCTACTGTGAAAATTAAGTGAACTAATACATATGAAGTTTAGAGGACTGCCTTATTCAAGTGGAGGCCTGGAATACAGGAGCCTACAGAGAGATTAGTCCTGGACCTGCCCTCACTCTGAGCCACCAGATCAGAGCTAAGTATAGCCTGGTCTTGCCCAATGGTGGGCTAACTAGGCAGCCATGATCCACCCTCATCCACATGCAATCATTTAAGAGTTCATTTTTTCCCTCTAAAGTCTATAGTTTATTTCATAGGGTGGGGCGCTACCCGACAGGATCTTCCCACGATCCCTGCCTCACAGCCAGTTAAGGACTACTCAACATGGGATCAAACTGGGGGTCTCCCATGGGGCTCCAGCATCGCTGTGGTGCCTTACTGCGTGCAGTGGCTTGCCAAAGAGTGTTTAAAGTGCCTGGAATCGCCCTGAACGACTGAACCAGAACAGTCTTTCACTGTGTGCTTGCAATGCCTAGTGGATTCCTTGTTCTGAAGGGCAGATCCAGAGCGTTCTCTGCAGCCTGGGAGGTGTGCACTCCCAGCCCAGTGTCCTCTTCACCCCAACTTCACCTGTGCAGCCTGTCAACACTGACCATCATCCTTGGATCCTGCAGAGATGCCTGGCCGGGCCTCACAACAGGTAGTTGGGTAGGGCAATGTCAGACAATTTATTTTCTGTGAGCCTCAATTTCTTCCTCTGAAAACTCGGGGCTCTTTCTGAGGCTGGCATGGAGTAATGACTGTCAAGCACCTGGCCACCAGCAGGATCTGACTTCCCCGATGAGCCCATCCCTTTCCGGCCAGTTGGCCACAGCCAGAGACCATGAATGTGTTAAATGAGCCTCAGCCACTCAACCACCAAAACCGCTTTTAGAGTCAGTGGGTGGCATGGCGTTTAAGGTGGTAAGATCCCACATGGCTGACTGCATAGTTTAAATCCCAGATCTGGCGGACTGAGAAACATGTCAGGTGTGCGTGTTTCAAATCCTGAGGAGAAGGGACTGCACTGTGGCACTCCCCCAAGGGGATGCTTTTTCACTTTCCCTTTCACTGGCGAGTACATATGCCTTCTGGCAAATTAAAAACAAAACCAAAAAACCCCTACTTCTTGATGAGGTGCCATAGAGGTCACTCCTTCTCACAGCTGGAGGAGGGTAAAAAGCCTTCTGGAAAGCAGTTTGGTAATAAGCTTTCCAAGTTTTAGATGTGTTTAGACCTGTAGCCCCTATAATTCCACTCCTGGAAGTCTGACTTAACTGCTAATTCTAGGTGTGAATAAAGATGCTCGTTGCAGGGCCGGCAGTCGTGGTGCCAGTCACAATGCTCTGGACTGCTGTCCCGCACGGGAAGGTCCCGGGTTTGTGCCATCTCCCTGTATACACTGTGTGCACATGTGTGTGCCCATCATCTCAGCTGGCCAAGGGTGGATCATGACATGAAGATTCTTTTGGGGATGTCTCGTTCTCTTTTCCTCCGTCATGGAAGGATTAAATAAACTTAAAATTTTTTAAAAGTTCATTGAAGTATTATTTAAAGTAGAAGACGATAACTCACAAGTCTAAAATGAAGGGATAATTAAGCAAATGATCTACCAACTCAAAGGTGTATTTAAGAAGAAACGGCATGGTTGTGTGTTTTGAACAAACCATGGCAGAAGCACTTACCTTGCTTAAGTGGAGAACAGTAGGTTATAAACTGCGTGGTACATACTGAGCCCGTAACTAAGTAAAAGGCAAACCTCCCCAGCGTGGACAATCTGACAAGAAATACATCAAAATGTTGTCCTACTTGTCTTGAGGGGGACTTTCCTCTTCCCTTATTTCAAATTTTTAGTATTTACTACATACCGTATATTGCCACTTTGCTTTTTAAAAGGAAAAATAGGGTACTTAGTACTTTAATGAGCTAGGAAAGTTGACAGATCCGACAAAGATCCAGATGTGGGCTCTTCCACACAGTGGACAATGAAGAATGTTCTACACCAGTCAGCCATGTGATTCCCAGCTCCACTATACAGGTGAGGGGTGACCTAGTGTCCATGTCTGGAATAAAGTGGGAGTGGCTGATCCAGGCACTAGAAAAGTATGTGACCTGGAAAGAAAACACAGGCTTTCTCAAGTCAAACCCTTCGCTCTACTTCTTCTGTTCCCCGCCTGCTAACTCCTTTTGACAAGCACCCATTGGTGGGCCTTGCATCCCAGTGTTTGATTTGGAAGAATAAAATTATCATAAATACATTCCCTGGTGATCTAGCAGCCATCTCAGGCCCTAGCTTATTTAGCACACCTACTGCTTTCTCCCCTCACTTTTAGCCGACAAAGCAGATCATCCAGAAGATAGGTGAAAGGGAATGTGGAGGGGGCACCCTCACCATCCAAGACGATTAAGACCTGTGAGTTTAACAAGAGCCCAGGAACTGTATGGTTGTATGTGTTCTGCTAAGATCACCTCGGGGACCAACTATGACCTTTCAGCATTCCTCTCCTCCCTCCTCGGGCAGGATGCAAGATGAGGACAAGCTCCTCCCAAAGATGACCAGCAGTAGAGGGACCAGCAGTTAGCGTAATGGCTATGTCGCTGGACTCCCATGTAGTTGACCGCGGTTCACGTCCCGGACCTGGTGGCTTAAAAACTCACGCCGGGCACGTGTGCGTGCGTGCCCAAGATCTCGAGAGGAGAATGGAGGAGAAGGGATTGCAGTGTGGCCATCCCCCCGGGGGGTGATTTCTCGCTGTCTCTCTGTCTCTGTCTCTCTGTCTGTCTGGCGAGCGCACACGCCCTATAGCAAAAACCTCTTCAAGAAAAAAAAAAAAAGATGACCAGCAGTAGGAAGGTGGCCGCGGCAGCCAAGAGCAGTGGCTGCAATGAGGCAGAGCGGTTCAGAAGCCAGAGGTCTCTTTCTACATAATGAACCAATGGAACAGAGTGAGACTACAGAAGGTCAAACCAGCAGTACGGGCCTCTGTGGGAGCTTCTGAGACACTAGCTTGTAATGACCGCTGTAATTACCGGGTGCCCTGCCAGGATGGGAGGCTGACATTCCCCACAGGCTCCTCCACTTTCCCTCTAGCCCTGGACTGCCTCCAGCCCTCCTGGTAGAAGGTCTCAGGACAGTACATGAGTTTGAGTTTGGTTTCTCACTGGGGCAGGGAGAAGGCAAATAAGAGGGCTGCCTCTTCTACGGGGAGGACCTTGGCCTTGGGGTCCTTCCTGGCTTCCAGAGAAGGTACACCTCTCCCAAGGAGCTGATAGCAGAGTAAGCTCACTGGAAGACAATGGGGCCTTTCCTACATCCATAACAGGGATGGCTCAGACCACACAGTTCTACTGTGTTCTGAATGTGTCCCCTCCAAAATTCAGGTTTTGAAAGCAAATGGCCAATATGACAGTATTAAGAGGTTGGGCCTTTAAGAGGAGGTAGGCCATGAGGTCTCCTTCCTTTTTAGTGGAATTAAGACCCTTATAAAAAAGACTCCAAGCAGCATTTGCCCTCTCTCCCTCTGCCATTCAAGGACAGTGTTCCTGACTACCAGCTCTGACCAAGTCTGGTCCCCTTTGATGGGACTCCGGAGCCCACCTGCTAAGCATAGAGCAATGGTGTAGTGATAAACCTGCAGGCGATGTCTGTGGTGGACACCCATGTTTTTGTGAGGATGGGTTTGCCAGTTTTAACAAGGGAATGGGCCTAGAGAGCTGCAACAACTTGCCCACATCACAGGGCGGCTGATCAGCAAGGCCAGCACACATCAAACTTCTCCGGCTTCACTGCCCAAGATCTGCTTTTGAGCTGCTCAGCCAGTGGTTCTGACAGCTGCCATCTGAGATGGTCTTACGAGTAGAAGATGTCAATGACTTTAGTTCCCTCCACATATACCCTCTTTATATTTCTTAATTATCATAAAACAGTTACATAGTGAGCATTTAGTATGTGCGGGTATACTATACCTATAAAGTTCTAAATGCTTTATAGGTATAGTCCAGTAAGGCAACTTTCAACTACACTGCTTTTTTTAAATCACTGTGTCCCCAAATGGACCAAGTGTTTCTTATTTTCTGTCTCATTTTACCCCAGCAGCTCTACGGGGTAGGAGCTATTGTCACCCTGGTTTTAGAGATGGTAAAATTGAAGCTCAGAGAGAAGGACCACACAGCTAATAAGCAGTAGAGAGAAGGGTTAATTTAAACCTAGGTCAGCCTCACTCCAATGCCCCTATTTTGAATATGTAACTATAGTGTAAAATCCTTTCCTAGAGAGACAAGGAGAGCTTACATGAAGTTTAAAACCCATTTAATCCCTTTGTTTATAAATAGAGTCAGTCAGAAACAGGCTCATGGAAGGCGTGGCTCTGGTGGCCTTGCACAGGCCTGGGGCCCAGGGCTCAGAGAAGGGATGTGATGCGAACTAGGGAGCGAGTGGCCTTCCAGCAAGTTCCTCTGTCAGCCCAGCAGTTGTCTGGTCTGCCCAGGGAGACTGGGAAACCAGCTGTTCCCACAAAGGCTAGCAGCAGCTTGGGGAACAGAAGCTGGTGAGAGCTGAGCTGAGCAGGGGACAGGAGGATGGGCTTGTGCAATTGTCTCGTCCCTCATTCCTTGACCAGCAGACACAAAATATCCCAGTGTATGAAGAACTGTCCCTTACTCTAAAAGCATTGACTTACTTCATTATCGGTCAAAATGCCATTTCTTATATGACATGGTAAGAATCTCTGGGATTCATACCACAGGGGAAAAGCACAGGCTTTATGGAGGGGATAGTTCTGGGTTCAAATTGAGGCTCTGCACCTGCTAGTCATTTCCATGACTCAGGCCTCCTTTTTCTTTCTTAAAAAAAAAAAAAAAAAAAAAAAAAAGGAGGATGGTGCTATTTAACCTCCTGGGGTCTATTGCGAAGAGCAAGGATTCAAGTAAATTCCCTGCCATATCTCTGGACACAACACAGGGAGCTTGGTAAGATCTGCTGGCTGCTATTTGGGTTGATGGTCATTCTGGTTCTTAACCTCTCATAGACTAGACTTACCTTGAAGCTTAATTCAGGAACTTTCTATCCTATGTCCTCAATATGGAGAAGTAAGAACCAAGGGAATGGAGATGGTGGTGGAAGGCAGCTCTCTGATACTCACTGGAAAGGATGTATTGGGCTGCTGGAAAAGTCATAATGCATTTTTGCATAGAAAAGCATGTCATGACCTTTCTGAGACCCAATGAGTGGCCTATCACATCTTTACCATAATAGCCCCAGGAACAGCCAGGTCATGGCGGAAGTACCCTTAGCACCCTTCTGACCTGCTTATACCTCAAGATGGGTTTTTGAAGCCCAGGTGAACAAGCCCAGGGACCTAGAAATCTGAAATACAAAACAGATCCTAGTCGTATGCTACTGTTCAAAAGCGTCACAGCTACTTAGTAAAGGGGGATGTTCAGCACCCCAGGTGACCACTGGAATTTTTTTTTTTTTTTTTGGAGAGGTATTTTTGCTATAGGGCGCGTGCGCTCGCCAGACAGACAGAGACATAGAGACAGAAAGCAATTAATCACCCCCCAAAGGGGATGGTCACGCCGCAATCCCTTCTCCTCCATTCTCCTCTTGGGATCTTGCGCATGCACGCACACACGCCCGGCGTGAGTTTTAAGCCACTAGGTCCGGGGAGTGAACCGCGGTCGACTACGTGGGAGTTCAGCGACATAGCCATTACGCTAACTGCTGGTTCCCACCACTGGCATTTTGAGAAGATGGCTCACTCACCTGGCTGAAGGCTTCAGAGTAGCAAAGAGCACCTGAGTTAGTCCTACATGCTGCAGAGACAGCTGGGGACATTAGGTGTCTATGATGGCAGCTGTGAACCCTCATAGATGCTCTCCACACATTCAACCTTAACTGTGGAAACTGGTTCTCTCCACAGATGAGGCACTGCAGTCTTGGAGGTTACCTGGCTAGCTGCAAAGGTTGGTAAGTAATAGCCAAGTAATAGCTCGAAATTAGTGGTTGGCTGGAATTCAAACCTAAAGCTTACTTACCTATTGCCCCCTCCGCCCCTTCTACTTAACAGTTTAGAAAGTGTCCAGCTGGCATACTCAGACTAAGTGCAGCATGACCAGGTGGGTAGCCGAGGACTCACTCTTACCTAGATTCTCCCCAGTCCTGCATGGTGGTATTAATATCATTATTGCTAACGATACCTTTGATTTGCTGGACAATACGCAGGGCTTAAGACTCAGTACCTTCTTTTGCAGATGAAGGACCAGGTAATTACCCCCATTTACAGGTGAACAAGCCAAGCCTCAGCTTATTATGCTTCAGTATATCACACTGTGGAGCAAGCAGGTGTTACAGTGCACAGAGGCAAGGTAATCCGTCAGGGCAACAGAGGGCAGTCCTCAGCTCCTCCTTCGGTAGGGTTAACTTCCAAATGAATCATTCTTCACTTGTTTTATGCACCCAAGCATCTGGCTTCTCCCACTCAGACAGCAACATGCCAGCCCTGGAGGGTTCGGCGGCCTTAGCACGACTGTCTATTCCAATCAGTCAGAGGGACCGCGGCCAGGGAGCTAAGCTTTCTGATGCATCACTCCTTTAAGGCAGAGCTTGTGACTGTGGTGCCTAAAGTAGGGCAACGCAGGGATGATGGTGCTGTGAGCAGCCCACTGCAGTCTACAGTGTCCCGTGCTTAGGGTAAAAGAATGCAGGTAGGGACAAGGGCATATGCTGTCATATGAGCTTTTGGGTCTATGGAGGGGCGCGCTGAAAGGACACAGAGGACAAGGGGCAGAGGTTACATGGGTATACACGATAGGAGCCAACTCACAGATGCCATGCTTTATGGTCTCTGAGCCCTGATCAAAAGACCAAAAGAGGGAACCAACAGTTAGCGTGGCTATGTTGCTGGACTCCCACGTAGTCGACTGCGGTTCGCGTCCCGGACCCGGTGGCTTAAAACTCACGCCAGGCGCGTGTACGTGCGTGCCCACAATCCCAAGAGGAGAATGGAGGAGAAGGGATTTCGGCGTGACCATCCCCCTGGGGGGTGATTTCTCGCTTTCTGTCTCTATGTCTCTCTCTGTCTGGCGAGTGCATGTGCCCTATAGTGAAAACCTCTCAAAAAAAAAAAAAAAAAAAAAAAAAAAAAAGACCAAAAGAAGGGGGCTCAGGCCCAGCTAGCGTGTGCGCCCAAAATCCAGAGGAGAATGGAGAAGAGACTGCAGCCAGGTCATCCCCCCTGGAGGGTGATTTCTTGCTGTCTATTCAGTGAGCACATGTACCCGATAGCAAAAATCTCTAACAAACAAACAAAACAGGTACACTGAGGCATACGGATTTATACTTAAACTATGACAGCAACTTTAAGTCAGAACCCAAAATTAAACAAAACCCACACAAACCTCACAATAGTCATTTGCTCAGGCTAAAATTCCAGATATGATTAGGCATCAAGTTGGAGGTGACAATCTCCTTTGGGACTTGGGTTCAGTCTGGATGCCCATCCCCGATGTGTCCCCTGGCTGCTGGCCCCCTCATGTCTCTCCCCTGAAAGCATTCCCAGACGACCCAGGCTCTATAGGAGGGATTCTTCGCTGACCTCCAGAGAACAGGCATCACAAACCTCAGACCCCACTAACACACTGTGTACACTAATGTTATGGTCCCCCTAGCCTACGAGCTTCCTTAAGGACTGGGACAGAGTTGTGCTCTTGAGTATCTCAGGCCGCCAAGCAGTGTCAGGTTTTCAGAAGGAGCTCAAATACCAGGTGACTGATAAAAACCGGGAGTTAGTACAATGTGGTGGTAAGAATTAATTTATGAACTTCATAGAATCACTCATTCAACATGACAGGATTTGAACATAAAAATATGGTCATAAAAATTCCTGCTTTGGCAGAGTTCCCACTTCACTGCCAAGTACTCTATGCTCGTTCCACTCAACATCCCAGCAAGCCAGGTGTCAAG
Organism: Tupaia tana; assembly: GCA_026018925.1. NCBI lineage: Eukaryota > Metazoa > Chordata > Mammalia > Scandentia > Tupaiidae > Tupaia > Tupaia tana. The sequence goes on along the minus strand of JAKSZU010000015.1, from coordinate 34,955,628 downwards.
AGAGAATGCTGGTCCTCACCTCAAAGCTGGGCCACGTCTCTAAGCTCCCAACAGCTGGTAAGAGCCAAGGGCTGGGATGGTGGCCAGCTCTGAAGCCTGTGCGAGTTCTCTCCCAGGTTACATACACTGTGGACTCCCCCGCTCCCCACCCCTCCAGAACTGGCCTAGCCGAGGTATGTAGACACCACAGCTTCCCAGCTACACAACCGGGAGGACCTCTCCATTACTCTTTCCCTTCCCAGTTCCATCAGAAGGCCTCTCCTCAGGGTGAAGAGAGCTACTGCCTCCAAGTGCAGACTGTGCCCTTGAATTCCTGTGTGGCAAGCTAGAGCTGGCCTGGCTTCAGATTATGTCCCAGAGTCTAGGTCAGGTGCAGTAAGAGGTGAGAAGAGCAGTTGGGACTGAAGACAGCTGTGATCTCATACTCTATAACTTCTCCAGATTTTAAAGACATGCACACCAAGGTCTTCCAGGCCATCTGTAAAATGGCAAGAACATGCAACTCTCAGCTGACCAGTGCTCAGGTAGTGGTGGAGTTCCGGATGGAATTCATTCAGAATGCCTAGATGGTGGACAGGCAGCCCTGGGAGGAGCTGAGCACTAGCCTTGTGCAGCCAGGGGCCCACCCTTTGCCCAGCAAGTGCCCCTCTCCCATGTGCCATGCCCTGCTCACTGACTCATGTGTGTCCAGAGGATGCCTGAGAATTCTCTAAAAGGCAGGCTGCTGCCCAGGCTATAATGGCACCACCTTGGGAATATGCTCCCAGGTGGCAACGTATAAGGAGACACTGCAAATAGGTGATAAAGAATCTCACTGGTATGAGAATAAAGGTAAAAACCTGGTTCTGGTCTTGTCTAGCACTCTCCCTACACCTTTCTGAAGATTTGGGACTCCTAACCTGAGGACCCTCAAACCCTAGGGATGCAAAGGATCTGAGACCCCCTGAGGGGCCGTGCAGTATCACAACCTAAGTCACATGCACTTTTCTGGGAGAGTATCTCACTATGCAGATTGTGAAAATAGTGACGACACAAAGAACAGAGAACCAAGAGGACCTTTGTAGGCTCTTTGACTGTTAAGACAAAAACTCTAACCAGGAAGCAGTGCACGATTGCTAAGTGGGGCACCCCATGGCACAGGTGAGCAGCACTTGAGTGGCTGGGCTGAGGGGAGTTTGGAACCTGAGTATTCAGGGGGAGACAGACTTCAACTCAATGCATTAGAGCTCTTCCTTTCGAATGGTGGAAAGGTGAGACCCCTCTCTCTGCAGGTTAAGTAGAACTGGAGACCCCCCCTTAAAACAGATGAATGGAGGAGAGGAGATGGGCTCTGTGCCACATCAGTTCAGCCCAATCCCCAGTTGCTTACAAGGACACATGCACTTACAACAACTGGCAGGCCAAGGTACAGCAGGGCATGACTTGCTCAGAGACAGGGCACAAGCAAAGTGAAAAACCAAGATGGCATGAGGCACAAACAGGAGTCAGCTTTAGTTGAAGTATGGCTGAAAAGGCCAGTCCGGGCAGTGATTGGTTCCATGCCACTTGCAGCAAGTGGCTACTGCGTAAGCTCTCCGACATGGAGGCCTGGTCATGTCGCAGCGATCGTGGTGACACCACTGCTGACTTGCTTAATGTTTTCAACCTCTGAAGCCTTGGAGTGTGCTGCCAAAATTGTGTTAGAAAGTACACCAAGCGTACAAGAAGAATCACCAGGCAAAGCTGAAGACTCTGGGAGGTCTCTGATGACTGGCAGGAGGCAGGACTACGTGCTGAGTCATCCTGTCTGGGCCTGCAAACTCAGACCTATTTATTTTTAAAGACAAGATCTTACTATGTTAGGAACCTCCTCCCTTAGCCTCCCTAGTAGCAGGGACTACAGGTGAGCACTGCCATGCCTGGCTTCTTAAGATGGGTCAGGAACCAAACCTGGGCCTCCCATTCGGTCCCAGTCTGCAGAGCAGTAGTGACGACCAGCAGGCACTACCATGGCCAGGTGATCAGACCCATTTAAATCTGGTCTTTCTGTCCCTGGGAAGGCAAGAGGTCACAAGGGCGCTGGAGTCGATGGTTTCCCCAAAGTGCCCGAGCTGGTAAACAGGTAGTTGGTGGAATTTAAGACGAACTAAGGGAAACTTTTTGTCTCTAGAAACAGCCCTGGTAATTGGCAGTGAGCTCTGTGGATACCCTAATTCCCTTCCTTAACAAGGATGGGGTTAAAAATGAAAGCTGCCAACTGCCTCAATTGGTCCCCACAGAGGCAGGTTCAGCTGTGGCTGCCGTGATTAGCCAAGAAAGGGCTCAGGGGACAGGCTGGGATCCTGTTGAGTTATCCTTAAGGGCCCTTTACCAGGAGGAAGACATTAAAGCACACACACAAGGGGAGAGGTCACTCTTCCATATGGAGACAGGACAATTTGTGGTTACAAAAGGAAACACCAAACAGAATTGTGCCCAGAGTGGTCTGGGCAAAAGGAATCCATAAGGACTTCTGGTTACGGCAACCGGCCCAAAGCCCAGTATGCTGAGGGCAACTCAATGGGGGCACTCACTAAGGGGCTTCGAGATCTCTTAGGGGAAAGAAGGATGCCACAAATCGCTAGTGAGAAGCGAAGTGAAAACACGTGATTAGCCTGTGAGGCCTTGGCAAAAACAAACAGAATAGCGAGAGAAGGACAATCTCACAGAGACACCATTAACTGAACTCTCCCTATGAACCAGGGGTTGGGTTGGACACAGTACAGTGAGCATCACCTGCATTTAACAGGCAGGGAGATGGGGGCCCAGAGGAGGGGACAGCTTGCTCAGTCACCGGGCTAGTCACTGGCAGAGCTGCGATTTACACCTAGGTTCACCGGTCTATCAGGCTTCACTGTGACAGCAAGTCCCTTGATGTTCTGACACCAATATGGAAGCATGGGTTTGTTTTTTCTGTTTTTTTTTTTTTTTCTTTATCTCTTAAGTTTATTTACATATTTCTTCCAGAAGTGAGTGATCCCTCAGGGCCATGGCACTGCGAATCACTCCCAGTTTCAGTCATCCCTGGATCATGGGTACGTGCATGCCTGGCGTACTCAGGAGGGTCTCTGAATGTGAATCCAGAACCTTCCCACGTGGGTCAGCCTCAGATACTGCCGCATGTTACTGTTGTACCACCATCTGGCCCGTGGAGGCACAGTGGTCGAAGTTGTTGCCCTTTCTTCCTTCACGTACTCAGGAGGGCGCCTGTACAGACTCCCACTCTGGAGATGCGTACCGTCATGGGAGGCAGTGCATCTCCTTCCCTGGGGCCTGACACTTCTCGACTCACCGTTACTGACTCACCTTCCTAAGTACAGCCTGCACACCACCACCCACGCAACCATCCACACCTTTTTGCAGAATGATTCTCACCCTCCACAGGCTGACATTCAAGGCTCTTGGCAACTCGGCACTACGTGGCTCTCCAACTTTAGCCTGTGTGAACCAACTCAGTGATGAGCTCTTCCCACAAATTCCCAATGTTCTTCGCTCGTGCCACGTCCCCTGCTTAGAACACCACTGCCTGTTCTGCTTCCAACAGGGTCCATCCTAAGTCACAGGTTTTACAACTGCCACGACTTGCTTCTTCAAAAGCCAGCACTAGGGGCCAGCAGGTGGTGTAGTGGTTAGGGGTGCTGAACTCCCACGTGGCTGACAACAGTCCGAGTCCTGGACCTGGCAGCTTGCGTTCTCACTGCCCCCCCCCCCCCCAGTCCCTCTCTGGTCAAATGAACAATAAATAAATTAATTAATGAGATAAAGTTTAATAAAAATAATTAACAAAACAAAAAAATAAAAGCCAGCCCTACTCACCCCGAGCGTCGGTTAGCATGGAGACAGTGCTATGCCATTATCTTTCATAGCTTAATGGAAGAGGGCAGGGTACCAGAGCTCTAGCCTCTCAGAAGGCGCATTAGCCACATGGTCAGTGGCAAGTCACTGCCTCTCATTGTTGGGAGTGTGGTGTGTGTGTGTGTGTGTGTGTGTAGGGGGTAGTAATGACCACTGAACATGACAAAGAGTGGGGAGTACTACTTTTGGTAAACAGCATGTGCTCAGAAGTTCAGGTGAGAGAGAAAGAGAAATCCCCCAAATCTCCTCTCATGCTTTGCAAGGACAAAGACTCAAAGTTGCAACAACAACCAGCCTTGCTCCCCTCAGGAAATAAACCCAGCAAATGCCGGAATATCAGCAAGCTTCAAAAGCTCTCAGCAAGCATCTGCTAACCAAGTGCACAAGACCTCGGGTCTCTTGTGTTCCAGGGAAGATGATCTGATGAACAGGCAGAGAGGGCCAGCCTCTCCCCTACAGGTCATTCAAACAAGGTGTGAGCTGAAAAAGGCATTCTGAAGCCTTGCCCCATCAGCCTGATGTCAGGTTAAGGCTGTGAGGTCACCCCTCAGCTCCTGGTACCTACACAAGGACACCTGAAGGCAACAGGGACTAGGGACCTTCTCCCCTCTACTCCCTTCCTTGACCCAAATAGTGAAATATCCCAATTTCCAAATTAAATGGCACTCAGAATCGACTTTATTATAGCTAGCAATCACAATCCCAATGTTACGTAACTATTACAGTAAATAAACAATGAGCGAGATACCAGCACTAGAAAGCTGCCCTGTGGCAGAACTGCCAGGCTGCCCATGTGACAGAACCTTGCACAGGTTTTTAGCTCTAAAGAGCAAAAAGATGCAAAAACAAAATGCTACATTCTTGAGACACAATTACAGCAGAGGGCAAATGCAACAGCCCGACACATCAGTCACCTAATGAGAAGTTGATTACAAGAGGGCAGAAGAGAACACAGCAAGCCTGAGCCATCAAATAAAGGCCGTAAACGCAGGCCTAGGTCTATAGGGCCTGCTCCATGCCCGTGAAGGTGCCCTTCGTTCAGCACCAAGCCTTCCAAGTACAGCCAGATAATCACATGCAGCTCACCACACACCCATGGAGAGGACTGAGGATGGCCTCCTGTCTAGACATCCAGGGGTGTGTCCCCTGCCCCACCCTCTCCTCCTACAATTTGCAGTTGGCTGTCTCTGCTGCCTGGTTACTCAAGCTGCAGATAACCGGGTCTGTCCTCGAGCCCCCCCTGAATTCCCCATCCCCCTAATTCAGTCCATTGGAAAGTCTTTTGAAAATCGCCACACATACTTGGAATCCACTCACCCTTCTCACCTGTAATGGAGAAGGCACCCTACTTCTCCTAAACAGAACTACCACTGCCTCCCAAAGGGCTCTCTGCCTTGCTCCAATTCTACTGGCCATGCAGCACAGAGAGTGCCCCTCTAAACATACTCAGTTAAAACTGCCGTTCAGTGATTTACCATGACCTACAAAGCTCGGCCAGACTGGGCTCCCATCTCCCCCTGACCTCTCCCCACCTTGCCCTGGACAGCTCCTGGCTCCTCTGCTTAGCGGAAGCCTCATCCTTCAGGTCTCAGTTTCAATGTTACCTCCTCAGAAAGACTTTCTCTGACTGCCTCGGGCAGGTTCCTATTTTCTGCTACAACAGAATTCTGGTATTCCTTTATGACAAGCCTCTCGAAATCAGGTATAAGTGCTTCAAGAGTGGAGACTGATATACAAAGGGCCTTCAAAAAAGTTCAAGAAATATGCTTATTATGAAAAAACTACGTATGCATTTCAAAAATATTTTTGCATCAAAATGAACGTGTACTTTAAAAAAAAGTTTTTTTTTTTTTTTTTTTTTTGCCATAGGATACAGGCACTTGCTGGAGTGAGAGATAGAGAGGACAGTGAAGCCACCCCACCCCCACCCCAAGGAGAATGGTTACGTGCAATCCCTTCTCCCTTCTCCTCTTGGGACTTTGGGCACACATGTACTCATGCTGATGCGTTTTTCAAGTCACTGGGTTCAGGACTCAAACTGCAGAATCGGCCACGTGGGATCCAGTGTTTTAACAACACGTCGCCACCTGCTGGCCCTGAACTTGTACTTTAATAAGTCCATTTGTTTCCAAGAACTTTAAAGTTCCCTTGCACTAGAAAGACCCACCATGGTACTGGTACGTAGGCAAGCAACAAAAAATTTTAGGGGCCCTCCTTGGTGTGTGTGTATTCTCCTTTGTATTTGGAGGGTGGAGTGGGAAGCACCCGAACCTGCACACGTTTTGAGATGCCGACTCTAGCTCTGCTGCCAGTCTGAGCATGGACTGGCACAGGAGGTCCGTGGCCTCGGCTCTGTGGAGCGCCTACTGCACACCCAGCAGCCTGTGCCAGCTCTACATTAATGCTCCATTTAATCCTCATGACAATCCTCCAGGGTCAGCGTTAGCAACCTCATTTTAAAAAGGAGAGCTCCAAGCCTCAGAGAGATGCCTAGGGTTAAATGGACCGAAGGCAGGACTGTCCGCATCTCCACGGCCCAAACCTGGAACACAGCAAGTGCTCACCACGTGCCTGTGGAACAAATGAACAAAGTGTTCCAGTCAAGACCCAGCGCCCTGTCTGAGACCTCCACCGAGACCTAAGTCCTCCCTGTGCAGCCTGTGCTTCTCCATGCCCTCTGCCTCAGGGGAGACTGCCTTTCCTACTACTCAGACTTCATGGGGATCCCACGTTATGCTAACAGCACTCATCCAAGATCACGTTAAGACATCCCTTGCTATTACAGCTCAGAAGCCCCCTTTCTCCAGGGCCAGGAAGCTCATCGAGAAGTCAGTGCTTCCTCCTCACCACAGGAGCAGGCCACACGGCCTTGCCTCAACCTCAAGAGGAAGGCACTGAGAGAGAGAGACAGCAGTAGCCCGCTCTCCTTGGTCTTAGAAACATGTCCACTATGCAACTAGGAATATGCCAGGGTCAAGGGAATGGGGTGCACAAGGGTGGCTCTTGAGACACCCTGGTTCTCTAGATGAAGAGGAAACCAAGGCCCAGAGAGGAAGAGTGACTTGCCCAAAGGCAGAGTGCTAGGTAATTACAAAATTACCTAAAGAACTGTAGAAATCAGGATTAGAACCCGATAGGCCCTTTGACTCTGAAGGCTAAAGCCAAGCCTTTTGAGGGTAAAGGGGTAGGAAGTGAGGATGACGGTCTGTATGTTTAAAGGATAGCTGGTGGCCGATTGTGCCTTCACTCTCTTTTGCTAGGGCAGGTCACAAGCTTGTGTGTGTGTGTGTCAGCACCACTTGGGAGGATTGATAAAATACTCCTCCCCAGTTTCCAACTCAGTAGGTCTGAGGTGGAGTTAGAAATATGCAGTTCTAACAAGTTACCAGGTGATGGCGTGGCCTGGGGAAACATGCTCTGAGAACCACTGATGCTAAGGCTTTTCACTAACACTGTGGGTGTGAGGGTGTGGGGTCTAGAGAGAAAGGGCAGGGAGGAGCATAGTAGGGGCTTAAAGACTTGAAGTTCATAGGCTCGAACCTCTGTCTACAAAGCGGGACTCCTTACTTGTGCTATCCTCAGTTCCTGCTGCTGATAAAATGGAAACAGCCCTTCTAACCATGGTTAAAGTTTACCCAGGGTCATGTGACTAGGCTGCAGTGTTCACATCTGGGCATGCCTATGGCATCAACTCCAAGAGCAGGTGAGAAATTGAAGTTGTAGCGATAGCTGTTGCACTGCTGTCGGAACCCCAAAATGGTGGGATGGTGGCCGTGTTCTGCAGAGGCTCCTTCATCCTGCACCGGGTTGGCCCCGGGCCCTAAGATGTTCAGGGCAGGGGAGAGAGGAGGGTCTTTGGATCGTGTCAATGTTGACATCTGGATTTCAGTTTAGGCAGTCGGCTTAAACCCCAAAATAGTTTTTTTTTTTTTTTAAAGGTATAGTCACTCTGTTTGTCTGGGTGTGGTACATACATGTTCATTTCTGGTGCTCCATGCAAACCAAGGGTTCCTTCCAAACATTCATTGAATCCAAGTACGCAATCTGGTTACTAACAACAAACGAGGCTACTTGCAACTGCCTTCCGTTCTCGGTACGTCTGCTACAAAGCTGGGCCACGCCAATGATGCCTGTGTGATCTGCCAAGACCTGACAACACTACGCTCCCACCAGTGCCTTAGATCTGCCCTGGACTTCAGCTTTCTGGGAGGGCATATCTTGGGCATGTTTGAAAAAAATCGGGGGAAAAAAAAAACTTCGAAAACAAAGGGGTGCTGCGCAGGGTTGTGAAAGGTTTCATTTTTCCAGAAGGATGGAATCAAATACAGAATCAGCCAAATGGCTCACATCATCATCTCGGCTGATTTTCCCTTTGGAACTGATGATCAATACTAAAATCCAACGTGACCCATGGAAGCTGACTTGCCTCCATTACTGCTACAGCACTATGCCTCTGAATTCAGAAAAATCCTGCTACCACTCAGAAGACCACCTCCCCAGGCCCTACAGCAGGCCCCTTCTGCAGCTGGGAAATGGAAACATTTTCATTTTCCTCACTATGCCCTATGGTGTGCCTGGGTGACTCTAATCCATTCCTCCCAAGTCCCTAGACATCACTTTCTATAACAAAGAAACAAAATATAGAATTCTGACCTGTGCATGATGCAGGCTGAGTTATAGCTTTCCCCTGGCACCTCTAACTGAAAGTGAAATTCCTTTAAAGTTGGAAATTCATTGCAGTGTTTTATGGTATTGATTTATTTTAAACTGGGATGGCAGTTTTAAGGCCTGCCATGCCTCTGAATCCTAGAAATGCTGGAGGAGGTCTCTGATTTTGTAATATCAGAGGACTCACTAGTGGAAATGAATAAAGGGGATGGGAGCTTATATGCTATGGCCCTAGTTTATCAAGACAGAACCCTGGGCACTCTCCCCAGGTCCTGGTCCATGTATTGTATCTCTGGTAGGGCATATCCCTCTGCAGGTGAGTATGTCCACCTATAGCCAATAAAGCCTCAGTACACATACTGGGATGGGACCTCCTCCCAGCTCACCTGGTTTACAAGGGATCCCTGAAGCTTGCCTTTAGGAACAGCCCTGGGCCAGCCTCAGTAGAACAGCAGTAGGTAGCGCTCCACAATCCCGAGGCCCTCTGGGAAGGTCCTGGGTTCACGTCCTGCCATCTCCCTCTTACATGCTAGGTACATGCCTGTGATCTTGGCTGGATGAGTGTCAGGGTGGACTGACACATAAGAACTGTTTGGGGAGTGCCAGTCCAAGTTTATATAAAATATAAACTACAACAACAACAAAAAACCCAAACACCACTTCCGCCATGAAGCTTTCCTCCCACTCTCTCCAGTCTTCCTGTATCTCCAAGCCATAACTGACTACAACTCAGCATCCACATAGTCTCTATACTACTACACCATCAATTTCTATGGGACAACACTGAGGTCGAAGTGAGTGCCCGCCATATGCCAGCAGGGCTCTTGCCTGCCTATCTGACCTGGGCCCCAAATCTTTCAACACAGAGCTGCAGGCAGCCACATCGGAGTTGGCATGGTTGTCTAAATCCCTTGCTTTAGTTGGAATTTGATAAGTGAACTGGGAGATTTTTCAGAGAAACACAGCAGTCCATGCTATGTTCTCAACATTAAATCCTCAGGCGGACTTCACTTGGAATGGGCTTCTGCCAGGGTACCTGGAACAAGACAATTAGGGTGTCTTTGGCTCACGTTGGAGCCCTTTCCTTGTGACTAGAGCAGGTTCTGCTGTCAGTACTCCCTCAGTGCCTGGTGCTCTGCTGGCAGCAAGGGCAGGGGGTGGGTAGGGGTGGCGGGTAGAGTGTGCTTCCCCTGGCACCTCTAACTGAAAGTGAAATTCCTTTAAAGTTGGAAATTCATTGCAGTGTTTTATAGTATTGATTTATTTTAAACTGGGATGGCAGTTTTAAGGCCTGCCATGCCTCTGAATCCTAGAAATGCTGGAGGAGGTCTCTGATTTTGTAATAGCAGAGGACTGATATTACTCCTTTCCTTCCTTCTGTAACTGACCCTGGTCTGCTTACATGGCTCTGCCTCCTGGTCAGGTGAGTGCCTGAAATCCCAGCCTTGCCCTGCCCCCTGCCCCCGTATGTCTGGGGCTATACCAGTGAGAACCGAGAGGAACCAGGTGCAGACCGACCCCCGGCAGGAGTGGCTGGTTGCTCTGCTGCAGTGTGTCTGAGCTAACATCACTCGTCAGACTATGAAGGGCAGCCCCATACACTTATACCTTAGAGACCCCCGTGTAGCACTACCGAAGAGATGGGAGGAGGCAAAACAGAACAGTGGGATTTCCAGTCAGATATACCTTGCTTCAACTCCTAACTCTTAAAATCTTAGGAAATGAGAGATTCTCAACCTCATCTGGAAAATGGCAAATAACAAACAGTCATGCAGATGACGTACGATAACAATACTTGTCAAGTGTATAATTAGGGTAAGTGACAGAAAAGGCAAAGCCTATGCCCTACATAAGTGGGGGCCCCTCAACACAGGTTTTGAGAAATAGTAGCTGTAATTGTTGATGGGAGTGTCTTTGTGTCCTCAGGGTAAGAGGAAATGGGAGCTGGAAGGACCCCTGCACCATCAGGCAGCTCTGCTCACAGCTGGATGATTACAGCCACTTTGATTTGCCCAAAGGGATGCTATCTAGGTCTGGCACAGCCAAGGATGCCAGGGAGGAAGAGAATGCAAACAGCAGCTGGGCCTTGACGTCAACAGCCCTGGGGCAGGCCTGTCCCCTCACGGATGCTTTCGTGCCCTCAGAGCTTCTAGGGACAGATTATCCCTGGGGGCCACCAACCCCATTACATAACTGACAGCTCAGCTTCCTCCTGTTGATGCAGAGGGAACAATCAAGATGTTGACAGCAGGCCACTGGGGAGCTGCCTGAGCCTTACAAAAATACCAGCCCACCCCACCTGGGGTGGAAAACTCCTCAGAAAAAGCCAGGAGAGAGATGAGGCCCTGAGGGATTGTCTCTTTGTATACCCGCACCTAGAGCCAACAGGGTCTTCATAGTTGAAGACTGAGCCTTAATTTCCTGGGGGAAATGAAAACCAAATACTCTGAATCCACTCAATCCCTCTCCTTTTGCATAGCTCTGTGAAATGCTATTGATACAGGGTGACACAAGGCTGTGACCCCACCGTAGAAATAGGGACTCAAAAGAGGAGCAAAAAGGACTTGGACACTCTTAATCTGTGTGGATCAATAGTCAATAGATACATACACCATTAACCATGAAATGGTCTAATTTTAGTAAAATCCCCATTTTTAAGTATCTACTTAGGGATCTAATAATCCACTTCAGGGTATGGGATGGTATTTCCCAACCCCCATCTTCCTCTGGGCAAGTCAAGACTCTACCAAAGATCAGGCTCTAGGGCACAGAACCAAACCGCAGCCTCCCACGCCTCAGGAATTACTCCTTCCCTGTGAAGCCTTCCTTGCTTATCCTTTCCTTTGGGCCACTGGTGGCTCAACAGCCTAGTCTGAACTTTTTCAGAGTAGGAGAGGAAACTACCTCTTACTTCTATAGAAACCTACTAAGTAAGTGCCAGGTACCTCATGTCCATGTCATTCATCTCAGAGTGCCTGAGACTATCAGGGTTGGTGGGCAGAAAATTCAATTAAGCTGATGCTTAATTGTTTCTAGAATCCAATCACGGAAATTCCTGAAATTCATAGATGATTCAATGAGACAATACGGCACACTGGATAAAGCCACGCACTTAAACCTGGGTTCAGATTTAGGCTTTGCCCCTTACTAGCATGGGAGCTTTCAGAAATTCACTTGAAAAGATGAAACAAAATGATGTCATAAAGTACTTAGCTTGGTGATGGTCATTAATCATCATCCATCATCGTGGGCATTGCCATCCTTCACAGCCTTACTCCCATGCCCTCCACACTTGTTGGTCAGGTACCTGGCTGTCAGGAGGCAAGGCACCAGGTGGGGGGTCCTGTAAAGTTTTACCTACAAGGTCTCATGCTGCCACCTCCCACAGGGAGGCAATCCTTTGAGGTAAGGCTAGTTCTCGGCTGTTCTGACATCTGGACTAGAAAATCATGCTAAACAGAGAGGGGACTGGGGATCTTTGTAGTCAGTCCTGGGTTTCCAATTTTTCATCTCAAAACCACTTTTTAAATATGCCCCTCCAGGGACTCTGTTTTGAAGAATTTGCGATTTAAAACAAACCACATTAAGTAAGCACTTCTTTTCCATTGGTTAGTTTTTTTTTTTTACTATCTCTGATGATGAACTTGACATTTATTAGTGTGACACAATTTAGGTATAATTTGGGCCAAAAGGCAGCAAATTAACAACTAAATTGGCTTCTATGGCTTCAACAAGCTTGCCACGTCAGAGGCTGACAAAGCTTATGAATCTCTTCACAGTATTAGGGTCACACCAGAAGTCTGAGAACTCCTAAGATAAAACCTCAAATACCATAAAACAAAGTGAAGTCTGAAGCTCAGGTCAAGGGAGCATGCTAGCCTACCAACATCTTTGGACCCCAGGTCAGGGATAACTAGTCTATTACTTCCACAAGAAATTAAGCTTCATTTCTTTCTGTGATTTCGGTAGCTACCAAGATCTCACATGGGACGAAGAATACTTTTTATGACCCCTCAGGTCACCCAACATCTGACTTCCTTCAGCAGGCCTAAGCTGCTCACCGCACACAGACGTCATTCAAGGGCCTTGGCTCCAGAAGGCCCTAGTAACGGAGGTTTGTGTATCAGACAGCCGACTTGGCCATGAACAGAGATTCTCTCATCCTACAACACCCTGTCTGGTAACATGCGGGCGGTGGCACCTGGAACATCAGCTCGTTGGCTTTGTGCTTGGGGGATGGCTTGTGCCTGGCTGGTAGGAACCATTAGGAATTACTAAATATCCTCCAAAAGTGACAAATAAGAGAAAGGACCAACCATTGAGTAATCTTTAAAAATAGATGCATTTTTTTCTGGAACAAATGACTTGGATGGGGTGGTGTTGAGTACAGCTTTGTTTTAAAAGAAAAGCTATTTGGTAATCCTCAGAAACAAGGCTACTAACGCTGTCATCAGAGGGGAATGAGAGACAACACTTCCATCTGAGGCCAGGTGTGAATCTAAAATTCTACTGTATAACCTTTAATTTAGACCGTTTATACTGGTACTTCTACAACCTCAGTAATTCCCCCAACAACCTCAATAAGATAAATATGACTGATTCTGTTTTATGGATAATAAAATCAAGGTCCAGAGAGGTAAAATACCTTGCCTGAGGCCACACAGCCAGTAAAGCATAGAAATGGGAGGGAGTGAATGTCTGCACTGTCACGAGGAACACTTCTTTCAGGGAATACCAAGTTTCCAACCTGAAGTATATTCCTGTGAAAACCAAAAACCAACCAAAAAAACCCCCCAAAAAAACAAAGAACGAAACCTATTTAGCCCTAACTTAAATGTTATCCTGAAATTTACAACCCTAGACTACTGAGGTGTTGCTTCACACACTGGCACTGGGGTCAAGTGTGTTTATGTAGGCAGTTAGTTTGAGCCATGACAAGTCTAGTGGTAAAGCTGGCTAGGAACCAGGCTACACAAATTCCATCTTCTCTTCATTTGGGATCGTGAACAATCCCCTCTAGGTCTCTAACTACCACCCGTTTCTCAGCAAAATTTTTACAAGTCATCTATATCATTAGTTCTCAAAGTGTGGTCTGGTTCTGGAGTCTGTGAAGCCAAACTCTTTCATAATAATAAGATATTATTTGCCTTTTTCACTTTCATTCTCTCTTAAGTATACAAAAGGAATCTTTCAGAAGTTACAGGATGACAGATTGGGCACCAGACTACAATGCAGAAGCAAATGAGAATCCAGCTGACTACTAAAATAGACATTAAAGAGGAACATCAAAAACATTTCTCAGTTTAACTTTCAGTACCATAAAAATCCACAGCTATAATAATCCACAAAAGCTCTTTGGGGTCCTCAATTTTAAGTGTAAAGTATAAAAATTTAGATCAAGAACTGAGAATTATCAATCTGTTCTGTCTCCAATTCCTCTCCTTTCCTTCTTCTCCAATTCATTTTAGTTAGGGGTCCCCCTTACTCCACCGAATTGCTCAAGGGCACTAGATACTTCCCATCTGCTAAATTCAACCACCAGTTCCCAGTCGTGGTCGACTTGACTTACTGACATCACATGCCACAATGCCACAGCTGATCATTTTCCTCCTGATGCCTTTTCCTATATGGTGCCTTCATTTCTCCCCAATCTCATTGTTGGACAGCGCAGGCCTTAGTCTTCTGACTTCTTGTCTATACCCACTCCAGTACACTAGAAATCGGTAAGTTTGATCTCCCGGTTGGACCCTTCCCCTGCATTCCAGGTTCATCTAACTGCCTACTCTTGATCTGTACTTACCTGGATTCTAACTAGGTGGGCCAAACTTCTTCCCATCAACCTATTCCTCCCAATTGTCTTCCCTATCTCATTTGATGGCCACTAATTCCCAATTGCTTAGGTCAAATTCTTGAAATCATCCTTAATTCCTTTCTCTCAAACCTCACATCCAATCCAGCAAGAAATCCCGTTGGCTCAGACTTTGAAATATATCCCAAATCCAATCCTCACCTTCCCTGTTCCATTGCTTCAGTTTCCATCATCTCTTACCTGGATTACTACAGAGGCTTCCATTCTTACCCTCTATCTACTCCCCTGTAGTTTATTTTTGGCACAGCAGATGAACCAATCCTTTTAAATGATAGGATATCACACAGTTGAAAACACCAGTTGCTTTCCTTCTTATCCCCAAAGAGCCCAAATCTTAACAATGGCCTACAAGGTCAACTCTATTTCACTCTTAGTTACTACTCTCTTTTCCTGCACTCTCCTTGCTCACTCTGTCCAGCTTTCAGATCTTTAAATTGGGTGTTACCTCTGGAATGGTCCTTCCCAGAAATCCTCAAGATTCATTGCCTTCAACTCTAACTTTTGCTCAAAGGCCACCACTGTCAAGAAGACCTACCCTGATCTCTTCTATTTAAAAGCACAACCTCTTTATCCTGTTCTGTCATCCTCTCCTAAGGCCACCCCAGCATTTAGCACTTTTTTCACATGCACTTTTTAATATACTACCTACATGTCTTCCCAGTAGAATGTAAGTTCCACAGCCACAAACACTTTTGTCTGTTTTGTTAACTAGTGTATTGTCTATACCTAAAATGGTGCCTAGTAAACAGTTCCCCAATAAATATATAATTAGCATTTCCAACTCTAAAGCTTGGCAGAGGGAGAGGATGCTGGACTCAGTGTTCTTCCCACCTCAGGCCTCTGAGTTTCTAAGCAGCCAGATATATAGCTCATCTATACCACAACTGATTTGCAGCTTTTGGTCCCACAAGGTTCAGTTTTGGCCCCACAGGCCTTTGCCCAGGACCAAAATTCTAAGTGCCACCTAGGAAAGGGTAGGATAGGCTATTGTTCAATTAACGGTACAGATTTGTTCATTCATTTTGTGACAGCCAGAGCCTGGAACACTTACTAGTAACCATGTTCCTAATCTTCACAAGGTCACCTCTTTCTCCTAGATGGAAGAATCACTCCTATTTAGGTGAAGCTGCCCTGCAATACCGCACAAATCCCAAGTGCAGATGTCCAAATGGGAGCCCTGATTTCAATTAGTTGTGACAACTTCACAATCATAACCCAAATTCATGTCCCTCTTCCAATGACAACCTTCTTCTTCTGCCAGGGCAAACTTGAATTCTAAGAGGACTTTCAAAAACGGAAAGATGAAATGGAAATGGCAAGTGACAGCATGAAATATAATTAAAACGTCGTCTAACCAATCCTTTAGTTTCTAACATAGCATTACCCCAAACCTAGCTTTGGGGACTGCTATTCTCTGACTCGGTGGGTGGCAGACACCTGGAAGGTATTCAGTGTTTGTGGAATGAAGTGATTCACTAGTCATTCACTCCAGAAATACGTTCAATGAGAACATTCCAGATATAACCAGGTATATCGTAGTGTTCAACTCGATATGAACAACTCCACCTAGGATTATTAAAGGTGACAAGCTGAAGGAAGGAAATAAGAACTGACCGAGGTGAAGGACTACTTCAACACCTGGCCAGTTGTCTTGTCAACTCTCCACCATGATGATCCAGGCACTCCTATACCCTCAGAGCTACTTAATTTTGGATTCTACACCTCCTGCCAGTGTGAACAAAATTAGTCCAACTGGTCTCTCTGTCCTGTCTTTCTTCCCATCCAATCTAACTTGTATATACTGGGAGTTTCCTTAGTGCTACAAGAGTTCTGCTCTGATCTTAGGAGGCTCTCAAATCCTACTTGGTCAGGGTCCAATTCCAGGGTCCCATATTTCACCTAATTTCTGATATTATTTTCCTTGCTCACAACTCAGACCAACTGAATTACTCTGCTGTTCCTGGCACACGCCTTTGAATTTTTCACCTCAACCTCTGTCCACTGTTTCCTATTCTGCCAGGTCCCTGTCCTCTCTAGTCTCCACATGTCTACACTCCACATTAACCCATACTAGTCTAGTTCCTCAAATGTGCCAGGCTCCCTCTGGCCTTTGCTGAGGCTAGTCCTTCTATGTGGGATACTAACCCCTGCCCTCAATTCCCCACTCTTGAGTCTGAGCACTATCAACTGAGATGTCAATTTCCCTCAATATCTCTTCTTCACTGGGAAAACAACTAAGATAAATATTGATGAGTATTTCTCACCCTAACTAAGTTGCAGAATTTATGAAGAAGAAGGTTTCTGATTTCATTTCATCCGTTACTCCAGAATCTCACACCGTACTTGACAAATCAAAGCCCACAATTAATCTGTTAAATAAGCAAAAACGTTCACAGAAGAACATTCACAATATATTCTTTGTGATCTCTAAAATGAAGAAATCAACTGATATCTAAAGCGTGGTATATATTACATAATGGACTGTTATATAATCACTGAAATTGTACTTTCAGAGTTTGAGGAATGCTCAGTAGTTTGAGTATAAAGAGCATGAAACCACTCTTACTATAGCAAGATATAAACCATGTAGAAATGGTTGTGGGAGTTAAGAGGGATATGATCAGACACAGTGTTCACTTTCTGAAAAACTGTACCCTGTCTGCATTTTCTACAGCGTGCATTTATTATCTTTTGAGAAAAAGTATTTCTTAAAAACTCAAGATTCAGTTTAAACAAAATCTCCTCTCAGAAAACTCTAGACTTTCCAACTCATACCCAAATAATCCCACATATTTCCTCGTGAAGACTTAGGGGGTAGGGCCAGCAGACGGCATGGCAATTACATCGCTGGATTCCCATATTGCCAACCACGGTTCAAGTCCTGGACTAATGGCTTGAAACTCATGCCAGGTGCATGTGTGTGCGAGCCCAAGAAACTGGGAGGAGAATGGAGGAGAAGGGATTGTGGTCTGGCTATCCCCACTGATTTCTTTCCTTCTCACTGTTGTCTCTCTCTAGCAAGCATACATGCCCTAGGGCAAAAACCTCAAAAAAAAAAAAAAAGACTTAGGGGGATCATTGAAGGTACACCTAGTCTTCTTTACCTCTGCATTCCCTCAAACTCCACTTGTCCAGCCTACGGCCCAGGATGAAGAATCCAGTTGAGTCAGTGCATGCAGGACAAAAAAGGGCACTCACCTAGTTTAAAAACACCCAAGATGCTTAGCCCTGAATTTAAGCAGCACATGTGACCTGGTCCATTCTGGTTTCAAGTTCAAAGGCATCGGGCCGGTCCTGTGGGTTAGCAGCTAACATATCTTTCAAGAGCTGCTTGATCCCCTCAGACATGGAAGTCCTGCGTTTCTGGGGGATGTGCAACTCCATCTTTGGGTTTTCTAGCAGCGCCTCGCCAACAGGGACGATCTCTGTCCCTTGTTTAATATAGGTCCCCAGGAGCTCCTTCTTGGTCTCAGAGTCAATAAAAGTGATTCTTTCTATCATTGCCCAGATGATAATGCCCAGGGCAAAGATGTCTGCCTTAGCTGTGTAGTGTCCCTCCCAGACTTCGGGAGCCATGTAGAAGTCTGAGCCGCAGGCCGAGGACAGCCAGTATTTATTCACATTCACATTTTTGTTGTCTTGATTGCCCTCTTTGCCTCGGTGTGCCAGCCCAGCACAGACCTTGCTTAGTCCAAAGTCTGCCACCTTGAGGATGGGGGTGCCAGATCGCTCTGTGATGAGGATGTTGTCTGGCTTTAGGTCCCTGTGTACGATGTGATTTTTGTGCAGGAAGGCAATGGCGCTCGTGAGCTGTAGCATGAAGCTTTTGTTGGTGGCTGGGTCCGGCCTCCGGGACAGGACGTACTGATTCAGGTCTCCACCTTCACAGAACTCCATAACAAACCATAGATAGCAGGGCTCCTCGGCATAACCCAGGATCCTTTCTCCTAAATCAAAGGAAGACAGGAAATAGCTTGAGTAGGATAGACACACTCATAACACTTTAAGACTAAAGGGATGCAGCACAATGAAGAGTGACCATGGTGGCAACTGTTCCAAAGGGTGCCACACAGCTGGCACCAAGCCAACTCCACATGTAGGCCCAGGATAAGTCAAGGTAGAATGCAGGCATCAGGGACTAGTGTCAAGCATCTGAGGTCAAGCACCTGGGGATGGAAGTAAGATGCCCAGACAGGGGGCCAGAAAGTGATATGGTGGTTAAGGTACTGGACTCCCAGATGGCCAACCATGGTTTGCATCCTGAACCCGGCAGCTTCAAACTCATGCCAGGCGTGTGTGTAGTATGCCCAAAATCCCAAGAAGAATGGCCATCCCACTGGGGGGTGGTGGGGTGCGGTGATTTCTTACTTTCTATCTCTGTCTCTCCTGCAAGTGCATATGCCCTAAAGCAAAGAAATCTCTCTCAAAAAAAGACACCTTGATAGGAACTTAGGTTTACTGCAGGCTGATTGACAACAGCCATTTGCTTCGCTACTTTCTCTAAACAGGCAGTGTCATGTCTCCCACACATACTTCCCAAGGCTGCTGGGAAAGTGAGACAAGGGAAAGCATGTAAGGCCATCAAGGATGTGCTGCTTCTATTATCACTGGTGCTCCACTCCAGGTAAGGACATTCCCTCTTTTCTTCCCCAACTCGTATGATGATTCTTGTTCCTGTATCTATGGTGGTACTATACTCAATCATTTTTTATTTCAGAGGCACATTCCAGGACACCAGTATTTTCTGCTAGCCTACCATATGCCTAGCACAAGTTTGGCACATAACACACCCTGAACTCTATGAAGCTTAGTTTCAAGGAGCTGACAGATTATCTACACAGCAACCGTTACTGGCCATACATCTGCATTAAGGTCAACTTCTGAGTGATGAAAGGAAGGCAGGAGTTGCCAGGTCTGAAGGAGTCAGAAGGGGCAAGACTTGAGCTACCTTTTAAAGGAAAGACAGGAGATCTGCAGAGGAAGGAAGGAGGGAGGGAACTGTAACATGAGAGAAGGCACAGCTTAATGGAACACAGAGACAACGAGCAGAAAGGTGTAAGAAGGTCTGGTGGGAACAGTGGAGTCTGAAGTAGACATATATAGTAGTGTTAAGTAGCGTGAGCTTGAAACTCCAGGAACGCTGGTGACATCAGCCACTGTTCATTAGGAGCCCTACTGCTTGTGCCACTGTGGATGGACCCCCAATATTCTTTTAAAAAGCAACTGATGGCATACCCAGTTCTTACGTGGAGGTCACCCAATGGCTAAAACTGCCCCAAATGCCAAGTAGACAGATTATCTCGTCTTGCTCATGAGTAGGCTGGGCTTGCAAGTGAAGGAACTTTGCCTGGGTGGTCTGGGGCTCACCTCTAACTGAGCGAGGTCCTAAAGAGGAGAATGGTGCATGCACCATTCTACCAAAAACAAGGGCTGTGCCTCCTCAGACAGCCTCTGATAGAAGGTTCCTTTCATTAGCCATTTATGCCATTTTATTATAATGAGAAGCAGTGATCTGGATACTCTGCTAACCTAAATGACCCTGAAATTACCAAGGCACACAGTCTACCAAAGCTAGTGGTTTCAGAGGTCTAGGTTGAGCCAAGATGATTTGACACATAAAACAAACACTTTAGGTCTGGACCACAATCTGACAGGACCTTACTTCCCCTGTAATTATATAATTTATTTGTTTTTATTACTCACAGTCTAAGTAATACAGGTAAAACCAGTTTAGGGCAGATGTTTTTTTTTTTTTTTTTTTTTTTTTTTTTTTTTTTTTTTTTGCCTTGTTTTGTTTTGCTTTTAAATCAGTTACTTCCCCTCTCATAATCCTCTTTCTAGGTCACTGGCTGATGGGCTGAGGCTATCTAAAAACAGTGTAAAATGAAGCAGCCATCTGAAGCCTAAATCAATCTGGACTCTAGAGTAAAGACCCATAAAAAGGAGAGCAAGAAATGCTTTTTGGAGGTACAGCCAGGAAGAAAAAGATTCAAAAGCCATCAATTCCTTCTGCAAAGGCCACATCAGAAAACAGTGAAACTTCTAGTGGGGGAATAAAGGGTGGGGAATGATGATTATTTCATATACAAAGTAGGTAACTATGGTAACTGAAGGGAAAAGAAAACAAGTCTGCAAAACAGACTATAATGCGAGTCCAGATTATAAGACGCCAGGGAGAGGAAAAGTAGGGTGAAAGTGCCCTATGTTACTGAGTGGATGGGATCCTGGGGCTGAGGAGCTTGCTCTGAAGACTGCACTAAACTCGGGAGGGGCTCGGACAGGGCCGTTTGTTGGGAGGAAAACTGTGGACAGGAAGAATAGACACCGTATTAATGTGCATGACAAAATGGGAAACTGGGAAATACAGCTACTTGTCCCAGAGACAAAAGCACTTTTTTGCACAGGCAAGGACATTGGGCTTATTTCACGAGAGGGATGGAGCATGTGTTTTCACCAGGAAGCCCCAACTGTCCACTAGAAAATGGAAGAGGCACGTTAGAATTCTAGTCCTGGGGGGTCTCACAGTAGCACAGTGTAACACCACTGGAGCCAGATGTGGAAGGTTCTGGATTTGTGACCTGGGACATCCCTGAGCATGCAGGGCACTCAGTCCAGGCAGAGATTGGGGTGATCAATCACAGCTTGAAGACCTTCTTAGGGTACCGTCTATCTCCCTCAGGGAAGAGACAAACAAACTTGGAAGAAGAAAAAAAAGGAAATGAAAAACAATTCACTCCTTTCCTTTAGGCTGATTGCCCACCTGGGCTGCTAAGCTGCCTCAGGATGGAGGGAGGAGACAAGCATGGTGCCTGGAACCTGGCAGGAACTTGGTACATTTCTGTGGAAAAGCAAGCCTGGATGAAATAACAAGAAGAGGACAGATACGCAAGCAAGGAATCTGGGTTTAGGTTCCATGTCTGTCCTAGTTTACTGGGTAAATTCTTAGCTCAAAGGAAAACACAGGGAGACAGACATGATGGAAAGACAGCTAGAACCCTGGGCAAGTCCCTGAACCTCTCTTAGTCTTTATAATTCCTCAATCTTCTTACCTATCCAATGATTATTGTGAATTAAGCCACAGATATGAAATATTGGGTCATCAGGAAAGTCATAACACATTTTTACATAGAGAAACAGAAAAATACGTTTCGACTTTTCTGATGACCCAAAATGTTTCATAGAGTATAAGGTGCTTTGGCAGGATCACACACTGACAACCAGTAACATCGTTCCCACTGACTTAAGGACTCTTGGAAATCACCAATTTCAATAATCCCAATGCTACTGGCCACAGCTTTCATATTAAGCAAAAGATGAAATTTAAATCAGAAAATGAAAGTGGAGGATTCCATTTGACATGACGTTTCTTAGGCCACAACAGCTAAAACCCATGTTCTAGCTAAACCAGGCCATTCTTACTGGGGATGACTCCTCTACCTGAAAAGCCCCTCCCTCATTTCCGCAGGTGTAACTGAATCCCAACCTATTGTACACTTGCCCGATTTCCCTCTTCTGACAGATCAAGCCCGAAAGTCTTACACTTTTAGCTTTTTAAAAAAAGAATTATTTATTCATTCATTCATTTTAACTTGACCAGAGAGAGACAGGACTTGAACTGTGGTCAGCCATGTGAGAGTGTCCAGTGACTTAACCACGCCATCTGCTGGTCCCCTCAAACTTTTAGTTTTTATTAAATTATACTAGATATTCTGCAACCCATGGCTTACTATTTCTACTGAATCATGATATATTTTTCTATGCAAAAATGATGACTTTTCCAATGACCTAATACTTAACTACAAGAAATGATGGTGAATATTTTAAGGTGGGGGTTAGATTTCATACTCAGTCTTCCAGCCTTCCCAGTGGGACTCGGTTATTTACCAAGGTGACTACATTGGGAAAGGAAAAATGGCTAAATTTACAGGGACTACGGAACACAGGTTCTGATTATGACAGTAATTCTTTAAGACAAAATGTCACTGTGATCCACCAGTCAGAGTGGGGGCTGACAGAGGTCGGGTGACCAATGAAGTTTTAGCTCAGGTCCATCTCACAGTGGGCCAGTGGGACCAACTGCACACACATTCCTTTCAAAGTTTATTCATTTCTTCCAAGTGAGAAAAAGACAGTGACGGACACTCCCGACAGGGTCCTGACACTGATCCACTCCCAGCCTTAGGCCGGCCCTGGATCACCGGCATGTGTACCTGGTGTACTTAGGGAGGTCTCTGGAGGCAAACCCAGAACCTTCCCACATGGGTCAGCCTCAGTGTTGCATTTTACCGCTGTGCCACCATCTGGCTCTTGTTATTTTTAAAGCTTATTTATTCTAGGAGTCTGAAAAAGAAAGTCAGACAGAGTAGAGGACTAACTATGATAGACTTAAATGTGTCAGGATAATAAGCAGTTCAATAACATGTATCACAAGTCTTAATAATGCTCAATCAATTTGATATAAAAATTTCACTCTAGGAATTTAGTCTAAAAGTACCCTAAAAGACATAAAAACAAACACACAAAAAATCTACCACTAACAACAGAAGCACCTCAAACAGCAAATATACCCATAACTGGTATTCCACATACTATAGTAAAAGAGAAGGACTAGAAACAACTAAATTGTCTAAGAATGAATAATAAACAATTATAGTACTGCCACTTGATTGAATGCTTTATTACATGCTTTGAGGGCATGTTATACTTTAAAACTTTACTTAAATAGAAAGCCCAAAGAGAGGTCAATTAAGTTGTTTTTTTTTTTTGGAGTGGTTTTCGCTATTGGGCACGTGTGCTCACCAGAAAGACAGAGACAGAGATACAGAAAACAAGAAATCACCACCTGAGGGGATGGCCACACCGCAATCCCTTCTCCTACATTCTCCTCTTGGGCAAGCACGCACACGTGCCTGGTGTGAGTTTAAGCCACCGGGTCCAGGACTCAAACTGCCGCCGACTACATGGGAGTCCAGCGACATAGCCATTACACTAACTGCTGGTCCCAAGGTCAATTAAATTTTAATGTGAAGGAAGAAAAGAAGGCAGAAATTATAGTTATGTTTAAGAAAGAATTAGAACCTAGACAAATGAAGGTTGAATACCTTCTGACCATAGCCTTCCCCATTACATTTTTAGAATATTTCCTTATTTCCCAGAAGGTATGTGTACCTGACAGAGACAGAAAGGAAGCACACCTCAATGGTGCCTCCATTTTCTTCCCTTTGTTTCTCCATTCTGTCAGGATTCTGGGTGTCTCGCACATGTTTTTCAACTGTGGTCAGCTACATGAGATCTGGCTCCCCAAGCACAGGGTTTGTCTACTGTGCTACAGGGTGGCCCCATTCCTGTTTTTGACTTGAATATTGAAATATTTTAAAGAACTGGCTCAGCTAAAGTTCAAGCCTGAGAGGCTGAAGATAAGGACCCACCCTGGCAAGTCTTCCCAAAGAAAAATGAGTATACAGACCAAGCCCCCGGTCCCTGTCTCAATGATTTGGAGGTGTGTTATGTCACTGTAAAGAGCTGAGTACATGTCAACTACACAGGGTTGTGTCCAAAGTATTTTCTGAGATGGTCAAATAAATATAAGTGGCTGCCAAGTCAAGATACCATGTCCTACAGTCACCAGGAAGGAGCCCACAGGCCTAGTACAAAGGACAAGGGCTGTGGAGCCAGCCAGACTGTGGGCTGGCTTTCACTTCTACTTACATGGCTCTATGACCCTGCACAAACTTCTTAAGATCCTAAGAATCTGTTTCATTTTCCATAAATTGGGGAAAAATACCTCCATGGCTGGGCTGTTGTCATGCTTACATGTGATACATGAAGCACTGTGCAGGGTACCTGGACCACTGGCAACCACCCAATACCACTGTAAGGCACAGAAACTGGAAAGAGTATATGAATGTAAATCTGGACCCGACCTCCCCATCCCCTGCTTCACTAGTGTCATACTGGACAAGTGACCTGACCTTAATGGATCTTGAGGGTCTCACCTCTAAGACCGGGTTACAAAGATTCCAACTTCAGTGGAGAGGATTACATGAGAGGAGTGTGGAAATTTAGCTATTACTACATGGAAGGCTACAGGGATCTTGTTAAAATACAGATTCTACCAGTCAAACAGGGAGAGGGGGTCCCCACGCTAGTCTGGGGTCAAGTATTTCTCTCCACATCCAATGAGCCTGGCCACATACCTAAACCTCAGTTTTTGCCAGGGTCATTTCTGATTTACCCTTTTACAACCCAATCCTTCGCCCCTAACATTTTCTACAGTCCTAGTTGCTGGTTCCCTGGAGCACCTTCCACAGGCTGTGGTGAAGTAACATGTTATACTGTAACCAGTGCCTTTATTAGACTGGGCACTCATGGTGGAATGGAATCAAGTCTCTGGGTTTCCCCAGGGTAAACCTCCCCCCCCCACACATGCAGGTGTTCAATAATGGGGTGAAATAAATCAAGATAAGAATCCTTGAGTTGGGGGACCAGTAGATGGTGTAATCGTTATACTGCTGGAATTCCATGTAGTGAACAGGTCCAAGTCCCAGACCTGGCGGCTTAAAACCCACATCAGCTGCATGTGCATGTGCATGTGCATGCATACCCAAAATCCTGAGAGGAGAATGGGGAAGGGACTGTGGCATGGCCATCTGCTCTGGGGATGATTTCTTGTTTTCTGTCTCCCCAGCAAGCACACACATCGTATAGCAAAATATCTCTTAAAAAAAAAAATCGTGAGTTGAAAAGGCTTAAAAAAGAGGAAGATCATGGGAAGCAGTTGTAGGGTAAGCAGAATATGTAAATCAAAGACAACTAGGTTGGGATCCAGAATTTTTGAGTCACTAGGAGAGTAGCTATCCCTAAGGATACCAAAGTTTGAATTCATAGTGAAAATGAATTTAAGACTTTACTAAAAAGCTGAGTTCTACTTCACAGTTTAGTTTACAATATAAAGAGCCTTACCCAAAGCAACCCCAATTAATCAAAACTCTTAATTAAGTAAGGGCTGTTTCTATCTTCTGGGGCTGGTACCTAAAATCCCCAATGCATAGACTAGGAAGGTAACTGATCGGCAGCATGAGAAATCTACATGGTTGCCCCAAGACATTCAAGAGTAGACTAGAAAGCAGGTAGAGTCCCTGGTGGCTGGCACATGAAGGAGTTAGCAGAAATCACTATTGCCATAGTACTAATGAATACGTAATTAAAAATAAATAGTAGCCATTAGTTTCTGAGTAATATAAGATTATGGCCATTTACAACCAAGGAAAACAGAACTCAAAGAGCTTAAGCCACCTGTCCCAACAGTGCCCCATAGCGGTTAAGAAAACAGCCTTAAGATTCAAATTTGAATGCCTGGGCTTGAAACTAGGCTGTTATTTACTTAGCTTTTATATGGGATAATTTCATTACCTTCTATGCCTCAGTTCCCTCACCTGTAAAATAATCAAGTACTGACTTCAAAAGATGGTTAAGGGAACCAGCAGTTAGCGTAATGGCTATGTCACTGGACTCGCACGTAGTCGACCGTGGTTCATGTGTGCGTGCGTGCCCAAGATCCCGAGAGGAGAATGGAGGAGAAGGGATTGAGGCGTGGCCATCCCCCCTGGGGGGTGATTTCTCGCTTTCTGTCTCTCTGTCTCTCTCTGTCTGTCTGGCGAGCGCACGCGCTCTATAGCGAAAATCTCTCCAAAAAAAAAAAAAAAAAAAGAAAGGTGGTTAAGTGAATGCATTAATACGTATAAAGCCTTTAAACGGCACCTAGCATATGGCAATTGGCAAGTTTAACTTCTATTTACAGGGAGAAACTGGGACTAAAACCTTGACTCCAAGTCCAGTGTTCTATTATATCTTGTTTAATACAAAGGGCCCTAATGCCACTTTCACCAATGTCCAAAATGACAAGCCAAAGATCGCCATCCAGCTCTCTGCCTCTTTACCCCAGGGGGCCCTCTATAAACTGAGACACAAGCTCCAGTAGAGAACTCGAGAGCTGGGATAGGGGGCCCTGCACTCCTCTCAACCCGAAGGTTTCCCGAGGTACTCGGCAGGCTGGAGAGTTTTCGGGATAATGACCAATCTATTCCTGACACCCCGGTCTCCCCACACTAGTTCCTCCCTCCACTACCTTTCCCTGCTTCCCTACACCTCTTACTAAAACTCCCAGAGAGGACCTCTATTGTTTTCTAGACTGCCACCATTCGTGACCTACATTGTTCTCATCTGGGCATTTGTCCTCTGCATACCTCAAGAAGAAACTGCCCACAGCCTCTTCCTCAGTAGCCTGCTCAGAGGCCACATGGCAAAGGTGTGCAAGAAAGACTACTCGTCAAGGACCAAGTCTCATCCTTATCCTAAGCCACCTGAAGGCAGTAAACTTGGACTGGCAGAGCAGAACCAGCATCTTTTTTTTTTTTTTTTTAAAAAAAAAAAAGAGATTTTTGTAATAGGGTGTGAACACTTGCTAAAGAGACCGAGAGAAATCATCCCTCAGAGGGATGACCATGCGGCAATCCCTTCTCCTCCACTCTCCTCTCGGGATTTTGGGCACGCACGCACATGCGCCCAGTGTGTTTCAAGCCTCTAGGTCTGGGACTCAAACTGTGGTAGGCCATGTGGGAGTCCAGTGACATAACCATTCCACCACCTGCTGATCCCCAGAACTAGCACCTTACCAAACTGGGGACAAGCTAGACTCCCAGCTTTTCCAAACTTCTAATTATCCATTTTTATAGGCCGTGAGAATTTGTACTTTTTTGTCCTTACTTTTCATTTGTCAGAAGAATCAGTGTGTGTTAGTGAGAGCAACAGAATTTGATTTGACAATGGTCAGGCTTGCCTGCTCTCTAAGTGGCCATCATCTTGAACTTTGTTTTAGGTGCATTCAGGACAGAGTTTTCAAAAATGGAAAACAGGATAAAAGCAAACTGCTGATGCCTTCACTCTTTGTATGTGAAAAGTACTAGATTGTCTGAAAAGTACTAGATTGTTGGAAAAGTCATGACACCTTTTTTGCATAGAAAAATACCACAAAGTTAAACAGAAACACTGGCACCAACCCATCAACCAAATACCCCACAGGGCTGGGTGGTTGGTTTGAGCACTGGCTAACTCATTTTGGACAAGTCCTGTCCCTTTTCTGGGCTTCATTTCCTTCCTTGTGAAACACAAGGCCAGGTCAAGACCTCTCCAGATCGTCTGTTGCTTCTGGTCAACATCATGCTCCTGGGTAGGTCTTGTCTGTACTCAGAAAGGACATAATACATTGATGCCTATCAGACAAGAACAGCTAAGCCCAAGAACAGCACGTCAACAAGTTTTTCTTTGATATTGGATTATTTATAAACCAAACATTGGGTCATGGGAAAAGTCATGACGTATTTTTCTATGCAAAAATGTGTCATGACTTTTCCCACAACCCAATGGTTTCTGGAGACTACAGACATGCCTTCATGTATTCGCTAGGGAGTTGAGGTGGAAGGGGAGAAAAACACCCACTCTGTAGGCCCAACAGTGAAAATTTCACTTTGTCTCTTCGCTTCCTCAGCAGACTCAGGTGCCCCTCTTTCAAGCCCACCTCTGAGCTGCCAATTCCTGACTTTTCCTCTTAATTCCAAACAAAACTCTGTACAAAGACCTTGCTAATGAGCCAATTTGCCCTTTCCTCCTGGGGGCATGATTAGCCTAAGTCTTCTAGTTCTCAACTTTTAAAATGTACTGGGCCCTGGAAAAGTCATGAAGCATTTTTGCATAGAAAAATACACGACTTTTCCAATGACCCAATAAGCTCTTTGAAGAGTTCCACCTGCCCCCATGCCACAATTAGGGATTCAATAAAAATACAAGCTGTTGCTTCAGTTGAGACTTCGGGCCAGATGAATCCTTTTTGTTCTCTTCCAAAATCATTCTAAGTTATAGAAGACTGGACAAAGGGTGACTGCAAAGGACTTTTTGGTTTAATAAGAGCCAGACCAGGTTCTCTCTAGGGCTTGCTCCAGCTCTAACTTCATGGGATGGTATTAGCATGCTGTGAACTGGGGGCCCCAGGCCAAGTCAAGACAGCCACATTTTGGAAGCTAGAGTCAGGAAAATTAATATGGAGTAACTTGGGTCTTTTTCTCATCTTTAATGTTAACAAGTCAGCCAACATGCCATTTCATAAGCAGAGACCACGCATTTGCTTCACTACCTCCTAACCCAGATCATAGAGGTTCAAATGTTGATATTTTTGAAGACTCCAAACAACTGAAAAGTACATACTAAGTAAGTGGCCTAGAGAAAAATATTTCATTTCTCTAAGTCTCTAGTCTTAGTTCACAGAGAATGAAAATAGCAATTTTTGTCAACTTGGTATTGCTGACAGCATTAAGAAACACAATGTATGGGACCAGTAGTTAGCGTAATGGCTATGTCTCTGGACTCCCACGTAGCAACTGTGGTTCACATCCCGGACCTGGTGGCTTAAAACTCACGCCGGGCACGTGTGCGTGCGTGCCCAAGATCCCGAGAGGAGAATGGAGAAGGGATTGCGGCGTGACCATCCCCCCTGGGGGTGATTTCTCGCTTTCTGTCTCTCTATCTCTCTCTCTGTCTGGCGAGCGCACGTGCCCTATAGCGAAAGCCTCTCCAAAAAAAAAAAAAAAAAAAAAAAAAAAGAAACACAATGTCTTGGGACCAGCAGTTAGCACAGTGGCTATGTCGCTGGACTTCCATGTAAACAACCACGGTTTGAGTACCGGACTTGGTGGCTTAAACTCACGCTGGGCACGTGTGTATGCATGCCCAAGATCCTGAGAGGAGAATGGAGGAGAAGGGATTGCGGCGTGGCCATCCTCCCTGGGGGGTGATTTCTCGCTTTCTCTCTCTCTCTGTCTCTGTCTGGCGAGCGCATGTGCCCTATAGCAAAAAAAACTCTCCAAAAAAAAAAAAAAAGCTTCCATGGTCAAATAAGTTTGAGAAACTTAAACAAGAGCAATGTAAATGAATCTTGAAGGAGGTGTTGGTGGAAAAAGATTCAAAATGTGGCCTGATTTTATTGAGGCAAGTGAATTCCTCCTTATCTGGTCATTTATTGATATTCCCAGTCTTGACCTAGATACCCCTATCTTACGGATAAAGATAATATGTTCCTCACAGATTCTCAATAACTCATCCCACGTCTCCTGCAGTCAGTCCAGATCAAGCCAGTACTGAACTTTATTCCAATCCCAAAGTCCACAGTCTTACCCATTATACCATGCTGACATTGTTTAAGGTGAAGTTTTGATGAATTCTAGGTGTAAGAAAAGTTTAGAGTATTAACATGCTGGGGGAGTAAGCAAGGACTTCAAATGAACGTTGAAGATTCAAGATTGCCATCAATACACTGAGAGTAGATGGAGAACATTTTGCAAAGCAAATCTTCAAATTCTGAGGCAGTCTAGTCCAGACCACTCATTAATCACAGAAGGTGAGAGTCACTCTGACAAGGGAAGGACTTAAAAGTAGGTGATGAGGGCGCCGAGTGTTTGTGCAGCGATAAAGCAGGATGCACTGTGAGGCTGATCCACTGGGAAGGTGCTGGTTTCGCATCCAGAAATCTCCTATGTGCCCGTGATCAAGGGCTGACTGGGAGCGGATCAAGGCACAGGTGCTATCTGGGTCTCTTACAGAAGAAATAAAACACACACACAACAAACTCCCATAATACCCGTAAGATAACAATCTCTTGGGAATTCTTTTCAAAACAAAAACTTTCACCCTGGGGAGAAGGTGGGCTTTTCAGAATGGATTAAACAGGGATGGGCACAAAGACAGAAGTCTAGTGTGGAAAAAGGACCCCAGGTGATACTAATTCCGCCCTTGGACCCCCCTGTCAAACAACTGACTTAAACTGGGACAAGCTGTTCTCTTGGGAAAGGTTTTGGTATCTAAAAGTTGGGCAAAAGCAGCAAACAAGATTTTAGGGGACTGCTCTATTCTGACTGCCCCATTCTTAAAGGTTCATCCTCGGGGTAGACAGGGCAGCATTACCCATTTCAACGCATCTAGAACTTGAACCAGGACAAATCTGGGTTCACATCACTTAAGCTATGAGAAGTATACGGAAACCAAGAGTACAATCCGGCTTCCCTTACAAGCTGATTAACCTTGATCGAGTTATATTTGTTTACTTCTAAGCCTTAGTTTCTCTATTAATAGAAAGGGGACAGAATTTACTTCGAAAGTTATTACCTAAAATCACTCTTCAGTGCTCAGACCATAGCTGGGACTCAGATTAGTAACTGTTTCTCTGGATTCTCCTCCCTTCTAGTTCACTACCTCTCTCCTCTCTGAACAGATTCTTAGCTACCTGAGAAATCTGAATAAGGCTGAACACATACAGACTCTAAATGCAGTTAAAACCCTGTAGACAGGATTTTCTGTTTTCCCAAATCCCCTTGTCTCAATGAGCCCCATTTTCCTGTAAGTAAAACCACTTTCCAGTCAATTTCACAGGTTAAGAAAAAGATTTTAAAGTGGGAAAGATACTGTTCTGTTGTGTGACAGCTCTAGGCCCACCTATAGGGGTTAACAGTCTGCATGCCCCAGAATACTAAACCAGAAAACTCTCCCTCCCTTTGCTTGACTGCCTTGGGCTGAAGGCTGCCTGGGGGGGATCTCAGAGAAAACAAATTAGGAAGCAAGGGTTTGGGGGGGGATGGAAGAGGAGGGTGTCAGGCAACTTTGAATCAGTAAGAAAGAGGGTGTGGGTGGGTCCAGTAAAGTTTATTTTTTCTTTTTGTTTGTTTTGGGGGCCAAAGAGAGGCAGCCGGAGTAGGGGAAGCTAGGCAGTTCCCCTACCAACTCTAGACCCAGCCCCCAACACCCACCAATCCATCTTAAAACTGCTAGATGTTTAATAATGATGGTTTGCACTTAACTGAGTACTTACTAAGATAATGGTTAGCACTTAAATGAGCTCTTGTTAAGAAAATGCCAGTTAACGTTTGCGCCAAGAACTAATCAGGGTCAGAAAAGACGAAGGGCCCCTAAAGTCTGGACCCAGGAAAGGAGGGTGTGTCTGGACCCAGGATGACAGGACCAGGATCCGGGCCTAGGAGCTCCACGGACAGTTTGTGCCTGGCGGTCCAGGGAGTATGGGGTGCTCAGGCCCAGCGCGGGCGACCCCGGCCGCGCGGTGCTCCTACCTTTGAGCGAGGTCTCCACCAGGCGCAGGTAGAGCTGAGAGTTCTTGTTGCCGTGACTCATTCGCTGGGCTAGCCCGTTGCGCTGCAGGACACATTCCTCAAACTGCACGACGTTCTGGTGGCGCCGCTTTAGGCTGGTCAGGGCCCAGAATTCAGCCAGCGCCAGCTCCACGTTCTCCGGGGCGTCGCAGCGGATCTTCTTGACCGCCACCCGGGCCCCGCTGCGCCCGGCCACTGCCTCGTAAACCACGCCGTAGCTGCCGCGCCCGATCTCGGCCAATAGGCTGTAGCGCGGCCGCGCCGACCCGCCGCCGCCCTCCGGTCGCCGCCGCGCTAGGTAGGCCTCGCCCGGGGCCTCGGCCGCCACCGGATCCATGGCCTGGGCCGCCGCCGCCGGCCTCAGCTTCGCGCTGGGCGCCCGCGGCACTGGGCTTCGCCTTTTCCGCTCCAGGCTTTGTGTACCTCTGCGGGCGCCGTCCTCCTCCCCCGTTTCCATGGCTGCGGGCGGCGAGGGGAGCAGCAACGGCGCTGCCCGGGTTCCCCCTGCCTCATCCCTCCGTCCGGCCCCGGGACTCGGAGGAGCGGGACCTTGGATTGTGACCTACGGGCGAAAGAATTGGTTAAACTACCAAGTCGAAGAGGGGAGGCAAGGAGCTCTGGCCGCGGCGCGTCCCACCACCTCCTCCTCTGCCCGACACGGCCCCTTTAAGACGGAAGCCGCCGTCTCAGATTGAAGGGGGAAGGGAGGGGAAAGCGGGAAAGACGGAACCACATTATAGTGGCTCAGAGGGGGAGCCAGAAAGAAAAGCAAAAATCTCTCCGCTTTCCCAGTTAATTTACGTATGCGAACAGAGAAAACAAGAACAAACAGGCTCCCCGATTAAGAAAACTGTCTCACGAGGAAATTCAAACTGTTGAAATCTTTTTCCTTGATTGGCCCCTTCTGACACCCACCTCCTTGCGTCTCATCTTGAGTTCTCCCGGGTGTAAACAGTCCATTGAATTAAGCGCTCCAGAGCCCAGCGGACCGACCCAAGTCCCCAAAGGCCGCGGGTGGAGGGCCAGGTTTAAAAGTTTAGCTTCTCTGAGCGCTGTAAGCCGAGGACCCCATTGCCCAGCCCAAGCGCCGAGGGAGCGCGGGTAGTTCCGACGTCCGCGTCTGCCTTTCCCCCGCGGACTGCGCCCTTACCTGGCTGGCGCCCCTCCACTTCCGGGCGGTCCGTTTTCCCCCTAAAGTCCCGGCCTGGGGATGGTCTGTTCCGGACCCGGGCTGCCTCCGGGACCGGGCGGCGCGGGAGGAGGCGGCCCGTGTCGGGCGTGTGCTGGATCCTGCTGCTGTGCCGGTGATGGCAGCGGCGCTCGCGGGGGAGGCCCAGGCTTCTAGGCTCCCGTGGCTCTCCACGTGTTCGCGCCAGCTGAGCCCTTTACATAACCTCTTTATATAAGCTGCACCTCCCGCCGGCGCTCGGGCCAGCGGAGACTCCTGGTGGCCCATCCCCCGGGAGGCCAGCCGAGTACTGCGCCGCCGGGGTCCTGCCAAGGTCGACAGAGCAGCCGCAGCCGGCGCACCAGGCACGCCGCGCCGGGGCCCAATCACCGGCGAGAACACCCAACCTACAAAAAATAGGCGCCAAATTCCCGCGATCCGCTGCGGCCTCCCGGGTCTCTGCTGCTGCCTGCGCACCTCTACCTCTTGTCGTCTGATCTGTGTTTAGACCACAGCACGCAGTAGGAGCCTATAAATACTGATTGGATGATTGGATTACTCGGTTTGATTGATTCATAGCTCGGGCCTGGGAACCGCACAGAGTGGATTCGAATTTCGACCCTCTCTGGTACTAGCCCAGTGATCTTGAGGAAATCATTGCTCCAGCCTAATGTTCCGTTTTCCCTGCAAAATATGTAGAATAAGTTTTAATTCCTAGGAGTGATGGCACCAAATTTTTTATAAAAGTCACCTACCTCACACTGTGTACACATATTGGCTAGTTGGGTTCCTGGCATAGTTAATGCTCAAACTAAAGCTCCACTTAGGCATGGATTTTAAAATATTTTGTTCATTGCCTTGTACCCGAATGCCTAGGAGCTCCCCAGTATTTGGTAACTGGATCTACAGATACTCCTCAAACACCTTTAATATAGTAGGCACCATTTTAAGTCGCCAGGGGGAAGAGTAGTGAACAAGACAAGTTTAGGTTCTGTGCTCCTGGAGGAGACAAACCACATCAGCCTTAGGTCTTTGTTTCTCATCTGGAAGTTGGGTACAACAGTTGGAGGACTCACAAAGGTTACACAGTTAAAGCACTTAAAACAGGACAGGGTCTTGCACACAATAAATGCCAAGTGTTATTAAATAAATGCACAGGATAATTTTTGTCAGTGTGATAGAGAAAAAGAGTGCCTGGGAATTGGGGACATGCCATTATTGATAGTGTGGTCACTGAAAGCCTCTCTGTAACGTTCTTAGGGATGGAAGTTCATATTTAGACAAATTGTGAGAATAGTAAAGAGTTGTGTATTTTTCTATCATAATAACAAATGGTTCCATTTCGCTACATTAGCAATCATAATCTCTCATGCCTATGTATATGCATATGTATTACATATAATATGTATATATCCCTGTTCTCTTTTCTTTTTTTTTTTTTTTTTCTTTTTTTTTGAGAGGTTTTTGCTATAGGGTGCGTGCACTCGCTGGAAAGACAGAGACAGAGAGACACAAAGCGAGAAATACCCCCTCGGGAGGATGGTCATGCCGCAATCCCTTCTCCTCCATTCATATCACGGGATCTTGGGCACACACACGCGCCTGGCGTGAGTTTAAGCCACCAGGTCCGGGACTTGAACGGTGGTCAATTACATGGAAGTCCAGCAACATAGCCATTATGCTAACTGCTGGTCCCTCTTATTTTCTCACATACTGCTCCTTTATCCCTAAATATGTCTGTATCCCCTAAGAAAAAGACATTTTCTTGCATAATCTCAGCATGATGATCAAAATTAGAAATTTCAACAGTGGTGCAATTCTTTTATTTACTAATGCATCATCCACGTTTACATTTTGCCACTTGTCCCAATAATGTTCTTTTTTTTTTTTTTTTTTTTTTTTGAGAGGTTTTTCGCTATAGGGCGCGTGCGCTCGCCAGACAGACAGAGAGAGACATAGAGACAGAAAGCGAGAAATCACCCCCCAGGGGGGGTGGTCACGCCGCAATCCCTTCTCCTCCATTCTCCTCTCGGGATCTTGGGCACGCACGCACACGCGCCCGGCGTGAGTTGTAAGCCACCGGGTCCGAGACGCGAACCGCGGTCGACTACGTGGGAGTCCAGCGACATAGCCATTACGCTAACTGCTGGTTCCCCCAATAATGTTCTTTATAGCTATTCCACAGGATCCAGTTCAGGATCACATGTTGCATTTAGTTGTCATGTCTCTTTCCTTTAATGGGGAAAGATACTCTTTGTCTTTCATGATCTTGACTTTCTTGAAGAGTACTGAGAAGGTTTTTTTTTGTAGGCTGTCCCTAAATTTTGATGTGTCTGATATTTTTCTCATGATTACATTGAGAGTATGCTTTTTAAAAAACAAGAATACAGCAGTTCCCCCTTAGCCCCAATGTGAGTTACCTGTAGTCAACCAAGATCCAAAAATAAATGAGTATAGTAAAATAAGGTATTTTGAGAGACCCTTCAAATAACTTGGGTTACAGTACAATGTACCGTAATTAATTATTACTATTGTCAATCTCTTACTGTACCTAATTTATAAATGAACCTTTATCATAGTATTTATGTATAGGAAAAATACAGTGTACACAGACTTCAGTACTATCCATGACTTCAGCATCTACTGGGGACCTTAGAATGTATGCCCCATGGATAAAAGAGGGGTCTACTGATTACTGAAAAGAAGTGTCAGGGCCAGCAGGGGATGTGGTGGTTAAAGTGCTGGATTCCCACATGGCTGACTGCAGTCATACATGTCAAGCCACTCCCAGTGGCTTGAAGATCACAACAAATAAATGAATAAATAGACAAACAAATGAACGTTAAAAAGAAAAAAAGCATCAGTACCTCCTATCAGGAGATGCATTATGTTTGTCCCATGGTTGGTAATGTTAATGTCTATCACTTGGTTGAGTTGGTGTCTGCCAAAGTAGTCTATCAAAAAGTTACATTTTTTTCCCTTTGTAACTATTATGTATCCTGTGGAAAGATATTTTGAAATTGTTTAAATATCTTGTTATTCATCAGACACCCACCCAGTGGGTTTAGAATTCATTGATGATTCTTGCTTGAAACATTATTATAATGGCTGTAAAATGATGATTGGAAGGCTTTTGTATTCGTTTATGAGGGCAGCTGTAACTAACTGGGTGGCTTATGCAACAGAAATTTATTCTCTAATGTCTGTCATTTGGAATTAGGGCCCATCCTGATGACCTTATTTTAACACACACCTACCTGTTTAAAGACTTTATCTCCAAATAAGGTCACTCACATCCTTTTTTTTTTTTTTTAAGTTTATTTCTTTCATAATTGAGAGACACAATGAGAAAGAGACAGAAAAAGGAGAGAGCATCCCAAACAGGGTCTTCATAATGTGATCTACCTCTGCCCCTGCCAGCGCCAGATCATGGGCACACACTGACCCCCTGGTTTTGCAGAAGGCCTCCAGCATTGCAGCGCGTACATAGGGAAGTCTCTGGAAGCAAACCCAGAACTTTCCCATGTGAGGCAACCTCACAGAGTGTAGTGTTTTATGGCTGTACATTGTCTGGCACCCTTTAAAAATTTTTTTTTGAATTTTTAAAGAATTATTTAATTTTAATTTTATTCATTGTCGTTATTTATTATTATTATTTTTTAAGTTAACCAGAGAGAGAGAGAGAAGGAAAGTGAGAAAGCAAGCTGCCAGGTCTGGGACTTGAACTGTTGTTAGCCATGTGGGAGTCCAGCTGCCCTAACCATCGCCACCTGCTGGCCCCTTTTAAGTTTACTTTTATTTTTTATTGTAGGTCATGTGCACTTGTCAGAGAGAGACAGATAGCGAAAATGAGAAATCACACCCCAAGTAGATGGCCACACCAACAGTCCCTTATCTTCCGTTTTCCTCTCATGATTTTGGACACGCCCACACACATGCCTGGCATACTTTCCAAGCTGCTGTGTCAGAGACTCAAACTGTACAGTCAGCCGTGTGGGATCCAGTGCCTTAAATGCCATGCCACCTGGCTGGCCCTCCATTTTTTTTTAAACTCTTCCTTCTTTTCATGATAGATACAGAGAGACAAGCACCTCAACAGGGTCTCTCACTGTGATTCTCTCCCCTGCCTTCTCAGCCAGCTACGGTCACATCATGTGGTGTGTCCAGGTCAACCTGGGAACTGACCTCTGATCTTCCTGATGGCCTGCAGCATTGCAGAGCGTTAGACTACTGCTGCACTACCAAACTGGGCCCCAATATGGTCACATTCAAAGGTCCTGGGCGTTGACATGAATTCTGGAAGACACAATTCAGTCCCTAATAACCTTTTTGGAATATGACATTTGACCTAAGACCTGAATGTCAGGAAGTCACCTACATTAAAACTAGTGGAGGGACCAGCAGTTAGCATAATGGCTATGTCGCTGGACTCCCATGTAGTCGACCGCGGTTCGCGTCCCGGACCTGGTGGCTTAAAAACTCAACGCCGGGCGCGTGTGTGTGCGTGCCCAAGATCCCGAGAGGAGAATGGAGGAGAAGGGATTGCGGCGTGGCCATCCCCCCTGGGGGGTGATTTCTCGCTTTCTGTCTCTCTGTCTCTCTCTGTCTGTCTGACGAGTGCACGCGCCCTAAAGCAAAAACCTCTCCAAAAAAAAAGAAAAAACTAGTGGAAAAGCATTCCAGAAAGAGGGAACAGTAAGTAGAAAAGTTGTGGATGGGAACAAGCCTTTTTTTTTTTTTTTAAGGTTTTTGCTGTAGGGTGCATGCATTCGCTAGAGACAGTGAGAGGGAAAGTGAGATGTTAAACTTTGCCATTTAATGAGTATAAAATGGTGCAGCCACTTTGGAAAAAAAATAACTTAGCAATTTCTTATAAGATTCAATATGTATGTATGTGTGTGTGTATATATATATATATACATTTGAAACCATAAAAAAAAAAAAAGATTCAATATGGTGGGACCAACAGTTGATGTAATGGCTGTGTCACTGGACTCCCATGTAATTGACTGCAGTTCGAGTCCCCGACCCAGTGGCTTAAACTCACACTGGGCATGTGTGCATGCGTGCCCAAGATCCAGAGAGGAGAATGGAGGAAAAGGGATTGCAGTGTGGCCATTCCCCCTTGGGGGTGATTTCTCTCTCTCTGTCTTTCTGTCTCTCTCTGACTTTCTGGCTAGGCATGCACCCTATAGTAAAAACCTCCCCCCCAACAAAAAGATTCAATATGCATCTTCCCTATGGCCCAGAAATTCCACATCTAGGTGTTTACTCAAGGCAAATGAAAACTTATTCACATGTAAACTTATGTAGAAATGTTCAGAGTGGCTTTTCCAATGAGCATCCCAAACTGGAATGTACTCCAAAGTTTGCCAACAAATGAATAGATAAACAAATTCTGGTATTCCCATACAGCGAAATGCTACTCAGGAGAAAATAAGGAATAAAATATTGGTACAACAGCATGAATGAATCAAAATAATTATGCCAAGTGAAAGAAACAGGCACAGGAGAGTACCTACTGGATGAGTTTAGATACGGTTTCTGAAAATGCAAACCAATTTAGAGTGACAGAAAGCAGATCAGTAGTTGTGGTGGGGAGGAAAGAATGGAAAAGACAGGGACGCGAGGAAACTTTGGGGTGATCGATATGTTCATTATCTTGACTCTGGTGATAGTTTCAAAGGAGTAATACATTAAAACCCTTGCAGTTGTTGACATTAAATTAGGTGCAGTTTATGTACATCTATTTTACAGTTTCACCTCAGTAATGCTGCAAGAAAATGAGGGAGTAAAGAGTACATACTGTATGATTCCGTTAATGTCAAGTTTAGCAACAATGGCTTGTGATGGCAAAAATCAGTGATTGTCTCTAGGGTAGGAATTGTCTGCTATGGGACACAAAGGAATTTTTGGATGGAATTTTATTCTATGTGAATTATACCACAATAAATATCAATTAAAAGATGAAAATTGTATCCAAACCCTGGAGCCACATACACTTGTGTCTCTGCTTAGAGATTTCTTTTTTTTTTTTAAAGGGGTTTCGGCCTTAGGGTACGTACTCTCGTAGGAGAGAGAAAGACATAGAAAGTGAAAAATCAACACCTTCTCCCCCCGTGGCAGGAGGATGGCCATACAATAATCCCTTCTCCTCCTGGGATCTTGGGCACACATGCACACATGCTTGGTGTGATTTTTCAAGCCACTGGGTTTGGGACTTGAACAGTGGTTGGCTATGTGGGAGTCCAGCAGCAAAACCACTATGCCATCTGTTGGCCCTGAGGTTTCTGAGGACAAAAGACTGCACTGTGCAGCCTGACCCCAATCCCACCCTCGCTGGCTCCAGAGGTCGGGTAAGGCCAGTGGAGCCTCTGCCACACTAGTGTCCCCACCTGAATTGTGAGACAGATTGGATCTGAAGTTCTGGGAGTACCACAAGGAGTGTGAATCCCTTTGTATGCTGTTAGAGGACAGACTCTGGGACAAATCATTGAGGGCTTGACCAACCTTTTTAGTCTTTAAGTTTTGCTTGAATTTTGGAAGTAACCTGTACTTCTTATTGTGACTAGTTTATTGAAATTTCTATTTGCCAGGTACAGGGATTAACAAGGAATTCTTATGACAGTTCTGTGCAGTAGTTCTTAGGATTAGGCCCATTTTATAGGTGGGGAAACTTGAGGGCCATGCTTACACAGGTTGGAAGGCACTAGACTCTTCAACTCCCTAACCCAGCTCAGCCCCTCCCCAAGGTAAGCAGTACAGACATCAACAACAAACCCTTTTCTATACCTTTCTCTATTGGTAAGACAAAACTGTCTCTATATCCCTCGTGCCAGACAAGTGATTTGAAAATACTCTCCAAATGAATGTGGTTACACCACAGACTCTTCTCCATTTCTCCATTCTGTTGGTAGTTGTCACACACACACACACACACACACACACACACACACACCTGGCATGTTTTACTAGAAATTGGGGCTGAGATTCGAGAAGTGGTTGGTCACGTGGGTCCAGCCCCCTTAACCACTAGGCCACAGGCAAACCTGGTGCTCAGTATTTACTGGTAGAAGAAGTAAGGAAAAGGGAAGAGCAGCATGAGGTTATGGACACAGAAGGAAGCCCTGTATCTACTGAGTGCCTATTTATGGTGTGCAGAGACCACGTGGAGTGTCAGCCCTCTGCTGTGCCTCTACACACAAAAAACCACTCAGGTATTCAGATATTGGCTGAATAAGGCAATGGCTACAATAATCATAAAAAAAAATAAAATAAAATTCATTTTGTTTTTAGCACATAAGCCTTACTTATGTGCTAGGCAATTTTAGAGCCAACATTTGGGAATGATCCAGATAAAACTCAGTGCCTGCCTTTGAGGAGCTGCCTTTGAAGACTTCCTGGAATGATGCGGTCCCACGTAACATTAGGTCTCTGAAGGACCATCTGGTAGGCAAAGGGATGGCGAGGATTGGGTGGGGCAGGTGCGATTTTAGAATGGATGGTTTAGGGAAGCCTCTCAAAGGAGATGGCCATGGAGCATTGTGTTTGGGATAGGAATCACCTCCTATGAGGCACAAGGGGATTTTCTTGTAAACCAAGTATATGCCTACTGGAGGAACAGTCCATGTTGTGTGGAAGAGCAGGTGCAAAGGCCCTGAGTTGGCAGGGAGCATGTAAGGGACCCATGTGGCTGGAGCTAAATGAATGGGGAAGAACAGTGGGACATAAGGAGAGAGCTGTGGTGGGACCCCATAATGAGATAGGGATTAGGAGTCTATGATGGGGGACTTTACACTTTGTTCCAATTCATTCTGTTGCTAATAACAGAAAATATCTGAGTCTGCTTAATTGAAGAGAATAGAATTTTATTCAGGTCACAGTTTGGAGGTCCAAGGCCCATGGGCCACATCCGGTATAGTCTTCTGGCTGTATCACAACATGGCGGAGGGCAGGGGAGCATGGATCTGTGTCTGTCTTTGTCTTACTCCCTCTGCTTACAATCCCACCAGGAGTCAGTCTTCATTATTCTGCCCTGATGACTTTAATTCTAATCTCCTCCCAAAGTCCCCACCTTTTAACACCTTAGTTGATTAAGTTTTCACCCTCTTAATCCAGTCACAACTGAATCTCTCTTGTTTTTTTTTTTTTTTTTTTTGAGAGGTTTATGCTATAGGGCACATGTGCTAGCTAGAAAGACAGAGAGAGACAGAGAGATAGAAAGCGAGAAATCACTCCCTGGGAGGAAGGCCATGCCGCAATCCCTTCTCCTCCATTCCCCTCTTGAGATCTTGGGCACACATGTACACGCGCCCAGCATGAGTTTAAGCTACTGGGTTTGGGACTCGAACTGTGGTCAACTACATGGGAGTCCAGCAACATAGCCATTACGTCAACTGCTGGTCCCCAAACCATAGCAAATTTATTGAGCATTTACTATACACCAAGCACCATGGAAAGTATTTCTCTCCCTTCACAGATGAGGGAGCTGAGGCTCAGGTTATTAGATTGAGAACTGCTCTTGAGTGAAACGGTAGAAAGGTGAGGCTGGGGCTAGTAAGCCAAGTGCCTTCCCCATCCCCACACTTCAGGGGGCTAAGGACACCCAAGGGGCAGTCAGCTGGCAGATGGTTCCATGGGAAAGTAGTGGTTCTGGGCTGGTAGGGGAAGGCCAGGTGGAGTGGAGGAGTGAGAAAGGGAGGGGCATCAGGAGAGGGAGCTGTGACTGCTCTCGAGGCAGGGTAAGGGATTGGAGAGAGAGCTGGGGGCTGAGCATTAGGGTTGGAGGTGGTGGGCGGTTATGCTGGTCATAGTGGTGGGAGGTGAGATGGGAGGGAGGAGGGAGACTATTACAGGGACATAGGAAGAGGACTACAGAGGGGCGTGGAGGTGCTGGAGATGAGATACTTGAGCACAGGATACTGGGAAGACTGGGGGAAGACTGCGGCCAACTTAGAGTGCTCCCCTGTATGAAGGAGTGGCTTTCGGAAGGCTCAAGAAAACCTGGAGCTTGACCCATTGTCTGACGTGCCACTCATGATGACTCTATGTGAGAGAGACTGTTCTTGTCCCCATTTTACAAATGGAAAGACTGAGGCTTGGAAGTTGTTGCATCGTGAATGAGTCGAATACCTGGGATTATGGTCCCTAGCTGCCTTAGGTTTGGGTATCCATGCTCTTAACTGTTACACTAAAGTTTTGTTTTATTTTGGAGGAGGAGAGATTTTTGCTATAGGGCGAGCGTATGTGCCAGAAAGACAGAGAGACAAAAAGAGAGATATCACCCCCCAGGGGGAATGGCAACACCACAGTCTCTTCTCCATTCTCCTCTCAGGATCATTGGGCACGCACACACGCGCCCAGCATGAGTTTAAGCCCTCGGGTCTGGGACTCGAACTGTGGTCGACTGCGTGGGAGTCCAGTGACATAGCCATTATGCCAACTGCTGGTCCCAAAGTTTGAGTGCCTGTTAAATATCACCTGAAGGGCTGGTTAAGTCCTAGAGCTCCCCATCCCCCTGCAGAGTCCCCTTCCCCTACCTACAGTGCTAATTCAGTAAGTCTGGGCTAGGGCTTGATAAGGAGTGTTTCTGGCAAGATCCCAAGTGATGCTGATGCTGACGCTGCTGTCAGGGGAGCACACTGGGATTACACGCTCCTGTTCCCAGACCAGCACAAAGCTGAGACAGTTGTAGAGAATAATGTGAGTTCTGGCAGGGGACTGGGAACGAATTGAAGCCGTTACATAGGAAACGAAGCAAGTAAGACATGACGTGATTATTAAAACCAAGGAACAAAACCAATTTATAACAAAACCATTGTAATCATTATAAACTAGAACGCTCAGCTGGAAATAATAGTACATTGTCATTATAATATAAAACAGCACATTGATTTAATCAAATTATGATTATTTTGAGAAAATCAAAGGGGAAATGTGTGTATGTGTGTGTAAAGAGAAAGACTGAGGCAGAGAGGCAGAGACAGAGACAGAGAGAGGGAGAACACCAGATCTTTGTTTTCTGTAGCTGTGAGTTAATAGAAAAAGTATAAGATTTTAAAAATCAGGAAGTGATATCTTAAGTCTGGAAAGGTAACTACAGAATTCAAGTTCTTGCTTCTGGGATGGGATTGGAGGTAGGATAGGGGATTTTTGTTATCAACTTTGAGGTAGTATCTAATTTGTAGTAGTATCTGACTCTTAAACATCACGTATATGTATTACTTGGATTAAAATTGAAATTAAAAATTAAAGCAGGCATATGCTTTAGCCACTAGTGAAGCAGTCTGTCAGTTGGTGGCGCTGTTCAGCTTCCAGCCAGGCACTCCACCTGTTGTCCCCGCAGTACTAACTGCACCTGAGGGCTACCAGTAGTTCCCTTATCATACTCCGGGCAGGACACCCAATTAGAGACTTGCAGCCAGCCAGACTCAGCATGAGAGGGCTCCTCGTCTATTAAGAAAGGATCCCAGAGACAGAACACAAATGGAGATATAGTCATCCTCTCTCCAAAACTGGATGGCTGGTTCTGATTTCACATGTTCTTCCTATTGGACACTGAAAAGGCTGAGAAATTCCAACATTTCTTCCTTTCCCATCTGAGATAGCATAAGCATTCGTTGTCGGGCTGTGAATCTGGGTATTTGCTGCAGAAAACTGGTTGCTAAGTTCTTCAGAGTGGTTTATGATTTTTGGAAGGTAAAGGACCACAGTGCAGAACTTGCAAGACAAAGTCCTTAATTCTGTAACCACTGGGACATTCCAAATAAGGATTGGGAAGTCTGGTTGAAATATACACAACTGTGAGGCAATGAAGTACATTTAATCAAAGGGTAAAGTGATAGAGCATTTCAGAAAGGCAACTTGATAACTCATTTTTTATTAATATATTTAAAAATTTATACTCTCTGATGCAACTATTTCTTTTTTAGGAATTTATCCTATAGAAATACCCAAGTATGGAAGTATGTATGTGCAACAAAGATTTTTATTGTGGCTATTTGTTTTTTTTTAAATAATTATTTTATTTAACTTTACTTATTTATGTTTGACCAGAGAGGGACAGAGCAAGCAAGTGAGTGAGAGAGAGTGAGAGAGAGCGCAAGATAGCAAGCTGCCAGGTCCAGGACTCAAACCACAATTGGCCATGTGGGAGTCCAGCGCCCTTAACCACCATGCCACCTGCTGGCCCCTATTGTGGCTATTTGTAATAATAAAATCTTAGAAACACCCAAGTGCCAAAGCAGGAGATTGCTTACAAACATCTAAATACACTACAGCTATCAAAAAGAAGGAATTAGGGGGTTGGCCCTGTAGCCTAGTGCTTAAAGGAAATGGATCCCATGACTGTCTGTGGTTTGAATCCTGGTTTAAAAAACTCACTAGGTGCATTTGCATGCATGCCCCAAATCCCAACATGATGGAGAAATGTTGAAGGGATTGTGGTGTGACCATAGGTCACTGGTGGGTGGGTGGGGGGAGTGCTTTCTGTTTCTCCATATCTCTCTGTCTCTTTGATGAGAGCATGTATCCTCTGGCAATTAAAGTTTTTTTTTTTTTTTTTTTTTTTTTTTTTTTTGGAGAAGTTTTTGCTATAGAGCACATGCGCTTGCCAGAAAGACAGAGTAGAGAGACAGAAAGCGAGAAATCACCCCCCCCCCCCCCCCAGGGGGGACGGCCATGCCGCAATTCCTTCTCCATTCTCCTCTCAGGGTCCTGGGCACACATGCACATGTGCCCAGTGTGAGTTTAAGCCACTGGGTCCAGGACTCGAACCACGGTTGACTACATGGGAGTCCAGCGACATAGGCATTATGCCAACTGCTGGTCCCTAAAGATTATTTAAAGAAGAAGGAATTTGAGCTGTGGAGAATGGGCCCACATGTGGTATCTTTTGTCCCAGCTGCTAGAAGGGGGTCTTCAGTTTCTAGAAGAGCTAAAGTGTCTTTGGAGTAGGTAGGGAAAGATCTGGGTGTGACTTTTGCCCTGTGCTAGAGGCCACAGCCTTGAATG
This sequence comes from Tupaia tana, assembly GCA_026018925.1. NCBI lineage: Eukaryota > Metazoa > Chordata > Mammalia > Scandentia > Tupaiidae > Tupaia > Tupaia tana. The sequence goes on along the minus strand of JAKSZU010000015.1, from coordinate 34,910,831 downwards.
GGATGATAGCACCCCTATTGGGCCATCTGGTGCTGACCCACCTACCAGTAGTCATCTTCAGCATGGCCTCGTGGGCTGCTGTCAGTGTGGTCTAGGTGGAGATGCCTGTAGTGGTGAAAGACCTTCCAGAAGTTTGGAACCCTCTCCACAACCCTCTCTTTGTGCTATGGCTCTGGGGAACCTAGATTTCCTCGTAGTGACCCTGTGGAGGTAGCTGGTCCTCAGCAAGGCAATAGGGTCCCCATCCAGGTGGTGCAGGCACTGAGCATGGTGGGCACAGCCCTGCTAGCTCCTCTGCAGCCCCATGTGGCCCCAGTGGCAGGCTACTCCAGCCTGTGGCTTTCTGAATGCTGGCCTTGGTGCTAGTGCTGACCTGCTGTGTCTTTGATGTCACTTTCCTGCTTTCCCTGACCACCTGCCACCTTCCTCCTTGGGAGGCTAAGGCCTCAGCATCTTGCTGCCCTGTGTGCTTGCCCTAGTGCTGGGTGTGGCTACCAGCCCCCACTAACACAGCTTTAGGTTCCCCTGATTGGTTTCCAGCTAGCACCTTCTGGGCACTGGCCATCTTCCTTGTCAGTTCGGCTGCTGCCTTTCAGGGTTGCTTGCTGTTGCTGTCACCACCATCTGTACCCACAGAGGGCTTGGGCCTGGCCTGCCTGTGGGAGTGTCAAGAGCAGGAGGAGGAGGAAGAGGCCTTACCTTTGCAGAAGTCTCTGAGTCAGGCAGGGGGGCATCACTGGGTTCAGACTCTGAGGCCTATGGCTGCTGGACCTCTGGTTGTTATCAGTGTTCTGACCAATGGCATACTGCCTGCCGTGTAATTCTTCCAGCATAATTTTGTATGATTCAAACTTTCTTATGTGTCTATTAAAAAATTCTTTTTTTGGAGAAGTTTTTAATTTTTGCTATAGGGCGTGTGCGCTCGCCAGACAGACAGAGAGAGACAGAGACAGAAAGCTAGAAATCACCCCCCGGGGGGATGGCCATGCTGCAATCCCCTCTCTTCCATTCTCCTCTCGGGATCTTGGGCATGCACGCGCACACTCCCAGCGTGAGTTTAAGCCACCGGGTCCGGGATTCGAACCGCGGTTGACTACGTGGGAGTCCAGCAACATAGCCATTACGCTAACTGCTGATCCCCTTATGTGTCTATTTTGGGTATTGGTTTTTAAGGGCTTTTTTTTTTTGTAGGTATGAAAAAATAAAACTCATGTATTAATAAAAGACCGTGTACAGTAACAGGGAATGTGCCTCATCACTCATTAGGTCAATGGGTACTTATTAAGCTCCTACTGTTTGCCAGATTTGGAACTGAGATGAGGAACTCATGGTATAGTGGTCTCCTCCGGCTCCATCACACTGAGATTTTGCTTTAGACTTTGGTTGGCCAGTAAGAGATGAGGCTGAGCCATAGATATTAACGCTCAGAGCATGCTTCTTGCAACTAATAGGAGCCAGGGTCTCTACTGGGCCCTGAACTTAATTTGCTACCTTTCTCTCTCTCCCTTTTGTCCTGCAAGAGGGCAATGTACTGTCCAGAGAGAGACAGACAGACGGAGAGGAGAAGGCATCCTCTTCCCATTAGGAATGATCACACCACAACCCTTTCTTCTCCATCTCTCTCTCCTTTTGGGATTTTAGGCATGTGCACACACTTACCTGGCATGTTTCTCAAGCTGCCAGGTCCAGGGCTCGAACTACGGAGTCAGCCATATGGAATCTGGCAGCCTTACTCATCATGCCACTGAGCCAGCCCAGCTACCTTTCTTTTTCTAAGGAAGTTTTTACTGGTTCAATGGATACTTGGGGGGTTAAGCCCTACGTGTGAGTAGGGGATCTAAGGATGAGTTTGACAGTCTTACTATAGACTGGGGGGAAACTGCTGTGTTTATAAGCATTTAACAGTTTTTCCTGTAATTACTTTGGTAAAAATAATGAGATATCTATCATTTAAGAAGCATTTACCAGGCACTGTTTCAAACACTTATTACATATTCTAATTTATTGAATCCTTAACCCTGTGAAGTGCTATTATTACTTCTATTGTAAAGGCACAGAGAAGTTAGGCAACTTGCCTAAGATCACAATGCTAGGAAGTAGGAAACCAGAGGATCCCAATCCAGGGACGTGCTTAGAAGGGTACAAGGAAAAGCTCAATTTTACTGGAATGATCATAATGAGAATAGTATTAACAAAGATGATCACTTCTGTCAAAAGGGATTTAAAGTGCTTCACAGGGGCCAGCAGGTGGCGTGGTGGCTAAAGGTGACTCCCACATGGACAAAGGCAATTCAGGTCCGTGACCTAGATGGCTTGCTTTCTAACTTTCCTTCTCTCTCTCTGTCTCTCTCGGTCTCTCTGATCAAACTGGAAAATAATAACAACAATAATAAAGTTAAATAAAATAATTCTTTTAAGAAAATGAGAATAAAGTGCTTCATATACCAGACTTTTTCTTTTTTTCCAAGAGAGATATTTTTGTGCTATAGGGCACGTGCGCTCGCCGGAGAGACAGACAGAAAGATAAAAAGTGAGAAATCACCTTCCGGAGGGATGGCCATGCCACAATCCCTTCTCCTTCATTCTCCTTTGGGGATCTTGAGCACGCACGTACACACATCCAGTGTGAGTTTTAAGTTGCTGTGTTTGGGACTCAGATTGCAGTGGACTACGTAGGAGTCCAGCAGCATAACCATTACCCCATTTGCTGGTCCCAGAGGTATCAGACATTTTAATACTGGGAGGTCCCAAACTTCAAGGTGACCCTTCTATTTTTCACAATAGCAAAAACGAAAATATTGGTGCATGGGGGGGATTCACCTTGAATATATAAATCATTAAAGCTATAGATGAAGTAATCAAATATCTACATGCAACAATGAAGGCATTCTTTTAGGTATGCACACACACTTGAAAGATCATTTAGAAGCACTGGTTTTTCCCTTCACTCTCCTATTTCACAAACCAATTTTATTCCTCCCTTCCCGAGCATCTTTGATCTCAGTATCTTTATTATCACCGGGGATGGTTTCTGCGTCACCCAGCTCACTTTCTGGGTCACATCATTTTCACTCCTCTCTAAATCGTGATCCAGCACCTTTTGAGCTTTTGTATGATTCTGTTGCTGAGATACTTCATCCTGGAAGTCCCAATTCAGTTCATCTTAGGACAGATCGTCTCCCCGTGTCTTCTATAGGTTTATATTCATGATCACAACATCCTGACCTTTAACATACTGGTTTTTAAAGCCCTCTTTCACAAAACTTGCATCTTTATAAGGGATATGAGGTCAACCTCTAGTGTAATGATTTCCATCTGTGTTAAAAATTGCTTTTTTTTTTTTTTTTAAGCCACTTCCTTCAGGTAATTTCTTTTCTTTCTTTCTTTCTTTCTTTCTTTCTTTCTTTCTTTCTTTCTTTCTTTCTTTCTTTTTTTTTTTTAAGAGAGATTTTTGCTACGGGGCCTGTGCTCTCACTGGAGACACACAGACAGATAGACGGAAAGAGATATCACCCCTCAAGGGGGATGGCCACGCTGCAATCCTTTCTCCTCTTGGGATTTTGGGCATGCACGCACATATGCCTAGTATGAGTTTTAAGCCACCGGGTCTGGGACTCAAACTGTGGTCGACTATGTTCAAGTCCAGCGACATAACCATTACACCATCTGCTGGTTCCTCCTTTAGATGACCTCTATAAATTGGTCTTCACAAACAATACTTTATTAGGTAAAATAAAGTCATTGAGAGAGTCTAGGGAATATGAAAAATTTTGTGAGCCTTTGTAAGAACTCAAATGTAAAGCATTTTTTTCTTCTGAGGGGTGATGTTTTTTGGAGAAAAGCACCCCCTATGTGTGTAACCTCATTTATTAAACATGGCAGACCTGCTTGTATGGTGGGCACTGTCCCCATTTAGCATGAGATAAGTCAAGACTCAGAAGGTGAGGTGACGTACGCAAAGTACCTTACAGGAGGCAGATTTGGGACATAACTTGAATGCAAGTCTGTCTGATCTTCCACTTCTACCTTCCCATTAAAGCAGTGAGAAAGTTTGGGGACTGAATGGTCACGGGATGCTCGGCAACGCTGACTCACCTGAGAAGATTTTGAGTTCATGTTCATAGATTTCCTTGAACATGCTAGGTATGCACGCCCATGATCCACAGCTGGGGATGGATCGTGGCTTAAGGACCCTGTTGGGGGTTCCTGTTTCTCTGTCTCATTCTCTCTCTTTTTCTCTGCCTTACTTATGGAAGAAAGAAATACACATTATTTTTTTAAAGCAGTGAGAAAATTACTAAATCACCTCCTAATTTAGATTGCTGGCTCTCTCTAAGTATGTGGGACTGTGTTGACAGAATGCTAATGCTGATTAATTTATTATTCTTTTACTGCCTTATGGTTGTATAGCTTTGTGCAGTATTTCATAAAGAAAATGGCAAAGCAATTTGCAAATATAAAACCCAGATGCTTAATTTTAATTTCTGGCTTTCTATTTAAAACCCATTGCAAAACCAGACAGGTTGTTTACACTATAAGTAAACTCCCCGGTATCTATCTCTAAAGCTTTTTGGAAACTGCTCTTAGGTCCTGAAGGGCTGTATCTGCTCACATTTGTTGTTGAAAAGCAACTCTTTCAGGTATTACGCGGGAAGAGTCAATGGTACCTTTCTCAGGAGTGCAAGGCCCTGTACAGTGGGGTGCTGGAGCCGGTTCCTCCCGGCTCACAGAGCTGATGGTGTGCATCTAGTCTCTGCCGTGTCCATTGACTTCATTCTGGTAGCTTAAATCAGCCATGGTGGAAGGATTTACACCATGAGAATTGGAAACCCTACAAATCAAGTTTCCTTCCATCCTTCCTGCTCCCTCCTCAAGTGATTAAACTTCCCAGTGCCTTGGAAGAGTACTTTTCTCCTAGCTTGTTCTGAAGATTTAGGAGATAAAGCACCCCACTGTTTGTGCATTTATCTATTTCAATAAGTAATGCATATTCAGTGTTCAAAATCAAACAAAGATTACAGTGAAAAGTAACTTTCCCTCTCAACCTGCCTTTCTATTCCGATTTCTATCCTGAAAGGCAGATTCTTTTCTCTAAATCTTTCTGGAGATGTGCTCTACATATGTAAATATACACACATATATATTTTAAATGGTAGAATATCACAGCAGTGGTGTATATATATATATATATATATATATATATATATATATATATATGTGTGTGTGTGTGTGTGTGTGTGTGTATGTGTATATATATATACACATACACACACACACACACGTGTGTGTATATATATGTATTTCCACAGATAATTCTAAATGGGCTTATATATATTAGGTCATCAGGAAAGTCATGACACATTTTTCTACGTAAGAATGACCCAATAGATGTAACTAATATTTTTTAAGACTGCCAATTATTCCATCTTTGGATGCATCATGGCTTATCTAACCAATCACTTATGGATGACATTCATATTCTTTCCCATCTCTTGCTAGTACAAGCAATGGGCACTGAATAGCCTTGCCTCTTGCACGTAAACATGAGTATATCGGTAGGCGCAATTCCTGGAAATGGACCTATAAGGTCAAAGGGTATGGCATTTAAAATTCTGTTTTAATTGTCAAATTGCCTTCCAGGGGTTGAGCCAATTTACTCACTATATCATGGTGTTTGCAAGTGCCTGAGTCCCCATAGCCTCAGGACATTGTCCAACTTTTTGATCTTTGCCATCTGATAGTCCTTGGCACCTTGGACACATACATTATCTCCACTATTTACTATTATTATTCATAGCAGAGCGAGAGAGAGAGAGAGAGAGAGAGAGAGACACCCTTCACAGGGTCTGGTCACACCATAATCCCCTTCCTCCAGTCCTCCAGCCAGTTGGATCTTGGGTACTTGTGTATGTGCCTTACATGTTTCAGGCTGACCAGGCTGGGGATTCAAACCATCATTGCCATGTGGGATCCAGCGTTTCTTATTTTCTTTTAGAGAGAGAGAGTTTTGCTATAGGGCACATGAGCTTGCTGGAGAGACAGAAAGTAAGAAATCATCCCCCAGGGGGAATGGCCATGCTGTACGCTGTAATCCCTTCTCTTCAGTTCTCTTCTCGGGATCTTGGACATACACACACACACACACACACACACACACACGCACATGCCCAGCATGCAGTTTATATCACCAGGTCTGGGACTCAAACTGCAGTCAACTGCATGGGAGTACAGTGACATAGCCATTATGTCAAATGCAGTCCCAGGATCCAGCTTTTCTTGAGAAGCACATTACCACCACACCATGGAACTGACCTCCTATATTATTAGTAATGAAGAAACTCAGATGCACGGAGGAAAGGGATCTGGCCAACACCACCTATATCCAGGTTTCTTCACACAAAGAGTAATGATGGGTTCGGATTGGGGCTGTCAGCCCTGCCAGGAAGTGGAGAGTCACCCCCAGGCACTGGAATTCTGCGAACCTGCTCTGCAGACCCTTTGTCATCCCTGTTGTTCTCAAGTGCAATGTCTCAAGAACATGAAGGATTAAGAGGGTGTGAAGCTCGAGTATTCTGAGGAGCTTCAGAACAGCTCGTTCTCTAGCCTGCAACAGACTCAACTTTCTGAACCATAGATGCCAGTTTTTTCTTCCGAACTTTCTGCAGCTCCATATTTCTCAAAGTTCCTAGACTGGAAGCACCACCATTGCCTGGGAACTGGTCAGAAGTGTGTATTTTCAGGCCCCACTGAAGACCTACCAAATCAGACATTGAGAGTGGGGACCAGCAATTGGGCCCTAGCAGACCCTCTAGTGGATGGAGGCTGATGGTGCTCAAGTGTGAGAACCAGAGACCTTTAGAAGAACAAGGGCTGAGTATTTGAAGGCCCTCTTCACTGTGTGGCCCCAGCCTACCGCATTTTTTAACCCACTCCCAAAGCCTCCAAACACTACTAGCTACTCTCTTCTTTTAAAACCTCTCTCCATCTCTCCTCATGTCTGTGTTTGAGGCAGAAACCTCTAGGTGTCTCCCAATATCTTCTAGAGCAACAGTTTTCATCTAAAAACTGTATTTCCCAGCCTACCTTGCGACTGTGTTGGGCCACTAGGATGTGAGCAGAAGTGAAGGGTGCAATTTCTTTCTTTTTTTTTTTTTTTTGGAGAGGTTTTTGCTATAGGATGCGTGCGCTTGCCAGAAAGACACAGACAGAGAGAGAGAAAGCGAGAAATCACCCCCGCAGGGGGATGGCCACGCCACAATTCCTCCTCCTCCATTCTCCTCTCGGGATCTTGGGCATGCACGCACATGCGCCCGGTGTGAGTTTAAGCCACCAGGTCTGGGACTCGAACCACGGTTGACTACATGGGAGTCCAGTGACATAGCCATTACACTAACTGCTGGTCCCAAAGGGTGCAATTTCTGAACTGTGCCTGCAGGAAGGAGCATGCCAAATCTCCCCCTTGCCACTTTCACAGGCTGGAATACAAATGTGATGGCTTTGGACCACATGAACAGACAAAGGCCGGGCCTCAGACATGGTGGAACTTTGGGAAGGAAGGAGTCTGGGTTCCTGAAGCTGTGGGATCACATGGGAAATGTAGAATGCATAGTTCAGACCATGACAAAAGATGGAATGACACTTCCATTACATTTCAACCCGTTACTTTAGATCTGTATTCCTGATGCTGTGGGGTCACCAGGGCAGCTGTAGCATACGTAAGTCTGGACCATGATAAAAGAAAGAAAGTTCCATTTCATTTTGACTCCTGTTTCTTTAGATCTGTGTGGAAACAGTCGACTCTGTTCCTTCCCTAATGCAGTGCTTTGGGTATGCCATCCTCCCTTTACCTGACAACACCCCTCTCTTCTTTTCCACGACAAAATCAAATCCATCTCCTTCCCCTGATCTCAGGAGAGCTGATTTTTTTACCACTGTGTGCTCATTCCATGTCAGAATCTTGTTGCTGGCCAGTCACATTATTTTCCACAAGATCAGGAGCTCCTTGGGCAGGGCCAGCCTGGTCATCACGGGATAGTCCCACAGGTCTGACTCAGTGTCTGGCGCAGAGTGGATACTGATAACATATTTTAGTGGCAAATTTAAGTCACTATCTGCAGTTTCGTTCTCTCTTTTCTTCCTTTCTTTCCTTGCTTTATTTTTCATTCTTTTTGCTAGAGGTACATGCACTCACCAGAGATAGATACACAGAGAAAGAGTAAAAGCACCTCCTCCCAAGGGCTAGCCAGTTGGCATGGTGGCTAAGGCAGCTGGATCCCACATGGCCCACTGTGCAGTTTGATTCTTGGACCTGGAAAGTTTGAAAAACATACTGGGTGTGTGTACCTGCTTGTCTAAAATCCTGAGAGAAGAATGGAGGAGAAGGGATTGCTGCATGATCGTCTCCCCGTGGGGGGGTGGGGGAGCGGTATGTTCTCACTTTCTCTTTTTCTGTCTCTAGGAAGCACGTGTGCCCTATAGCAAATTAACAACAAAACAAAAACAAAACACTCCCCAATGGGACATGGTCATGCCACAATCCTTTTCCTGCTATTTCACCATCCTTGCAGGATTTGGGGCATGCATGCACACTCCCCCGGCATAGTTTTCATGTGGGATTCAGCTCCCTATGCACAGGGCTTAACTGCTACTCTATGGGGCTAACCCAGTTCCTGTGTTTTCTGTGCTCCCCGCTAAATTGTGTGGTGATGAATACTCTGGATAAGAGCTGAGAACCAATTCATAACCCTGAATGATGGTCTGGAATTCTTTCCCTCTTCTCAGAGCAGCTGTGGTCCAAGTAGACTGACCACTCATGTATGTTTTGGGGAACAGTTGAGGGAATTAGAGGTTGGAAGGGACTTCAAAAGTTCATGGATGGGGCCAGCAAGTGGCGTCATGGTTGAAGCGCTGGACTCCCACATGGCCAGCCACAGTTTGACTCCTAGACTTGAAGACTTGCTTTCTCACCCCCCACCACAGCAGATTAAATAAAAATAATAATAAAGAAATAATTTTTAAAAATTTTATAGAAAAGTGAAATTAAAGTATTAGTTTATTTTTTTGCAAACAATTTTTGAAATCTATGCATAGCTTATTCATAATATCCATTTCCCACAAACTTTCTTATTAAAAAATTATTTATTTATTTAATTCCATTTGTTATTATTATTTTTTAATTTGACCAGACTGAGACAGAGAGAGAGAGAGAAAGGAAAAGTGAGAAAGCAAGCTGCCAGGTCCAGGACTCAGACTGGTCGGTCACGGAGGAATCTAGCACCTTAAACCACCACGCCACCTACCGGCCCTCCCACAAACTTTTTAAAGACTCCTTGTACAAGGAAGAAATAAATCAGGAAAAAAAAATTATTACGTCTCCGCATAACCAGCTCAGCCCCTTGCTGTCCATATTTGCTTTGAATAGTGTGCAGAGACGTCAAGGTCAAGACTTGTGAAAAATTTTGACATAGCAAGACCTTTCTTAAAAGGCCACTCAGTAATTGCATACCCATGTTGAATGCCCCAGGAGCCTCTTGGTTTCTCAGAACATTGTTTGTTCCGTGGGACCACGCACCATCAGAACAGTCTGACCTTTATTCTGACTCACTCAGAACTAGAAATCTAAAGCATTATATTGTCAACCAGACTGGTGATATCTCTCTCTCTCTCTCTCTCTCTGCCTGTCTCTCTCGCTTTCTCTGTCCCTGGGGAAACAAATCATTAGTATTCCATTGCTTCAGCCAATATTTATTGGGTGTCAGCTTTGTGCCAGGCTCTGTACAAGGCACTAGCAATACAAAGAGGAATAAGAGAGTCTCCCTGCCCTCGTTCGCTATAAGAGAAGAGCAGGAGCATGTATAGGGATGAATGATCACAGTAAGACTGGGGTTTCCAGAGAGTCGTCTTAGGGTCTCTGAGACCCTGTGAGGGAATCTGTGAGGTCATAGATGATTTGCATAGTGACATTAAGTTATTATTGACCTTTTCCACTCTTTTTCTTTCATGAGCATTCAGAGGGTTCTACCCAGAAAAGAGCCCATATGCATGTGTGCCTCCAGAAAACTCTCCAGAGACTATATGATGGGTGATATCACCACATGTGATGATGCAGAAGCAGACGCAGATATGAGCCTCCGGTTGACTATGAAACCAGACATTAAAAAGGTTTGCAGAAATCTTTAAAACAATGATATTGTTCTCATAATTTAAAAAATTCCTTATATTTCATAAAAATGTTTTATTTTCACATGTAATTTTTTTTTATCATTTTAAAAATAAATGACTAGGACCAGAAAATGGCATAATGGTTAAGTTGCTGGACTCCAACATGGCCAATTACAGTTTGAGTTCCAAACTCAGTGGGTTTAAACTCACGCCAGGTGCATGCATGTGCATGCCCAAAATCTCAAGAGGAGAATGGAGGAGAAGGGATTGTGGCATGGCCATCCTTCCAGGCCCTCCCCTCTAGGGGATCACTTTCTGTCTCTCCATCTCTCTCTGTCTCTCTGGTGAGCGCACGAGACCTATAGCAAAAATCTCTCTAAAAATGGAATAGATAACTTGTTGAATGTCTCCATTTTAATTTCTAACACTATATCAATTAAATATTAATTGATATAGTCCATATAAGCAACATCTTTTTGTGGTCTTCAGTACTTTTTTTAAAACCTTTTTCTTGGGACCAGCAGTTAGCGTAATGGCTATGTTGCTGGATTCCCATGTAGTCTACCATGGTTTGAGTCCCAGACCTGGTGGCTTAAAATCACGCCGGGCGTGTGTGCGTGTGTGCCCAAGATTCCGAGAGGAGAATGGAGGAGAAGGGATTGGGCATGGCCATCCCCCTGGGGGGTGATTTCTCGCTTTCTGTCTCTCTCTGTCTCTGTCTGTCTGGCGAGCGCATGTGCCCTATAGCAAAAAAACTCTCAAAAAAAAAAAAAAAAAAAAAAAAAAAAAAAGAAAGAAAGAAAAACCTTTTTCTTTTTATAAATTTGTAATTGCCAGAGTTCACGAGTGCTAGACAGAGATAGAGGAGAGAGAAGGAGGGTGGTGGGAAAACAGAGAGAAAGTACTGCCCAATTAGGCATGGTCACACTGCAATTGTTTTCCTCCATTTCTCCATCCTATTAGGATTTTTGGCATGCATGCAACATGTATTTACTGTGTTTTTTCAAGCCACCAGAGTTGGGATTCAAACTGTAGTCATCCATGTGGGATCCAGCTCCTTTAACCACTGAGCTATGGGCTGGCACAAGTTAATTTTTTATGTAAGGTATGAGATATAGGTTGAGGTTCTTATTTGTCTTTGAATGTCGATTACTTTGAAGCAGTCCCAGGACCAAACGTTTGATAACTTCCACATTAAGATGTTGAGGTACTCCAGCACATGTATATGCAAAATGTTATATGAAGGTTAACTTTGAACAAGGTAGTCCTGGAAGACTTCCCAGAGGTGTGACCCCCGAGTTTTGCATTGGAAGATGAATAAGATTTTATCAAGCAAAAGAGAAATCCTGTTTTCTTTTCCTCATCTTCCAAAGCCAGTGATATGCCCATGATAAAGTTAATTTAGTTTAGTTTATTGCTGGAGAGTGTGCATGCTCACCAGAAAGAGACACAGAAGAAAGCACCCCCCAGTAGGGTGTGTTCACTCTGCAATCTCTTCTTCTCTTCATCCTGTCTTGATTTTGGGCATACATGCACTCATACCTGGTGTGTTTTCCAAGATACTGGGGCTGGGATTTGAACCTTGGTCAGCCATGTAGGATCCAGCTCACCTTTGCCACTAAGCTATGGGCCAGCCCAAAGATGAACTTTTAAAAAGATACTTGCTATAGGGCATGTGTGCTTGTCAGAGATACAGAGAGACAGAAAGCGAGAAATCACCCCCCAGGGGAATGGCCATGCCACTATCCCTTCTCTTCCATTCTTCTCTTGGGATTATAGGGACACATGTGTGCACGCACACACACACACACACACGCACGCACAGCATGAATTTCCAACGCTGGGTCTGGGACTCAAACCTGTGGTCAGTTACATGTGAATCCAGTACCTTAACCACTATGCTACTTGCTGTACTGAGATTAATTTTTAAAAAGGGAAGTATGGGAGAGAAATAGGAAGGGACTTCAAAAGATTCTTGGAAAGTGGCATTAAAGTATGAGTTTATTTTGATGCAAAAAAATTGAAATCCATAGAGTTTTTCATAATACATATTTTATATGAACTTTTTGCGGACTCCTCATAAAAGTCCCCAAGGGGGCCAGTAGGTGGCATGGTCATTAAGGTGGCTGGACTCCCACATGGCTGACCATAGTTTGAGTCCTAGACCTAGGGGCTTGTTTTCTCACTTTCCTTCTCTCTCTCTGTCTCTCTCTGATCAAACTTCAATAAAATAAAATTTTAAAAAAGTGGAATAATGACAATGAATAAAATAAAAAAAAGAAGGCTCCAAGGAGGCTGGTGGACCTTGGTTGAAATTCTTAATTAGCTAAGTTGCTTGCCTTCCCTAAGCCTCAGTTTTCTTTTCTTTTCTCTTTTTCTTTTCTTCTTTTCTGCTTTCTTTCTTTCTTATTGAGAGATTTTTATTATAGGGCACGTGAGATCTCTGGATGTGAACTGGAAACCCTCCCATGTCAGCCAGCCTCACAGAGTGCCATGCTACCACTGCACCACTGAGAAGCCCCCTGATTTTATTCTTTCCTCCCCCATGTTGTTCTAGATGAGTGGTTCTCAGTCTTTAACTGTGTATTAACCATCACAAAGCTGAAACTTAACCTATAGTCACGGAAGCCTTTTTAAAACACAGATTGCTGGATGCCACTCTCAGAGTTTTCTGATTTAGTAGGTTTTGGATTGGACCTAAGAATTTGCTTTTCTAACAAGTTTCCAAGTGATACTTCTGCTGCTGGTCAAGGAACCACTCCTCGAAAAGCACCACTCTTGAGAGTCCTCGTAGCAGTGTCAATACGTTGTGGAGGAGGAATTAAAATGTTCAAGTTATACATGTAAATAGATTACAAAGGAAATGGCTTACTGCGTTTGCTTTTAAAAATTCATGGAAATCTCAGCAGGGAGACTTCTGGCTTTTAAAGGGCTGAGTCTTATTTACTTGTCTTAATTTTAGTTGTGATAAGAAAAACGCATAACATATAATTTACCGTCTTCCACAATGTTCAGGTGTAGAGATCAATAGTGTTAAGTATACTCCAGAATGGCCGAGTTTTGTCTTGGTCCACTTCTCATTAAATCCACTCCAGACAATAGGAGGAACCTATCACAGAAACGTTCTCTTCATCTTTGATGAAACCAGTGGGCTTCTCTAACTCTGAAACACTATAAATGAAGACAAGAATTGTGCTGGCGAACTGCAAACGATTTGGCAGCATAGGGGTCAATCAGTCTGCTTCAGGAGGGGCAGATATTGAGGAACAGTCAATTCACCCCAGAATGCCAAAAAGGCTTGGGTTTGGCAAAGCCAGATACTGAGGAAGTAGAGGAGAAACACATTGCCAAAAAGCATGACTATGGACTAAAAGTCTTTGTGTAGGAGGCATTTTGAACTCAGGAAGTCAGGCACCTGTCCTACAAGAGACCACCAGGGGTTTAATCTCTGGAGAATTTGAACCAGGAAGGTTCCACTGTTTTTTTTTGTTTTTGTTTTTTTTTTTTTTTTTTTTAACCCCTGTCATAGCACAGGGGAAGGGTGGAAAGATTGAACTGAACATAGGGGTGAACCAAAAAGCTGCGTCCTGAAATATAACACCCTCAGCCCATTCTGAGCCCAGTCCTGGGACATTTACATCCAGGCTCATTAAGCAACATTCTCTGTTTCTTCTCAGGCTGGACTGGACTTTCTCTAAAGAAACTGAACCATCCCAGAGAAAGGATCTGCAATCATGACCTTTGGGGCTTCTCCACAGAAAATCCACTTGGACCCTCAGCTTCTCAACAGTGAAAGGAATTAGTTGTCAAACTGTCTCCGTGCTTGCAGAGCTTTCCGTCAGCTTTTACTTGCTTCCCCTTCAAATAAAGATCATCAGTCACTTGAGGTCAGTTTCCAACCCGAATGAAAGAGATTGAATAAAATATTGCAGAAGTAATGCTTTGCTGTGATGGCCAATTTGGCTTTCTCTGGGCCTGTTCACACATCTGCAAATGAAGGGTTAACTGACATAATGGGTTGTTGACCTGGAATCCCTGAACGCCTTGGCAGCAGGTGCCAGGTTGTGTGTATATGTGCGCAGAAGCTCAGTTCTGGGGTAGAATCCATCAGCTTCTCCCAGGGGGTCTGAGATCTCCTAAAAAGTGAAGAACCACTCACCGACTAGATCTCTAAGCTCACTCCCTGGCTTTCTTCCTTGGGTATATTTTGCCTTTACACATCTCCAGGCCTCCACGCACACAGGAGCTTTGAGTGCAGTACCTTTTTCCTTGTAGGCGAAGTTAACTCCTGCTCTACTGTCCAGACTCAGATGAGATATTAGGTTTTCCAAGAAGACTTCCCTGACCACCAACCTCCTGGCTGAGATATGTGACCCCTAACTTTCTCCAGCCCTCTGTATACTTTCCCTACCCCTTTTAGAGGGATGGGTATGCTGCCTGTGGATGAAAAAGTGCCTCTTCCCCCAGCAGCCTGGCTGGAGATCTAAGCAATAACATCCTAGCAGCACCTGTGTTTCCAGTCTCAGGATGAAGCACTGGTTAATTGGGTGGAGAGCTGGACTGGACAGGAGTAAATCAGCTAGTCCTTTGAATTACAGTTCAAAGCTCAGCAGAAGGCTGAGTGAGCTGACTGGAGAAAGAAAAGGGGGAAAGACAGGACAATTATTAAAACTCTCTGTGTCTCTGTCCTTAGGTTGCTGAGAAGGGCTGGGCTTTCTGAGGTTCTTTTGAATACTGTGAAATTGAACTTGAACATGGCTAAGGGAAACTAAGGTCAAGGCAACACCTTGGCCTTTGGGTTCAGCACCAAATGATAGCTAGGACAGCGGTCTGAAGTGTTCATTTAGGTCCAGACCTAACCTGTGTGATATATGGAATAGACATTATTCATCTAGGGTCCAACCTGCTTTTGAAGCCATTTTCTACACTTGGAATATTTCTAACATTATGAGTCTAAAGGGAGGTAGACACCACTTGAGATTCTGGAAGCCTCCAAAGGAGACATTCAGTTTTCCAGCTTCCCTTTCAGCTATAGGATAGACATGTGACCTTGACTCAGCCAATCAGGTACACTCAGACTTGGAGAGAAAGCAAAGAACACAGGGAAATATCAGTGGTGAAGAAGGCTTGTGTGAACAGGCAGCAGTCATACAAGCAGGTCTTGCAGGAGGATGGGCGTGGTGCTGTGGCAGCATCTGGGCTCCTAGATGGGAGGGGTCAGTGGTGCAATCCACTATGTCCAGATCAGAAATGTCCTCCTGGACCAGCTCTGCACTTTGATGTTCATCAAAGTTCCCCATTGCCGAGTTCCTGCCAGCCTTTGCATTTTTCCAAAAGCAGAGCCTAAGACAAAAACCTCAGGTGAAGATGGCTTATTCAGGAGGTGATACTACAAAGTAGGTATGAAGAAGTAAGGATGATGATGGCGGGCAGGAGGAAAAGTCTAGAGAGTGCAGCCCTTTCTCAAGGTGGCTCCTGAAGGAAATGAGAATCCTACTCAATCTGGGACTTCTGGGAAACCGAAAGAATAGTAGGATCTCTCTCATTGGATCAGCCCCAGGGATGGTAACTTTCTTGCACTTCTGAGCTGCACCCATTCAAAGGCTGAGCAGGCTCCTGAGGTTTTGAGAAAGCCCCAAGACAGTAAAGCAGAATGGAGCAAGCCCTGGAGATTGAACATGGTCAGTATGACGAGCACTGTCCACCACAGCTGTGACTGAGCAGTTGTGACATGGGGCACCTGAAGTATCTATCTCTTGCCCCTACACTGGTTCCTCAGTTTTTCTAGCAATTTTCTGTGCCTCCCTGTCTTTTACCAGCCTATATCTTTTCTGCTACAAAGGTCAGAGTTGGTATCTGTGGCTTGTGGGTAGGAACCCTCACAGATGTGGAGCCAGCCAGGATAGCTGAGTAAATCACTCTGGGCACCCTTTCTTCTGTCCTGATAATACATTTAGTCTTGGACTGGTGGGTTTTTCTTTCTAAACCTCCCACTACCCTCAGCCACTGCCCCAGTTCAGGTCACCACAACCTCTCACCTGGAGACTGGCTCAATTTCCTGGTTTGCTTCTCTAATGCCATTTTCCTCTCCTATTTATTCCCCATATGATAACCAGAGTCAACTTTCAAAAATCCAGGTCTGGTTTTGGTGAGAGGCGTGACAATTCTTTCAAAGGCTCCTGCTTCATACTTCTGTCTTCTAGGGTGTCTGAACCATGTTTAATTCCTGGGTTTCTGAGGTCCTATGCAGGTCCATTTCTGTAGAGTTTCACCAGAAGTATAGTCCAACCTAGCAATGGAACCAACTTATAGGGTTGTTGTGAAGATTAAATTATATGCTCTGTGCATAGCATACGGTAAGAGTTAGATTTTTTTTCACCCTGGATTTTTATAGACATTATTTTTAGAACACTTTTAGGTTCATACCAAAATTGAGTAGAGATACAGAGACTTCCTATCTATCCCTGTGCCCACATGTACACTATCAACATCCCAAACCAGAGTGGTACATCTGTAGTCAACAGACTCACCGACATCAGTATCACTCAGAACCCCCAGTTTACCTTTAGGTTCACTATTGGTGATGGACATCCCATGGTCTTGGAAAAATATATGAAATACATCCACAATTGTAGCATCCTATGGAATAGTTTCACTGCCCTTTATAAAGATACTCTGTGCTCTGCCTGTTCATCCCTCTCTCCTTCCTAATCTCTGGAAACCACTGATACTTTTACTGTCTCCGTAGTTTTGCCGTAGGATGTCACATAGTAGGAATAATGCATTATATAGCTTCTCTCTCTCTTTTTTTTTTTTTTTTGCCACAGGGCCCATATCTTGCTGGAGAGAGATATGGGGAGAGGCAGAAAGCACCCCCTCCCCAATGAGCATGGTCACAGCACAATCTCTTCTCTTCACCCTGTTATGATTGAGGGCAGGCACATACACATGCCTGGCATGTTTTCCAAGCTGTTGGGATAGGGATTTGAACTGCAGTCAGCTATGTGGGATCCAGTTCCTTTAGCTATTAGCCACAAGGCCTGCCCCAAATTGTCTTCTTTCACTTAGTAATATACATTTAATTTTCCTTCATGTATTTATTTTCATAGCTCATTATGAGTAATCATCCATTGTCTGCATGTTCCACAGTTTGTGTACCCACCGATGTACATTTTGATTGGTTCCAAGTTTTGGCAGTTATGAATAAAGCTGTTGTAAACATCCTTGGGCAGGTTTTTGTATGGACATAAATTTTCAGTTTCTTTGGGTAAATACCAAGGTATATGATTGCTGGATTGTATGGTAAGAATATATTTCATTTTATAAGAAGCTGCCAAACTGTCTTCCAATGTGGCTATCCCATTTTGTATTCCCACCAGCAATGAATGAGAGTTCCTGTTGTTCCACATCATCACCAGCATTTGGTATTTTCATTGATTTTGAGTTTTACCATTTTAATCCATATGCAGTGGTATCTCATCATTGTTTTACTTTGCAATTCCTCTGGTGATATATGCAAAGGATCTTTTCATATGCTTATTTGGCATTCTTATATCTTTTGTGGTGTGTTCAGGTCTTTTGCTCATTTTTCAAATCAGGCATTTGCTTTCTCATTATTGAATTTTAATAGTTGTTTGTATATTTTGGATAAGAGTTCTTTATGACATATGTCTTTCGCAGATTTTTTCTCTCAGTCATTGGCTTGTCTTTTCATTCTCTTGATTGTCTTTTAAAGTTTTTTTTAAAAAAGAATTATTTTAGTTAAACTTATTTATTTATTTTTAATTTGACCAGAGAGGGACAGAGTGAGTGAGAGAGAGAGAGAGAGAGAGAGAGAGAGAATGAGAAAGCAAGTCACCAGGTCTGGAACTTGAACCATGGTCAGCCATATGGGAGTCCAGTGCCCCTTACCACCATGCCACCTGCTGGCCCTCTCTTGATTGTCTCCTGCGAAGCAGTTTTTAATTTTAATGAAGCCCAGCTTATCAATTGTTTCTTTCATAAATTATGCTTTTGGTGTGGTATCTAAAAAATCATTGTATAAGCTGGTTCCATAGCACAGCACTAATGTGCTGCTTCAGAGAAACTGGATCTCCCATGATGACCATGGTTCAAATCTCCAGCCTAGTCATCAGCTTGAAACTGGCTGGGCACACACCTGAGTATTCAGGATATGAGGGTCTGGAGAACTGGAATAGGAGGATTGTGGCATGACTAGACCCTGTGCAGAGTGCTCACTCTTCTCTCTCTCTCACATGCATGTGTACATGTTCTATCATAAATAAAGAAAAAATATAAAAAATAATAAATAAAAGTTATTGCCATGGGGTCATTTAGATTTTCTCCTATGTTATCTTCTAGAAGTTTTGTGTTTTACATTTAGGTCTATGATCCATTTTGAGTTTATTTTTGTGAAGGGTGTAAAGTCTAGATTTATTTTTTTGCATGTGGACAACAGTTGTTCCAACATCACATTTTGTAAAGCTTATCTCTTCATCATATTACCTTTGCTTTTTTGTTTTCTTTAATAGATACGAGTTTGTTCAAATAGTCTATTTTTTTTTTTTTTTTTTTTTGCTACAGGGCGTGTGCACTCGCCAGAAAGAGAGAGAGAGAGAGAGAGAGAGAGAGAGACAGAGAGACAGAAAGCAAGAAATCACCCCCTAGGGGAGCTGGCCACGCTGCAATCCCTTCTCCTCCTTTCTCCTCTTGGGATCTTGGGCACACACGCACATACTCCTGGAGTGAGTTTAAGCCACCGGGTCCAGGACTTGAACCACAGTCAACTACATGGGAGTTGTTCAGCGACATAGCCATTACACTAACTGCTGGTCCCAGATAGTCTATTTCTTATGTGAGTTTTAGCCAATTGTATTTTTCAAAAAAGATACATCTGGGTTATCAAATTTGTGAGCATAGAGTTGTTTGCAATATTTTTTTTTTGAGAGGTTTTTGCTATAGGACGCATGCGCTCGCCAGCAGACAGAGAGAGACAGAGAGACAGAAAGCGAGAAATCACCCCCCAGAGGGGATGGCCACGCCGCAATCCCTTCTCCTCCATTCTCCTCTCGGGATCTTGGGCATGCACGCACACGCGCCCGGCGTGAGTTTAAGCCACCGGGTCCAGGACTCGAACTGCGGTTGACTACATGGGAGTCCAGCGACATAGCCATTATGCTAACTGCTGGTCCCTGCAATATTCATTTTTAAAATTTTTTAATGTTCATAGAATCTGTAGTGATGTCCCTGCACTCATTTCTGGTATTAATAATTTCTTTCTTTCCTCTTTCTTTCTTCCTTTAAAAAAAATCTTAATTTTATTTCTTTCATGAGAGAGAAAGAGAATATGAAAGAGAGACAGAAACAGGCACTTCTGGCCAGTATCTGGTCACACTGCAACCCCCCTTTCCTGGCTTTCCATTCAGTCAGGACCTTTGGTGCACATACATGCACCCAGAGTGTTTCGAGTGGACCCAGAATCTAACCCTGTGGTTAGCCATGCAGTTTCATCAGTATGCTACTGCCTGCAACACTGAGTCTGGGCCTTCTGTTTTTTTCTTAGTTAGACTGGCTAGAGATATATCAGTTTAACCTTTTCAAAGAGTTAAAGAGTTAACTTTTTTATATTTGACTTTATTTATTGACTTTGTTTTTTTTTTTTTAGAGGTTTTCGCTATAAGGGCGCGTGCGCTCTCCAGACAGACAGAGAGAGACATAGAAACAGAAAGCGAGAAATCACCCCCCAGGGAGGATGGTCACACCGCAATCCCTTCTCCTCCATTCTCCTCTCGGGATCTTGGGCATGCACGCACACGCTCCCAGCGTGAGATTTAAGCTACCGGGTCCGGGATGCGAACCGCGGTCGACTACGTGGGAGTCCAGCGACATAGCCATTACGCTAACTGCTGGTTTCCTCAACTTTGTTTTTAATTTCCCTGCTTTCCACTCTTTTTTTTTTCTATTATTATTATCATTATTTCTTTTTATCTACTTACTTTGGAGTTAATTTGCTCTTCTTTTTCTAGTTTCCTAAGGTTGAATCTTAGATTACTGATTTTAGTCTAGGTTCAAAACAAAAATTTTTTTTTTGCATTTAATGCTATTACTGCTTTTATTGCATTCTCCAACTTTTGATAAGTTGTATTTTCATTTTAGTTTAGGTCAAAATATTTAAAAATTTCTCTTGAGATTTTTTTTTTCTTTGACTCATGTGTAATTTAGAAGTGTTGTTTATTCTCCCAGTAGTTTGGAATTGTCTTGCTATCTTTCTGTTACTGATTTCTTTTTTAATTCCATTATGGTCTGAGAGAAGCACTGTATGATTTATAGTCTTTCAAATTTGCTTAGATGTGTCTTACAGTCCATAATGTGGTCTATCTTGATTATTCACTTGAGATTGAGAAGAATGCACATTCTCTTATTAAATAAAATAGTCCGTAGATGCTAACTATAGCTAGTTGATAAATGATGCTGTTAAGTTCAACTATGTCCTTACTGATTTTCTGCCTGCTGGATTTGTCCATATCTGATGGAGAGGTATTCCAGTCTCTAACTGTAACAGTAGGTTCATCTATTTTTCTTTGCATTTCTATAAGGTTTTGGCACGTGTGTTTTGATGGTCTGTTGTTAAGTGCATACACATTAAAGACTGTTATGTCTTCTTGAATAGAACCATTTATCAGTATGTAATTCCCCTCTTTATTTTTTTTTTAAATTGCTATAGGGCACATACTCTCACAAGAGAGAGAGAGAAAGAGAAAGAAAGCATTCCCCAGAAGGGGGGCCACGCCACGATCCCTTCTCCTCCATTCTCCTCAAGATACTTTCAGCATGAATGCACACACGTCTGGGATGTCTTTCAAGTCACTGGGTCTGAGACTCAAACTGCATAGTAAGCCATGTGGGATCCAGCCACCTTAACCACCACACCACCAGCTGGGCCTGTAATGCCCCTCTTTTTTTTTTTTTTGGAGAGGGTTTCACTATAGGGCGCGTGTGCTCGCCAGACAGACAGAGAGAGACATAGAGACAGAAAGCGAGAAATCACCCCCCAGGGGGGATGGTCACGCCGCAATCCCTTCTCCTCCATTCTCCTCTCGGGATCTTGGACACGCACGCACACGCGCCCGGCGTGTTTTTTAAGCCACCGGGTCCGGGACGCTAACCGCGGTCGACTACGTGGGAGTCCAGAGACATAGCCATTACGCTAACTGCTGGTTCCCATGCCCCTCTTTATCTGTCATAATTTTCCTTGCTCTGAAGTCTGCTCTGTATGAAATGAATATGGGTATTTCAGTTCTCTTTTGATTAGCATTATCACGGTATATCTTTACCTCATTACTTTTAATGTCTTTATATTTATTTATTTTTGTAAAGATTTATATATTTAATTTTATTTCTCATCATCATCATTATTTTTTAACAAGAGAGAACACAAGTGAGAGGAAGTGAGAAAGTAAACCACCAGGTCCTGGACTCGAACTGCAGCCAGCCATGTGGGAGTCCAGCACATTAACCACCACGCCACCTGCTGGCCCTAATGTCTTTATATTTAAAGTAGGTTTCTATTTTAACAAAAATCAATCTAACTGATTGACTGATTTTATTGCTAGAGGGTATATGCAAAGAATTCCTAATTCCTCCCTCTCATCTCTTATATCACAGTTGTCATTCATTTCACTTACACATACGTGTATATATGTATATACAGTATTCACACAGATACACACATAATTATACATAATTTAACACATTATTGCTATAACTACTTTGAACTATTTGTTAGAGCAGTTAAGTATAAGAATAACAAAATCTTATTTTACCTTCACTTATTTCTAATCTAATGTCCTTTCTTTCTTTCTTTCTTTCTTCTTTGGGACCAGCAGTTAGCTTAATGGCTATGTCACTGAACTCCCATGTAGTCGACCGCGGTTCAAGTCCTGAACCCGGTGGCTTAAACTCATGCCGGGTGCGTGTGCGTACGTGCCCAAGATCCCGAGAGGAGAATGGAGGAGAAGGGATTGCGACGTGGCCATCCCTCCTGGAGGGTGATTTCTTGCTTTCTATCTCTCTGTCTCTGTCTTTCTGGCGAGCGCATGCGCCCTATAGCAAAAACCTGTCCAAATAAATAAATAAAAATAATGAAAATATTTTTAGAAAGAAAAAAAAAAGAATTTCAATAAAAAGGCCTTCAGTGGTGTGTTGGTAAGGTATATGGGAAGGGCAGTGTTCTATAGACCTATAATTAGGTCATAGTCTTTTAGTGATTCTGTGCCGATGAGTCTTGAAATTTACAAGTGCTTTCCTGTACCTCCCAATCCATACAATTTACATGGGACATGATGTCAGCTGAAATAGGATATTTTACTTCCCCCCAGTTTGGTTTAGTTCTGATAAGACCTTAATACATTTGACTCTGGCAAAATAGTTTCTCCTGAGGACAGACCTCGTTCTGAAGAACAGACTATTACGGTATATTTTGTTTCCCTCTCCTCTCCCACTACAGGAAGCACGAGGGAATTTTTCTTCAATATTTACTGTGAAAACCTGGTAGAGCTCTTGGGGGTAAAGCTCAAAACATTTTTGCAGGGAGGTTATGACTGATTCTCAAAGTTTTTATCTCTTAGATTTATCCATACTGAGCCTCTAGCACTTGTCAGTTTCTGTGTATTTTTTCCTGCTCTGGTACTGATTCTGAGGTTTCTACTTGGGGTAGGTATAGGGAGTGGGAGGGAGGCAGAAATGTTTGCTCTGCTAAGTTGAGAATCTACCTGTCTTTCTCCATTTTGGAGGGCAGTGGTTTGCCTTGTGATTTCAGTTCTCTAACAGGTCTAATAAGAGTTATTGATTTTTTGGTACAACTTTTTACTAGTTAGGATGGAGTGATGACTTCCAACTCCTTACATGCTAGATCAGAAACTAGAAGTTAATTATTGTTATTATTATTATTTTTACTTTTTTTTGGTGATAAAATATATAACATAAAATTTACCATTTTAGGGACCAACAGTTGGTGTAATGGCTATGTCACTGGACTCCCATGTAGTCAATCGTGGTTCAAGTCCTGGACCCAGTGGCTTAAACTCACGCTGAGCGCGTTTGCGTGCATGCCCAAGATCCCGAGAGGAGAATGGAGGAGAAGGGATTGCGGTGTGGTCATCCCCCACAGGGGCTGATTTCTCGCTTTCTGTCTCTCTGTCTCTGTCTGTCTTTCTGGCGAGCACACGTGCCCTGTAGCAAAAACCTCGCAAAAAAAAATTTACTGTTTTAATCATTCTTAAGTGTCCAATCCATTGGCATTAAGTACATTCATATAATTGCACAACCATCATCACCATCCATTTCCAGAACTTTTTCATTATCCCAAACTGCAACTCTGTACCCATTAAACACTAACTTCCCATTAAGTGAGTGCTAGTTTTTATATTAGTGTCAAGGCTATCATTACCATTACATAGTAAACAACTGCAGCTCTTCAACTAGGACATTGGACATCATTCTCGAAAACAATGTTTGGGTGGGACATTATGACATACTTTTGAGAAGAAGCTAATGAGCTCAAAGTATATGTTTTAGGGAGAAAGATCACTAATGGAGAGAAACTGTGGATGGTGCATAGTAGTGATGCTCCTTCAAGTCAGAGCTAAGCAAGCTGCCCTGCAAGTTGGTCTTAAATGAAAACGTTTATCAAGGTAAATGTCCTGGTTCCACATTGACTTCATTTCACCAGTTTTGTTTTATTGTTTCATCTGCCCTGGAATAGAACCTTGAAACTCCGAGAGAGATGAATGGTAAGATTTCATGTGCTAATCTCATTTCCAAATGTAATTGGTGTGTGAATTATGAAGCTCTCTGCTTCCAAAGGCCATGCTAGCAGAGCCATCCATTCTCCTCTCCATCTAAGTGGGCCAGGGTGCCACTGTGATGCATGTTCATTGTTCTAGCAATGAAGAAACCGTGGAGTTGCTACAACCTTTCTGGAGGGCAGTTTGGCAATATGTATCAAAATTTAAAATTTGTAGAACCTTCAACTCAGCAATTTCATTTCAGAGATTTAATTTATCCCAAAGAAATAATTGGACAAATGGGTAAGGATGCTTGTATAAAGATGTTCAATGCAGGCTTGTTTATAATTGTGAAGAACTGGAAACATTCTAAATGTCCAACAAGAGGGGATGGGGCACATCAATTACGGTATGTCTACATAATGGAATGCTTACTATGCAACTATTACCAAAGAGGAGGTAGGGCTGAAAGGAAGGAAAAATCTTCACAGTATTCAGGCATATCTTGCAGAATGTTTCTCTGGCTAACTTTCCCCAGTACAATCACCCTTAGTTTATAATATCCAAACTTGACAGTTTATATGAGTCTCTCAGTAATGATGCTTTCTTTGACAATTATTTACATAAGAAAAGATTTATATTTGCCTTTTTGTTTATTGAGTTCATTTATTTCTTTCATGAAAGTGAGAGACAGAGAGAAAGACAAGTATCCTCAACAGGGTCTTTCAGTCTGTGATTTCCTCCCTCTATCTTCCCAGCCAGCCAGGGTCATGTACATGTTGACCAGGGAACTGAACTCATGATCTTACACATGAATCTAGCATTACTCAAGTAATGTGTTACTACTGTGCCATTAAACTGTCCCTAACATTTATATTTCTATCCCAAGAACTCAATAGGATATTTAGAAATTATATTGGGGAAAAAGGTTTCTCATTTGATCCCATACAAAATTTATAGATGATCAGAAGGACATGTGAGAAGGAAAGAAAAAGCAACCAAGTGACCAAGGGGTTCAGACTGATGAGGTGTACTGGAAGTCACTGGGTGAGAGTTCCACAAAAGCTTTTAGGAAAGGGAAAGAGCCCTTTTACTTGCTTCCTTTGGCCTTTTTGTCCCTTCTGCATTCTTCCTGTCTGAAACATGGACATGTTGTGTAGATATGCAGCAAATGCCGTATAACTATGAGGCTACTGAGCCTAGAGATGAAAGTTTTTACACTCTGGCAGGAAAGAAAGAAGGAAAGTAGACATACTCGGGTCTCCTTTTACCTGAGACGCATATAAGCCTTTTGGTCATTTATTCCCTTTTTTGGTCATATCTTCTGCCATAGTCTTCTGACACAATCCTGATACAATCGTTACCATTTTCCCATTTCTAAAACGAAATGATAAAAATTTATCATGTACTAGAGATGGATACCAATGGATGGCCATCCTGAGATGGACAACAAATTTGAGCTGTGAAATATTGCTTTCCTTGACTAAAAATGAAGATTTTTCTGCTGAGACTTCTCCCTCTAGATTAATTTCTAGTGGCCTCTATGCACTAAGTGTCTAGACAGGTCCAACTGAACAGGATCCAAACATCTGAATACAATTAGGGTCAGAATATTCCTCTATTCCCACTGAATCTGATACACGAAGAGTGAAAATGGAATGGAAGAGATTGCAGATCACCTCCTCCTGCACACCTATGAATACTCAGATTGAACTTCAAGAATTAGGAAGAAACACACCATCCACCAGATGACCAGAAATCACTGCAGGATCACAAGAAATATGGGAAAGCAAGAAAATATCTCTCCTCCAAGGGAAAAGAATAGCTCCTCTTCATCCTCAGACAGTATAATGAAACTCATGGGAGTGTCAGATAAAGAATTAAGAATATTCATAGTGATAAAGCTAACAGAGATGGAAGAGGAGAGAGATAATGAACTATAGAAGAGGTAGGAGAAAGTAGCTGACAAGTTCCAGGAGATGAGGAAATTCTTGCAAGATCTGAAAGAGGAAGTACACACTATAAAAAAGAAACAAATGGACCTGTTAGAGATGAAGGCTATAATTCAGGAAGTCAAAACCTCCTTTGAAAATAGTAAAAGCAGACTAGATCATACAGAAAATTGAATCTCAGATGTAGAAGATAGAATCACTGGCCTAGAAAAATCCACCACAAAGACTGAGAAAATTGCCCCCCAAAATAAGAATAATATACAAGAAATACTAGATACCATCAAATGTCCAAACATTGGGATAATTGGTATCCCAGAAGGCAAAGAGACTCATAAAGGCATTGATAATCTATTCCATGAAATCCTACAAGAAAACTTTCCAAACCTAGAGAGGCACTCAAAAATCCAGTCCCAAGAAATACAAAGGACCCCAAATAGAATCAACCCAAGAAGATCTTCTCCAAGACACATTATACCCAGATTGATCAAAACCACAGACAAAGACAAGATAAGATTGGTAAGAGAGAAACGCAAGTTACCTACAAAGGATATCCCATCAGGCTAACAGCAGATCTCTTATAGGAAAAAATGCAAGCAAGGAAAGAATGGGAAAATATATTCAAAGTGTTAAAGGAAAAGCAATTTCAACCAAGAAGACTGCACCTGGCAAGATTATCCTTCATATGGGAAGAAAAGACAAGAACATTCTCAGATAAACGAAACCTGAAAGAATTTACCAATACCAGACCATATCTCCAAGAAGTTCTCAAGGGAGTGCTATAACAGGAAAATCAAATACAGACACACAGAAATAAGAACTCAAAAACTAAGAAAATGGCCAACTTAATCATAGGGACAAGTCTGGAGTTGAATATTATATCCCAGAATTTAATCAGGAATATCAAACCTCAAGAGAAGTAGATTAAATACATGAGACTGAACTGGTAAAATAGAATTTTATGACTTTTGACTAGAACATTGCTGATTTTCTTCTAAGCTTTTTTTTTTTTTTTTCCAGTTTTAAGGATTTTTGTCCTGTCTTGAGCTGCTGATAGGTTCATGTACCTACTATTTGAACAGAATCCTAACCTGTTTCCTGGCTTTAAGTTTTAAGCAAAATTCCTTAGCATTCCTTTGACTTATTAAAGCTAAAACTGCTTTTCTCGAAATTAAAAAATGTATTTAAAAATACATATTTAATGACCATAGTAAGCCATATAGCATCAGCTAGGTGCTACTTTATAGTATATTCATTCTACTCAGAGTTTCATGCCTAAAGTCAGACATGTATTCACAGATATGTATATACCAGCTGAATTTGCTATTGAAAGTAGTTAGCTTATTTAAGAAATTTTGTGAATCAATAAAATGTGGGGGCAAAAAGGAATGGCAAGTGGCAAACAACTGTAGACACCTGAGATATATGGGAGGAGGGTAGGAAATGGCAGAGAATGAGAAATAGGGGTAAAAAAAAAAAAAAAAATATATATATATATGTACATGAAACTAGAAATTGAAAATTATTGACAATAACATACATGATTAAGCCACTATGCAGTATATTCTGGGTGGGAAATTATATTTTATGTGACGATGCTCAGTGAATGAATGTAAATTAATTAATTAAATAATAATAATAATAATAATAAAGAAAATTTTAAAAATTATCATGTACTAATAAATGATACCAGAATGAGGTATATAAAAAGATTTAGGACCAGCAGGTGGTGTGGAGGTTAAGGTGGCTGGACTTTCACAACCCCCTCCATGGTTTAAGTCCCAGACCCGGTGGTTTGAGGATCCCAGTGGACTCCTGTGCATGTGTGCCCAAAATTCCTAGAGAAGTGATTGCGGCATGGCCAACCCCCTCAGGAGGAGGGCTTGATTCCTCACTTTCTCTTTCTGTCTTTCTCTGTCTCTCTGGCAAGTACACACACCCTCTGGCAAAAATCTTAAAAAAAAAAAAAAAAAGATATAAAAAGTGAATTGAATGACAATGCAAGGGTTAGCACCCTAGCCATTACTGGCAGTAAGAGAGGCCATCTTACTATACACAGAACAAGTGTTTAACAGCCATTCTAATTGGTTTAATTGTAATTTTGTATCCAACATAATAGGGTTTTAAAAACTAGACTTTATTTTTTTATATAGTACTTTTAGGTTTACAGCAAAATCCAGTGGAAGGTACAGAAATTTCCCATAAATCCTCTGCCTCTGGATATGCATCGTTTCCCCTATCATCAACATTCCTCACCAGAGCTCACTTGTGTTACAATACATGAACCTGTTTGACACGTAATAATCGTGCACAATCTGTTGTTTACATTAGCATTCATTCTTGGTGTTGTGCATTCTATATATGTATACAAATGTGTAATAACATATATCCACCATTGTATTGTCGTGCACAGTAGTTTCCTTGTCCTAAAATACCTTCTGCTCTACACAATAGTTTTTCAAAACTTGTAGGCATGTTACCAGATTTTAGGAAAGTTTTAAGAAATTGAGGTTTTGGCTGAGGTATAATGCATTACATTTTTCCTATTTAATAGAATGGGTTTCCTATTTAATATAATAGGCTCCTTATTGTCATTTTCACCAAGTACAGGGTTTTATTTATTTATTTTTTTTAGGAACACATTAATAATATTAAGTGGGAAGCACCTGAATCAAGTTAAAAGCACATTATAAGCAACTTTGATACCGTATGAGAGAAAAGTTGATGGAAAATGCATATTAAGAAGAAACTATGCATGGGCTTCAAAATCTTTTTGCACCAAAATAAACTCATACTTTAGTTCTATTTTTATTTTGTGAACTTTTTGAAATTCTCTAATACTGGTTAGGAAGCTTTTAGCAGTATCTAACTCAAATGGTGAAAACACAAAGTGGTCTCTCAAGAGCTTCCGAAGTGGAGTGTTGGGACCAGCAGATGGTGTAATGGTTATATCGCTGGACTTCCATGTCATCGACCACAGTTCAAATTCCAGACCTGGTAGCTTAAAACTCATGGAACCAGCAGATGGCGTAATGGATACGTCACTGGACTCCTGTGTAGTCGACTGTGGTCCGAGTCCTGGACCTGATGTCTTAAACTCATGCCAGGCACATGTGCATGAGTGCCCAAGATCACTAGAGGAGAATGGAGGAGAAGGGATTGTGGCATGGCCACCCCCCTGGGGGGTGATTTCTCGCTTTCTGTCTCTCTGTCTCTCTCTGTCTTTCTGGCGAGCACATGTGCCCTGTAGCAAAAACCTCTCAAAAATAAAACAAAACAAAACAACAACAATGAAACTCATGGTGGGCATGTGTGCATGCATGCCCAAAATCCTGGGGGGAGAATGATGGAGAAGGGATTGCATTGTGACCATCCCCCCTGAGGGTGGTATCTTGCTTTTCTGTCTCTCTGGTAAGTACATGTGCCCTAAAGCCAACATCTCTCTCTCTAAAAAAAGAAAAAGAAGCGTTCCAGAGTTGGCTGATTCAGCCATACTATACCGTGATCCAGCAAAGGTTTGAGGTCTTTCTATATTTCTGCTCTCCCAACCTACATCATTGTCTTGTCCTCTTGGTGTCATTCCCTCTGGTCCCAAGATGGCTACCATTTTTCCAGGAGTGCCTGGCTGATGTCAACATATGGAGGCAGAAAAGACCTTAGCCATGTCCCTTTTTGAGATCAAGGGAATCTTTCCCAGAACTTACATCAGATTTTCTTTCATCACTCAGTGTCAGAACTGGGTGATATACCCCAGTCTTAAGCCAGTCATTGGAGGTGGAATCACAGCAATGAAATCAGTAGATCTCGACCCCAGCTGCATATCAGCAACACTTGCAAACTCTTGTTGCCTGAGCCCACAATAGACCAACAGTCTGTAGTACAGTATTTTTATGGGTGGGACCTGGACTTGGGTGTGTGTGTGTGTGTGTGTGTGTGTGTATTTTATAAAGAGTTTCTCCGTGTAGAACTATTCCTGCATCAGCCTTTTAGCCAGGACTACAGGCAAGGGATACCACACCCAGCTCTTTTATTCAGTCTTGCTGTGTTGCCCAGGCCAGCCCTGAGTTTGAGATCCTTCTGTCTCAGCCTCCTTGAGTTGCTGGGATTACAGGTGCTACCATGTCCATCCAGCTTTTAGGTTGGACTGGAGATCGACTCAGGGCCTCCCATGTGGTTTCAGTCTGCAGAGCACAGCATCTTTGCAGTGTGCCACCACGGCTAGGTCCTATATTTTTAATTTCCTAGGTAATTTTGATAGGTTGGTGAGGTCAGACTATTCTTTTACACTAATTGTAATTCACTTGCTGAGGCTAGAAAAGGGGCAATTTTCCCTGAAGCATTTGGCAACTAGATACCTGAAGAACATTGGTACTGTTAGCAGAGAAAATGATTGAGAAGTGTTTGTTGTGTAAGCAAATGATGTTCAACACATGTGGTGTACTCCTATTTCTGTAAGTTAGAAAAATTATATAAATACATCAAATGACATATGTGCTGAGAGAAAAATCTGGGAGACTATAGTTCAAACTTTTAATAGTGATTATCATGCTGGGATAAGAGGAAGATTAATTATAGGTGATTTTCATTTATTAATTGAAATTTATGATGAACATTAGTCACAGAACAAAAAAATGATGATGCTTCCACTTTTGGAGAAAAAGATTTTTAAAATAGGAAGAAAAAAGTTATGGGGTAGAGAGTCTGTTTTATCTTTGTAGGGTGATCTCTCCAGCGCAGTCTAAACCCTGGTTTAGGAATTCATTTTACGAGTGCGGAATTGATCACCAACCCAAGCATTCCTCTCTTTCACACGTGACCAGAAGAAAGGTAAACTCTCATCAGAATGGTTTCATTTCCCTTGCCAATGATTGGTGTAACCCATGACATGTGACACGATTGTGGCCAATGAGATGAGAGGAGGCATCAACTATTTTTAAGTGTGCAGTTCACTTATATTATTGTGCAACAGAACTCCAGGACATTTTCATCTTGTAGAATTGAAACTCTATGCCCGTTAAATATTAATTTCTTTTCTATCTCCCCTTAACCCTGGCAACCACCATTCTATTTCCTGTTTCTATGATTTATGACTTCTTTAGATGTGTCTTATGAGTGGAATCATATGGTCTTTTTGCTGAGCATAATGTCCTTGAAGTCCAACCATGTAGCATGTGACAAGATCTCTTTCTTTTTAAATTTTCCTTCCTTCTCCAAACTTACCAAAGGGCGTGGCACTCCTGGAGAGAGAGAGGGGAAGAGAGTGAGAGAGAAAAAGTGAGTGAGAGAGAAAAAGTGAGTGAGAGAGAAAAAGTGAGTGAGAGAGAAAAAGAGAAAGTGAGAAAGCATCCCCCATAGAGGATGGTCACACTGAAATCCCTTCTCCTCCATCTGTCCTTGCCTTTGGGATTCTGGGCATGCACATGTTCCTTAAGCTTCTGAGTCTAGGACTTGGGCCACACAGTCAGTCACGGGGATCCGGCCACACTAACCACCATGCTACCACCACATAACCACCATGCCACCATCTAGCCTTCCTTCTTCTTTAAGGCTGCATTATATACCACTGTAGGTACATACCACATTTTCTTTATCTGTTCAGCTGTCATCAGACCTTTGGGTTGTTTCTACCTTTTGGCTATTGTAAATTCTGCTGTAATGAATGTGGGTGTACAAGTATCTTTTTGAGATCCTGCTTATGATTCTTTTGGATGGGAACCCAAAAATGGGATCACAGGAAGATTTAGAAATTCTAATTCTAGTTTTAATTGTTTAAGAAAATTTCATGCTGTTTTCCATGACTTCTGTACTATTTTATATTCCTACCAACTGCGCAAGGGTTCCCATTTCTCTACATTTTTGTCAGCAATTATTGCTCTCTAAAAAGGTTGTTTATTTATTCCATGAGGGAGGGAGGGAGGGAGGGAGGGAGAGAGAGAGAGAGAGAGAGAAGAGAGAGAGAGAGAGAGAGAGAGAGAGAGAGAGTGAGAGAGAGGCACCCCAAAAGGGTCTTCATGCTACTACCTACCCTAACCATAGCCAGCCAGGATCACAGGCATGCATGTGCCCAGCGTGCATAGGAAGACCTCTGGACATGAACCTTGGGCTTTCCCGCAGAGCCCCAGCATCGTGGAGTGTTGTGTTACTACTGTGCTATTGTACCACCTGTCTTCTGTTCTTTTGATAGTGGCCCTCCTAATGGGTGTGAGGTGATCTCTTAGTATGGTTTTGTTTTGCATTTCTCTAATAATTAGTGACATTGAGCATTTTATATGTGCTTGTTGGTCATCTATATCTCTTTTTTGAAGAGATGTCTATTTAAGTACTTTGCCCATTTTTAAAATAATGATGATTTTTAAAAAGTTCAGTATTGAGAGAGAAAGAGAGAAGAGGTATTCTCGACAGGGTTTCATGGTGTGATTCATCCCAGCCTTTCTGGCCAGCTTGTGGCCTGGACTTTGCAGATTGATCAGGGAATGGGACTGTGATCCTCCATGTGGATCCAGCATAATTTGAACAGTGTGTTAACACTGCACCAACAAGTCAGCCCTGTCGTCCATTTTCTCCCCACTATGCTAATTTCTTTCTCTCCTTTCTTTTTGTTTGCTATAGG
This sequence comes from Tupaia tana, assembly GCA_026018925.1. Taxonomy (NCBI): domain Eukaryota; kingdom Metazoa; phylum Chordata; class Mammalia; order Scandentia; family Tupaiidae; genus Tupaia; species Tupaia tana. The sequence continues at coordinate 34,878,327 of JAKSZU010000015.1, read as the reverse complement.
GCACATGCACTCACTAGTGAGAGAGGAGAGGGAGTGGGAGAGGAAGAGGGGGGAAAAGAGAGAGAGAGGGAGAGAGATCGACCCCCCCGGGGGCAGGGACAGATGGCCTCATCATACTGCCTTCTCCTCCATTCTCTTGGGATTTTGGACACACATGCCCACGTGTCTGGCATATTTTTCAAGCCACCACATCTGGGACTCGAACAGCATAGTCAGCCATGTGGGACCTAGTGCCTTAACCTCTATACCACCTGCTGGCCCACTAATCTAATTCCTATCTCCAAAAATTGTTTTTACTTGTTCTTGAACTTCATATCAATGGAGTCATACAGTATGCACTCTTTTGTGTTTGGCTACTTTTCCTCAATGTGTTTTTGGTATTCTTTCATGTAATTATGTTTGTCAGTAGTTGATCTGTTTAGAAAAATCACTGTGTAATGCTCCATTGGCTTCGTCTATACAGATTACTTTCTATATAGACGTCAAATTTATCTAGAATCACTGGATCACAATGCCACTTTTGTTGTAAATCGAGTGACCTTATTTGTTTGAGTCCAACTCTAGACCCTCAGTTCTGTACCTTTGGCCTATTTGTCTATCCTTGAACCAATATCATATTGTCTTAATGCTTATAACTTTATATTAAGCATCGCCTCTGTTCTAGTTATTATGACTGTGTAACAAATTACTCAAAACCTTAATGGCTTTAATAAAACAACATTTATTTTCTATAAATCTTCAATTTGGGAGTTAGCCCTGTGGCCTAGTGGTTAAGGAAGCCAGATCCCACATGGCCAACTGCAGCTCAAATCCTGGCCCTGGAGGTTAGGAAAATGCTCCAGGCATCCTATCATGTGTGTGTGTGCCCAGAATCACAACAAGATAGAGAAATGGAGAAGTAATTGCAGCATTACCATGCCCCATGGTGTGAGGGGTGCTTTCTCTCTTTCCCTCCACGTCTTTTTCTCTGAGTACCTGAACCCTCTGGCAATTAAAAAACAGACAGGCAAACAAATAAATCTTAAATTTGAGTTGGTTTAGTGGGGATAGCTTGCCTTCGCTCCACGTGGAATCAGTTGGGGTGGCTTGAACATAGGAAGCTGGAGAGGCTCATTCTGAAAGCCAGTGCTGCTGGCTGAATGCTCAGTCAGCCCAAACGCTTGCATGTGGCCTCTCCATGTGACCCAGGTTTCCTCACAACGCCGTGGCTGGGTTCCCAGATGAGCATCCCAAGAACACGATTTCCGGGTGGAAGCCATATTGCCTTTTCTGACCTAGCCTTGGAAGTCTGCAATTTACTTCTACCACGTTCTACACGTCAAGGTGACCACAAAATCCTTTCCAGTTCAAAGGGAGGGGAAATAAGCATACCTTGTGAGGGGGAATGACAATGTCTTAAAGAGCACATGCAACCAGAAGTATTGCTGTGGTCGGGACCAGCAGTTAGCGTAATGGCTATGTCGCTGGACTCCCATGTAGTCGACCACGGTTCGCGTCCCGGACCTGGTGGCTTAAACTCACGCCGGGCACGTGTGCGTGTGTGCCCAAGATCCTGAGAGGAGAATGGAGGAGAAGGGATTGCAGTGTGGCCATCCCCCCTGGGGGGTGATTTCTCGCTTTCTGTCTCTCTGTCTCTCTGTCTGTCTGGCGAGCGCACGCGCCCTATAGCAAAAACCTCTCAAAAAAAAAAAAAAAAAAAAGAAGAAGTATTGCTGTGGTCATTTTTGGAGATCTACCCTTCTAAGACCCATATATTCGGTGTGCATACACATAAAATCTGAAATATTATATAACAAATATGTAGTTGTTATATAATATTTCTCCTGGGGCCAGAGACAGGCTTTTATTTTATATGATGTTTGGATTTTTACAGGTATATAAAACACTACGGCTGCCTTGCTATGCAAAGAATTAGTGTCCATTGTAAAGGAGTTTGTGCTGGCAGATGAGGATGCCGGTTATTACCTGTTTCTTCTGTATCTGTGTCTGCCTCTCTCCCTGCTTTGTGTTCTAGGATACTGACCCCTGCACGTTCTGTCACCTGGGCTTGTTTACCCTCTGACCTCTGCTTGGGTTCATCCATTGGGAGAACTAGAAGGAAATCGGAGAGTGAGAGAAGAGAAAGGTTGGGGTATTTCCTCTTCCCTCTCCACCTACCCATGGGTCTCACAATAGCCATGTTCCCCTGTAGCCCAAGGCATCTGTCGGCCAGCCCCTCTTCCACAGCTATGGATAACACTAGGTTCCAGTGACACTTCCTTCATCTTGATCCTTCAGGCCCGAGTATGGTAATGTTTGTTTTTATGGTTAAGCCCCGGGTGCTGCATCATCCCTTATGGGTTTCCTCAATCCTATCTAATCCTTCGTAATTACCTCTTCAATTACCACTTCAATTAAGTGCTTTAAGTGTGCCTTCCGTTTCCTACCAAGTCCCTGACTGATCCAAGGCATCACTAGAGGCAACCGTACCAAACATCACGTAAAATAACAATCCAGACATCGGATAAAAGTCCCCCTACTGGTGCGATGACATCACAGTGCACTGATTACCATGAGAGGCATGTGGAGGGAAGGAAGGTCTGGGTTTTCCTGGAAGAGTCATGGATGCTTTCCCAAAGAAAGTGATACAAAGATGAATTCATGCTCTCCAGTATGTGGAAACGGGACGTTTCCAACCCAGTGAGGTTCCCGCGGATGAGGAAATAGGCCCAGAGAGGTTAAGATGGGCACACAGACTGTAGCACAGACTCAAGCCTTCTGCTTAATGGTCACACTACAGGGCATATTTGTTGTATCATTTGAGATGTTTTTGGCTTCAAAGAATCAGAACAAAAAAGGATAGTTAATAAGTAAACTGTATCATATGAGAAGAAGATGAAGGGTAAGGTAACTCCTGTAGGGGTTTTAAACTAGTAATCAGACACATTCGTGGAAAAGAGGTTGAGACAAAATGAAGGCCTAGGTTTTCAATCAGGGATGGTATTACACCTGCAGGGGGCATGGAAATAGATGGGAATTCTCCCCAGCTACTTTTTTATCAGGAAAAATTTCAAACAGAAAAGTAGAAAGAATAATAGAGCAAATATACTTATGTCTATTGCCTAGATTTCTCAGCTATTTCTCCGTTTTGGCCATAATTGTTTTATTTTGTTTTTAAAAAAGTTTTGCTATAGAGTGCATGTATAAAACAGAGAGAGAGAAAGTGAAAAATCAACCCCCTGGAGGAGGGGGAGGATTGGCATGCTGCAGTCCCTTCTTCAGTCTCAGGGTTTGGGACACTCATGCACACGGACCTGGTGTGCTTTTTTAAGCTGCCAGCTCTGGGACTTGAACTGCACAGTCAGACATGTGGGATCCATCACCTTAACCTCCATGCCACCCAATGGCTCTGTTTTTTTTTTTTTTTTTTTCCTGAAATCGTTTAAAGTAAATTACAGACATCCTGACATTTCACCCCTAAATGCATCTCTGAAAAATAAGAACATTTTTCTGTGTAGTTTTGGAGCTTTCTTGGTTGACACTGGGGAGTGCTACTGGCGTTTAAGTGGGCAGGGGTCAAAGATGCTAACTGTCCTGCAGTGCTTGGTTTACTTCAGCACAGGAAGGCCTGTGGCCCCAAGCTCCTACAGCATCATCTTGGAGAAAGCCTGTCTTCCAGAAAGATGGACTTGTGTGGGAGTTTGTGAGTATAGGCGGGAGGAGTACTGCTGTGTGTTTATTCGTTTTATATACATGTGTCTTTATTATAAAAATAACATACAAATGAGTAAAATGAAGGGCTGTACCCAACATGTCTAAAGAAGCAGTAGAAAAAATTCGTTAATCTCCTCCATCAAGGGTCAACCACTGTTAATATTTTGACTTATTTTCTTCTAGACCCTATTTTCTTACATAGTTGAGATCATACTAAGTATACATACAGGATTCCAATCTTAGAAAGGCATACTTTTAATTGGTTATTTAAAGTCTCTGTTCTCTGCCCACTCACCACAAACCAATGAGGTGGAGAGTTGGACAGTAAGAGATCTGTTTCTGAAACCAAGAATCTGCCAACCAATAAAAAAATGTGCCTGATTTGTCTCTTGTTGAAGTGCTTCCACTCTACCTCTACAGGAGCTGCACGAGTCCTCAGAATGACCTTATGATGTAGGAATTATCATGCTCATTTTTCGGATGAGATATCGAAAGCTTAGAAAGCCCACCCAAAGTTCTACAGCATGTGCTCTTCTCCATTCTGATTTATAGCCCCCAGCATACAACCCCTCACTCCCAGATCAGCTCCTGGGGAGAGAAGTAAGGGGACTAGAGATGCAGTGGAGCCATTTAACTCAAGGATCTTGGAAGATTCAAACTCTCTTCTGCCACATCTTAAATGACAAGTAGGATTTAGCTGGTTTGGGGCAAAAGGAGTCCTCCATTGTCCTTTTGATCATCTATGGGGATCTTCAAAAGGTTATTGGAAAGTGCGTATTATGAACAAATTATGCTCGGTTAACATTTTTTTTTTTTTTTGCACAAAAATAAAGTCATACTTTAATTCTGTTTTCCATGGGCTTTTGGAAATCCCCTTATGTTTCAAATTTGGGGCATGGCTTGGAGAAGAAGGGCTATGTCCCATCTCTGTCTGCGTATGTGAACCTGGGGCTAATGCTTGGCATAAGAATACAAACTACCTGTAGTAGATTAAAGATGGCTACAAGTTCTTTGACCCTCTTTTCATTCTAGAGAAGTCTGTGCTCCTCTTCATGAATTTAGGCAGACATAGCCACTGTTTGATAGAACATGGCTGTGTCCAATTTTTGGCCCAGGCCATAAGACTTGTAAACATCCATATTCTGTTTCTTGATACACTTGCTCTTAGAACCCAACTGCCATGTTGTGAGGAAACCCAAGCAGCCCTGTGGAGAGGCCCATGTAGAGATCGTGAAGGCCATTGGTTTATAGCTCTGGCTGAGCTCTTAGCCATCAGCTAGTGCCAACATGCTACTCATGTGAGTGAACCATCTTAGAAGCAAATCCTTCAGCCCCACTCAAACCAACCCAGTTGAGGCTCTGTGATGTAGGGATGAACGAAGCCTGTTAAACCCTGTCCAAACTGTAGATCTGTAAACAAAGTGCAATTATTTTAAGCCACTCAGTGTGGGAATGGCTTGTTATGTAATATTTGATAACCAGAATATCACCATTTTCTGAGAAAATTCTCTATGCTAAATTATATGTCAAACCACATGCATTATCTCCTTTAATTCTTGTACTCCCCTCTAGGGTAGGAAAAACAATACCTAATATTTATTGAGTGCTTGCAGTATACCCAGTACAATTCAAAAGCCTTTTCTCACATCTGTATATTTTAAGTGTCATAAACCTGCTTCGCAGATACTCTAATCCTCATTTTGCGGATGCAGAAATAGGGAAAAAATTAGAAAACTTGCTCAGAGTCACAAGGTAAGTGGTAGAGCCAAGGATTCAATTGTCTGATTTGAAAGTCAGCAATTCTAACCACTATAGTGTGCTGCCTCTCAGGACAGAAGAGTTTAGCTTCTAGTTTACAGATAAGAAGACTGAGTCTCTGAGAGTTGGGTTGACTTCCCCAAGGTTTCACAGCTATTGAGTGGGATTTGGGCTACTTATCTTCTAGGCCGCTTAGGACTTGCTCCATGGAAACTGCCATGGCCTGTACAGGACCTGCCCCTGTGTAGCTCTGGTTGACTCTCAGTTTCTAATGGTGTCCCAAGCTTGACCTGCCTCCTTTCTCTGCAGCTGTGGTAGCCACTGACCTTAGGCTGTTCCTACATGTCCAATTCCATTTGCAAAGTACAAGATTTTCCCAATCAAGAAAGTTCTTTAGAAGAATGTGCCTCAGGCTCAGAAGGACTTTCAAAAAGAACTTTCCAACATTCCAAGAATGGTTTGTGCTTTGAGCACTGGCTGGCTCCAGGCAGGCCTCTGCCCTTTCTGCACCTTCTGCCCTGCCTGCCTTGCAGAAGAGCAATGGAGGTGAGGAGGGCGGGGTTGCCAGGGAGAAAAGAAAGTGAGCATGTGCTGGCAGTCGCACAGGCCTGCGGCCTAGCAATTATTTGATTGCTCTAACCTCCCCCACTTGTCTATAAAATGGGATTACGAGTAGTTTCTTCTTTACTAGGTGGTTGTGAGGGTACTATGAGATAATGCATGTGTCTCAGAGCCTTTTTTTTTTTTTTTTTTTTTTTTTGGAGAGGTTTTTTTCACTATAGGGCGCGTGCGCTCGCCAGACAGACAGAGAGAGACATAGAGACAGAAAGCGAGAAATCACCCCCCAGGGGGGATGGCCACGCCACAATCCCTTCTCCTCCATTCTCCTCTCGGGATCTTGGGCACGCATGCACACGTGCCCAGCGTGAGTTGTAAGCCACCGGGTCCGAGACGCGAACCGCGGTCGACTACGTGGGAGTCCAGCGACATAGCCATTACGCTAACTGCTGGTTCCCTGTCTCAGAGCCTTTTTAATGTGAGACTTGTTGCTCCGGCTGCCAGGAGTGCATCAGCTGCAGAGCCTCCTTGCCTAAGGTCTTAACCTTCCCATGGTGCATCATATCCATGATCAATACAGGAGTGTGAAGGTCTGGGTGTCCTAGTCTCATTGGATAACTAAAGGGCCACACTAGCTCCAGAGCTATCTGTAGGGTTGACAAGGCTGTTGGTAGCGTGACATCATAGCTTGATTTCTCTGTCTTCCCAATTTTTTTTGTTCCCTCCCTCCCATAGGTGTTGATTTCAAGGACCCTCCTTAAAGAATGTCCTGCTCAGGGCATGACATGTTGGCGTTGCTGCAGAACACCACCTTGCTACGCTGAAGCCATATGGAAGACCAGGTTCAGTTTCCAGTGCACCTGTGATCCTGGCTGGCTGGGAAGGCTAGGGGGAATATTGTGGTATGAGACCCTACTGAGGGTTCTTGTCTTTCTCTCTCTCTGTCTCTCTCTCAAGAAAGAAAGAGGACCAGCAGTTAGCGTAATGGCTATGTCGCTGGACTACCATGTAGTCGACCGTGGTTCGCGTCCCGGACCCGGTGGCTTGAAACTCACACCGGGCACGTGTGCGTGCGTGCCCAAGGTCCCAAGAGGAGAATGGAGGAGAAGGGATTGCGGCGTGGCCATCCCCCCCGGGGGGTGATTTCTCTCTTTCTGTCTGTCTGGTGAGCGCATGCGCCCTATAGCAAAAACCTCTCAAAAAAAAAAAAAAGAAAGAAACTTTTTCTTTTTTTTTTTTAATAAAAAAGGTGTCTGGGGGCCGGCAGGTGGCATGTTGGTTGAGGTGCAGGACTCCTACATGGTTGATCACGGTTCAAGTCCTGGATCTGGTGACTTGCTTTCTCACTTTTCCTTTCTCTTTCTCTCTCTCTGGTCAAATTACATGATAATAATAATAACAATTAATTAATAAAATAAAATAAATAATTTTTTAAAAGGTGTCTGGGCCAGCCTGTGCTGGGGTGACAGGATCCCACATGGCCAACCACTCAGTTTGGGTCCTGGGCCTGGTGGCCTGAGAAACAACAGGTGAGCAACATGCCTTTCCCAAATCCCAAAAGGAAGAAGAGAGGAAGAGAAGGGATTGTGATATGACCGTTCCCCGTGGGGTGGTGGTGGTGCTTTTTCACTTTCCCGCTCTCTCTCTCTCTCACTATTTCTCTCCTATGAGTGCACGTGCCTTCTGCCAAAGGTTAAAAAAAAAAAAAAAAAAAAAAGGCGTCCCATGCACTAAGTCTGTCTCAGCAGTGACAGCATGTAAAACGCATAATTCTGTGCCCGGCAAGTAGCAATCATGCCGTGAATGCTTCTCTTTATTCTCCTCCTCCTCCTCGTTATTACTATGATCATCTGAATGAGTGTTGTGTGCTGGGCGTTTCTGCCTGGTATTTAGCACAACGTGGAAACTTCTTATTTGCCTCCAGTGTCCACATTCCTCTTTCCAAAACAGTAAAATTTAGAGCTGGACACATGTCTGCACAGAGTAAAATGCCTTTCAGGCTGCTTTGCCATGCGACTATGGGATATGGCAGCAGCCGCCTGCATCATGTCTAGGTTGAGCTCTTAAAAGAAAGACGTTTGTGGGGACCAGCACATGGCGTAATGGTTACGTTACTGGACTCCCATGTGGTTGACCGCAGTGAGAGTCTCGGACCCGATGACTTAAAACTCACCCCAGACGCGTGTGTATGCATGACCAAAATCCCAAGAGGAGAATGGAGGAGAATGGATTGCAGCATGGCCATCTCCCCTGGAGGGTGATTTCTCACTTTCTGTCTCTCTGTTTCTCTGATGAGTGGATGTGTCCTATAGCAAAAATCTCTCTTAAAAGAAAGATGTTTGCGGGACCAGCAGTTAGCGTAATGGCTATGTTGCTGGACTCCCACGTAGTCGACCGCAGTTCGCGTCCCGGACCTGGTGGCTTAAAACTCACTCTAGGCGCGTGTGCGTGCGTGCCCAAGATCCCGAGAGGAGAATGGAGGAGAAGGGATTGCGGCGTGGCCATCCCCCCTGGGGGTGATTTCTCGCTTTCTGTTTCTCTGTCTCTCTCTGTCTGTCTGGCGAGCGCACGCACCCTATGGCAAAAACCTCTCCAAAAAAAAGAGAAAGACGTCGGGAACCAGCAGTTAGCGTAATGGCTATGTCGCTGGACTCCCACGTAGTCGACCGTGGTTCGCGTCACGGACCCGGTGGCTTACAACTCACGCCGGGCGCGTGTGCGTGCGTGCCCAAGATCCCGAGAGGAGAATGGAGGAGAAGGGATTGCGGCGTGACCATCCCCCCTGGGGGGTGATTTCTCGCTTTCTATCTCTCTGTCTCTCTCTGTCTGTCTGGTGAGCGCACGCGCCCTATAGCGAAAACCTCTCCAAAAAAAAAAAAAAAAAAAAAAAAAAAAGAAAGACGTTTGCACTTGCCTTTCCCCTAAACTCTCTCTGCAGGCTGGGCAGGAACAGTGGAGTTACACAGTGAAGGAACTGGTGCCATGGTGGTGTCATGCATGCCTTTAGTGGTTTATGCCTGGACTGTCAAGGGAAAGGGAGTAAACTTCTTGCACAAGCCACTCTTATTTTATGTGCCTGTTATAGAAGGAGAATTAGCATTCCAGTTCACATGACGGGTCTTCCAAAAATCCATAAGTAATACATATTATGAAAAACCTATGTGGAGGTTAAAAAAATTGCACCAAAGTAAACTCATAATTTTTTTTAAAATGAATTATTTATTTAATCTTATTCATTATAATAATAATTATTATTATTTAATTTGACCAGAGAGAGAGATAGGGAAAGCGAGAAATCAAGGTCCAGGACTTGAACCGCAGCCAGCCATGTGGGAGTCCAATGCCTTAACCACCATGCCACCTGCCAGCCCTAAACTCATACTTTCATTTTATTTTTCTATAAACTTTTGAAAGTCTCCTCATACACAGTCATTATCTAATGCTTGCAACTACTGTGTAAATCATTAATGTGCTCATTTCAAAGATCAGGAGACTGAGTTGGCCTCATAACCTAGTTGTTAAGGGAGCAGGATCCCACATGGTCAGCCATGGTTTGAATCTCAACCCCATCAGTTTGAAAAACACACTAAGCATGTGCGTGCACATGCCTCAATTCTGACAGGATAGAGAAACAGAAGGGATTATAGTGTGACCATTCCCTGCGGGGGCTGGAGTTGCTTTCTTTCTCTCTCTCCTTCTCTGGAGAACATGACCTCTGACAATGAAAAAAAAAAAAAAAAAAAAAAAAAGAAAAAAAAAGAAAAAAAAAAAAAAAAAAACAACAGAGACTGAGGCTTTGGGAAGTTGTGTTACTGCCCTAATGTGACAGTCAACTATGGCGAAGCCACATTGAAAAGTCGACTTGTCCATCCACACTATGTGAAAGGTTAAACTCACCTTTGGGGGATGCTGTCTCACAGGGGACAGGGCTGGTCAGGAAATCCAAATCCACTCTAGGTATTTCAATCATGAATGCACGTAATAGAGGAGATTTGTGCTTACAAAAGCACCTAGTGATTTTGAGTGGGTGTGAGGAGCAAAAGTCAGGGGAAACCACCACTAATGCTCAGCTTCCTTGCTAGCTTTCAGAGAATCAGGAAGCTGCAGGAATGGCAGGAAAACAAACTGCTGCTGAAGTGCATAACTGCCTGGAGCTCCAGGTAGGTGATTTGTGGAGAATGTTGACAGGCTGCTGCCAAATACTTGGTGTCTACTTACTGAAGCGCCTGTGTCTGCCCACTAGCTCAGAGGAGTAATGATGTGCCCTCTGCCTCTCATCTGCCTTCCAAGACTTATGTGAGCTCCTTTCATGGGCAAAGGATTCTCAAGAAGCAAGGGCTTCTCATTCCTGCTATGGGAGAGGGGCATGGAAGGGTAAGCACAGTGCCAAGTTGGCAATGGAAAATCTAGCACATCTTTCTTTTTCTTCTTAAAGTTTTTTTCATTTAATTTTCTTTATTATTTTAATTTGACCAGAGAGAGAGGGAAAGTGAGAAAGCAAGTCAGTGGATACAGGATTCAAACCATGGTTGGCCATGTGGGAATCCAGCTCCCTTAACCACCATGCCACCTGCCAGTACACTTAACTCACATAGGGGCCAACAGGCATCCTTGAAGAAGGTGGAAGAGGGACTGCTGAGTGCAAGAGATTGTAGGGGAGCAGGGTTAACTTTGTGGGAGGCATAGCCTACCTCTTTCTATGGAGGTTGAGAAAGCTGATGTCTGTGGGCTTCAGGCTCTTTTGAAGCCAGGAATGGACATGTGACCAGACTCAACCAATAAGATGGACCTGTCCTACACATCTAATCAGGGGCTAGTAACCAAAGGTGATGGAGAACGTACGTGAGTGCAGAGGCAGAAATGACTATGGCATCGCATTTCTAAGCATACTGTGTACTAAGCCTGCAGCAGTGTCCCGTGGTAGTTCTGTTGGTGGCCATGAGACCACAGGATCCAGCACTCCATGGATGCAGTGTCCTTATTAGACTGATGCTATGGCACGGTTTAGGCTGTTTTGGGTTGCAATTTCCAAGCTTAGTTCTCTAGGCTTCCCTCTTCCCATGGCTCTCTGGGGTAACTATTAGGTCTTTGGGAAAGTCATGACATGTTTTTCAATGCAAGGATGCATCATGACTTTCCTGATGCCCCAGTCATACCTTTCCAGTACATGTTCTGCTTCAATGGGTCAAGGTCAGTTCTGTTACTGGCCACTGAGAAACTTGACAATAATTAAATCAGAAAGCCATTGTGCAGGTCACACCTACAGGACATAGCCCAGGTCTTGGCACATTGTAAGCACACTGTATCATTCAGGTTGGGGTATAAATAACAGAAACTACTCAAACAGGTTAAGTGGACAGAGATTCAATTCATTTGATCAGGTGCTTGCCGGATTGTTGGTTGTGCTAGAGGTGCAGGTCTAGGCAGAACTTCCATGCTTATCTCCCTGAATGTTATCAGCAGAACTGATCTACCAAGGGAGTGTCTATATATACCATGACCAGAAAGAGGAAGATTCAGGAAGCCACAGTCCCCGTCACTGGCTCCAGGACTACATTGCCTTAGCCAAGATGCACAGATTAGGAAATTGTATTTCTGTTGGTTCCAGGACTACACAACCTCTGCCTTAATAGTTAGCAAAAAATGGGTACCCCATGACATTTCTCTCAATCACACAAAGGTAGGGACCAGTCACTGGGCCTGTTTTCACTCCCTAGGATGTGCTTGTCTGTGGAGAGAGCAGAAATGCCATCTCTACCCAGAAGTGTCTGTAGTCTCTCTTTGAGCTTCCAGACCTCAGACAGTGTATCCATTTTTGGAAGCAAGGTGACTCAGGATCCAGTCTGTAAACCTGAGCTTGCCATATTTGAGCACGTAGAAAAGCATGCACAGAATGGAAAATATGGAGTGAGCCAATTTGTGATGTAAGAAAAGCACCCCAAATCTAGAAAGTGTTTCTCCTATTACTGCATTGCTTTGCAGTTGTCTGCCATCACTTCTTAGCCCCCTACTTTGCTGGAATCCTAAATGCATACTCAGTCTGCCTCCACTAGAATAAGAACTCAGAGCAGGAGGAGCCTGTATCTTATTCATATTTTTTTTTCTTTTTGTATCCAGGATGCTTTTGTCTACAGTGATTAGAAGACATAACTCCTACCACCTTAGACAGCAAAGAAATGTATTATCTTACCCAACAGACAGTTCAGAGGGAGGACTGACTTCAGAGTTGTTTCAATCAGTAACTAAATTACATCATTAGGGACCTAGGAAATTGCTGTCTCTTCATTTTACTAGTCAAAGCGTTGACCTCATTCTGAGACTGTCAGTCACAAGATGTCTGCCAACAGCAATTAAGCCTTCTTTGTTTACACCCTAGAAGAATGAGAGACAGAGAAAGAGAGAGAGAGAGAGAGAGAGAACCTTTTTCCAACCATGGATTATGAGTCTTTCCCTTCAGTTCATCTGGCCAACCTAATCATCTTCCCACTATCGATGCCATAGAATAACCAAAGAAATGTCAGTGACTCTGATATAGGCTGTGGATTTAACCACTGCTAGAAGGATGGATTTTGCATATTACTTACAGTAATACTAGCTGTCGTAATAAACAAAGTTCTTTTTTTTAGAGAGAGATTTTTGCTACAGGATATGCGCGCTCACCGGAGAGACAGAGAAAGACAGGGAGACAGAAAGTGAGAAATCACTCTCTAGGAGGGATGGCCACACCACGATTCCTTCCCCTCTCAGGGATTTGGACATGCGTACACTTGGGCCCAGCATGAGTTTTAAGCCTTCAGGTCTGGGACTCGAACTGTGGTTGACCACATGGGAGTCCAGTGATGTAACCATTCTGCCATCTGCTGGTGCCATAAATAAAGTTCTTAATACAATAGAACTTTCTTGCTTGCTCACACAAAGTTCAAAATGGTTGTTCCTGATCAATGGGAAGCTCTCCACCAAGTGCTGGCTTAAGGACCCAGACTTCTTCCCTTTTATGGCTCTTCTACCTTAAACACAGGATTCCGAGGTCACCATGCTCATTTGTAGCAAACTGGCAGAAGAGGGGCTGGCTTCGATGGTAATGAACTGCTCAGCAATGCTGGATCTATGTGGAATATCACAGGGTTCAAGTCTCTGATCAGCCTCTACCTGCTAACGTGTGTGACCAAGATCCTGGCTGGCTGGGAAGTGGGAGGTGGAGAAGGGAGGGATTGTAGCATGAAAACCTGTTGAGGGTGCTGGTCTTTCATTCATAAAAGAAATAAATAAACTTAAAAAAATAAAAAAAGTACTGATGGAAGAGGAAAGAATGTGGAGGATCACATAAAGGAGTTTTCTGGGCCAGGCCTGAAAGTGGTACACATCACTTGGTTAGAACTTAGCATTGTGGGTGCTAGGGCCAGGGCTCCTAGGCTACTAAGAGTTGATTATTGAGCTGGCAGGTAGTGTGGTGGTTAAGGCACTGAACTCCCACATGGTCGATGGCAGTTCAAATCCCGGACCTGGTGGCTTGCTTTCTCACTCTCCCCCTTCTCTCTGTTTCTATTTGGTCCAATTAATAAATAAATAAAATTCAATAAAAAAATAATAATCATTATTATTTTTTTGGAGAGGTTTTTGCTATAGGGCACGTGCGCTCGCCAGACAGACAGAGAGAAACAGAGAGACAGAAAGTGAGAAATCACCCCCTGGGGAGATGGCCACGCCGCAATCCCTTCTCCTCCATTCTCCTCTCGGGATCTTGGGCACTCACGCACACGTGCCTGGCGTGAGTTTTAAGCCACCGGGTCCGGGATTCAAACCTCAGTCGACTATGTGGGAGTCCAGTGACATAGCCATTACGCTAACTGCTGGTCCCCCAAAAAATAATTATTAAAAAAAAAGAGTTGTGGGACCAGCGGTTGGTGTAATGGCTATGTCTCTGGACTCCCATGTAGTTGATTGACCATGGTTTGAGTCCCGGGCTCGGTGGCTTAAACTCACACTGGGTGCGTGTGTTTGCATGCCCGAGATCCCGAGAGGAGAATGGAGGAGGGATTGTGGCATGGCCATCCCCCCTGGGGGTTGATTTCTCGCTTTCTGTCTCTCTCTCTCTCTGTCTGTCTTTCTGGTGAGTGCACATGCCCTACAGCATAAACCTCTCCAAAAAAAAAAAGAGTTGATTGTTAGATTTTTTTTTAAAGGAACTTTGTGCTTAGGTTGTTAAACACGGACATTATAAAGTTAAATTATATAAACTTACAATGAAATAAATTATATTAAGAACAAAGATAATACATGCACAGACATTATCGCTTCCAAATGAATTTACTACACTTTGATCTAAACTCTAGAGTTATGTCTATCTGTTGTATCTGTGGCAGGAATATTTTATAATGGTATGCTATTGCACATCCTTTCAGTGACATCATAATGGTGTCTTAAAATCAGTCACACTGGCAAAATTTATACCATGGAAATCAGCAAGTGCTAAAAGAAGAGCTTCCCCTTACCCTGGTTACCAGGTTGATCAACATTTACTAGCACACCATTGGAACTGACTCACGTGGCCACCCTTGACTGCGACGGAGGCTGGGACACGTAGTCTAGCTGCATGCCCAGAGGGATGGTGAATAGCTAGCCGTACGTGCCAGGACCCATTCCTGGAACAGGAATAACTCCAAAAACTACAATCTTGCTACCCGCAGGATTCTGTGGAAGAGATTTTGGGAAGTCAGTCACAATGTTCGTCATACTTAATTCCAGTGCCCAGCTCAGGACCTGGCCTAAGGTCTGCATTCTGTGCAGGTCGAATGGTCTCCTCCACATGAGTACCCCAAGTTTGGAAATCCCAGGTGCCCTGGAGAGAGGTTGGCAGGCACAGCTTGGGCCTCTCACAGCAGAAAGTCAGAAGGGTACAATGTCCGTCGCTTCTGAGCACAGGTGAACCAGTTTGATGGACCAAAGAACCTGGCCATGCCACTGTGTTTGCAAGCCTAGAGGCCTACTTTCAAAATTAATTCCCCCAAGGATGGTGCTCAGGCGGCCAAAATGACTCCCTCAATGGCAGTGCTAGAAGATGCCTGTGGGGCACATGCAGGTAGAAGAGGTCAAAGCCTCAGGCAGGTGAACAGAAGACTTTCTTCCACCCACCTGAGCTATCCTGGAAGGACACCAATTAAGAAGGGAGACTTACAGTAGATGGCATGCTTATTCCGGGCAGCTGTTCCTCTCAAAGCTAATCTGGGTCATGTTTGACAAGGGAAAATGCTGATCAAGGCATATAGTACTTGTGCTCTGAAATCAGCATAGATGGATGTGCAGCGTGTCAGGAGTTGGCCCTGGGTAGAAGAGTACGTTGGAGAGGTTAAGGGCAAGGGCTCTGCAGTCAGACAGCCACAGTTATTGGGTGCTTGGTGACCTGGTGAACGTTACCTAAGACTTCAGAGCCTCTGTTTCCTCTTGGATAAAAGATGGCTAATACCTGTATTTCAGGTGTGGGTAACACTGAATATAGTGCTTGACCCAGAATAGGTTCTCAATATGGTGACACGATTATTAAAATAAGGAACGAGAATGGACTCATATGAGGACTTTCTATGTCTCTACCCCACCCTTTCTAGTTTTCACAGCAATGGAGAGCCTCCAGTGTATGAGAAATACCCATGGAGTTTGCAATCTGGCAGTCAATGGCAACCCTGTGAGGTAGGACTCCTCCTGATTTATAGAGAAGTAAACTACAGTGTCATGAACCCTTTCAGGCACTCACTCATATCGTCCTGCCCTGACCCCCTCAGTGACATCCAAGGCTTTTCAGTTCTTTGCCCAAGACTTCCCTCTTGCCGTTGACCTGGCAGGCTGGAGGCTTTAATAGCTCCCTCCACAGCAGCTTTCACCCACTGACTGATGGGAATTTGTGCATAAATATCCTCTTCTTAACTCTCGGGGGTTAACTCTGAGGCATGTGCTCTACTTTGTCTTACAGAAATCCCCAGTGGGATCATGCTCCGTAGCCCACAGTGGTAACTGCCTTAATCATGCCCCTTGTATTGGCTGTCCTTTCTTCTGTGCCTCCCTTCTCCAGTCTCCTAGCAATTGCCCTTCTCTTTTCTTTTTTTCTTTTTTTTTTTTTTTTTTTGGAGAGGTTTTCGCTATAGGACGCGTGCACTCGCCAGACAGACAGAGAGAGACATAGAGACAGAAAGCGAGAAATCACCCCCCAGGGGGGATGGTCACGCCACAATCCCTTCTCCTCCATTCTCCTCTCGGGATCTTGGGCACGCACGCACATGCGCCTGGCGTGAGTTTTAAGCCACCGGGTCTGGGCTGCGAACCACGGTCGACTATGTGGGAGTCCAGCGACATAGCCATTACGCTAACTGCTGGTTCCCGTGCCCTTCTCTTTTCAATATACCACTTGCACTTGAAAGTTTATCTTAGGGTCTGCTTTTGGGGAACTTCAAATGAAAATGTAGAACTGAGAGAGGTCAGGAGGTTCAGCCCAGGTTTTTCAGGAGAGCTATTCAGTCCTAGGTACATTGGTTAGAAATGCTTTGGGCTGCAAGTAAATTACCATGTAAAAATGACCTCAACCTGAAAGCACAGCCCAGTGCTAACTCAGTGCTCAGATGGGTTATCAAGAACTCTGTGAGGCTGGCTTCATTGCCTGGCAGTTAGGGAAATCTAAATCTAAATCCCACAAGGCCAATCATGCTTTGAATCCTGGCCCTGGCAGCTTGAAAACACACCAGATACACAAGATGAAGAAATGGAGAAGGGATTGTGGTGTGACCACATTCCACTGGGAGGTACTGTTTTCCTCTAGCTTTCTCTGTCTCTCTCTAGTGAACACACATGTAAGTAAAAGAAAAAGTTATATGTATATATGCACATATATACATATATATATATGTATATATATACACATATATACATATATATGTATATATGTGCATATATATATGTACATATATACATATAAAACTTAAAGAATAGAGGAATACAGATTATAAGGAGTCACTATACTTGGGGCTGAAGAAGAGTGTCCAAGAAAGAGCTGCCCTTCCCCTAGGCTGAATCAGACCTTTTTGAAGAGGGTGATGCTGTAGTTAAGTGGGTGACAGAGAGGTTGCTGGCCTGCTGTAAGATGTTTGGGGAAGTGTCCCTTGGGATACTGGGGAAGCCATCCACAGGAAGATGCATAGCTCAGGGCTCACTGCAAAGCTACCTGAGATAATGCCTGGGGAGCTTCTTACCGGGAGGTACTTTAAGGGTAGCAGCTACTACAAGGCTGTCCAAGGGTACCAAAGAAAACTGGTGGCCACTGGATGCTGCAGGGCATTGGAGGAGCAGTGCTGCTGGTCCTGGGGCCTGCAGGAGCCTCATGGACAATGGGAGCTGAGTGCTGGGGAAGCTGCAGGTGCTGTGGGGGTGTAGCTCTGGAGAAGCCACCTGTGCTGAAGAGCTGTGTGCTTGCAAAGAACATGTAGTACCAGAGCTTGGTGCTAAAAAAAGCAGGTGATGCTACAGAAACCTGGAAGCCAAGATGAGGAGCTGCCTCCTCCTCCAGTGTCCCACAACATCCTTGATTGACAAGCTGGAAAGGATATATATTTACAGAGTCCAGCTCTATTACTGTAGAGCAGTAATGCAGGTTACAGTTAGAGCTGAGAAACAATACATTGATACCTGACAGAGTCCACTCCTTGGGTTATTGTGTTAGTTTCCTGTTGTTGTGTAACAAATTGCCAGAAACTTGAAGGTTTCAAACAGCACACTTTACTACAAAGTTACATTAATCAAAACAGTGTGATATGGCATAAGGATAGACATGCAGATTAATGGAAGGCGAGACATACAGATTCATTTAATGAAATAGAATTGAGAGTCCAGAAGTAAGCCCTTACATCTATGAAAAGTTGATATTTTGACTTTGATTTCTCTTTTCTTCCTTTCTTTTTTTTCTAGAGAGATTTTTGTTATAGGGTGTGTGCGCCCACCAGAGAGACAGAGACAGAGAGACAGAAAACAAGAGATTACCCCCACCCCAGGGGAGGATGGCCATGCCACAGTCCCTTTTCCACCATTCTCCTCTAGGAATTTTGGGCACACATGCACATGAAAGAATAGTTTTTTTCAACGAACGCTGGGACAAGTGGATATTCACATGTAAAAGAATTCATTTGGATTCATGATCACAATAGACACAAAAACTAACTCAAAATGGATCAAAGACCTAAATGTAATGCCTAACGCTGTAAACGTCTTAGAAGAAAACATGAGCATAAATATTTGTGGTCTTGTATTGGGCCTAATTTCTCAAAGATGATACCAAGAACACAAGAAACAAAATAACAATCACATAAACTGAATTTTATCAAGCTTAAAAACTGTTGTGCAAGGGTCAGCAAGTGGCATGGTGGCTAAGGTGTTGGGTTCCTACAGTCACAGTTTGAGTCCTGAACCTGGTGGCTTGCTTTCTCACTTTCCTTCTCTCTCAGTCTCTCTCTGTTGAGTTAAAATAATAATAATAAATTAAACTAAATAAAGAATTCTAAACAAAAACCAAAAAGAAACTGTTGTGCATTAAGGACACTATCAAGAAAGTGAAAAGATAAGCCACAAAATGAGAAAAAATAGTGTCAAATCATGTATTTGATCAAAATGGGCAAAGGAAGATGCTTAATATCATTAGGCAATAGGGAAATTTTCAAATTCTCAAAGACACAATGAGATACCACCTTATGCCCACTAGGTTAGTTGTAATAAAATAAAGACAAAAATTAATAAATAAAGACAAATAACAAATATTGTTGAGCATTTGGAGAAATTAGAACCCTCATATATAGTTAAGGAGACTGTAAAATGGTGCAGCCACTTTGGAAAACTATTTAGCAATTTCTCAAAAATTTAAACTTAGTGTCATCATGTACCTGTGTTCGCTTGGATCTATATACACTCCTGTATATTGAAAAAGTACCCACACAAACATATGTACATGAATATTCATATGATCGAATGTCCCATCCAGAAGTGAAAGCAACCCAAATGTCTATCGCCTGATGAATGAATAAACAAAGTATGGCATATTGATATAGTAAACTATGATTGAGCCTCATTTTTATAAATGAGTGAAGTGTTGATAGACGCTGTGACATCATGCTAAAGGAAGGACATAAAAGCCTACATACTGAGTGATTGCATTTAGATTAAATGTCCAGGACAGTCAAAAGACAGAAAATAGACAGGATGAGTGGAGAAAAATATCTGGTAGGTACAATGGTTTTTGGAGGGGTGATGGAATGTTTTAGCATTTGATAGTGGTGACGATTTCACAACATTACAAATATACTAAAAACTACTACATTATACACTTAAAAACAAACAAACAAAAATGACATTGCTTATAATCTTTGTATCCATGGGTCAGGTGTCTAGGCATGACTGAGATGGGTCTTCTCGGGGGTCTCACGAGGTTGCAGTCAAAGTATCTTCCAGTCTGCACTCCTTTTTAGAGTTTGGAATCCTCTTCAAGCTCATGCAGTTGGTAGTGGAATTCAGTTCCCTGTGGTTGTAGAGCTAAAGTCCTGCTTTTCTTGTTAGTTGTCAGCTGGGGGTCACTCCTAGCACCTAGAGACCACTCACAGTTTCTTTATGTGCGTCTCTCTCACAAGCCTCTCCGTGTTGCATTTCCTCACACCATGGTTTCTTAAAAGCCAATAGGAGACTCACTAAAATGAAGACTTACATATTATAATGTAATCATAGGAGTGACTATCCTATCACATTGTTATTCTATTGGCTAGAAATAAGCCACAGGTTTTGTCCAACCTTATGAGGGACAAAGCCCTGTGTCACTGGGGATCACTTCAACAAGTGTCCACCTCAGCTACTCAGTTTCCATATGCACTCTCTATGCACATTTGAGCTCCTACACAACAAAACAATTCCTCTTTCCAATCAATAGAATATAGCTATACTTCTTATATATGCGAAGGTTCCCATTTTCTCTAAACTGAGAAGCACCATCCCAGTCATTGTCACATCAATTGCTAGCTATATTCCTTGATTCTCAATTTTGTCAGTGTTATTTAAAAGCTGAGTTGTGAAGTTCAGCTTCATAAATTTGTGTATAAGACAGAAGTAATTAGGAGAAGAATAAAATAGTGTACACAAATAAGCGCATGCGGGTAACAAGCAAGGAACGTAGCAGAGCTACTCCAGCCCTCAGTTCTGTCATCAGTAACGAGGTCGTCGCTGGTATCTCTGGCTTCCTTCTTCTACTACCGTTTTGTATTTTCCTTGCTTTCAGATAGAATCTATTCATTGACCTTCTTTATTTGATGGAGTGATCTAAGCTTTCCTTCTTGAAGGACCTGAGTCCTTCATCATTCTACCTTTTTAAATTGTTGTTTGGTTGGTTGCTATAGTTTTGTGTTGACATTTACCATTGGGCATGGACAGGTGAAGGAGTGAGCCAGAGAATCCACTGCATTCTTCTTCCCATGTGGTGGCAGCAATCCAATTTCCTCTTGAGGATCCGTCATTCCAATCAGTAGAGTAATGTTCTTTTCTGCTTATTGGTTCAGTGACATAAAGAGCTCAAAATGGCCAAGTGACAGTCTTACTTTCCAATGTAATGGAATCATTTTTGTGCCCTCTGGTTGAAGTATCCCTACCTTGGAGACTGTTGACTCTTAAAGAATCAGGGCACAAAATTTAATAAAGCAGAAGAGTTTATTTGGACGGGTAAGAGTTACAACCCAGAAGGCACAGATTTAAACAGCCTTGAATAAGTGCCCTGGGTCTTCCAGTTTCCAAAGGCAAAAACCTCAAGTGGGGAGAGGGATTACACCCATTGTTGGACAAGATTTTAGATCAATGGAAGAAAATTAACAAGATATCTTGTAGGAAAGGACTTGGGTAACTTGGGGAGTATAGTCAAATGCTCTCCTGGTATCCTGGAAGAAAAGGGAAGCGTGACAATTCCGATTGTTAATTTTAAGGTCAACATATACATCATAATGTGGGGTGTCAGCTGATTTGGAGGAATTACATTTACTTGAGAATGTACATTTAGCAAAGTTAAAATTTCAGGAAGCATTCAAGTAAGGCATTATTGCAGTCCAGTTTTCCGTGCTGTCTTGGTCAAGAGAGTTTTAAGGAAAATGCCCAACCTATCTTTTTTTTTTTTTTTTTTGGAGGTTTTTGCTACAGGGCACGCGCGCTCGCCAGAAAGACAGAGAGAGAGAGAGAGAGACAGAAAGCGAGAAATCACCCCCCAGAGGGGATGGCCACGTCTCAATCCCTTCTCCTCCATTCTCCTCTCAGGATTCTGGGCACGCACACGTGCCCGGCGTGAGTCTAAGCCATCGGGACTCGAACTGCGGTCAATTACATGGGAGTTCAGCGACATAGCCATTACACTAACTGCTGGTCCCCAAACTGTCTTATTTTACATGGGACTAGTATACTTTTCAATGCTTGAGTCAAGGGAGTGTCTTCTGAGTCTTCTTATGTTAGTAGGTGAGTGGCAGGTAGCACACGATAAATCCTGTCAAACCTGATCTCCCTAAGCATTTGAATTTCCTCCTCACGTAATCCCAGTGAAGTTCTGGCAACTAAGTCTCATTAAATGTAGGTCACTGTTGAGCCCAAGTTTTAGACAAGCCAAGTAAGCGGGGAGAGACACCCCACCAATACGCGATAACACATCAAGTCCAGAGTCTGCAGGAAGTTCCCAGGTATTGATGAATTTGCTCACTAGTGTGCTACATCTCACCTTCTTGGTCTAACGCCCTTCAAATCCACCCTCACACATGTTCTCCAGGCTTATGTGGATAAATATTAGCACATTTTTACAATTCTTTTGGTGTTTAAGCTGTTTCTTCCAAGGTGATAATGTGTCCCTATGTCCTTGGAGCATGCTGATGTATGTCCTAGATATGGGTCTGGTTGCAACTAGGGGTGGTTGTAGTGGGTCCTGAGAATGACCATGTCTTTCAAGGCACTTGCCTCAAATGAGATTATCATAGGATTTTTCAAGCAAAGAAATATTAGTGTCCTCATACACCACAGGATAAGCTACTTCCAGGGACAAGAGAAGCTTACAATGAGGATTTGAGATTATCAGTTTTATCTGGCTCCAAACAGATGTCCCCATTTCCAGTTTCTTTCTGTTTTTGCTATAGGATGCATGCGCTCGCTGGAGAGAGGCAAGGGGCGAGAGGGAAAGTGAGAAATCACTTCCCCCACTGCCGGGGGGATGACCACACTGCAATCCCTTCTCCTCCACTCTCCTCTTGGCATCTTGGGGACACATGCACACATGCCTGGTGTGTTTTTTTGTTTGTTTTTGGAGAGGTTTTTGCTATAGGGCACGTGTGCTCACCAGAAAGACAGAAAGAGACAGAGAGAAAGTGAGAAATCACCCCCCAGGGGGGATGGCCATGCCACAATCCCTTCTCCTCCATTCTCCTCTCAGGATCTTGGGCACACATGCACATGCGCCCGGCATGAATTTAAGCCACCAGGTCTGGTACTCAAACCGCAGTCGACTACGTGGGAGTCCAACGACATAGCCATTACTCGTCCCCACCTGGTGTACTTTTTAAGGCATCCGGTCTAGGACTTGATCCACACTGTCAGCTATGTGGTATCCAGCATCTTAACCACCATGCTACTTGCTGGCCCATTTCAGATTTCTGATCCTATTCTTTCCAAACTTTCAACATGAGCAACTCAGTAAAACTGTGAATGCAACTGACATTTTAATTCAGCAAGCCACACACTTAGAGTTTTGTTATATATTTAGCAACATTAGCCCTGTACCTATAAGAAATAGTCTTCTTTTAACCTCTATAGTTCTCAGATCATAGTTGGAGCTGATCTTGGCATTTTAGCTCTCTCAGAAGGATATATCCCACGCTACAATCATTATAGCCATCGTTACTGCCATGATAGTCAAGTGAAGCACCCACTTGAACTCCCTGGACACTTGCTTCACTTGACTTTTCATCACAGCCAACCACAAGTGACAGCTTGTTTAATTGGCCCTGCATGGGATGGATGATTAGCATCCCATTTTCCATTGCTAAGGAGCTCATTGTTGTACTCAAGCCCAAAGGCATGACGGGACCTATGCCAGAATTCTGTCTTTACAGGTCTATCTCCTTAGACTACTTCTATATCAGCCAGAGACCAGTCAGGAGATAAAAAGCACAGTGTAATTTGAACAGAGAAGGTTTAAAATAAACATTGTTAACTAGAAGAAAGAATTGGAGTGATAAGGGACTGGTTAAAGAGAAGTAGAGGACTGTAAAACATGCAGGAATAGAGAGTGTAAGACGTACCCACTACCCTTAGGACTGAGATAGACTGCCCAGGGACGGTCCCCAGGCCTGGGGCTGTGATCCAGACCTTGTTGCAGAGGACATGATTGGGCCGGTCAGCTAGTGAAGTGTCCCAGGTCCTCTCCACCAGCAGGCTCGCTGGAAATCTGCCTTCTGGGGCAATATGAAGATGCTGTGCCTAGGAACTTGCTGGAAAACTGCCCAAGAGGGTGTCAGGAGAGGCGGTTCAGAGAGGTGCCTCACCTGTAGCAATCCTCTCCGAGGCCACCTGGAGAAGTTATGGGGGAACCTGCTTGCCACCTGTTGGACACTATGTAGGGACTGGGGCCTGCTTTTCAGGAGCTGGATGCTGGAGAAGCGCTCACATTACTGGAGCAGGTGCTGCAGAAGCCACATGCGCTGCAGGAGCCAAGCGCAGGAGAATGCACGTATGCTGCTAGAGCTAAGGCTTGCAAAAGCTGCCTGCACCCTGCCTGCACCGCAGCCTGCACAGTCGGTAGGAGCCTACACAGAGGAACGCACTGGAAACAGGAGAAACTCCTTCCTCCTTCAGTGTCTCTCCTGTGCCCTCTACTGACAAAGTTTAGCATTGTGCCAGATGGCCAAGGAGAAGTCATTGCAAGGCCCTACTCCACTATTGTAGATGAGGTGATAAAGGGTGAATTTAGGGCTGAGAGGCAGTAAATTTACAACTGGCATACAGAGGATGAACTATCTGATGCTACCACTTTATACAGCAGTCCAATAGCTACATGTGGCTATTCCCATTTATGTTCATTAAAACGAGTAAAAAATGTTACATTCCAGTCCTTGGTCACATTAGTCACATTTTATGTACATGTGGCTAGTACTATGTTAGAATGGTACAGATACAGGGCATTTATCCCACTGCAGAAATGTCTTTCTCCTTCCCCTCTCTCTTTTTTCTTCTTTTTTAGTTTCTTTCTTTCTCTCTTTTGAAAGAGACACAGAGACAGGCAGCCCCAACAGGGTCTTCATGCCATGATCCATCCCCCATCCCCCAGCTTCAGCCAGCCAGGATCATTTGGTATAATTCTTTTTTCTTCCTTCCTTCCTTCCTTCCTTCCTTCCTTCCTTCCTTCCTTCCTTCCTTCCTTCCTTTCTCTTTCTTTCTTTCTTTCTTTCTTTCTTTCTTTCTTTCTTTCTTTCTTTCTTTCTTTCTTTCTTTCTTTCTTTTTTCTACAAGGTGTGCATACTCACTGGAGAGACAGAGACAGAGAGACAGAAAGTGAGAAATCACCTCTTGGGGATATCCATGCCACAATACCTTCTCCTCCAGTCTCATCTCAGGATTTGTGGCATGCAGGTACACATACTCAGCTTGAGTTTTAAGCCTCTAGGTCTGGGCCTTGAACTGCAGTCGACCATGTGGGAGTCCAGCAATATAGCCACTATGCCATCTGCTGGTCATGGATTATGTGATTGATCCATGTCGTTTCAGTATTGCTTCTTTTTATTGTTGAGTAGTATTCCACTGGATAGATTTCACAGTTCATTTTTATCCCTTCACCAGTCAGTGGACATCTGTGTTATTTCCAGGTTTTCTGTTGTTTGTTGCTGTAGACATTTGTCTCCAGATTTTTTGTGTCTGAGCATACGTTAACATTTCACTTGGGTTGGACGGTGAGCATGCCCAGTGTGCACAGGGAGACCTCAGGACACAAACCTGGGCTTCAGCATAGCAGAGCACAACGTCACTGCTGCGTCATCAGGGTTGGCCCGTTGCAGTAATTTCTTCTCCTTTTCTTCCTCTTCCTCTTCCTCTCCTTCTCCTTCTCCTTCTCCTTCTCCTTCTCCTTCTCCTTCTCCTTCTCCTTCTTCTGCTTCTTCTTCCATGAATGATTTGTTTTATGTTTGTTGGTTTTATGCTAGAGGGTGTATGTATGCACAGAAGAGAGAGAGAAAGAGAGAGAGAGAGAGAGAGAGAGAGAGAGAGAGAGAGAGAGAGAGAGAGAGTTAAAGAAAACCCCGGGGTGGAACCTATTGATGCTCCAATCCTTTTTCTTCCACTTCTCCATTTCACCAGGATCCTGGGCATGGGCACACATACCTGAGGGTCTTTCAAGCTGCTTGGGCTAGAATTCAAACTATGGTCAGCCCTGTGGGATACGGCTTCCTCTGCAGCACCTGACTGTTGTGCTACAGGGCCAGCACTACAGCAGTACTTATTGAACAGCATTGAGCTAATGACTCTTGATTTTCCCTTTGCTTTGGCTGCTAGAAAGCTTGGAGATCAATTCAGTCTCCCAAGTTAAGGATAACCTATATTTCTAGCAAATGATAGGCCTGTATTCTTACACCTGACCTCCTCCCACTTTCCCTTCATCTTCATTTCCTAATCTATTTATCTTAGCCTGCTCTCTTCCTTTTGGTAAACTTTTTTTAAACATGCATTTTAAAATTAAAATCTTTAAAGTAAGATACTCTTCTTTTTAAAGCCAAATGAGTCCTTAGAGATTCACTAGCTCATTTTCCAGATGAAGAAATCAAAGCCCAAAGAATGAAAGTAAGTCACCCAAAGTCACCAAATCAAAGTCAGCATGATGACTCAGGTCTCGTGACTCCCAGCCTGGGCTCCTTGCACAGAATTCTCTCCCTGTCTCCGAGAACTGAGGGTCATGTCACTCAAGGGAATAATTAGGTTTGAGATTCAACTCATGATTCATGGCCCTTCTCCGAGGCTCTGAACATGGGGCTCAAGGCTCAGATGAGAAGGGCGGTACAAACAGGGGCAGGGAGGGTTCATGGCAATGTTCAGCTGCCAGTGATGATCACTTGTCACCCTTACGTTGGTCTCCTTACTCACGGATGGGGCTTGGCTCTTTCTCTGTTGGCATCACTTGGGACCCCGTTCCCACCTTAGAAGTATTTTATTTCCAGCCTGCCCTGCTGTCCCTTACTGTTTCACCAGAGTCCAAGGGTGCCACCTGACTACTGTCCTTATCTCCTTCCTCCTTGTGAAACTAGAAAGCCACAACTTGCTGTATATGGCAGAAATTGCAGGTTAAGCATTCAATAGTTGTCTCTATTCAAATGGCTTATAAAAATGACACAGGGAGGGTAACTGAGAGGAGCCTGCGAGGTGCCAGCCTTAGGCTGCATGGCCTGGCCTTGTGCATATCATATCGATCGTGTTTACCTCCTAATCAGCTCTCAGCTCTGCCTCCATTCTCACAGTCACACCCAGTTACAGAAACACTGTCATCTCTTATCCGTAAAGGTCTTCTTAATGTCCTCCAGCCCAGTGGATTTTCCTCTCTGCAACAAAACTGTTGTCTTTAAAAAGGTATAATTTAAATATAGTAAAAGTCATCCTTTTTTACGTACAGCTCTGCAAATTTTGACAAGCACATGCCGTTATGTAACCACTACTCCAATCAAGGTGTGGAACAGTTTTGTCACCCCAAAATTGCCACTGAGACACTTTGTACTCAACACTTCCCTCCACCCCTGGCCGCTGCCACCATTGATCTGTTTCCAATCCACATAGTTTTGGCTTTTCTAAAGTATTATATGAGTAGCATAATATAGTGAGTAATATTTTGAGTCTGACTTCTTTCACTTGGCATAATTCTTAGCCAGTTGATTCATGTTGTTGTATGTGTCAGTGGTTCTTTCTTTTTATTGCTGAGTAGTATTCCATTGGAGAGATTTCACAGTTTATCCCTTCACCAGTCAGTGGACATCTGTATTGTTTCCAGATTTCTGGTGATTATGTATAAAGCTGCTACAGACATTCGCCTCCAGCTTTTTTGTGTGTGTGTGAACATATGTTGCTGTTTCGTTTGGGTAAATACTTAGAACTGGGATTACTATGTTGGTTGGTTAGGGTATTTTAAACTTCCTATGAAAGTGCCAAACTGTTTTTCAGTGTATATGTGTTGCTTAATGACAAGGATATGTTCTGAGAAATATGTTGTTGGGTGATTTGGTTGTGTGAACAGCCTAGAGTATATTTACACAAACCTAGGTGATAGATCCCACTGCACACCTAGGTTATATAGGATAGCCTATTCTAATTTTAAGGGACCCATTGTTTATACAGTCTGTCATTGGCTGAAACATTATGTGATACACAACTGTGGTTATACCATTTTGTATTCCCACCAGCAGTATATGAGAGTTCCAGTTGCTCCACCTTCTCACCAGCACTTGGTATAGTTTTTAATTTTTTTTTTTTTTGGGGGGGGGGGGGGAGGTTATTTGTTTTTCAATTTTTAAAAAGTTCTTTTAAAAATTCAAATTTAATTATTTCATGCCCCTGCTAAAAATTCTGTAATTGCTTTTTCTTGGTCAAATTCTCCAGGTGGCCTTCAAGATTCTGCAACTGTCAACACCCAATCTTATCTTTGAGTGTTCACATGTATGGTAGTTTTTAATTGTATATCATCTCCGTCCTCCCAACTTTGCCTACTGAACTTCTTCTCTCAAACCAGACATTACTAACTCTCTCACTTTTCCTTAGCCGCACATATCAGGTTGGTTCTTCTATGTCATCAAGTATCTCTCACAATTATAATAAAATAGTTAATTTTGTAATTAGATGTTGACGATCTCCTTCATTAGAACAGCTCAACTAGGGCAAGGAACATGTCTTATCCACCACTGTATTTGCAGAGTTAGCATAGAGCCTGTGTATAGTAGGTGCTTAATAAGGGTCTCCAAAATAAGAGATCTCATTTAATTATCTCAACAATCTTGAATCGATTGTTTTCATTTTACAGAAATTCTCAGAGAGGTGCAGTAAATTGCCCGTGTCACTCTACTGAAGCAAAGATTGGAGTCCTGGTCATTCTGAGCCATTCTTCTCTTGGTCACCTGACCTGAAGTTCCTCTGATCCCAGGTCTACAAAGGGCTGGGAGGAACTACAGTCCAGCGAGGAGGAGGCTACGAAGAGCCCTATCCCTCTACCGTGTTTCTCTTCACTATACAGGTGTGTAGGCTTCCCAAGTCAGTGAACCAAACTGTTGCATCTTCTGGGACTCACCTTTTCTTCTAGGGACATTTTCCTAAAGTCTTCTGAGATGATAAAACAGAGGTGGAATGGGATGTTTAGGCCTGTTGTAGCCCTTATTTTATTGACTGCTTCAAAGAAACCTGTATTTTTACTCCGTTTCACAATGGAGAAAAGTAAGCCTCCAGCAAAGAAAAAGACCTGTCTGAAGTCACACAGCTAGTGCTGTCATTTCTATCCATCTCAGGGAATGACCATGGAAGAGTCATTTTAATGAATTTGCACACAATGACTCACATAAACTCACAATATCCCCATTTTCCAGATGGAGAAAATGAAGCACTGAGATATTAAGTAACTTGCTCACATAAACTCACAATATCTCCATTTTCCAGATGGAGAAAATGAAGCACTGAGATATTAAGTAACTTGCTCAAGACCATTCTACCCATAAGATCTTTGCACCTGAGCAGTCTGGCTCTATAGCCCATACCGTAAACACCACACTGTATTGCTATGGCAAATGTCTGAAGCAGCTTTGTACAGAATCACTGGAAACCTGGAAACAAAACAGATGTCCACTGACTGCTGAAGGCACAGAATACTCATTATAATACTTGCCCTTCCCCCAAGATGGAGGGGGCTAGTCCTACCTGAGTACTTTTGAGGGGAGGGGTCAGAGGCAGCACTCATCATTTTGTTTATAGCTATTCTGTCTACCGTCTACCCCGTTTAGTTCCTGGGCCACATTTAAATGGAATGCAAACCTTCCCTAGTATCTCAAGCAAGTGACAGTCAACACCTCTGCTGGCATTTCAGGAGCCAGTCTCCAGCATAATGCTACTTGTTGACAACTCCTCAGCTAGATGCAATCGGTGATTATACACTGTCAGGGCTTATAAATAGCTTCTCCCTTGGAGTCAGTGGCTCTGGAAGGCAAAGGTGCCTTGAAAAGGATTCTGTGGAGACAAGCTGACGATGACACCCCAGGGCTGGCAGAATAAAAGCTTTGTATCGAACAGTGGCCCAAAATAACTTTTAGATGGGGAGGAAGAGCCACTGGAAATTTATGGCAGAGGGGAAGAAAAATGCAGATGTCAACTTTTCTAGGCTATTTAAGTGGCTAAAAGTGGCACATTTAGCCACGTAGTCCCAGAGAACATTCAAAGGGAAGCTATAATGTCAGAGCTGGAGAGAATCTAAAGATCTATGAGCCCAGCTTCTTCTTAGTCTACAGGAGAAGTCTGAGGTCCAGTGAGGGTCAGGTACTGCTTAAGGTCACACACCAAATTGAAAGTCTTGGCTTCCCACCCAATGAATGGACACAGAGACCTGGGAGGTGAGATATATGTTGTCTCGGCAAAGATAGGCATGCAGAAGAGATCAGTAAAAGGAGGTTTACGGAGCCAGTCAGTTGCCATAGAGGTTAAAACAGCTGGTTGAAACAGCTGGATCCCATGTGGCCAACTACATGGTTTGAGTCCCAGACCTGGCAGCATGGCAAATATGCCGTGTGTGTGTGTGTGTGTGTGTGCGCGCGCGCGCGCGTGCGTGCGCGCCCAAAAATCCTGAGAGGAAAATGGAGAAGGGATTGCATCCTCACTAGGACTGCTTTCTTACGTTCACCCTCTCTCTCCCTTTCTGCCTCTCTCCAGAGAGCTCATGTACCCTATTGCAAATTAAAGTGTGTCTGTGTAGAATCTTATGAAAGAGACCAGTCCTGTCTTTCTCTGTCCAACATCTGTACTTTCTCTGACCAACATCAGAGGAATTTTTTTTCTTTCTCTTTCTTTATTTCTTTAATGCCAGAGAATGCTTGTGCTCATGAAGGGAGGAGGGAGGAAAACAGAGAGAGAGAGAGAGAGAGAGAGAGAGAGAGAGAGAGAATCCCCCAATGGGGCATGGTCATACTGCAATCCCTTTCCCATCCTGTTGGGATTTAGGGCATGCACACACATGTGCTCAACATGTTTCTTAAACTGCTGGGTTCAGAATTTGTGGTTGGTTATGCGTGATCCAGCTCCCTTAACCACAATGCTTGCAGGGGCAGTCCATGATGAGCCTTTAAATATAACAAAATTCTGTGTCTCTATCTTCCCACTATCCCTTTATCTCTCATCTATCCAACTAACTGTTCGCCTATAATTCATCCATTTATCACCCACACATCTATCTACTATACATCTATTTATCCACTATCCATCCGCTCATCTACCATCCCTCTATCTACCTACTCATCTGCTATTCATTCACCCTCGACACAACTCTTTGTTTATTTGTTTGTTTGTTTATTTATTTATTTATTTATTCACTGTACATCAATACAGTATACAAAATGAGATTTTCCATCCAGAATACATTGTATATTGGCTCAATCAAGGATATTACCATACATGTTATCATCAACAAATATTTTTTATTTCTTGTTTCTAATGTATTATTTTTCCCTACCTCTCACCCTCTGCCAACTCCCCATCCTCCCACACTGTCTCTGGTATGTACAGTTGTTTTCCATGCCCTTTTTATCACATTTTATTAACTCACTAAAGATCTTAATTAATTTTAAAACTTTGAATGCAAGCACAGCTGATATTTACATATCTATTAACGCATTAGGTGTAAACCTCAGTGAGTAAAGTGAACATACTGTAAAGTAGCACCTCCCTGGGGTGATATAGCTTACTATAGTTATTAAATAGGTATTAACAGGTAATTTTTA
The DNA here is from genome assembly GCA_026018925.1 of Tupaia tana. Lineage (NCBI taxonomy): Eukaryota > Metazoa > Chordata > Mammalia > Scandentia > Tupaiidae > Tupaia > Tupaia tana. The sequence continues at coordinate 34,847,293 of JAKSZU010000015.1, read as the reverse complement.
ATTCTTTTTTTTTTTTCAAGAAAAAAGTTTTAGTTTTAATAGATCAAAATCCAAAAATGTTAAGAGAAATTTGCTTAAAACTTAAAGCCAGGAAAAAGGATTCAGTTTAAATAGTAGGTAGATGAACTAAATATGGAAATTCTTAAATATGGAAATCAAAGCATCAAAGAAAATCAGTAATGTTTTAGTCTAAAGTAAAAAATTTCTATTTCACTAGTTCAGACTCATGTAATTAATCTCTTTTCTATCGAATCTGGAGTGTGACTGTGGTCTAATCTTTCCATTTAAACTCTGGAAGTTAACATTCAACTCTGGACTTGTCCCTACCATTAGGCTGGCCATTCTCTTGGATGTTTTTTGTACTCTTATTTCTGTGTGTCTAACTTTAGTTTTCCTGGTATAGCACTCCCTTCAGCACTTCTTGGAGAGCTGGTCTGGTGTTGGTAAATTCTTTCAGGTTTTATTTATCTGAGAATTTTTTTTTCCCATATGAAGGATAATCTTGCTGGATATAGTATTCTTGGTCAAAATTGTTTTTCACTTAACACTTTTTTTTTTTTTTTTTTTGGAGAGGTTTTTCGCTATAGGGCGCGTGCGCTCGCCAGACAGACAGAGAGAGACATAGAGACAGAAAGCGAGAAATCACCCCCCAGGGGGGATGGTCACGCCGCAATCCCTTCTCCTCCATTCTCCTCTCGGGATCTTGGGCACGCACGCACACGCGCCCGGCGTGAGTTGTAAGCCACCGGGTCCGAGACGCGAACCGCGGTCGACTACGTGGGAGTCCAGCGACATAGCCATTACGCTAACTGCTGGTTCCCTCACTTAACACTTTGAATTTATTTTCCCATTCTTTCCTTGCTTGCATTGTTTCCGATGAAAGGTCCAATGTTAGCCTTATGGTATATCCTTTGAAAGTAACTTGAGGTTTCTCTCTTGCAAAATTTAATATCTTATCTTTGTGGTTTTGCTCAATCTGGCTATGATGTGCCTGAGGGAAGATCTTTTTGGGTTGATTCTATGTGGAGTCCTTTGTACTTCTTGGGTCTGGATATTTGAGTGCCTCTCTAGGTTTGGAAAATTTTCTTCCAGGATTTCATAGAATAGATTATCAATGCCCTTATTAGTTTCTTCACCTTCTGGGATGTGGATGATCCAGGTATTTGGGTGTTTTATGGTATCTGGTAGTACTCGTATATTATTCTCATTTTGGGGGGTTATTTTCTCAGTCTTTTTGGTGAATTTTTCTAGGTCAGAGATTCTGTCTTACACACATCTGAGATTTGCTCTTCTACGTGATCTAATCTGCTTTTGATATTTTCAAGGGAAGTTTTGGTTTCCTCTATTACAGCCTTCATCTCTAACAATTCCGTTTGATTCTTTTTTATGATGCTTATCTCTTCTTTCAGATGGTGAAAAAACTTCCTCGCCTCCTGGAACTCGATGTCTCTTTTCTCCTGTATCTTCTGGAGTTCGTTGTCTCTCTTCTGTTGCATCTCTGTTAGCTTTGTCACTATGAATATTTTAAATTCTTTATCTGACGTTTCCATGAGTTCCCTTTGTATTCTCTGGCTCCTGGCTAGATCTAGGGGGCAGGATGGTGGGATCTGGTCAGAAGGTCTTCGGTGGTCAAAATCACCCTCAACACAACTCTTCACCATCTCTCTACCACACAGCATCTACCAGTATTCCCACCAACATGGAGGGGACACATACTATACCTCAGAGCTTGCAGAGATTTAGAGATAAGTCATAGAAAGAATAGCGATGTCATAGAAAATCGAGAGCTTCAGGGACCAGCGGTGGCATGATGTCTATGTCACTTGACTCTCATATTATCGACGTAGTTCAAGTCCCAGATCTGGTGGCTTAAACTCACTCTGGGCATATGTGCGTGCGTGCCCAAGATTCCGAGAGGAGAATGGAGGAGAAGGGACTGTGGCATGGCCATCCCTCCTAGAGGATGATTTCTTGCTTTCTGTCTCTCTCTGTCTTTCTGGTGAGCGCATGTGCCTTATAGCAAAAGCCTCTCCAAAAAAAAAAAAAAAAAGAAAAAAGAAAAAGAAAATCAGGAGCTTCAGCATTAGGCAGACCTAGATTCTAGACCATGCCAACTCCATGACCACTAACATTTTCTTTAATTTAATTTAATTTATTAGTTTTTTGAATTTTCTATAGGGCACATATGCTCACCAAAGAGAGACAGAGAGACAGAGATAGAAAGAGGAAAACTGAGAAAGCAAGCTACCAGGTCCAGGACTTGAACCACAGTCAGCCATGTGGGAGTCCAGTGCCTTAACCACTATGCCACCTGCTGGCCCCCTCACATTCCTTTTTTTTTTTTTTTTTTTTTTTGGAGAGATTTTTTTTGCTATAGGGCGTGTGTGCTCGCCAGACAGACAGAGAGAGACAGAGAGACAGAAAGCGAGAAATCACCCCTCAGGATGGTCACGCCGCAATCCCTTCTCCTCCATTCTCCTCTTGGGATCTTGGGCATGCACGCACACGAGCCCGGCGTGAGTTTTAAGACACCGGGTCCAGGATGCAAACCGCGGTCGACTACGTGGGAGTCCAGCGACATAGCCATTACGCTAACTGCTGGTTCCCCCCCTCACATTTCTTAACTGCGAGAATTTGGCAGGACACTTCTCGATCTATCTTTAATAAAATTTCTCATTTAAATGTTTAGATAGTCATTTACCTGAGCATCTCCTTGGGCTTGATCCTATGCAGTTCTCAGCTATGGAGATGAATTGTTGCCTGCCCTTGCTCTGTAGAGTTCATGCAAATACCTCTGCTGTGCATATGCGCATCAGTGCCACCTTCAACAGTTCTCATAGTGGACTCCTTTTTTCATTGCTTGCATGCTCGTTTTGCTTATTTTTGTATTTTGCCCCCTTTCCCCAACCTACTTATGAGAGTCTTGAGAGCAGGGACAATTTTCTTGGTCCTTTGTGTCTGGCTCTATGCCTAGCACTGTGCTCCTACCTAGTAGTCCTCTATAATTGTCTACCTTTGTCACCCCTGCACTGTCTGCGATGCTAATAATAATTATTATTATAGCTACTAAGTATTGAGCACTCACTAGTACCAGGCCTTGCTGTTGGATTCATTATTTCATCTGAGCCTTACCCTAAAACCATGAGGTAGGTCCTATTTTTCTTTTGAGAGGTTTTTGCTATAGGGCATGTGCCCTCGCCAGAAAGAGAGAGACAGAGAGATGGAAAACAAGAAATCATCCCCCGGGGGGATGGCCAAACCATAATCCCTTCTCCTCCATTCTCCTCTCGGGATCTTGGGCATGCACACACACGCCCAGCATGAGTTTAAACCACCAGGTCCGGGACTCGAACTGCTGTCAACTACATGGGAGTCCAGCGACAGCCATTACGCCAACTGCTGGTCCCAGTGGATCCTATTTGTTTTCTTACCCCCACTCAACAGATGAGAGAACTGAGGCTTGAAGATTGCAGAGTCACTGGCCCTGAGTTACAAAGCTGCTAACAGGCAGAACCAAGAGTGAATGCAGGCAGTCTGACGTCAGAGCTGTCCTTTTCCCCGTGACTGCACTACCCCCTCGGCCATCACAAAGATAGATCTGGCTATATTTGTTCTACTTGCGTCAAAGGATGGTTTGAACACAATGAAATCAAATAACTGGAGAGTTTTAAGAAAGGAAGTTAGGAGTTCAAAAGAAAAGCATTGTCATTAAACCTTTGGGGATTTCCAAAAGTTGTTTAATAGTGCTGGTTCCCTGGCATTATCATCTGGTACCATCGCCCCTGCATTAATGGCTCCCAATGGAATAGTGCTGATAAGAAATGACTAGTAATTGAGAGGAAATTGATCCTCCAGGTGTTTCAGGGAACCCTAAATCTTGACCCTTGCAAATAAGGCAGGTTTCTGAGAAGTTCAATTTTGGTACCTCATTTGAAGGAATGACAGAGAAGGGAAAGAGCATTGATCCTTTAGGAGAACTGTGGGTACTGGCCGTACTAAGCAGCTGGATCTGCATATTGCCTGTCTCCCTTTATATCCCCAAGGATTGCCTGGGGCCAAGGCTGAGCTCTATCCACTTCCTTATTTCTGGTTCACCATGGGTATTCCAGATTAAGCCAACATACATCTTTTGGTGAAGACTGAGATGATGCTTACCTTTCTTTCTTTCTTAAGAGAAGGTTTTTGTTTTTTGTTTTTTGTTTTTCCTTTTTTGGTAGAGGTTTTTGCCTTAGGGTGTATGCACTCACCAGAGAGAGAGAGAGACAGAGACAGTGAGAGGAAAACTGAGAAATTACCCCCCAGAGGGGATAGCCATGCTGCAATTCCTTCTCCATTTTCCTCCTGAGATCCTGGGCACGCACACATCCAGTGTGAGTTTCAAGCCACCAGATTTGGGACTCCAACCACAATCAGCCAGCAACATAATCACTCCTCCATCTACTGGCCCGGAGAGAGAGGTTTTTGCTATTAGGGCACGTGCGTTCACTGGAGAGACAGAGAGAGAGACAGAGATACAGAAAGTGATAAATCATCCCTGGGGGTGGGGATGACCATGCTGCAATCCCTTCTCCTCCATTGTCCTTTCAGGTTTTGGGGTTGCACACACGTGCGCCTGGTGTGGATTTCAAGGTGTCAGATCCAGGACTCGAACACGGACTGACCACATGTGAGTTCAGCACCTTAACCACTATGCCACCTGTTGGCCCCAATGATGCTTAACTTTAAAGTAACCACTATGGCCAGAAGAGGAAAAAAAAAAAAACCTCTGAGATTTGGGTGAGAGGTGCTCCTGTGGTGGTGGAGAAAGAACCACACTGAATGGATTCCACACAGAGAAGCAGTTTCTATTTCCCTCAGGAGGTAGAAAAAGGGGCTCTAAATTACAGGTGTCCACCAGTCAGGCATCCAAAGTCAACCGTCAAATCGAGACCTCTTTCTGCTCTAGTCAATAGCAAACAGCACAAACTGTGACCATCTTATCTTACAATGACAAGAAAATTGCAGAGCTCATTAGCTAGGTGATGACTTTGCTGCCAAATCAAGAGAAACTGGAGACAATGGAATTATGCATCCATTAAAGAGAACGAAGCAGATGATAATGACAGTTAACATTTACTATGTCAGGAACTATGATACACACTTTGCAGGCATTATCTCATTTAATGCAACAGACTTGTGATGCAGGTTCTATTATTATCCTCTTCTGACACAGGAGGAAAAGGCTCTTGGAGAAATTGAGTCACCAGCACGAGTAGATCACGTGGATCACATTCTAGAAGCCAATGCTCTTCTCTCCTTAGCTTTAAAATCTTATTTATTTATTTAGCAAAAGGGCATGTGTGCTCACCAGAGAGAGACAGAGAAAGAGGAAGAGAGAAAGCACCTTCAAGGATACACGGTCACATTGCAATCCCTTCTCCATTTTTCCAACTTGTTTGGATTTGGGGCATGGACACATACATGCCTATCATGTTTTTCAAGCCACCAGGGCTGACATTTGAACCACATGGTTGGCCATGTGGGATCTGGCTTCCTTAACCATTGGCCATGGGGCTTATTTCCCTTGGTTTTTTATTGTGAAAAATCTCAAGCCTATAGATAAGTTGCAAGACTAGTACAATGAATAACTGTATATCCTTTACCTAGATTCACCAACCCTTAACATTTTGCCACATTTGTGCCCGACTCAGGACATTCAAAGTTGATACTATACATCCTATGTATTCCATATCTGAATTTATAGTCTGTATTCAAATTTCCTCAGTTGTCTCCAAATGCTCTTTTTAGCTAGTTTCTTCCCAGTCTAGGATTCAACCCATGGCCATGTACTACAATTCGTTGTCATATCTCTTTGGTTGCCTTCAATCTAGAATCGTCCTTCAGTTTTCTTTCTTTCCTTTTCCCATAACATTGGCATTTTTCAAGAGTCAAGGAGAGTATCTCACACTTGGAATTTTTCTGATTGTTTCCTCCTGATGAGATTTAGAATGCGCACGTTTGGTGGCAATGTCTCAGATGCAGTCCTTCTCGCGGCACATGGTCTTATACTGCATGTTATACAAAGGCATGTGGGGGACCAGCAGTTGGCATAATGGCTATGTTGCTGGACTCCCACGTAGTCGACCGCGGTTCGAGTCCTGGACCCGGTGGCTTAAACTCACGCTGGGTGCGTGTGTGTGCGTGCACAAGATCCCAAGAGGAGAATGGAGGAGAAGGGATTGCGGCGTGGCCATCTCCCCGGGGGGTGATTTCTCGCTTTCTATCTCTCTGCCTCTCTCTGTCTTTCTGGTGAGCACACGCGCCCTATAGCCAAAAAAAAAAAAAAAAAAAAAAAAAAAAAAAGGCATGTGATATCAGTTTGTCCTGTGGGTGATGCCAAATTAGTTCTCTTGGTTAAAGCAATGGTTATTAACTATCTCTTTGGAAAGGGACTGTCCCGCCTCTGTAGATAACTAACCCTTAGGGGATACTTGGAGACTATGTGAAAATCCTGTTTTTCATACACCTAAGTCTTCTGCACACAAGGAATCGCATATATAGGCATAGATGTGACCACAGTACATGATTAAATCTAAAATGCTGGTGGCCGAATGGTGTGTGTGATTACAACCATCTCTCCTGAGAAGCTCCTTTAAAGTTTTTTTTTTTTTTTTTGGAGAGGTTTTTGCTATAGGGCACATGTGCTCGCCAGACGTACAGAGAGAGACAGAGAGACAGAAAGCAGGAAATCGCCCCCCCCAGGGGGGATGGCCACGCCTCAATCCCTTCTCCTCCATTCTCCTCTCGGGATGTTGGGCACGCACGCACACGTGCCCGGCATGAGTTTAAGCCACCGGGTCTGGGATTCAAACCACGGTCGACTACGTGGGAGTCCAGCGACATAGCCATTATGCTAACTGCTGGTCCCAGAAGCTCCTTTAATGTTAATAAATTTTGGTTGGGAAAGGGTTGGTTAGGGAAGGGTTGATCTGGATGGGCTGTTTATTTGCAGGAAGCTCAGCCATGAGTATCTGTAGACCTTTCTTCTGGGTTGCCCATGTCTCCCAGAGTGGAATCTTCTAGTTGTCTACCTGATGGAGTGAAAGCTTGAGTCTTTTGGAGTAGAAAGGAGAATGAGGCCCCAGTCCTTAAGTGATACTTTTCACTTAACTCCTTCCTGGTTTCTAGGTGCAACCCTCTCCCACCCCAGAAGGCCAGAGTCTTTTGCTTCAACCCCAAAAGATATCCTCTAATTTGCTTGGGTGAGGGGTACAGAGGCCTTGCTACTTCTTTTATAAAACTTCTGCTTTTTTGCCCTTTCTCCCCCCCCCTTTTTTATTATTTATTGAGAGAGCAAGAAAGAGGGACCCCTGATAGGTTGTTGCCACATCTCAACGCTCTACCTAGTCTTCTAGCCAGCTGGTATCATATCACACTCAGTGCGTTCAGATCAACCTGGGATCCAAACCCAGGCTGTCCCACATGGTTCCAGTATCATGTGGTAGCAGTCCATCACCTCCACCACCACAGCTGAACTTGTGCCCTATTTTAAGAGACACAGGACACTGACAATTCATGAGCCTTTGGGGAGCATCCACAGCATAAATTAGATAGATTTTCTGACTCTCTGTTTCCTAGACAGGTTTCAGCTCTTTAAAGTCTGTTAAGTCAGTCACCATTGGTCCATTTGCTGTGTGGCTTCAATGTTTTATTGGTGTTATTTAATAACTCATGTTTTCTAGTGACTAAAAGGCCAATGGTAGAAGTAATGCACTTTTTCCCCATTCTCCTTATCCTGTGGGTCATCTCTCTTATCTCTTTAATTGTAGTGAGAGTTTGGAAGGGTACAAAGGTAGCTGTATACTTCATTGGTTATGCTTAACACTAAATCTATACTTTACGTAGGTTCTCCCCCCTTCATTTTTATATAAGGGAGAGAAAAGGAAAGGAGAGAGAGAGAGAAAGAAAGGGAACGAGACATAGATAGGCATATTTGACAGGGTCTTGCTGTGTCATTATCCGCCTGCTCCAGCCTCCCAATTAGCCAGGAATATAGAGGCCCTCAACCATGCCCAGCATGTTCAGATTGACCTTGGAACCAAACCCGGGCCTCCACTGTGGCTTCCAGCCTCCCAAGCAGTGGTACTACCTATGTATTACTGCAGCTGGGCTGATATAGTTTTACTTTTTAAAAATGAGCCTGTATATAAAACAAACTAAAATGCAATAAAAATATTTGTTTTGTTTTTAAAGATGTCATATTTGGGACCAGATGATGGTGTAGTGGTAAAATGCAATGCTCTGCAAGCAATCGCACAAAGGAAGATTCCCCGTTCAAGACCAGAGACTTCCCCAAGTATAACGGGCATGTGTGCACCTGATCAGGAGCCAGCTGAAGTTGTGGGTAGGTCATGGCATCAAGACCCTGTTGGGGGTGCTGTCATTCTCTGTCTCTCTTATTCATGGAAGAAATAAATAAGCTTAAAAAGCTTTAAAGATGTCACACTAAGAGGCATAATGGCCAGAAACCTTCTGATTGCAAGTGAGAGAAATGTACTTCAAATTGGTTTAAGTAAAGGAGGGACTAAATTGACTCACATAACTGAGACACTCAGGGTGAAGCTGTGGGAACTCCATGGACACCAATACTCTTCTTAGGAATCATTCTGGCCCTCCTGAATCTCTCTCCCCTGTCCTTTATGGTGTTGTTGTTGTAGTTGTCATTACAGCCTTTCTCCATTGCTCTCCATCTGTGCATTTTTCCACCTGCAAAATGGGGCTGTCAGAAAGAATGAGTGATGGGGAGGGCTGAAAATGAATGCACTCAGCAAACAGAGAAGGTTTCTGAAATCCTAACCAGTAATAATCATAATTGCTCTTTAGAAATCTACCCAAAGCCCCCGCCCCCAAGAGCAGGCACACAATGAGGCAGAGAGAACGTTCAGCTTTGCATCCGGAGCTGTCTTCTCTGAGAAAATGGAAACGTGTCTGGGTGCATGAGTCAGTCGGCAGCCTTGGTACAGGCTGATCTCTGCCCATATCCCAGGTAGCTGTGTCCTACTCCAGAGTTGCTCTAGGTCTTGTTCTCAAGGCTGAGTGCTCAAGGGTGCTGCAAGGTGTCTCAAGGTCACAACTATCTTAAAGTCCAAGATGTCATGGCTGTGTATCTATGACCCATCACTCCCTTTTTTCTGTTTTGGGGATTGAAGGATGGGGCTGTGGTCTATTTGTACAGAGGACACCGGGATAACAGGAGACTCCAGGAATCATGAAGGGGGACTGCATAGCCATGAAACTGGGTTCTGAGCAAAGCTCTCTGGCTAGAAGAGGAAGCCCTCATAGACGGGGTTGCATATGACCTCTGAGGAGGTTAAACACAGTGATGGCATCAGGCACAATATTTGATCATAGTCAAGACCCTGTAGTGGTGGCTACTACTATTTAAGTTATCATTATAACTAGTGCACTTGTTATTCTTTACTGTCTCTCAGGGACTGGGGCTGTGGGCCTTGAGCCAGTGTACTCTTACCAGTATTTTCTTCTTTACCAGGAAATGCAATTTGTGTGGAAGGAATTAAAATTCATTGAGCCTCGCTAACAATAAAAAGAATGCAATTCAAAACCATAAAATATCATTTTGTCTTTTTGGCAAAGATTTTGCTTTTAAAATATTTATTTCTACTATGAATATGGTTGGGGGACAAATCAGTCATCTGAAATCATGCAGGTGGGAGTATAAATTGGTGCAACTTTTCTTGAAGATGATTTGCCATGAAAGCATCAAAAACATTTAAAATATGTGCTGTTCTTGGACTCAGAAATTCCACGTGTAGAAATGGATGCTTGCAAGAAGATGGTTGCAAAGATTAAGTTCAAAGGCATACTCTGCTGATGGTTTCAGTCAAAACTGGAAATAACTGAATGTTCAACAATAGGTACTTAATAAGTAATAGTACATCCACACAAAGGACTACAAAGCAGTCAATTCTAAATGATGTCATTGGGGGATAATTCTGTAGCCTAGCAGTTAAGCCAGATCCCACATGATTAACAGCAGTTCAAATCCTCAACCCAGCTGCTTGAAAAGCATGCCAGACACATGTACACGTGATCCCAAGGTCTGATGGGATGAAGACAAGGAGGAGAAGAGATTGTAATGTGACCATGTCCCACTGAGGGGTATTCCTCCCTCCCTTTCATCTCTCTGTAAATCTCTGGTGAGTTCACGTGTCCTCTGGCAAATTAAATAAATAAATAATGTCTTCAGAAACATACCCATTGGCATGGATATGAAATTAATTTATAAAAGCAAGGAACACCGCTACATCAGTGGTCTGGTCCTTGTAGTGGACATGAGCTTTTCATCTTCCCAAGATGTTTTGGGGCAGGCTATGTCATTAAAATACCACTTCAGGCTCATAACCCAAGCTGGGTCAATGAGGGCTATCCCAAGATGAGGATAAACATCTCATGAGAGAAACAACTCTCTTTCTATGCATACTAAACACTGTCATGTCCATCTTTGCCACCATGTGAGAGAGGTTGCCAAAGATGAAAGGAACCAAAGGAAAGCAGAGTCAAGCAGTGTCATGAGAGATTCCCAGTGACAGTGACTGTGCTCCTGGATCCACTTGTTCCTGACATCAGACCCCTGGGATCTTCAATTCCCGTGAACCAACGAATTTCTTTTATGACTTCCTTGAGTTTGAATTGGGTTTCCTCTCCCTTTGAAATAAATGTCTTGACTAAACTATCCCAGCTTCATAAAAATCAGCAACAAAACAGTACCCAGAAAGGTATACACCGAGATGTTGATTATTGTTATCTCTAGGAAAGCAAAAGTTGGGTATTGTTCACTGTCTTCTTTTTTGTTTGAATATTGTGGTAGTTTTAATCCATGTCCATACGTTCTCTGATGCTCCTGCTATCAAAAGATGGTGTTTCTGTCCTCTCTCATTAAATCTGGACTGACCTTAGTGACTAAAAGGCCAATGGTAGAAGTACTGCTATGTGACTTCCAACCTAGAAGGCCAAAACTCTGGCTAGTTCTTTTGGGGCACAAGCCCCAGAGCCTTTACCTCCATGTAGGAAGCCCAAGGGAATCACACTGTGAGGATGCCTATACCGCATGGACAGGCCATATGTAGGTTTGCCCCAGGTGATGTCCCAGCTGACTGTCGCATCAGCAGCCAGATACATGAGTGAGGACATCTCATGATGATTCTGCTCCCAGTCATCAAGTCAACCCTGTTTTAGTCCTGCAACTTGAGGCTCCATGGTGGAACAAAGACGTGCAATCCCTCCATACCGTTTCCAAACTCTTGACTTATAGAATGTGGGAACATAATGAAATGTATTTTTTTATTTGTTTTTGAGAGGTTTTTGCTATAGGGTGCATGCATTTGCGAGAAAGACAGAGACAGAGAGATAGAAAATGAGAAATCACACCCCAAGGGGGATGGCCACGCTGCAATCCCTTCTCCTTCATTCTCCTCTAGGGATCTTGGACATGCACATGCATGTGCCTGGCGTGAGTTTAAGCCACCGGGTCCAGGACTTGAACCGCGGTTGACTACATGGGAGACCAGCAACATAGCCATTATGCCAACTGCTGGTCCCAATAAAATGTTATATTAAGCTGCTAAAGCATATTGCAAGAGATAGTTTCTGAGATTTTTTTGGTAATGAAAAGCATTTTTTAAAAAAACCAGCAAAAGTTACTCTTTAAAATTTGCAGACATAATAAAATTCACTGCACCATCTAGGAACAGAAATTTGTCTCCCAGCTACCTGTTCCTCCAGATTGAGGTGGTGATGTGGGTGAGAGATATCACTTGGCTTCATCTTCTGCTTCTCATGAAGAGCCCAAATAAGTAAGTCAATATCCTAGAGCCTTTGTGACCCCCGATATGCTGAATTACTGAATTCTCAGAAGCAGCTGTCTTATTTAATAGGTTAAAAACAGTTTCAGCTTAATTGCAAATGTTGACAACTCTTTTGAAAAACAATTTGGCAGCATGTAGTACATGAGCTCGGATGCTTATGTTTGAGGATAAAAACAAAAATGCAATTTACAGTGGCTTAAACAAGAAAGAACATTTCTTGACTTATATCATTAGAAATCTGAATGATAGGCCCAGCTTCAAGTGAAGCAGCCATGTGACTAAGGTCAGCCTCCTTTTCTGTCAGGGGAGGATGTATTCAAAAAGTTCATGGAAAATATGTATTATGAAAAAACTGTGCATGGCTTTCCAAACTTTTGCACAAGAGTAAACTCCATTCTTTTTTTTTTTTTTTTTTTTCACAAACTTGAGGTCCCTTTGTATTTCTTTCTTCTGTTTCCTTATCGGGAAGGGCACTAACCTCAGCAAGCAGCAAGATCTCTCCTCATGTCCATGAAATTGGTATAACCAGCACTAAGGCTATATGATTTCAGGCAATAATCAGAAGAGTACCTTTTTCTGGTATTAAAAAAAAAAAAAAGAGGGTGGATGGCTTCTTGACTTAGTGGTTAAGGGTGCTGGATTCCACATGACCAACCATAATTTGAGTCCCATCCTACTGGTGTGAAAAACACACTGGGTGCACGTGGGTGCTTGCCCGATTTCCAACAAGATAGAGAAAATATTGTGGTCTGACCATACCTCATAGAGGCTGTTTTCTCTCTTTTTATCTGTCTCTCTGTCCTTCTCTAGTGAGCATGTGTACCCTCTAGCAAATTAAAAAAGTGTATTTGGTATGAGTCCGGTTGACCCAGATTTCCCTAGCTTTGGTCATGTGATCATCCCTAAGTCAGTCACTCTGTGTATGTGGAGTGTGGGTGACATGGGCGTGGGGAGCGATGGGTTATGCTGATTGGATTAAACCAGGGATTCATTCAAAGGATTGAGCATTGGCTCGATTCTGCCCAGATGCTATGGGTGACACATTCAAGGTTTTGATAGGAAGGAGAAAGGAAAAAGTGAGCAACGAGACACCTACATACTTACAGCAAGAGACACACAAGTCTTTATGTCCTAGGAAGACATTCTAGAATATGCAACAAATAATATTCATAGAGATGTTCCCTGTTAGTTGTAAGAGTAGAAAACTGGAAGCTCCCCCAGTGTTCAGCTCACTCATTTCTTCCAGTTATTAAGCTCTTTCAGTATGGGAAACATTATATGAGATGCTCATAGGTAACAAGGCACAGTCTGGACTTTAAAAACTCAAGATTCATAGGGGCAGAGAAAGTAAATGAACGCACGATTTCATGAAGGTAGTGTGTTCACAGTAGATGTACCGTGAGCTGTGGGGGCTCAGAGGAGGTGTACCCAATTTGGATTGGGGAGTGACAGCAGGGAAGACTTCCTGGAGGAGGAGACTGAAGAAGCTAGTGACTGTTAACCATAAAAGCAGAGTGGAAATAGCTAGGAAGGAGGAAAGAAGGGAGAGAAATACGACCAAGGCTGGGGTTCCACTCCCACGGCCTTGGTTTCTGTTGAAGTGGGATGGGGCCTGAGTGTGGTCTGTTTTAACAGAGCTTAATTTAAATAATAAATGAATTAACATCTATGAACTCCTTGGGGTGGATAGAATATGAGACCCCCAAGACCAGGGCTTCAGTGTCAAGTGCTATAATGTGGAAACTGAGAGAAGGAGAGGAATATATTCTGGTTCTAAAATGAATTAGGGGTAGTGATGGTGATGGGTCAGTATGTCTGTACCCCGCTGCTTCTTCTATGGAGTTCCTACCATGGTCGGACTCTTCCAGGAGCTGGGACTACATTGATTACCAGCCACTACCCCAGCCCTTGAAAACACCTCCCCATGAACTTACCCCTGGTTTTAAACCTACTGGATTCAGTTGCCTGTGGAGCCCACTGAGTGGGTTGCATATGGGGTCTGGGAGGATGGAGAGATATCAGAAACAGTCTCCAGATATAGTTGTAGGCACGGACCAAACTGACCCATGGAAGTCACAAGAACTTTGGAGGAGCTATGGAATGGAAGATCTCTGAGGGCATCAGGGCAGGATGCTGGTTCGCTTGGAAGCTGCATATTATTCTAGTTGGTCCAGGTGTTGTGAGGGGGAGTTGCGAGTGAGTGCATCAGAGAGGGCACTGGCCAGATGGTCGGGGCCTGGTAAGTGAGGGTAGAGCACTTGGACAATGAGGACAACGAGGACCTAGTGAGTGACTCTGGTTGGGACACTGGCCTGGTATCAGGTTTGTACCCCAGAAAGACTTGACTGTGGCTGCTGTGTGAAGAACATTTTGCCCATGGTTGGCCGGCTTCCTTCCTGGACACTGCCGCTTACAAGCCAGAATACTTGGAGCAAGTAGTTTTACCTCTCTGAGCGTCAGTGTCATCATGTGTAAAATAAGGATGGTGGTATTTGCCCGCTTGGGGAGGATAACAATGTGATATGGCACATTGGGAAAGGTAGTGATATACTTGAGCGGGTTCCTCATGGGTTAGATTTCCTGGTTTGAGTTGTGGCTCTTTCATTTACCACTTGCCTGACCTTAGACAAGTTATTTGACCTCTTCGTGCCTCAGTTTCCCCATTCATAGCATGGAGATAAGATAGGTCCTTCCTCATGAGATCACTATTCATAAAATGCTTAGAACAGTAACTAGAGACATATTTTTTTTTTCTACAAGTGAAACACCCAACAGTAGCTGAAAGGGCATTAGAGGGAATTGATTTGCCCAAAGTCATACAGCAGGTAAGTGGCATCAGAATCTGGTCAGAGTTGAAGCCCTTTCCCTGTACAGTGCCTTTCATGTCGGCTTCTCCCGCTCATTACCATTGCTATTAATCTTCTTTAACATGGGAGAAGAGCATGGGTTTGAGCTATGAACCCTGCTTCTTCTATATATCAAATACCTGGCAAGTAACAATAATTAATGATCAAGGAAACAATTTCCTCTTTGTCACCAAGGATCTTCCTGTGATTATCACTGTTAAGAAAAAGATGCCAGCAGGGTGCCAAAGAAACGATGGGCTGGATTTGTGGCCCTCGGGATCTGAGTTTATCTTCTGAGTTGGAAGCCTGGTAATTAGTAGGGGGTGACCTTGAGCAAGTCACTGAACCTCCTTGTATCATCCTTTTTTTCATCTAAAAAATGGGGATTGAATAATAGCATCTCTTTCCTGAGGTCTTTGTGAAGATTAAGAGAGTTTCAACGTATAAGTGTTTTTGTATCTGGCACATACTCAACGCAGAAAAATGTTAACTGTGAAGCTGGAATGACGACAATGAAAATGACAATGACGCTGTGAGTGTTTACTCTGTGCTAGGCCTTACAGAGATTGGCTTATTTCAGACTCACGGAAATGCGACAAGACACTATATACCTAATAACTACCTCTGGCTCTGTCTCTCTCACCGTCTTACCCAGAGAAGTGAGAACTCGGGCTCAGGGACCTTAAGTTACTTGCCAAGGTCACAAAGCAAGTACACAGCAAAGCTGGGAGTTGAATCCCATCTATTTGATTTCAGAATCTAAATCCTTAACCACCCACCATCCTTCCTCTTGTCAGTCAGCAGCCCCACCAGACTTGGAATAACATGGGGGCGAAAAGCATGCGTTTAAATTTTCATAGCCTCTGCCACTCCACTCCCACTCCCAAGTGCTGGTCCCAGTGTAGGCATCAGGAAATATTTGCTGAATGAATCGTTGATCTTTCCTCCCACTCCTGGCACCCCCAGGTCCTTCAAGGGCCTCCCTCTCTACAACCTTGAACCATCTTTTATGGAACACAAAAGGAGAAATGATGGGAAAAAAAAAGCCTTTCTCTCCAAGGATGCAATTAATCAGATTGCTTCAGTGGCGCACATACCTCTGTCTGTATAAATACATATATTGGTATCTATATAAATAGTAGCACTCACAAAGGTTGCTAGCTCAGTGATGTGGTTGAATGGGAGACTGACAGTGTGATTCATGGCTCAGGTCAAATTTAACTCTAACCCGTTTGTGCAAGACAGTTTTACTTCAAGAGCCCTTTCTGTTGCATAATTGCTATTGGCCCACCTTCTCCCTGGGGAGAGGATATTTCTACATCAGCCCACAATCTCCTGCTGCTGCATACTCAAGTCAGATCTAAAGTCTTTTGGCTACTTTCCCAGCACTGAGGGCCTAGGTAAGATCTAACCAGGCAGTTTTTGTCAGAACAGGAGGGAGTAATCAAAAACTGCAGCAGGAGGTAGCCTGCCAGGAAACCCGGGAATACGAATTGGAGAGCAACCTGGGCAGGAAGTCCAGAGGAAATATTTCATCCACCCATTCATCCATTCATCCATTCATCCATTCATTCAGCCACTCATCCTTTTGTTCATAGATAGCATCTATTTATCTATAGCATCTATTCGCCCGTGCGTTCACTCATCTAACCATCCATCCCTTCATCCATTCTCCCACCCATCCACTCACTCATCTATTCATTACACCTGCCCATCACATTCATTTTTCCATGCATTCAGGCACTCATACAGTATGTTCTGAGCACCTACTGTGTGCCCGCACAGTGCTGCACACTGGGTCTATAGTGAACAAGTCAGACATCCAGAAATGGAGCCATAGGGAAGTTGGCACCTTTCCAAACATGAAGTCCTTCCTCTGCTTCTAAAGCTCTGGGTGATCTGCCATCCCAGTACCTTCTCCACCCACTCAGTTGTCGCTCACCTCCTGACTGCATATACGTTTTTTCCTTTTCCATGCTGAAATCTTTTTAACCTCATGGCTGTCCTTTTCTCTTTGCCCAGAGATTTCCAAGCAATGAGCATGATATGTTTCTTCATTTATTCAGGCTTCTTTTCTTAGTGTTTTGTAGTTTTCAGCATAAAGAGTCCATCAATATTTTGTTAGTTTAATACCTAAACATTTTAATTTTGGGAAATTTCATTATGAATATTACTGTTTTTAATTTTTCTGATTGTTCATTGACAGCATACAGAAATATAATTTTTTTAAAAGGCAGAATTATTTATTTAATTATTTAATTAATTAATTAATTAAATTTGACCAGGGAGAGACAGAAAGAGAGAGAGAGAGAAAGTGAGAAAGCAAGCCACCAGGTCCAGGACTTGAACTGTGGTTGGCTATGTAGAAGTATCCAGCACCTTAACCACCACGCCACCTGCTGGCCCTAAGAAATATTATGAACTTTCATATGTTGATTTTGTATCCTTTTCTTGCGCCCAATCTTAGGGGAAAAGCTTCAGTTTCACAACATTATGTTTTATGTACACTGAAGGTCTTTGGTAGATTTCTTTTATTAGTTTAAAGAAGCTCCTTTCTAATTTGTTGAGAACCTTAAGGAAAAAAATTATTAATAGATACTGAGTATGGTTAAGTGCTTTTTTTGCATCCACTAACATGAGTGTTTAGGTTTCTTTTTTGCTGTGTTAAATATGGTAGAGAATGTTGATTTTAAAATATTGAGTCAGCATTACACTCCCAAGATAAACCTCACTTGATGAAGACATACTGTGTGTGCCTGTGTGCGTGTGTATGACTTGCATATGTGTACATATGTGTAGTTTATTAATATCATATTAAAACTGTGTGTATGGGTGTGGGGTTATATTGTTCAAAATGTTTTTAACTACTAATTTGTCTTTTTAATAGACATAGGGATATTTGGGTCATTTATTTCCTCTTACGTGAGTTTTAGTAGTTTATGGCTTTCAACAAATTGGTCCTTTTAAAGAAATGGTTGCATTTAAGTGCACAGTTGTTCATAGTATTTTCTTCGTATCCATTTATGCCAGCACAGGCTGTACTAATATTCTGTATTTCACTCTGGATATTGGTAATTTGTGTCTTCTAGTTTTTGTTAGTCTAGCTACATGTTTATTCATTTTATTGATCTTTTCACAGATGCAGCTCTTGGTTTGAGTGGTTTTCTCTGTTATTTTCTTCTGTTTTCAATTTCATTGATTTCTGGCCTTATCTTTATTGTTTCCTTTGTTCTGATTGCTTTGGGTTTATTTTGCTCCTTTTTTACTCCCCCTAGTTTCTTAAGGTAGACACTTAGATTATTGATTTAATACCTTTCTTCTTTTTAAATCTAAAAATATAATGATAATATATTTTTCTTCTAAATACTGCTTTAGCTGCATGATCCTGGATAATGAGATGTGTTTTCATTTTCCTTTGGTTTAAAATTCTAATTTCCCTCGAGACTTCTACCTTTTCCTATGGCTTATTGAGAAGCTTATTATTTTGATTTCTAGGAATTACCAGGATTTTCCAAATAACTTTCTGTTCTTAATTTCTAATTTAAGTCCATTATGCTCAGAGGCATTCTTAGGATGATTTAAATTCTTCAAAATTTGTTAAGATTTGTTTTTATGGGGTCGGCAGGTGGTGTACTGGTTAAGAGTGCTGGACTCCCACAGAGCTGACGGCAGTTTGAGTCCTGGACCTGGCAACTTGCTTTCTCACTTTCTTTCTCTCTCTCTCTCTCTCTCTCATACACACACACAGTCTCTCTCTCTCTGTCCCTCTCTGGTCAAATTAGAATAAATATATAAATAAAGTAAAATAAAAATAATTCTTTAAAAGAAGATTTGTTTTATTGTACAACACATGGTCTGTTTTGGTGAATGTTCCTTGAACATTTGAGAAGAATATGTATTCTGCTCTTCTCAAATGGAATGTACTATGAACATCAGTTAGATCGAGTTTATTGACAGTATTGTTCAGTTTTCCTCTATCTTTGCTGATACACTGTATATTTGTTCTATTTCTGTTACTGAGTAATGTTTACATTTTCAACTCTAATTCTAGATTTGTTCTTGTCTCCTTTCAGTTCTAGACGTTTTCGCCTCATGTATCTTCTTAAAAAATTATTTTATTTATTTATTCATTCATTTATTTTAATTTGACCAGAGAGAGATACAGAGAGAGAGAGAGAGAAAATGAGAAAGCAAGCCACCAGGTCCGGGACTTGAACTGTGGTCGACCATGTGGGAGTGTCCAGTGCTTTAACCACCACGCCCCCTGCTGGTCCCCTTGACTCATATTTTTGAGTCTCTGTTGTTAGATACCTACACATTTATGAGTGTTATGTCTTTTCTGTGAATTGGCCCTTTTATCATTATTTAGTGTCCTCTTGACTGCTGGTAATTTGTCTTTCTCTGAAGTCTACTTTGATATTAATGGAACCATTTAGTTTTATTTTTATTAGTATTTGCCTGGTATATTTTTATCCTCTTTTTATAAACTACATATGTCATTATGTTTAAAATGAGTTCCTATAGACAGCTTATAGTTGACATTTGTTTATTATTTTTGTCCAAATCTGACAATCTTTGTCTTTTAACTGACATGTTTAGACTATTTTTATTTATTTTTATTTTTATTTATTTATTTTTTTTTGAGAGGTTTTTGCTATAGGGCGTGTGCGCTCGCCAGACAGACAGAGAGAGACATAGAGACAGAAAGCGAGAAATCACCCCCCAGGGGGGATGGTCACGCCGCAATCCCATCTCCTCCTTTCTCCTCTCGGGATCTTGGGCACGTATGCACACGCGCCAGGCGTGAGTTTTAAGCCACCGGGTCCGGGACGCGAACCACAGTCAACTACGTGGGAGTCCAGCGACATAGCCATTACGCTAACTGCTGGTTCCAAGACTATTTTTATTTAATGTAGTTATTGATAAGTTTGAATTTAGGCCTACTATTTTGTTTTGTTTTTATTTTTTCTGCACTGTATATTCCCTTTCCTGCCACTTTTTAGATTATTTGAATATTTTTTAGTGTTCTGTTTCAAATTACACATTTTTATTTTATGATATCTCATTGTACATAGTTTTCAGTGGTTACTTTAGGAATTGTAATATACATACTTGATTTCACAGTTTCCTGGACAGAATCAGTATTTTACTATTTCTTGTCTCATGTTTAACCTTACCACTACATATGTCTCTTTGCTCTCCCCATTATATTATCTACATATGTTAAATCTACATATATTGTACATGCAATGAGACAGCATTATAATATTTACTCTTGACTCTCATATATTTTAAAGAAAGTTAAGAAGACAAAGGCAATCTATTTACTCAGATGTTTACCATTCCTATTGTTCTTCCTCCATTGTTTATGTTCCAAGTTGCCTTCTTGTATCATTTTGCTTCCTTCTTTTTTAAAGTTTATTTGTTTATTTATTTCATGAGAGATGGGGAGGTGGGAGGTAGGGGGTGAAGGGAGAGAGAGAGAGAAAGAGAAAGCGAGAGAGAGAAATATACTCAACAGGCTCATGCTGTGGTCTTCTCCTCAGCCTGAGGAGGATTAGAGGCAAAGGCATGAGCACCAAGAATGTACAGGTTGACCTGGGAACTGAATCTCAGTCTTCTGGTTGGCCTCCAGCATAGCAGTACCACAGATGGGCCTTATTTATTTTCTTTCTGAAGAACTTCTTCTAACCTTCTTTTAAAAACAGATAATCTCAAAAAAAAAAAAAAAAAAAAAAAAGATAAAAACAGGTAGGTAATCTCATGACAAAAATCTTTGTTTTCTTCATCTGAGATTATCTTTATTTTACCTTCATTCCTGAATGATATATTTTCTGGATATAAAATTCTGGGTTGACAATTCTTTTATCAAACTTTAAAAATATTGTTCTACTGCCTCTTGGCCTCCATGATTCCTAATGAGAAATTTGCAGACATTTGATTGTTTCTGTATATTTCATGTATTATTTTTCTTTGGCTGATTTTAAGATTTTTTATTTGTCTTAGATTTTTTAGTAATTCTAATTACAATATGGTTGGGCATATGTTCTTAATTTATCTTGTTTAAGGTTTGCTTACTTTTTAAATCTGGAAGTTTATGCCTTACACAAAATGTGGGCATTTTACAGCCATTATTTCTTTAAGTACTTCTTTTTCCTGCACCACATGTTTTCTTCTCTCCTTCTGGGACTCCAATAACATGAAGACAGGCCTTTTTGTATTATGCCATATGTACCTAAGGTTTTGTTCATTTTTTTCAATCTTTCATGTTTGTTTTTCAGATAGATAATTTCTATTGATCAAGTTCACTGACTTTTCTCTATTATCTTCATTGTGCTATTAAGCCCAAATCAATTTAAAAATTTGGGTTATTGTATTTTATAATTCTAAAACTTCACTTGGTTCTATCTTCTATTTATTTACTGAGGTTTTCTTTTTTTGGCCTTGTATTTATCCCAAGAATGTTTGCCCTTACTTAATGAGTCATAGCTACAAAATCTGCTTTTGTTTTTTGTTTGCTTATTTATATGTTTTGTTTGATGTCTTACATGTCAATTCTTCTGCTTTAGACTCCCAACTGAGACTATAGGC
The DNA here is from genome assembly GCA_026018925.1 of Tupaia tana. NCBI lineage: Eukaryota > Metazoa > Chordata > Mammalia > Scandentia > Tupaiidae > Tupaia > Tupaia tana. The sequence continues at coordinate 34,825,992 of JAKSZU010000015.1, read as the reverse complement.
ACATGTTACCATGTCTGACTCTCTTTTTAAGACAAGTCTAGCTCTGTTGTCCAGGCCAGCCTCGAGCTCACAATCCTTCTGCCTCACCCTCTCTGAGATGCTGGGTTTACAGATGCATACCATCATGCCTTCATATAGATTGGACCAGGAATCAAACTTGGGCCTCCCACGTGGCCCCTTCCTATTAAGCACAACATCTTAGCAGTACACACCACCATGGCTGGGTCCTGCCTTAAAGTCTTTGATAATTTTAATATCTGAATCCTCCTGCTGTAGCCATTTGTTAATTGTGTTTTTACCTGAAATTTTTAAACTTTTTCTTGGTTCTTTATATGTGTAGTACTTTTGTATCGTGTCCTGGCCATTGGAATATCATGGTTTGAGACTCTGAATCTTATATCTGTTTAAATTCTGTATGAAGTATTGGGGGGGGGGGGGGCGTGTTGCCGGTTTTTAAATTTGCTTGTCTTGTTGTTGTAGCCTCTTAGGCAATTGACTCAGTTAGTTTTAGGCTGCATATTCTGATCTGCCTTCTGTGGGCTGTAGTTTCAATGTCAATTTAGTTTTCAAAGCATTTTTAGTGCTAGTCAGATCTTTTCTGCAAACTCACCAGCCATTGGCCAGCCTGGGATCTTGGTGGTTGTCTGTTTTCTATTCAGTTTTCAAAGTCTTTGGCATGTGTGTAGAGTTCAGATTACATATGCATATTTGGGAGATAAGCCAAGGAATACACAGACTACTTTATTAGATCATTTTCTCCAGCTGCATCTTCATTTTGAGCTCCCTGACATGCTGACTCTCAGGAGTCCCCAATTTTGATCCTCTGATTAGAAGCTGAGTCTTTATTCTCACCTTGCCCACCCACTTTGACAGGATCGGCCTTTGAGGTTAAATGGTAGCCAGAGACAGAGAGAGAGAAAGTGAAATAAATGTGGATTTCCCTTGTGTTATCTGAACCACAGTCCCTCTGGTCAAAGAAAAGGAATTCCTTTCCATATGCATTTAGATGCATGCCTAGATGTTGTTGGTTTTGCCACTCAGTCACTACCCAGACACTGTAGGATTGCAGCTTTGAGGTGCAATCTTGTCTTGCCTAGGGGGCTGGTTCTGGAAAGAAAAGAAAAAATCAAGCAAGCAAGCGAGCAAACATAACTCAGGGAATTTTAGTCAGGCTGTCCTGTAGAGGTTCCCTTTCATAATACTCAGACCAGAAAGAGAGTGCTTCTCTGGATTTTTTTCTTTTTGTGCCAGGTACACAGTTCTAGAATTCATACTACATTTGAATCCAAGCTAGAGGAAAAAGGAACAGAAATTACATGCCATACTTAGATCACTTGTGATTTCCTTCCCCAATTAACCTGCTACCATTTATTTTTCAGTCATAAGATAGTTGCTCAGTGGATTCTAAGTTTTATTGCATTGTGGGAGAGATGGTTTAGAGGCTGCTTACTCCATCCTATCTGGAACTTGAAACTGATCACATGTATTTTTTTTTTTGATTGACAGAAGGTACATGCATTCACAAGAGAGAGAGAGAGAGAGACAGAGAGTGAGAAAGAGAGAGAGGGAGAAAGCATCTCCCAACAGGGCATAGTCATGCCACAATCCCGTCTCCTCCATTTCTTCATCATGTCAGAAAAACAGATACATAGGTACATGTGCCTAGTGTGATTTTCAAGTCACTGGAATGGGGATTCAAACCATGGCTGGCCATAGGGGATCTGGCTCTCTTAACTACTAGGATATAGGATGTCCAGAAACTGATCATATTTTAGCAGATTAGTCGAGGCCACACTGGAGAATTGTGACTGGTCTTGTAGGCTAGTCTTGATTCTTCCAAAATCAAGAATGAAATGATAGTGGCTGTTCCTAGAAAAATGTTAGGTTTATAGAGAAAAGATGGTGACTTAGAGAAATATGATGACATAAAGTTAAGAGGACATGGTGATTGATTCAATGTGGGGGTGAGGAAAAGAACAGAGTAAAGTACGACACTGACATATCTGGATCAGGTAACTGGGTATGAGGTGATGTCATTCACTATCAGGGTGAACATAGATGAAGGGGCAGACTGAGGGGAAATGGGTTTGGTTTGGAACATGTAGAGCTTCACACAGTTGAGGAACATTTGAATGGGGCTATTCAGAGGGGAATTAACTACACAAGTCTGAGGTAAGGAAGGGTTCTGGGCTTTAGGCTAAAGTTAGAAGTCATCAGTTTCAGTCAGTATCTGGTTTTATTTTTGTTTTTCCACTCAATATTTGTTTGTCCCTGGCAACCCACTCCTAACTCTCAGTCATATGGGAGGGACTAACCCACTCTGAACTCTAGAAGTGAGTCTTGAGTGAGTTAAGCTAACTATTATATCCTATTTTTCTGGGGCATGGGAATTAGTTCAGCATTAGATGTATAACTAAATTTGGCCAATGAGAGTGAGAGCCAACACATCTGTCCCATAATCTTGGGCACAGCTTGTTTTTAACTGGAGTTGATCTGATAGAAAGTGAGGGAAGCAGAGCCAAGGGATACTGGGAATGAATGATTCTAGGGGTTATTGTTTGAACCCTTGGTCAATCTATGTCCAGTCTCTGAACTTTTCAGTCATTTGAGCCAATCATTTCCATATTACCTAAAGTAGGTTAGATCAGGTCTAGTGAAAGAGCTCTGACTGAGGCATAAGCTCCTAGTGGGTAGAGTGATCATGATGGGGAATGAGACTGTGGATTATGAGTGTGTCAAGAGAGAGAGGAAAAGAGGGAGCTCATTTTAAGGACTAGGCAGGGAAAAAGGAGCCCATGAAGGATCACGAGAGGAGTACTCAGGAGAGTGTTTTGAATTGGAAACCCCAGAAAGAGAATGAGTCAAGAAGAGAGAGTGACGAACAGTGCAGAATCCTTATGGGAGGGATCAGTCAAGATAATAACCGAGAAGGGCCCTTTGGATGTATCAACAAGGAAGCTGTTGACAAAACTGTTGTAGCTACCAAGCTAGAAGAGTCCTTTGACGTTCCTACTCTACATCCTCTCCTGCACATGCAGACGTTGAGGAGATGAGATACTTAGCTTCTTGGTTCTGTTTAAGTGGCAGATATAGCATTATGATAAATAAAGGTGAGGGTACTGAGGGTCCTTAAAGGTCAACTGCTTCAATTCCTTATCTAGTACTTGAGTCTCTTCTACAACATTTTCCTGAAGCCTGTGCTTAAATGTGCTCACCGAACGAGAATTCGTCAGCTCACAGGTCTAATGATTCCCCGTTTCTGAATCCATACACCATGTTCTTTTCATCCCGCAGAGAAGACACTTGCCAGGAGATTGTAGGCATCCTGAGGTCACTAAGTCCTCTCCAAGAGGCCAGCCTTCCAAAGTAAACACTCAAGAAATCTCATTTCAATACCAGAAACATCTCTCCTGAATCTCAATAAGCCCCAAGATAACATTAAAACCAGTCAGATCAGGACGAGTTGATGGTGTAGTGGTTACGTTGTTGGACTTCCACATGGCTCACCGCAATTTGAGTCCTGGACCTGGCAGCTTGAAACTCATGCCAGGTGTGTGCATGCATGCCCAAAATCCTGAGGGAAGACTAGAGGAGAGAGGATTGTGGAGTGGCCATTCCCCCAGGGGAGTGATTTTCCACTTTCTGTCTCTCTGGTGAGCGCACATGCCCTATAGTAAAAATCTCCCTTAAAAACAAAACCAAAAAACCAGATCTCTAATTAACATGAACTAATTGCTATCAGTAAATATGAGTCAAGCCCAAATCTAAAGCCTTGGTGGCCTAATTATTCAGTTTATTCAAGCAGAGATTTTTTTTTTTTTTGAGCACCTGTTCTGTGCTAGTCCCTGGGAAAGCTGATTGGATTTGGGGAACTCAAGATTAACTCAGGTTTTGAGTTTCAAGGAAGCTTCTGGCTAAAATGGAACTCTCTCCACGTAACTCCATCCACTCCATGTAAAAGACACATTCCTAGGGAATTACAGGGTCAGGGTATTTCAAGACCAGCATAATTTTTCCATGTGGATGTTCATAGGCACCTTGAACATAATACGTTGAAAGCTGAACTCATCATCTTCAGGTTTGAGTCAATCTCAAAACTTTATTACCAAAACTTGCTTTATTCTTGAGAGTCTCTCTCTTCTTTCATTCAAGTGCTCAATGCAGAATTCTGGAGGTCTTTTAGACTACTCTCTTGCCTCTAATTCTTATTTATTATGAATCATAACTATTCCTCCAAGGTATCCCTGGGACTTGTCTACTCTCCTTGCTTTACTGTTGCCCTCAAATATAGGCCACCATTACCTCCCACCTGGACAGCAATTAACCTTCCAATTTGCTTCCAGGGTCTTTTTATATAACCTGTTTTCCACACTGTCACCTTATCACTTGCTTGCTCAAAATCCTTTAATGACTGTCCATTGCCCTCAGGATAAAATATGAGCTCCTTGATATGGCCTACAGTTTGTCCTTAACTCTAGAACTTTTGCCTGCTCTTTAACCTCATTTCGTACCTCTCTTTCTTACACTCATGCTTTATTCTTCCTTTGGTTCTTTATACTCCACACTGTTCCTATTCTTGGAACTCCTTTTTGTTACCTCCTTCTTCTCTGCAAAAATACCTACATGGGGCAGGAGTAGCCGTTAGGGGAACCGGAGCTGCCGATTGAGCCTGAACAAGATGACAACCTCCCAAAAGCACGGAGACTTCGTGGCAGAACCCATGGGGGAAAAGCCAGTGTGGAGCCTGGCCGGGATTGGTGAAGTCCTGGGCAAGAAGCTGGAGTAGAGGGGCTTTGATAAGGCCTATGTGGTCCTTTGGCCAGTTTCTGGTGCTAAATAAAGATGAAGACCTCTTCCGGAAATAGTTGAAGGTCACATGTGGCGCCAATGCCAAGCAGCCCCGGGATTGCTTTGGGTGTCTTCGAGAGTGGTGTGATGCCTTCTTGTGATGTACTCTAGGGATCGCTAAATCTCCAGCCCCAACATTGAGTCTCCAGAGTTTGCAGCTGAGTGGGGACTCCTCCCCTGTCCTCTACAAAGGAAAAGACTTCTATTGTCATCCCCACCTCTGATGTACTGCAGGGTCTTTTGGGAATCTATCCCATCACCTTTGCAACTTTTTTGAAATCCTTGCTCTTGCATGTATCTCTCTTCCTTCTGAACCTTCCCCTGCCAGGTCTGTGGTGACAATTACCAGCTTTCCTGAGTAGATTACTGATCCCTTCCCTCACCCCCACCCTCATTTCTGGTCTGTGTGATGCCGTTGGCTTCTTTTTTTGATGAAACAGTCACTGTCCTTATAAAGTTTTTTAGATCAATAAAATCAGTGGCCTTCAAAAAAAAAAAAAAAAAAAAAAAACCTACATGTACATTCTTGAGGCCTTTGAGACTCTCTGTTCTTTAACTCTTCCTGATTACCCCATTGCAGGCAGGATTGGTGCCGCCACTGTCATCTCACAGATCCCTAGGATGCCCCTGTTGCAGCATTTCTGCCATTTTCTAGTTATTGGTTTTGAATCTTTTTTCCCTGTTTGGATCTAAGGTCCATGGGAGCAGGGAATATAGCTGCCCTCTCTCTTTCTGTATTTTTACTGCATTACACAGTACTCAGCACACATAATTCTACAGCTTAATTATTTGTTAAATTATTTTCTTTGAATGTTGTTGGCATGATTTGGTTGAAAAAAAGCCACACTCTGATAAGTAAGTGCTCAAACACTCTTACTGTACCTTATAGACTTCAGCGAGACAGCCCCTAAATTCTTGGGTGTTCCAGGAAGTACTGGGTATAAAAACTGAAATGGGGACTGTTAAGCCCTCTTTAAGAAACCATCCCTCAGAAATGTACCCCAGAAAGTCTTATTTCAATAGCACAAACTTCTCCCCTAAATATCAGCACACTCCATTATGACATCAAAGCCAATGACATCTCTGACTAACATGAGCTGATACCTATTTTAACTGTGATTCAAGCTCAATTCTAACACCTTGGTGGCCTAAAAATTCAGTCACTCATTTATTCAGCGAGTTTTTATTGAGTATCTACTCGGCGCTGGTCCCTGTGCTAGATGCTGAGGGCACAGGACAGACAGGGGTCCCTGCCTATCAGTGAGCATGATCATATTGAGGATGGAGAAAAAGGATGGCTATTAATTAGTTACACAGGGACTGTAATCTGTGCCATATGGAAAAGCACTGAGTGCTCTAGTAGCCTGGAAGGAAGGGCCTGCTGCAGGTTTTAACAATCAGCGAGGCTTTCCCTGAAGCAGTACCCTATGGGTCACATGCTTTCTGTCAGGCAATGAAATGAGGGAAGCATATTCCAGGCAGAGGGAGCCACAGTGCCAAGGGGCTTTGCAGGTGGGAAGGGGTGCGATGTCTTTTAGTTGCCAGAAGAAGGCAAAAGGAAGATATTTGACAGGCAAGATGGACAAAAAGAGGCTGGGGAAGAAATCGGGTCCGAACCATGCAAGGCCTTGTATGCCATGGTAAGAATTTAGAAATTTTCAAAAAAAGTTTATTTCCTTATTTCTTCCACAAGCACATGCAAAAGAGAGAAAAAGAAGAAAAAAGTGAGAGACAGCATGCCCAACAGGATCTTGACGTCATGATCCAGCCCCAGCTTCAACCAGGCCTGATCAGGGACACACATATGCCTACTGCACTCTGGGAGGTCTTCGGACATGAACTTGGACCCTCCCTGAGTGGGTCAGCCTTATAGAGCATGGCATTTTACCACTGTACCACTGTCTAGCCCAGAACTGTGATTTTGTTTAAGAATAATAAAAAAACTCTCATTAAGATCTATTCGATCCTCTAAAGAAAGTCATGGTGTCAAGTACTTGGCATGCTTTTAATTGTTGTAACAACCATGCATGGTATGAGTGGTAGGTTTAAAACTTGGCTGTAAATGGACACTTCTCCCATTTAGAAGCAGGGTCTATGTCCTCTCCCTTAATTTGGGTGAGCTTGTGGTTGCTTTGACCAATAGAGTGCAAGTGAAGTGACACCACGTGATTTGCAAGGCAAGGTCATATAACTTCAGACTGTTCACACCAGCGCTTAGGGTCTTGAGTCACCATGCTTGAGGCCACAGGTAAAAGCTCCAGTCCCTGTTCCATCTGAACCCAGCCTTTGGTTCACCCTCACCTGGAACCACGTGAGTAAAAAGCTTCCAGATTATTCCATCCCCCAGCCAGTTGAGTTTCTCCATGAGACTCCAGACATTGTGTAGCAGAGATAAACCACACCTATGTTGTCCTGTCTGAATTCCTGACCTAAGAATCTGTAAGCATAATAAAATGACTGTTTTAGGATTACCAGGAAGTGTTAATATGGTTTGTTATGCAGAAGAAGTTAACTGAAGGAGTACTTATTGTTGGTAATATCCTGTTTTACATATGAGGAGACTGAGTTTCAGGAAGATTAAGCAACTGGATCCAGGTCCCAGGAGGACTCAGTGGCAAAGCCACAATCTGAACCAGGGTCTGGCAATTACGCAGGGCTTGTTCTTGTCCAATTTCCCAGAGGCTGCCTGCTGAGTTAGGCTCTTTGACAAAACTCCAACCTCCCCATTGTTTTTCATCTGTGGACCTCCTTGATCAGTCTAGGTTTCAATGACTAAGATTGGTTAGAGACACAGCCTATATGACACATTTGCCCTGCATTCTTTCAAATAATTGAAAGACATTTGCTCAGCAATCAGTTCTTTTCTGGTTTTATTTTCCCCTGCACACCCACAGGCAGGAGCCAGACCCTTCTGCCAAGCCTGACAGATCTGCTCCTCCTCTTTCTACACTGCCCCCAGTGTGCAAATATCCACTGGTCCCCATTACATCCCAATCAGGCATGTGAGAGAGCTGATTCAGCCCTCCCCCCTCCCCTGGGGAAGAGTTAGGGATGAGCAAATCACTTATTGGAGTAATTCTGGGAGCTGAGGCAGAGCCATGGCTGGAAGCCACCCACTAACTAGAAACCCAGGACATCAATCAGCCAAACTGATTTTTCCGCTGCTGCAGCCATTTAAACAGTTATCTTTGCTCGAGGCTTTGTCCAAAGTTACTCAACCAGTGGGTTCCTGGGCGATAAGTCACTGCAGCTTCACTCCACTATCTGTGTCCTGGGGCTGCCTCTTTACCCACTCCTCCAGAGGGGTGGGAGTTCATTTGTTGCACTCTAAAAAGAACAGAGCCTGCACCCCTTGTGCACACATTCTGGTTGTAGCAGGAAGATGAAAAAGGAGACGGTGGCCTGTGGGGATATCAATATCCTTTTCATTTGACGCCCTGTAGAGGCAAGGGGAAGGTGCTTTACATTCATTTTAGAGTGCCCCCTGCTGGTTCCTTGTCCAACTGCATAGGCCGTTTACCAGGGGCTAGGTGTGGAGTGAACGGGGTAACCTTTTGCCATACAGCCTCCTTTTCTCATCTTACACACGAGGAAACTGAGGCCAAAAAGAAAAATATGATTAACCCAAAACTAAATAGTGAGTCCTTGTGAGATTAGAACCAGTGTCTCCCAGGCTAGCACTTTTTCTAGGCTCCAAGAGTGTCCAGCACGTAGTAAGCAGTTTTTATTGGCAGCACAGTAAGAAATTGGAGGACTCTGGATTTGAACCCAAGCTCCGCCCCTTAAGAGCATTCATGAGAAGGCAGTTTACAGAGCTTCTTTTTGATCTGTAAGGTAGTGGGGGGAAAGGACAGTGGTAAAGTGTGTTTTATGGTTTTACTCACCCATCTGTGGAAAGACTTGAGGATCGACTGTGTGCCAGGCACCATGCTGAGCACTTGGGAGGTAACAATGAAAAGTACCCATCGTGGTACCTGTTTTCTTGGAGGGTGACAGTCTAGTGAGAAAATTAAATGGCATGTAAACACACAGCCTAAATGCAACAACTATTAAAAAGGGAAACTGTTTCCCTTCAATTCCACTTTTCAAGTATGGCAAGGTTTGAGGCCTTGCCCCAGCCATATCAGTCTAGGAATGTTGATGATTTGAAGAGATTAAGTTATTTGAAGGTCAGGACCACATAAATCTCGATGTTCTCCAGTGTTCCTGGCCTCAGGGTGTGCTCAGTAAATATTAGTTTGGCTGCGCGAACGCCCCACGTTCTGGCTCCTTCTTCCTCCCTGGTGCCAGCCGACCGCTGTCCGTGGTTCTGAAAAGCAAATTCCTGCTACTCGGCATGAGGCAGCAGGTGCTGAGGCAGAAAATGGAGCCCAGGGGAAGTGAGTAGACAGGGAAGAGTGAGCCAACTTTTCACTGACTATTAGTGACATCTTCATTTTGCCATCTCTTGGAATCCAAAGCTGATATTTCTTTTTTCCAGCTGTCCCCACTTGGCATTTCTTGCTAGCTGGAAGCACCGGCAGATAGGTGTTCTGAACCACTCAGGGCGATCATGTCTACCACCAGGGAGGTACTGGGAGCTCATAGCTCTATAAATCCCTATTCTTGGGGCCAGAAGGTGGAGCAGTGGTTAAGGCACTGGATTCCCACATGACTAACCATAGTTTGAGTCCTGGACCCAGAAGCTTGAAAAACATGCCAGGCATGTGTACATACATGCTCCAAATCCCAAAACAAGAATGAAGAAGAAGAAGGGATTGTGGCATGGGTATCCCATCGGCGGGTGTGTGTGTATGTGTGTGTGTGTGATTTCTCACTTTCTCTCTCTCTGTTTCTCTCTGTCTCTCTCTGGCGAGCGCACATGCCCTGTGGCAAAGGCTTTAAAAAATTCCTATTAGAAACTGTTCTGGGGGCCAGCAAGTGGCATGGTGGCTAAGGCGCTGGACATTCCCACATGGCTGACCACGGTTCAAGTCCTGGACTTGGTGGCTTGCTTTCTCACTTTCCTTCTCTCTGTATGTCTGTCTTTCTCTGGTCAAATTAAAATAAATGAATGAATGAATAAAATTAAATAAATAATTCTTAAAAAAAAAAAAGAAAGAAACTGTTCTGGAAAGCCGGGGGGGGGGGGGCTTTCTTCAGCCTCTTTTTGGGCAAGGAGAAGGTAGAGTCATGAATGACTCTGCAGCTAATTTCACCCATGTCTGTCACCCAAGGATGTGGGCAGCTCTGAGTCAGAACTGGTAATGGGGAAACCAGACAGAGGAAGGTCTGGTGTTAACAGGCTGAAGCTGGTTGAGTGTTCCAGCTGGCTAGGGGTTCATTTTGAACACTATCTAATGTGATAATATTTGTATTCATTCATTCATTCTGTACATAGTTATCATGTGCCCAACGTAGCCTGGCGCTGTTATAGGAGCTTCAGATATAGTCAAGTACTAGGAAAACGGAGTCTCTGGCTTCCTGGCACCTGCATCCCAGTGGGTGGAGACAAACAATAAACAAGGACACACATAAATGTGTAGTATGAGTGTAGTATGAGGATCCCATGAGCTTCAATAAGTTCATGGAAAATTCATATTGTGAAAACACTATGCATGGATTTCAAAAATTTCACCACAATAAATGAACAAACTCATTCTTTATTATGCTTTTCCCCCAGATTTCGGTGAACTTTCTGAAGGTCCCTCATAGAACTCCAGGCAAGAGGACAGACCATGATGTGGAATGTTCTTTCAGATATGGTGATCATGGGAGTCTTCTTTGAGGAGGCGGCATTTGAGAATGGATGTGAATGAATTGAGAGAATGGGACACATGCAAATATTGAGGCTGGGCAGGATTCTAGGCAGAGGAAATAAGAGCAAAGGTCTTGAGGTAGGTACGAGATGAATGTATAAGGAGCAGCAGGAGGCCAGTGTGAGTGGAGATTTATCAAAGGGGGCATCAGAAACAGTTGGATAAATGCACAGACTCCTTAGATCCTGCAGGTCTCAAGGAAGACAGATGCAAGGTTTTGGAAGAGAGGAAACGCTTACCAAATGAGTTACTGCTGCACCTGCTATGGGTAAGCCACAGTGTTGATGCCACCAGTGATACCAGAATAATTAGAGAAGAGCTCCTGCCTTTACAGAGCTTAATGGAGGCCAGCCAGTGCCAGCAATGCACTATTTATTTAAACAACATTTTTCCAGGACATATGAGTACCCAAAGACATTGTCTAATGCAAGCCTTAGATCTAGGAGCTGAGGAAAAGAGAGAATGAGTCACTGGATGGAACCAGAAGCTCCAGGCAGCAGAATCTGAGACAAAGCCACTTGACTCTGGTTCTTACTTTTTCTTTCTTTCTTTCTTTTTTTCTTTCTTTCTTTCTTTCTTTCTTTCTTTCTTTCTTTCTTTCTTTCTTTCTTTTTTTTGGAGAGGTTTTTGCTATAGGGCATATGCGCTCTCCAGAAAGACAGAGACAGAAAGACAGAAAATGAGAAATCACCCCCCCAGGGGTGATGGCCACACTACAATCCCTTCTCCTCCATTCTCCTCACAGGATTTTGGGCACGCACGTACACACACCCAGCGTGAGTGTGGGTCGGGACTCGAACCATAGTCGGCTACGTGGGAGTTCAGCGACATAGCCATTACGTTAACTGCTGGTCCCTGGTTCTTACTTATTCTTAAAGAAGGCATCTTTTTTAAAAATTATTTATTTAATTTTATTTAGTCATTCATTTACTTTAATTTTACCAGAGAGAAACATACACGAGAGAGAGAGAGAGAGAGAAAGTAAGAAGGCAAGCTACCAGGTCTAGGACTTGAACCGTGGTAGGCCATGTGGGAGTGTCCAACACCTTAGCCACCATGCCACCTGCTGGTCCCCCTAAAGAAGGCATCTTTACAGAGAGGGACCAGTAGTGTCAAGGGCAGGCTATCCAGGTGCTCTAAAGCCCCCACCCCTGAGGCTCAGGTTGCTTATACTCGGTCCCCAAAGGAAGGCAGTGTGGTATAATTCCTGCCAGGCAGCATAAGGAAAGAACTGATATCCAGGCACCTTTGCTAAAAATTTTATTTCGTCTTTGCATAAACCCTATGAGGTGGTGAGGGATTATCATCCTCATAAGGAGACTCTTAAGTCCTCAACACAATTCTGCCAAGCAATGAGTAGAATCCCTTCCTCACAGGCCTTAGGTTACAAAGGAACTATTTACACTCTACCTTATGAATTGCAGGGTCTTTGGCATCTTTGAAATGTTGGCAGATTAACGTTTATTTATTTGACAAATGAGAAACTGAAGCTGGAAAAGGTTAAATGACTTGCCCAGAGTCACATAGTACTTAAGAGATGAAATAGAACTTAGTTCCAAATCTGTCTGACCCCAAAGCCATTTGATATCCTTTTTATTCTTGGATTTCAAGCATGAAGTTTATTCATTTGTGATTTGTGTTTGCTTGCTTTTTGTTCTAAATTAATGACCAATTCCTCGCATCTGCAGACTCAATTTCGATAATAATTGCACTTTACAGCTCTGCACCTTTCTGGAACAATCTCATTCTTTCCTTCTCTTAAACCTCCCAACCATGTTGGAAGGTAGCAGTGATAAGAACAATATTGGCCAGCATTTATAGAGCAGTGAGCACGTAGTGGGCACTGTCCTAAGCATTGTGCATATGTTAATGTCATATTTGGAACAACCCTATGAGGAAAGTGTCATTATTATTCCTACTTCATACATAACAAATGGAAGCCCAGAAAGATTAAATAACTTGCCAAAGATTGCACAGCTAGTCAGAGGCAGAGACAAGCAGTCTGGCTTTGGACACTTTTCTTATCTCATTATTCTGTTTATAAATACATTATTTTAAAGGTTTATTTATTTCTTTCTTCCAAAAGAGAAAGAGAGAGAGAGGCAGCACATTCCTGCAGGGGGTTGATGCTGCCATATACGCCCAGCCTCAGCCTACCCTGGATCCTGGGCCCGTGCTACCAGGTGTACTGAGCAAGGTCTCTGGACACAAACCTGGAACCTTCCCATGCAGGCCAGCTGTGCAGAACATCACATTTTACTGCTGTGCCACTGTCTCCCCTGCCTCCTAAAAACAAACAAACAAAAACAAAAAAAACACACCATTTCTCAAAGAGGTAAGCAATTTGCCTTCTTATACAGTCTAAGAATGATGGATTAGACTTGAACCCAGCTTCAAACCTCAGAGTATTTCCACTACACCACACTGCCTCTTTCAATGGGAAGGCAAAAGGAGAGAATATGCTCCGTGACACCTCCATAGAGGCACAGAACGACTTTAACACTGCCAAGGAACCCCCCTGGGGATTTTATTTAAATCATGATCTGCTCTCTGCAGTTGTCTGATATTCCCTCCCACTTACTTTTCTCAAATATGGAAACCATGTCTCTCTGCATACCTTCCCCCAGCACGTAAATGCTTCACCAAGGAAGCTGAAACTTTCTGTAGGGCTTTAGGGTATTCAAAAAGCTCCCTCCTTAAATGTCATTATTCCAGGGCCTTGTAAGGATGACTCAGAGAGAGAGAAGTTAGAATGGAAAATTAATTATCTTACCAGAAATGGGACCCGGGCTGAAGACTGAGCTTCAGACCAATACAGATCCTTTAATGAGAGCTCTAAGCAGCCCTGACTTGTGGCTGACCACTTATTTAATGGGCTCCTGGCTACTTCCATTCCCTGCAATTTTTAATTTCATGAACGTGTCTCAAAACTGTGAGTAGGTAAAAGGTGTGTATGTCTGCGTGTGTGTTTGCAGGGGTGCTGCTGGGGTTGCTTTGTGTGTGTGTCTGGGTATGGTAATATTTCTGTGAATTTTTGTGTCCATTCCAGAATGCTGGTAAGGTTCTATGTATTTGATTATGTCTTTGTGTGTCTATTTCCGTGTGTGTGTGTGTGTGTGTGTGTGTGTGTGTGTATCAGTGTGAGCTTGGTGTGAACCTATGTGTGTGGGTCTGTGGGTACTTGTGGGTCTCTGAATGTTTATTTCTGAAGAAATCCTAGCTGTTTAGAAACTGACAAATGTAGGTAGGTTTAGATGACGGAAGCAGTTACAGGGCAGGGTTTTTGATGCTGCCAATGATGTGGGAAAAGAAAAAGACGTGTAGGTTAAAGCACATATAAAACTTTTAAACCTTTCATCTTCAATTAGGGGAAGATCAGCTTCTATTAATAATAATAGCAGCTTATAAATTAGAAGTAGTATTGTAGGACTGGTCTCATTAGCTCTCATTTAGCGAATACCTACTATATGCCACTTTACATATTGATACATGACCTACGGTTCTCATCACGGCGCTGCGCTACTGTTAGGTCTGTTTCGCAGAGAACACACCTGCAGCTCAGAGAAGTGAAGTAACTGTCCAGGGTCCTATAGTTAGGAGGTGTGGAGCCAGGTGGGAAACTGAGGTCAGACTCACTCCAGAAGCTGAGCTTTTGCACCACTCTAGGCGTGAATACTTCACCCACACCAACTACCAGCTGCAGCGCCAGCAGTTCAGCCCCAGAACGTGAAGAAGAGGGGGCCAGGATGCCAAGCAAATCAGTGTGAGGCAATGGAAGAGCTAGGTTGGAAGCTCAGCTCAACTGTGTGCTTACGTGGCCTTAAGACAAGAGCTCTCGGGACCAGCAGGTGGCATAATGGTGATGTCCCTGGACTCCCACCATGGGAATTGACCATGGTTCAAGTCCTGGACCCGGAGGCTTAAAAATCATGCCAGGCGGGAACCAGCAGTTAGCGTAATGGCTATGTCGCTGGACTCCCACATAGTCGACCGCGGTTCGCGTCCCAGACCTGGTGGCTTAAAACTCACACCGGGCACGTGTGTGTGAGTGCCCAAGATCCCGAGAGGAGAATGGAGGAGAAGGGATTGCGGTGTGACCACCCCCTTTGGGGGGTGATTTCTCGCTTTCTGTCTCTGTGTCTCTCTCTGTCTGTCTGGCGAGTGCACGCGCCCTATAGCGAAAACCTCTCAAAAAAAAAAATCACGCCAGGCACATATGCATGTATGCCCAAGATCCCAAGAGGAGAATGGAGGAGAAGGGATTGCAGCATGGGGTGATTTCTCACTTTCTATCTCTGTCTCTCTGGCAAGCACACATGCACTATAGCAAAAATCTCTCTCTCTTAAAAAAAAAAAGATAGAAACTCTCTTCTCTGAACCTTGATTTCCTCATCACTAAACTGAGGGTTTGGATCCAGTGGTCTGAAAGGTTCTTCCTGCACTGGCTGTGAGGGCTACAGGGTAGAGGTCTCTGTGGGTGGCTCTATACCATATGGGGAGTGTTGACCTGGAAAGGGGGCCCTACGTGGGGGCAGAAGAAGAATTCAAGACATGTCCACCTGGCCTAGGACGCTCATCCTTTTCCTTCCCATTTGGTGTGGCTATGCCTGCGTGGCCTCCAGCACCCATTCTTGCCCCCTCCCCCCCTTTCCCTCTGCTGTGCCTTCCAGAGATGGGAGCCGAAAACTCTTTCTTTAGGGTGGCATTGTCCCCCCGTCCCTTTCTGATTGTACGGCTAGTTGGTTATGTGGTGTTCTGGGAATCATTCCTAGAGATCCAGTCTACGCCTCGGCAGCCCTCCCCATTACCTTTTAAAGCTCCTAATCGTCTATATTAAATAGATTTTTTGTTGTTGCTGTTTAAAAAAGCCTGGATAGTTTCTTCTACATTGAACCCCTGCTGATCACCATGGAGCACTCCTAGTCAACCTTCAAAACCCAGCCCTGGCTTCCAGCAGCAGGATGACTTCCCATGTTCTGGCTTGGGTACTTCTCTCTGGTTCTGTAGTTGTTGCTATCACAGAACTGTCCACATGTGCTGGGTTAACTGTTTATATCCTAGCATCCCCACCAGACTGCAATCGCAGAGGGCCAGGTCTGGGTCTTCTCAAACGTGCCCCTCAGTGTCTAACAGAGAACCTAGGCTGCAGTAGGTACTCTGGGCGTGCTTTGTGAAATGAATGTAGAAAAGGCCACCACTTGTCAGTTCAATCGGATTTCGGAGAAACTGGAAGATGCATAGACTGAGAAAAAAGCAATTTAATCTCCCCCTTCGGCAAGAAAAACTCACTTCATATTGAGAGCGATGATTAGGAGCGATGGACCTGGTGGAGCTCGTGGGATAATGAGGGGCAGCTCTTAGATCAAGGGTCTGTTTCAGACCAAATACCCAGGATCCCCAGGTGACTCTGCTCTCCTGTTGCCGGTGAGGAAGTGAGAACTGGTGGCTTTGAAAGCCAGCTTGCTGAGTGAAAAGACCACTAGCTTTTGAGGTAGACAGACGGGGATTCTGTCCCGAGCCTGCTGCTTGCTGATGTGCAACCTCAGGCTGGTCACTTTGCTGCTCTCAGCTCAGTTTCCTCCTCTGCAAAGTGAGCTGATGAGACCTACTCCACAGGGTTGTTGTGAGGCTTACATGAGATGGTTGGTGAGACATGTCTAACACCTGGGAGACCTGGTACATGGTGGCTGTCATTCAATTTCAGTGACTTGGGATTTAATGTGTTTCTCTTTTTCACTTGGGCAGAAGCACTTCATATCACTACTCAGTGAAGTCTAGAGCAGGCATCCATTCCCACCACTGACCTCTGGTCTGAATGCTGGCAGAGGTCAAGAGCACACCCCAGTGACCAGTAGATGGCGTAATGGTTATGTCACTGGACTCTCATGCAGTCGACTGTGGTTCGAGTCCTGGACCCATTGGCTTAAAACTCATGCGAGGCATGTGTGAGTGCACCCAAGATCCCGAGAGGAGAATGGAGGAGAAGGGATTGTGGTATGGCTATCCTCCCTAGGGAATGATTTCTTGCTTTCTGTCTTTCTCTCTCTCTCCCTCCAGTGAGCACATGTGCATGATAGCAAAAAATCTCTCTAAAAAACAAAACAAAAAAACATGCTCCAGACGAGTGGTCAGAAGGTGAGGCTTGTAGCCCAGGATCCCGAACGATGGTGGTGCTCTGTAAACGGGCACCTCTTCTCCTCACCATGTGCTGGGCAGATCCTGTTTAGGACTGGCTCCCAGGTATCCAGGAAGGACAGAGGAGTGCCATAGATGGATGTGACATAGCAGCCAGGTGCTCAGACTTTAGGGCTAGACAGACCTTAACGAAAGTCCTGGCTCCACTGTTAACTTGCTGTGCTACTATGGAAGTCATTTCACCTCTCTGGGCCTCTGGTTTTTCACCTGCGAAGGGGGACTTACAGTGCCTATTGAACAAGGACACTGAAAGCTTACTAAAATCATGTACCCTTGTCCTAGACATTCTGCCTGGCACAGGCTGACTCTCCATGAATGATGGAATTTATGCACTTGATGTTTTGGGGTCTCAGCTTCCCTCATGAGGTAGTAGCATCAAGGATGGGCTTTGGAGTCAGATACACTTGGGAATCTGTTCCATCTATGAGCTGTGTGACCTTAGGAAAGTCGCTGTCTCTGTGTCCTCTGATGCTTCCTCTGCCCTTTCTAGTGCCTGGGAGCAAGCTCTGAACAAACCTGTCTTGTGGGCTTGCTCTGAGGGTAAACGCAATGATCCATGGAGATGACCCAGTAGAGGGATCCTGCTGAGTAGATGGACGATGACTATTAGCGAGGAGCCATAAAGTCGTGCTGCCAGCTGAGGCAAACCAGAAAGAGGGGGAAGCCTTGCCCATTGAGCAAGGCACTTTCTCCAATTCAAGGTCATTGGCTCAGCTGTTGACAGCTGTCTGCATCTCCTGGCTAGCAGAATACAATGGCTTCCCCAGGCCCCTGCATTCTCATTGCTACTAGAGAGCTCTCTTCTCCTAAGAAAAAATAGTTATCTTTCTCCCTAGAAAATGAAAATCTGTTTGAGCATAGGCTGGAAACCAGTCAGCTCTGTGCCAGACCCAGCTTACATGGAGTGGCAGGCCTCCAGAAGCTGTGGTTAGCCCAGCCTTGCTGCCAGGCTGTTGCTTTCTTTTGAAAGTGGTGGCTTTCTTTTGACTCCAAGCTCTTCCCCAATGGGGAGAGGGCAATCCTAGCCACAGAGCCTTTCTGTCTGGAATACTCTCACCCACTTCTGCTTTCCTAGCCATGACACTGAACACTAAGTGAATGAAGTGAGTTGTGTTTTTTTTTTGTTTGTTTGTTTGTTTGTTTTTTGGTCATAGGGCATGTGTGCTCACCAGTGAGAGACAAAGAGAGAGACAGTGAGAGGGAACATGAAAAATCACCCCCTAGGAGGATGGCTATACTGCAATCCTTTCTCCTCTGTTCTCCTCCTGGGATTTCAGGCATGCATCCACATGTGCCCAGCATGATTTTCAAGCCACCAAGTTCAGAGCTCGAACCATGGTTGGCTATGTGGGAATCCAGTGCCTTAACCACTACGCCACCTGCTGGCCCCAGTGGTGAGCTTTTAAAGACACACACTATCTTATCAGCTTGTTGCTTAAAATTCAGTCTCTCAGGGCTGGACAGTGGCACAGTAGTAAAACACAATGCTCCTCAAGGCTGCCCCACAGGAGAAGGTGTTCATGCCCTGAAACCTCTCTGAGGGCACTGGACATGTGTGCATGCTCATGATCCAGGGCTGACTGAGGTTGGGGGTGGATTCTGGTGTCAAGATGCTATTAGCAGTCCTGTCTCTCAGGACCAGCAGATGGCATAGTGGTTATGTTGCTGGACTCCCACATGGCCTACTGCAGTTTGAGTCCTGGACCTGATGGCTTGAAACTCACACAGGATATGTGTGCATGCATGTGTGCCCAAGATCCCAGGAGGAAAATGGAGGAGAAGAGATTGCACAATGGCCATCCCCATGGGGGGCAATTTCTTACTTTCCTTTCACTGTCTCTGTCTCTCTCTTTTTGGTAAGTGCACCTGCCCTAAGGAAAAACCTCTAAAAAAGAAAAAGAAAAAAAAAAAAGAAGTCCCATCTTTCTGTCTTTGTCCCTCTTGCTTAGGGGAGAAATAAATGAACTTTTAAAGAAAGAATGTGCATTGAGGGTAAAAAGGCCCTCTTTGGTAAGTGCAACGTCTAGCCTCTGCCCACTTCTACTCTAGTCACTTTCTACTACCTGTATTCCAACCAGTCCCTTTGCTTGGAATGCCATCTCTTCCCTGTTGTCTGGACAACTCTTACCTGTACCTTAGTCCTCAGCTTCATGCTCACTTTCTCCAGGAAGCCTCCCCTGACTCGTCCCCTCGTGCCCCATATTCCTCACCTGGACAGGTAGGGAGCTCTCTCCTGGTCCTGGTCTCCTCCTAGCTGCTGTGCACCATCCTTCCAGGAGTTGCTGCTCCTACTTCTGCCTCCCAACCTGAACCATCAGCACAAAGGGGGCCAAAGGGCACCTGGCATGCTCCCCCTACTCCCAGAACCAAGTACAGAGACTGCTCATGGGACTTTTTTTTTTTTTTTTTTTGAGAGGTTTTTGCTATAGGGTGCATGCGCTCTCCAGAAAGACAGAGAGAGACAGAGAGAAAGAAAGCGAGAAATCACCCCTCAGGGGGATGGCCATGCTGCAATCCCTTCTCCTCCATTCTCCTCTTGGGATCTTGGGCACGCACGCACACACGCCCAGCATGAGTTTAAGCCACCGGGTCCGAACTCAAACCATGGTCAACTACATGGGAGTCCAGCGACATAGCCATTACGCTAACTGCTGGTCCCCTCATGCGACATTTCAATATGAAACAATGAAAAGAGAGAGAGAAAAAGAGATTGAGCCCAGCTCTTGACTCGCTCCCCCAGTAGCCCAACACAGACATGGCCAGGACAGTGGGAGTCTGACCCACAGGCCCCTCTCCAGCCCCTTTTTGAGTTCCTGACATCCACACTGGACACATCATGGCAGCCTGAAAAGTGACCCCGACACTCGAAGCTGACTAGGGGATGCAGACTCAATGCTACTGAAGTCCTCCTGCGCATTCATGTCACCTGCTGCTACCTTTCACAGGTGAACAGAGACTACACAGTGCTTTGTGTATGAGGGGAAGCAGGGGGAAGAAAGGCTGAGAAGCAGTGCAGCTCGCCTCATGGCAGGGATTCCTAGCCTGGAGGCAGACTGTCTGGGCTCCAGCTGGCTCCGCCATGCCCTACCTGGCTGCCTACCTGCCTGCCTACCTGCCTGCCTTTGCTCCAGGGACTTAGTTTCTCCCAGGCTCTGTTTCCTGATGTGTGAGAGGGCCAGCAGGTGGCATGGTGGTTGAGGAGGCTGGATCCTATGTGGCCCACAGCACGGTTCCAGTCCTGGACCCGGTGGCTTGAGGAACACACTTAATGTAAGTGCATGACCACAATCCCGAGAGGAGAATGGAGAATGGATTGACGTGTGGCCATCCCTCTAAGGAGGTGACTTCTCACTTCCTCTCTCTCTGTCTCTCTCTGGTGAGCACATGTGTCCTATAGCAAACTAAGAAAAAAAAACACACACACACACACACACACGCACACACACACACAGTGGGATAAGAATCACATCTAATTATAGGTGATTGGAATCAAGTGTATTGTTACATGCAAAGGGTTTCTGAAGGTTTGAGGGTGCGTCATAATACCGTCTGTCTGGCAGGTAGGAAGCCCTTTACAAAAGCTGGATTTATGTATACGTGTGTATATATATGTATTTTTCACTTTTCTGTCTTCTGCCAAGTTCTGTCTGAATCCCACCTAACAGGATGACTTGAGGGTTGATTCTTTCAAGCATTTCCTTCTGTTTACTCTTTGCTTTTTGCCCAGCTCAAGATCTGAATTAGAGACTCATCATGTACTGGGGATGGCAGGGAAAGGAACATGATAGAGCTTTGCCAGGAATCAGTCCTGACAGCTGTATAAAGTGAGTATCGTCCTCCCAATTTCAGAAGATGACTCAGGTGCTCAGAGAGGTGAGGCATCCTCCGTTGTCACATAGTGACTAAGCAGGGCTATTGGGGGTCAAGCCTGAGTGAACCTGTGGCTTCCTGCCCTCTGCCCAGATGCCCATGGGCCTGTGCTGTGATCCCCTGCACCACTGAACTGGGAGAAAGTGAGCTTTCTGGCAAGGTTCTCTGTGACTGAGAAGGAAGGCTATTTCTGTCCTTCTGTGCACGTGTGTGTGTGTGTGTGTGTGTGTGTGTACAAAGGACTGTGCAGGAGGAGAGGAAAAGTAAATGCATGAACTATTTGCTCTTGCGGCTGACAGTAGACTCAGGGGGTAAAGGATTTTAAACATCGGTGGCTTAAAGGAGGATTATCCACAAGTGTCTCTACCCTGGTTGTCCTTGCTTCTCCTGAGCAATGATAGTGGAGAGAAACACCTATTCCTCTGTTCTTCTAGTGCCTGCTGCCTTCTAGCAAGGGAGCCATTGTGCTCCACCTCTCAGAGCCACTGTCTATTCCAACGTTATTATGGAGAGCCCATAGAGGTAGAGGTCAGGAGGAGGAGATGAAAATGAAAAGGATCCAGAGCAACTGGGGTATGTATTTGGCTGTGGGGTTGAAGAAGCAGTTCTACCCCCAGGTCCCAGATTCCCAGGGTAGCAATGACTCTACCCAAATTATCTGGATCGTCAGGCAAGAAGCTGGCCTGGGCTATGGCTGCTGAGCCCTTGCTGAACCTGGGCTGTGGTCACCTGCTACTGAGGAGAGGGCTTCTGTGCAGGGTGTGGGGTGAAGGGGCAGTCATTTTCTTCTGCCCATCAGACCCAAATGCTACCTTGGGAAAGCACACAGGGTAGAGAAGGAAAGAAAGAAAGTTTAGCATCTAGAAGAGAGAAGGGAGGAGGGAGACCTCATCCCAAGGTCAGCAGGGAGTGTGGGGAGGCTGCAGCTTTGGGACCCCAGAGACTGGGGTTCAAATCCTCCTCCTTGGGGCCTCTGAGCTTCAGCTGCATTATTAGTTTGAGGATGCATTGTGATATCCATGCCGCAGGCTGGTTTAGGAAACAGGCGGGAGTGTCTGAGACACGGAGGTATTCAGCGAACAGCCCCCTCTACACCCTCCTGTGTGAGACTTGGTGATGAATCGGGCACAGGGAGAGGATGGTGCCCCAGAGAACCTCGGTGTGGTCAGAGCAGAATGATGTGGTCCGTCTCAGGGACAGACGGCAATGGCGCACTCACCAAGTGCCAGTCATGTCAAGTGCTGTCCTCCACACCCTCTTTCACTCTCACGGGGACAGATGAGCTGGATTCTGTTGCCCCATTTTACAGATGAGCAAACTGAAGCTGAAGTTAGTAGCTTGTCTGAGATCTCTCCACTGGTTAGTGGCCGAGCTGGGAATGAAACTCGCATCTGAAATGTTACTGGGTGGGGCGCACCTCTGCACTGGACAGGTGGAGAGTCCAAGATCCAGAGCAACAAGCTCCTGACTCCCATCCCTCAGTGTGGGTGGATTCAAGGCTTTCTGCCTGCGGGTTGGGGGGGTGTGAGGGAGTGAGCAGAGACTTGTGGTCAGAGGAACCTAGACTTGGATGGAAGCTTGATGATTGACTTGCTGTGTGTAGTTAAATGAATTTCTTAGCTCTCAGGCCTCTGTTTCCTCATCTGCAAGATGGGGATAATATTAACTAGCTGGCTAGGTCATGAGGATTACTTAAACTCAGCGGCTTTGGTTAACTGCCTGGCACAGTGTAGGTGCCCACGAATTGGGTGGTCCTGCCAGCCTTCTGACACAGTCATAACCTCCTACCACAAACTGTTTGCTGTTGGCTGAGAAAAGAACCCTGTTCTTCTCCAAACCTAGAGACCCCCTGAGTGCTGGGAGGTATTCGTAGCCACACAGAGCATGGCCCAAGCTGCTGCTGGCACAGGCCTGGGGTGCGTGAGGTGCCTGTGCCCTCAGCCAGAGTAAAAGCAAAGGCACATCACAGTCCATATTTTGAGGGGGATTTCATGAAATGCATTTTGTTCTGCCGCCAGAGAAAACTAAACTGTGGCTCCTGGCTGCCAGGGAAGGGCTATGTTTCTGCCAGGGCTAATGTGCCTGGCACCAGCTGAGGCATGTACCGGAGTCGGCTGTCGTTTGCAGACAAGTGTACACACCAAAACATTCCTGCACACGCATGCGCCAGCCAACACGGAGCTGCCACGGCGCACAGCACAGGGCAGCGTGCGCACCCGGCCGGCCTCTGCGCTCACTTCCCATCCTCTCTCCCTTCCCTTGAGAAGGGATTCTCAGCCTCTGTGTCTGAGCAGCCGTTTCCCTATCCACGTGCGTTTTGATCTGTCTTCGCTGTTGGTTGCTTTATCTTTCTTCCTCTGAGTCTTTCCGTGTGTCTCCCTGACCCTCTGTGTGTCCCTGTCTCTGACGTTCACGTCCGTTTGTTTTCCTGCCTGTTTCCCCCCATGTCTCTGACGTTGCCTCTCTGTTTCTGTTTCGCTTTCTCAGGCTTTCTGTGTCTGTCTCCCTCTGCCTCTATATCTGTCCGACTGTCCGACTCTCTCTCTCTTCCTCTGACTTTTTCTGTGTGTGTGTGTCTCTCTCTCTTTCTCTAACTCTAACTCTGTCTCTGCCCTTTCCTACCTCTGTCTCTGTCTTCCGGTGACACTCTCCTGGGAACACATCAAAAACTGAAGTGGCCAGATTTCAAGTGACAAACAGCCCTACCCCCAGAATCCCTCCCCCTTCCCCCTGACACGGCTGCCTTCCTCCTCCACATCCCTGTCACGAAGAGGAGCCTATTGTGTGGGGCCCGGGGAGTTCGAGTTGAAGGGCCTGGGGGTCTGAGCTCTGACTGCTCCAAGCTACTTCCCCATTGGCTCTGAGCAGCCTGTGCTCAGCAAGGGCTGAGCGACAGGGGGAGGTTCTAGTCCATAAAAGGGGGGACCGAGACACCAGAACTGCCATTCTAAGGGGCTTTGGCAGTGCTCACAGCTGCCTCTTTGGCACCTCCTTTGGAGCCAGAGTCAGGGAGTCCTGGACCAGCCACCTGCTACCATCTTCCGACCTGTTCAACCGGAAGCAGCCCAGGGAAAAGGCAGCACACAGGTAATACCCAGAGGGGGCACTGGCATTCTGTCTCTCTTGGTTTTATTTGCTTATTTCTGTTCCTCTGGACTCAGGGATGGTGGGATCTTAGACTAGGGGAAGTGAGGTTGGGGTCTAATGATCTGGCAAAGGGAGTTACAGTTACAGGGCTAGTTTTCAGTGAGGGACTGGCCATTCTTTGGGATCTTAAAAGGCGGGTGGCTCTCTCCCAAGAGGAGACCCCAGTTTTGGCTCCAGGGTCTTTTCCCCTTGCAGTCTGCCACACAATGCTTCCCAGTGCATATCCAGGATCCCAGGAGAATGGGATGCCCCGACTGAAGGAGCGAGAGGTTTAGCTAATCAGGGTGACTGTAAAGGTCAGTGGTTCTTGCTGGACTTGGAGAACAAGGGCTTGAGGACGTTAATGAGATTCGGGGCCCTGGCATTTGCCACAATCATGTACATCAATGTACGACCGAGCTCAGCCTTTTCTTGCTTTTCAGGTCATGTTTAATTGCTGACAGGTCTGAGTGGCTGTCTTGGACGTAACTTTACACAGAATGAAGTTTGGGGTTGTTGTGTTGGGAAGGAATGGGAAAAGACAGTGACACCGTGCTGGGAAAGCTAGCAGGATTTTACTTGTCAGTTTTACTTTGAAAAGACTTGTTGCTTTCATGTAAATTACAACCAGAGGCATCTAAGTTTGGCAGGGAAAAAGCTCTGAGGGGAAAAAAATCTTTTGCTCGCTGGTAGAGATATCCACATTCAAAGAACGTGTTACAGAATCCGAAAGTTTGACGCTAGCCAAAAGCTGGTGAGCTTCAGAAAAGAAGCCTGCTGACGAGTCCAGGGCTGAATAGTAAATTCTATGACTTCTTACTTTTTCCTGAGTATCTTTTCTGGAAAATCTCTGCAAGCTTTACAAACATTCCTTAATTAAGCCTCCAAGCTTCCCAGGGGAAACAAGCTCTTTAGGTTATTGGATCTGATTTCAATTCCCCTCCCACAGACTGAAAGTCTTCATTATCATCTTTCTTCCAAGGGTTGGGAAAACAGACAAGGCTTGTCCTTCTAATTTGACAGGCATTCCAGTCAAGATCCATTGCAACATGATTTCAGAATGTCAGTTCTCTTCTGTTCATTCTCACTGCCATTCCCCGCGCTCCCAGTTCCAGGGCCTCACTCCCACCTTCTCTCTCTCAACCCCCACCGGTCTTGGTTACACCTCCCTTGTCTTTCTCCCTCACCTTCTCTCCCCAGTCCCACCCCACCTTGCCTTTTGTTCTATTTTTGCAGGTCATTTATCTCCTGGCTCTGAGATCTGCGTGGGGGGAGCTGTTGCAACAGCCAGAGCGGTGAGTATGCTGCCTGGGGGAGGCTTGCGTTTACAGACGGATCTCAAGCCCACTGCTTTGCCCCAGCTAAGCTAGAGGTGTGATGGGTGGCTGGCAGGTCCTGTGTCCCCACTGGCAACTGGAAATGGGGTGGTGCAGTGGTTTCTGAGGTGCTGTGGTGGAACCTAGCTCATTTGAATGGCGCAGGCAACAAGACTGACCCTGGGGTTGTTGGACAAATTGTAATCACCTTGAACACATGGAAGGGGTTAGAGTGTCTTAAGGTATCTCCCGGGAGCCAGATGTTTTTCACATATTATCTAAAGGTGTGTCCCACAATGCCTGAGACAGTGCTGGGTTCAAATCTCAGATCCTATCCCTCATCTGCTGTGTGACTTTGGGACAGTAGCTGCCCCTCTCCGAGTCTTATTTCCTCACCTGTATAATAGTCATATTGACCCCCTAAGGTTGTTGAGAGGTGCCAGTGGGTTACAAAAAAACTCCTGGCTCTAGTAGGTACTCAATAAATATTACTATGACTGTTTGAGTTTTCACCGTTTCCAGGTGGCAAGGTTGGGAAAATAGACAAGGCTTGTCTTTCTCTCCCTCCATTTACTATAATATCCTTGATCATCTCACCCCATCACGCTGTGTGCTCTGCCCAGGGAGTACGATCCATTGTCTAAGATTTTCGTCTGTGTGGCTGGCATTCCTCTCCCTTCCCATCCCGACAGAAGACCTTATTTCTTCATTTGCTGCATCAGGATCATGACACTTCTTCTTGATCAATCCTTCCTTCTACCCACCTCCTTGGGTCATTCTGGACGATTGTTGTATTTATTAGATCTCTTCCATCATTCTAAAGGGATCAATAGTTGCTGGTTTGATTTCAATGCGTGTCTGAGAAAGTGTGGCCAGCCAGCTGATTTCTCTCACCATTGCGTTGGCTGCAGCCCATCAATGTGGGCTAATCTCACTGGGTCTGACAAAGTGCTAAAGCAATTTTGCTGAAACAGAGCTGGTCACTGTGGCAGCAGTAACCTCGGCTGGAGATACCCAGGTAAGCCCAGAATCAGACCCTGGAGATGGAGAGATGTCCCTTAATCCTTTGAAGCTTGGTCTCATCAATCTCTGAATCCAGACTGATGCTCCTGGCAGAGGGCAAACGTTCCAGGTCCAGAAGGCACAGCAGTGGGCTCTGGAGGCTGCTCCCTGACACCGTCCAGGCTGTCTGTTGGCCATAGTGGCAGAGCTCAGGCTGCAGATGTATTCGCTGGGGCCAATTTGTCCACATGGTGGCTTAAACTGCCATTGGGCCCCTGTCCTGTTCTTGGATTTATCTTGATGAGGGTTTACTGAGTAGTCACTGTGAGGCAGTTGGTCACTAGGGGAAAAGGGTACGACCAGGGAGGAGCAGAGGACAGAATGGCATTTGTGATTCACATAGTAGGTCAGCCTCCTGAATCCAAACCCACGCCCTCTCCTGCCTTCTCTCCCTCCCTTGTTTTGTTCATTTCTCCTCTTTCCACTCCCTCCTCCCTGCTCTCCTTCCTCCCTCTCTCTACCCGATCACACTCCCTTTCATCCCCTCTTCATTTCCATCTCACTTGTAGCTTCTTTTCTCTCATGCTCTGCCATCTCTCTCTCTGATGTCCTGGGGGACTGGATCCCTTTCTCTGCATGTTCTGTCCCATCTCTGCCACCCTTTTTGGTCCCTCTTTTCTCTGTGTGTCTATGATGTTGCCATTTCTTTATTTTAATGTCGCTCTTTAGGTGACTCTCTGACTAATTCATCTCTTTATTTCTCTAGTTCATTCTCATTTTGCCCTTCATCCCATCCCTTAATTGCACCAATAAAAACAGGGAGGGAGTTCCAAACAAATCCTGCTCTTGAACACAGTCTTCTAAAAATGCATGTCATGATCCCATGGTGGTGGCCATCACCTGCAGGGCCATCTTTTGCACTGGTCTCTGCATATGCCACGGTGTGGGGTCCCCATCCTATGTTCTGTGCATTGGCTTTTGTTGGTGTAAAAGGTGGGTTCACCTCCTGTTCACAACCCAAGCCCCCTTTCCATAAACTGGTCATTCATCCTTCGTTGATGACTCTAAAGCCTCAAGGGGCAACATTTCTCTAGCTCAGGGTCTCTTACCAGCCCCCTGAAAGCCACTAAGATGGACTTTGTATTTCTGAGTGGGGTAAAAGCATCTGAAACGGTTTTATCTTGAGGAATATGAGAGTTTGGGGTGTAATCTGATGGACACTTAGCACATGCCTACACTTCAGCAGGGTTTCCCGAGTGGGGTTAGCAGATTGACTTTTAAGCCTGATTCTGCTATTTGCTTGCATCTTAGCCTTCACCCAATCTTTTCAGCTCTCTGGGTCTCTGTTTTCCCTCTAGAAAATGGGGCTATCAGTGTTCATCCCACTGGATTCTACTGAGTGCAAAAAATATGAAGTAACTGAGATAAAGTGTGTGTGTAAGGAAGAGCTTGTACCTGTGAGAGGTGTTCTGAACTCAGAGTATCCAGCCCTGTCACACACGCAATCACTCTGTGACCACAAGGGCCACTTCATCACGTGGTCCTCACTTTTTTTCACCTGCAACTTGAGCCTGTACTGACAGCCCTGCCCTGAATGGCCCTCCATGGCATGTGGGATGTACAGATGCCTTGTACAGAGCAGAGGCACAATGCTGGCTGGCTGCAAGGGTGGTTGTCATCAGAGAAGGGTCACCAAAACAGTGCCTTCTCCTCAGTGGGAGTCACCACCCGGTGTGGGAGGCCTGAATTCTGTCTCCATTTCCCTCCTGACTCATACCGTGACCTTAAACAAGTGACTTCATTTCTACCTTTTCCCATTTCCTCTTCTATCAAATAGGGATAATCATATGCGATAAAGTGCTCAGAGAGATAATTGCAATGTTAAATCAAGACATTATTATTCCGCGCTGGCTTTTTTAATACAAATGCTTACGGCTCCTCGGAGCCTGTGACTGACTACAATATAGAAAAATCATTGAGGAGGTAAGAGGCAAGAAGACCCTTCTCTTTCAAGGAAGTCTGGGCCCTGGGTGAACAGAGGGTCTACTACCTTGGGCACTTTATTTATTTATTTAATTTGCTGCAGGGTGTGTGCACTCTCGGGAGAGAGAGAAAGAGAGGGCAAGTGAGAAATCACTCCCCGGAGAGATGACCATGCTGCAATTTCTTCTCTTTCATTCTCCTCTCAGGACTTTGGGCACACATGCACATGTGCCTGGCATGTTTCTCAAGCCACTAGGCCTAGGACTCAAACTGCACAATCAGCCATGTGGGATTCAGCCACCTTAGCCACCACACCACTGGGCGGCCCCCATGTTGGCCCTTTAAATGATGCTATTTCAGGCAGTCCTCACTGGACAAGGCAGAGGGGTGCTCCATCCCATTCACAGAAGAGAAGGTTGAGGTTTGGGGAGGAGATGGTACTGGGGTCTGTCCATCCCCTGAGCCCATGTCTCTCTTCTCCCAAAGAAAAGGACAATTCCAAGGCTAGGAGCCTCAGTTCCTCTCGGGACTTGCCTGGGGGAGCAGCTGGAACCACTAGAAGGGGTTCTGGGCTCCTATGGGGCTAGCTGCACCCCACTTCTTCCACCAGCTAACCTACCTGACCTCCCCATAAGAGATCCAAACACAAACAAGGTAAGGGGAATGCTTTAGTATTCAATACTATTATGTGTGCATGAAGACCCATGAGGGACCAGCAGTTAGCGTAATGGCTATGTCACTGAACTCCCATGTAGCCGATCATGGTTTGAGTCCCAGACCCACTGGGTTCATGTGCGTGCGTGCATGCCCAAGATCACGAGAGGAGAATGGAGAAGAAGGGATTGCGGCATGGCCATCCCCCCTGGGGGGGTGATTTCTCGCTTTCTATGTCTCTGTCTCTCTCTGTTTTTCTGGTGAGTGCATGCGCCCTATAGCAAAAACCTCTCAAAAAGAAAAAAAAAAAAAAAAGAGAGACCCATGAAAATCTGCTTACAAACTATCCAAAATATAAAATGATTATAAAATTAATGCAGGCAGAGGTCAACAAACTTTTTCTGCAAAGGACCAGCTAGTGCTCGCTGGCTCAGCTTTCTGAGCCATTCAGTCCTGGTTTCTAAAAAGCACTTACACTTTCGTAGCCTGGAAACAACCATGGACAGAGACCAGCGGGTGTGGGCGTGGTGTAGT
The DNA here is from genome assembly GCA_026018925.1 of Tupaia tana. Classification (NCBI taxonomy): domain Eukaryota; kingdom Metazoa; phylum Chordata; class Mammalia; order Scandentia; family Tupaiidae; genus Tupaia; species Tupaia tana. The sequence goes on along the minus strand of JAKSZU010000015.1, from coordinate 34,796,666 downwards.
CAGGGTTTTCCAGAGGAGCAGAGCCAGCAGACTGTGTCCATTACAGAAAGAGAGACTGTGAGGAATTCGCCATGTGATTAGGAAGGCTGCTGAGTCCAGATGCCCTTTCCTGGGGTCAGTGGGTGTCTGGTGTTTGAGGCATCGGACTCTCACGTGGCCGATTACAGTTTGAGTCCCGGACCTGACGGCCTGAAAATCACGCCAGGTGTGTGTGTGTGTGTGTGTGTGTGTGTGCGCGCACACACACACGCGTGCATGCCTAAAATCCCAAGAATGAAGAAGAAAGGATTGCAGGGTGGCCATCCCTCTTTGGGGGTGGTTTCTCACTTTCTGTCTCTGGCAAGCACACACCACACACCCTATGGCAAAAAAAAAAAAAAAAAAAAAAAAAAAAAAAAATCCTTTTTTATTAGGAGAGGATCCGTCCTCTTCCCCATCAGCCCCTTGTTCCCCTGCGGGCTGATACTAAGCGCCCTGCGGTAGTGGCTGAGAAAGTGCTTCATCGACTGCCAAGCACAGAGCGTTCTGCCTGGTGAGGTCCACCTGGTCTGTGAAGAGGACCCTCCTTTCCCCGTGGGCCTCGCATCTCTCCGCTCACCTGATGTCATCTCTCATGGCTGCCGACTCAGTGGGCTTGCTTTCTTTTCAGCCCGAGGCACGGTCAAAGTCTTTCTCCCTCAGTTCATCCCAAATGAGAGATGGTAAGCTGGCAAGGCTCTCTCTGATGTCAGACTGCTAAGCTCCATTTCTCAGCCCGTGCCCGTCGGAAAGGTGGGACCCATCCGACATTGCTCAATAATTTGTCCTTCCTATAAAAGGAGGGAGGTAGGCCAGCTTAGGCAAACCTCCAGTCATGTTTCTAGAGTGTCCTTTTAACCCAGAGATCTGGCTGGGAACCTCACTCTCCTGCTTACAAGCCAAGTGAATTTAGACAAGCAACTTCCCCTCTCCCGGGCTCAGTCTTGCCCTCCGTATAAGGGGTATACAAACACCCACTCTGGGATTGCTGTGAGGATCCGAACTCATATGTGTAAAGGGGTACTGCACAGCCTGGCACCCAGGAGGTGCCTGAGAATTGCCAGCTGTGACTGGATTGGTAGGCCCAGAATGAGGGGCACTTGGCCCAGCCTGGCACACTGCGAACCCTCCACAGCTGGCAGTTAATTCGTTCAACTACATTTTTGCTCCCACTGTGCCAGGCCCTTTATTATCGCTCCCTATTGCCTGCTTCTGTCGCTTTCTGTGGCCCAAGTATGACTAGACAGGAGCCTTCATACTCTACCGTGGACAGCGCCTGTTACGTGCCAGGCACACGTCAGGCACTCGTACGTAGATGGGCTGTTGCTGTTGTTTAATCCTGTACCAACACTGTTAGTAGTCCCAGGGCTGCGTGGGGAGGGTGGTTAGGATTAAATAAGGAAACTGAGGCATAGTGAAGTGAAGTCATTTTCTGGAAGAAGTGGGAGGTGGTGGGTTGGGAAGCAAGGCCCCGTCACGAATCACTTGATGATCCTGCTTCTGGGCGGAGGTTAAACTGAGGTCTTCTCTCTCCTTTCTTGTGACCGTAACTCCTCCTGCCTACACTGCCTGTCCAAGTGGATAAATTAGGCAATTCAGAGGTTGCAAACCCAAACATCTATCAGGCGCTCAACAGTGACAGACATGAGGGGCGCCATGAGGTGGACACAGAGCCGTGTGTGTCCCTCTGTGACGGTTGCCATGTTGGAATGTAGGCCCCCAAACTCCAGGATGTTTGCTTTTTCAAAACAAGTTGGAAATTGGGATTTTAAAAATATATAAAAATTTCCCAGTTTAACAATGTTCACTTAACACACTGTGGCACTCCTACTCGCACGGAGCTACTGTGTGAGACCCTCGGATACCTTGTATTCATTCAGCCATTCACTGCGTAACCTTCCTTAGTCTTCCTGTCACCTTCAGAATGTATGCAAGCCCCGCCTTGGGCTTTCGGGGGCCGACCTCATCTAGCCTCTGCTCCCTTCTTCGCCTCTTCCACCCCAGTGCCTGCCTTACGCCCCTTCATCCACCCTGGCCTCCTTGCCATCCTGAAACACACCACACACTCTCACCTTGGGGACTTCGCACGATCCGCCCAGTAGAGAACTCAGGAAAGTAGGAGAGTCTTATGTGATAGAGCCAGCCAAGGTAGCTATGGAAGCTCAAAAGAGGGGACTAATCCAGAAAGACTTCCTGGAGGAAGTAACTGAGGCTGAGTTTTGAAGGATGAGTAAGAGTTAGCCAGGTCAGAAGGAGATGAGTAGGAGTGAGAAAGACCTTCCAGGGAGTGTGAACCCTGCGTGCAAAGGCTGGAAAGATGTGGCTTGGGGTGGGGGAGGTGGTATTTGTTCTGGAATTGCAGGCTGTTTGGTTCAACCCCAGGTCAGGTTCTGGTGCAGTTGCTGGGCTACCTCGGGCAGATGATGTGCTCTCGCTGTGCCTCCATTTCCTCAGGTGCAGAATGGAGAGAATATTAGCCCCAGCCTCACGGGATTGTCGTGAGGACTCCCGTGCATCAGGCACATGCAGGGCTGAGCACAGGGCCCGGCACGCAGCGGGGACCTAGCAGGTGTCAGCTCTCTGGGGGAAGTCCCTGTGTGCTAGGTGAAGGGCCCAGGCTTCCTCTAGAAGGCAATGAAGAGCCCTGGAGGCCGGATGCAGGGAGGGGTGCAGTCAGATTTGCATTTTGAAAGCGTCCTCTGGCTGATGTGTGGAAGGAATGGAGGAGGGCAAGACTGGAGGTCGCTCCTCCAAGTGGAGATTGTTATAAACCCTCAGAGGGAGAAGCTGGAGGCTGAGAGTAAACTGAAGGAGCCTGGGCAGGACACAGTGGTTAAGAAGGCAGGGTCCGGAGTTAGACTGCTTGGTTACAAATCCCAGATTTGCTACTTACTAGCAGGCATCTGAAAATTTCCTCACCTGTAAAATGGGGATGATAATAATATTCATGCCAGGACCAGCAGGGGGTGGAATGGTTACATTGCTAGACTTCCACGTAGTTGACCGCAGTTGGAGTCCTGGACCCAGCGGCTTAAAACTCATGCTAAGCATGTGTGTGTGTGCCTACCCAAAATCCTGAGAGGAGAGTGGTGTGGTGTGTCCAACCCCTGAGGGTGATTTCTTGCTTTCTATCTCTCTGTCTCTCCAGCGAAGGCACATGACCTAAAGCAAAAATCTCTAAAAATATTAATAATAATAATAATAATATTCATACCTTAGAGTTGCTATATGACTGAGTTAACCCATGAGGATTGCTCAGCGCATCATGGTACTTAGTAACCATCAGATCAATTAGAGTTATTATTTAATGTGAAATTAATGGATGAAAGGAAAGGAAGCTGACACTTCTTTTGCCTGAGACAGAGATCTCAAATTAAGCCTCCTACCTTAGAGCCAAACCGTGTGAGAAGCCTTCAAGATTAGGGGGTGCTGTAGGTTCCCTTTATCCTACGGGTTAATTTACTGATAATCGTGCAACAGGCCAGCCCAACCATGCCTGATATCAGAGAAAACATGAGCCGCTTGCTCTGTGTCTACACGGAAATGACACGGCTCACTCACCTGGAACCCTGATCCGCTCAGCTGCTGATAGAGCCAGAGAGAAACTCGAGGGCAGGGAGGCAGACACAGGATAGACCCAAAGTCCACTTGCTGGAGTTCCCCACTCTGAGCCTCCCTGCTCAGGAGAGCAGACCTTGTCCTACCCAAGAGAGACCTTCTTGGCCAACCCAAGGGAGCTCTCACCTTGAATTGCTGTGTGACCTCAGGAGATTTTCCGAGTCTAAGAACCGGTTTTCTCATCTACGGGGTGGGCTAACGGTGCCATGCCCACCTCTTCCAGTGGGGGCAGACTTAGTGCATTACACGAGTCTGGACCGTGTGCCTGAGCGCCCTGGGTCTCATGGAGGATTCTGCTGTTAATGAGTCAAAGTCGCTCTGGCAATTGCAAGCATTAAGTCATTAAGTGTGGGGAGTCCAACAGAGGGGCCTTGTCCCCAGCTTCACCACTCAAGGGAGAATGTGGACAATGCTCTGACTCAAAAGTGCCCACCTTGCTGGTAAACAAGGGGCTTGGGGCAGGAGGGACTGATGAATGGTGTCTGGCATCATGACTAAGCATGGTCTAGAGGGGGAACCCACTGTGTGCTTTGAGCGGGAGGCTTCATCCTGGTATGGGGCTCTAGGGCCCACGGGTAGAACCGTCTGAGCCCCCCAAACACTGGGCAGTGGACAGGGCAGTTTGTAGGAACGGGGAAGTTGGAAGGAAGGAGGCAGCCTGCTCTGAGAGTGACATCAGAGGGGGCCAGGTGACAAAGAACAGGCCGGCAGGAGCATGGCACCTGCAGCTCAGCCAGGATGTGTGTCTTAGGAGAACTCTGCGTTGCCAGCTGGAGAACTGACTGTGCCCCCTGTGTGAGTGGCTTGAAGTCTTGATATTTGATTCAGGAAGAGCTGAATATGAAAGGAACAACGTTTAATAGACCGTTTATAAAGAATTAGCTTATCTGCAAGTACGTATTGAGGACGAACTGCGAGCTAGCCAGGGTTTTAGATTTGAGGACACAGTGGGAAATAAGATAAGCAGGGTTGGGGCCAGCAGGTGGAGTACTGGTTAAGGCATTGAACTGCCACATGACTGGCCACGGTTTGAGTCCCAAACCCGGCGGCTGAAACTCAGGCCAGGGGTGTGTGCGTGCAAGCCCAAAATTCCAAGAGGAGAATGGAGAAGGGACTGTAACATGAGTAGGCCCCCGGGGTGTGATTTCTCACTTTCTCTTGGTCTCTCTCTGTGTCTCCCGTGAGCATACGCACCCTATAGCAAAAATAAAAACAAGTCTCTCTTAAAAAATAATAATAATAATAATAAATGATAGGCAGAGTCCTCAAGGCAGTAGTGATCTGGTGAAGGAGATAGTAACCAATGACGGCAACAACCGAGCTCAGATAGGGAGGAAAGTACAAGATCCGGTCGGCAGAGTGAGAGGGAGACCGAGGGAACTGCATGGGACGCAGGGCTGGCAAATACTTCTCTGCTGATGTGATTTAATTCATTTAAAGACAAGAAAAAGCAAGTAAAAGCCTGAAGTCAGAGTACTGCAAACAGAGGAACGGAAGGTGCAAAGGCCCCGAGGTAGGAGGAAGCGCGGCACATTTGAAGAACATAGAGTATGACAGAGAAGACAAGGCAGAGCTCCTGCCTTCATGGAACCGAAGTCCACAGACTCACACAGCTAATTACCATAGCGGGTATTCTGGTGGAGAAGACACAGATTGCTCAGAGAATTGCTTCTCAACCAGCCTAGGAGATCAGGGAAAGCTGCCTGGAGGTGGTGATATCTAAATCAGGACCCAAATAACAAGCGGAGACGAAGAGTTTTCCAGGCAAAGGGAACAGCATATGCGAAGGCCCAGAGGTGAGACAGAGCCTGAGACATTCATTAAGAGGATTGCAAGCAGCTGGATGTGTTTGGAGCTCAGAGTTGAAGTGTTGGGGTGTAGAGAGGAGATTTAGGGTGTCTCTGACATTTGGACAGAAGGGCCAAGCCTGACTCCCTTCTGTAGAGCTGGTCACAGAATCGATATGCCAGCACGGACAGTGCAGGGTGGGCAGGAGGGATTAGAGGGGGAACTGGAGGCAGGGAAGCCAGCATGGAGAGGGGCGAAGGTGAGGCTATGACCAGAATAGGTCACGGTTTGAGAGTAGAAATGGCAAATCCCAGAGATGACAAAGCAGCAATGAGCGGCCTGGGGACAGCCTGGGGGACAGGGACAAAGGCAGGTGATGGAAGCCTCGGAGAACCCAGAGAAACACGAGTGAGCACCTACTTGGTGAGTGGTCATGGTGAGACCTGAAGTCCTACAGACCAGGTCAAGTCCTGGCGTGTCCACTTCCTGCTGTGCAGTTGCTTATCTCTGCACCTCCCTCCCCCACCTGTCCAATGAACAGCCAGTGCGCCTTGAAGTGCTGTCGTGCAGCTGGAGCGTGAGCACCAGGAAAGCACGCTGCTGTGCCCAGCCCGTGCTCATTCTCTTCCTTCATCCTTGGCCTTGGGCACCCACTTCACCTCCCTGAGCCTCTGTTTTCTCAACTCTAGAATGGGAACAAGAATGCTTGCCTTGTGGTGCTGCCAGCAGGAGCTAAGGAGGGCCTTCCAGGCTCAGGATACACTCCACAGAGTCATGATCCATTTCCTTATCTTCCTTTCCTCTCTCCCCAGCAGGAAGAGCAGCGACGGAATGGCGTGGCAGGGTCTGGTGCTGGCTGTCTGCCTCCTCACGCTCCCCTCTGCCACGGCAGACTGCCTGTCCTGGTGCTTCTGGTGTGCGGTGAAGACCCAGGATGGGCCCAAACCCATCGACCCCGTGGTAGGTTTCAGGCAAGGGTACCAGAGCTCAGGTCCTAGGCCACCTGCGTGCAGAGGCCAGAGGGGACGTAGCAGGTCTGTCTGTGCCAGTCCTGTAGATTTCTCCTACTCGTGCAGGGCTTGTCCTGCCCTGTGGCAGCCTGGGCACCAGGGGCTGCTTTTTCCCAGCTTCCCTCCCGATCCCAGACCCCAGGACCATGGTCTCACTTGTGTCAGGACACACTCAGGTTTCTGGGAACATGATGTCTAGCGATGGGGAATGTCATCCATGAGGTGCTACAGCAGTCGGCAGCCTTAGCATGAGGTTTCAGGGCTTCTCACCACCAGGCAATGGGCACCTCTAACCCCAGTCACTCTCATGGGAGGAGCTGCTTCCAGCACCACCGAGTGTAAAATCTGTTGACATGCTCAATGCCTTGACCCTCTCTGGGTCTTAGCCTCTCTTGGTCCTGCCTTGCTGGCAGCTTTTTGTCAGGCTCTCCAGAGTGTCTCTCCCATGATGGCTGAAAGGCTGGAGCAGAGGTGCCAAGGTTGTGATGAACACAGCATGGGCTTTGTTATACCTCCTTCCAGCTCAATGACCCTGGAATCCCTTCTCTGATCTTGTTTCCTCATCTGTAAAATGGAGATGGTTCTATGAGATGATGACGGGAATTATTTCATATATGATGCAAGTTACTGTTTACTGAGATGCACACGATATGCCAGGTACTGCCCCTTCGTGATCTCAGGACAGCACTGTAGTGAAGCATGAGGACCATGGCATTAGATTGCTTGGGTTCAAGTTCCAGGATGGCCCACTGTGGTCGTCACCATGATTAACTTTCCCCACAGCCCTGTAACATGGATGCTCCACCCCAGCTTGATGAACCGTCATATGTCCCCTTACCTGTGCCCTTTCCACCATCTGCAATGCATCTCTACAAAGTTTTAGCAGCATCCTCCATAGCTGGAAAGGTTGGGAGAACCAACTACTCCCTATGGGACTCATAAGTGGACGAGGAAGGCTGAGCACAGCAGAGCATGATGGGAAGATCTTACTTCCAACTCTGACATTGTCACCTGTGGCCATGTATCCTTGAGAGAACTGTTTCACCTCTCCAAATCTGGTTTTTCATCACACACAGGCACAAAGTCACCTACCCTTTCATTCCATTGGGAGCATTAAAATGGCAGCCCAGTGGTTGACAATGGCAGCTAATTTTTACTTCCTCAGAGACATTAGACAGGGGACTTGGGTAAGGCAGTGTGTGTGTGTTGATAGTTTGATGGGGGTAACCTTATTCCTGGGCTCTTTTGGGGTTTTTTGCAGTCTTGCTCCAAGAAGTGCCAGGATACCCTGCTTCCCCCTGATGAGTTAGAGAGATGTCAGCACTTCCTGTCATATTTCATCCCCTCTTCCCTCGAGCTCAATGACAAGGAAGACTTGCAGAGCACGGGGGCTTTGGAAGAGCTGGACAAGCATGTTGGGCCCTTCCTCAAGCAGCTGGAGAACATCAAGTTCCTCCCCAGGAGCCTGACAAAGAAGAATGCTCTGAGCAAGAGCCTGGAGAAGCTCATGGGTCTGTCTGTTGGGTTTGGGGAGGAAGCAGAATCTGAGCCAAGGGGGGACACACAGCCTAATGGTGGCACCATGGAGGCCAACAAATTCGATTTAGATGAGGCAGACCCCAATGATCAAGTCAAACGTTATGGGGGTTTTTTGCGCAAGTACCCCAAGAGGAGCTCAGAGGTGGCTGGGGAGGAGGATAAGGGTGGGGATAATGTGGGCCACGAAGACCTGTATAAACGGTATGGGGGTTTCCTGAGGCGCATCCGTCCCAAGCTCAAGTGGGACAACCAGAAGCGCTATGGCGGTTTTCTCCGGCGCCAGTTCAAGGTGGTGACTCGGTCTCAGGAAGATCCTAGTGCTTACTCTGGAGAGCTTTTTGATGCATAAACGCCTTCCCATCATGCAGTTGAGTCAGGAGCACCCCCTGATGTCCTTCCAGATTGGAGTGCACTCATTCACCCTTCTGGATGTACCCCACCCCCATGCTCAGCTCAGCAGTGTCTACAAAATGTCCAAGCCCAGCCTACCTCTCCTCTACCTGGAAGTGCAGTCCTTGTCCAGGGTCAGTAGTGGGGGGAAAGTGGAGGCCCCTCGCCTCGCCTCCGGTATACCTAGTGCTTGTCTCAGACCTTTAGGTTTTTCAAACCACCACCACCACCGGCAGCTCTTATTATCAGCCTTGTTAGGCTCCCGTTCATACCCTCAATTCCAGGAGTTCAGTATGACTTGTTCCCTGTACCTGTAAATCTTGGAATCTCCAAACTACTGACCACATGCCCTTCTCAGGAGAAAAAAATGAGCATGATCCCAGGCAGACAATATGCACATGAATCATACAACATACAAAAAGTAGAGATTTAAAACAAGGCAGAAAGACACAAGCAGAAATCCAAATATTGTATTCCCAAACCTCAACAGCTCTCGTGTAGCTCACTTTGGAGACCATGCGATACACAAAAAGCATAAACACTAACTTTTATCGGAACAGGAATGCAGACACTACAGAGTTTAGTCATCTAGCGGGTTAAACGTTCTGTCAGTGTATTGAGTTCTCTTGGTTAGAAACACACTCCTTGAAGAACTGAGTTCCTGAACTCCGGTCCACGTATGGTACCTTGGACAGCACCCAACGCCTCACAGGAGCAAGAAGTAAAAACCTTTCTTAAGTGACTGAGAACCGTTCCCCCTCTGAATACTTAAGTGATTAAGAAGGGAGCGAGGCAAACCAATTTGTTCTGTGCAACAAACTCAAAATGTGGACCAGTTCCCTCAGCCCTCATTAAACTAATTAAACTGATCAGTATCACACTTCTACCCCACGATGAACTGAAGCAGAGTCAAGTTGATGAGGTTAAGCACAACCATGTTCTTGAGCAGCTGAATTGGCTGCCAAGAGTCCAAGCCATCTGGCCCAACATATGCAGTGGGTATTGGACAAGGGACTCGAGAAGCAGCAGCTAGAGAGAGCAAAGGGTCCACGTCAGCCCCCATGACAATTCTTTCCTCTTAATGTCTCAAAATAAAACCAGAAAGAGGAATGAAATGATTAAGTACTTGGGGCCAAATGAGTTCCCTTGATTCAAATAACCCAGAATCAGAGGCAGAGACCTCGCGATGCCTTTGTCTCCATGAGTCCTCGCTCTCTTTCTCTCTCTCGTCTCCAGGCAGTGCGTTCTGGTTGGTGAGTCCAGGAGATGAGGCTGGATAGGAGAGGAAATGGCCTCAAGTTTGGACAGTTTGTATAAGATGCTACTGAGCACAGCTTTCATGCAACCCCTGGGTCTCTCACGGTGTTCTGAAATGTATAGATTGTTTTAGGGTTACTTTGTGTGCTTTCTCAAAACTGTACTTACGCAGTGTACTTGGTATTTGCTTAGTCCTTAATAGGCCTGTGTAATTTCATGCTTCTCCAGTACAATAAATAAAGGAAAGATGCTGGTGAGTTAGTGTTTACCTATGTGTGTGTCTACACGTGTGGGTATTTGTGTGTGTGTGTGTGTGTGTGTGTGTGTGTGAACCTTAGTCTTTTTGCTCTCTAAGAGAGGAAAGTAGGAAAGAGTGCTAAGGAATGAAAACACACACATACATACGTCATGTACGTATATGCATACATAGATGCACACATTTACACACACACACTTCTGGATGTAGCCCCCCCCCCCCCCCCCCACGCTCAGCTCAGCAGTGTCTACAAAGTGTTCAAGCCCACCCTACCTCTCCTCCACCTGGGAGTGCAGTCTTCATCCAGGGTCAGTGGTGGGGGAAAGTGGAGGTCTTTCTCCTCCACTTCTGAAGTGTCACAACCTTAAATTAGTAAATTGGATATGTGTGACCTTGGGTGAGCTATTTGACCTCTCTGAGCCTTAGTTCTCTCCTCCATAAATGAAGACTAAGAGTGACAAGTTTGCGGGTGACTGTGAGGATTAGATGAGTCCATATACACACAGCTCCTAGTACATGTAGGTGCTCAGTAAATGAGGGTTTCTTCTCCTACATTGTCTGGAGGGATAGTGGCATTGTTCAGGCATTCTGCAACACAATAGGGAGAGGCAGAGGGGTGCTGCAGGGCGAGTTCACATCCCACATAACTCCCAGGGACTTTGCCATGCGGGATCCCCAGGATGGGAGAGACAGGTGTTTCTAGACGAGGGTGCATGTGCTGGAAAGAATGTTTAAATGACTGGGCGGCATATGACTTTTTCTAAAATGACAAAGGAGAATGCTCTTCGCAAAATGACATCCTTCACTAAACGGTGCAGATGAGCTCTCTTTAAATGGGAGGAGTGTGACAGAGACCCACTGGTTATAGGCATCACAGGTTCCGGCTGGACACTGGCTTTCTAAGTGACTTCATAGAAAACACAGGACCAGCGAGGTCTCGCTCATTTCCTCCTTCAATTTACACAGTATGAATTGCGGGCTGACTGTGTGGTAGACCTTTTGCTGTATGTTGCAAATATAAGAAAATAAAATGGGTAAGATCTCTGCTCTTATGAAACTTATAGTCAGTCTAGTGGGGGAGACAAAATAAACAAGTGAACAAAAATATAAATCAAAAATTTAAAAAATAATGGTAAACGTTGGGAAGTGAAGAGTTGGGATGTGGAGATGAAGGATGTCAGGGCTAGGGGAGGAATCTCCCCAGATACTTAGGAAATCCTTCTCTGAGGAATATTCTGTTTTTGTTATTCATTGGATCACCAAGTTGGAAGGAAGCAAAGGTTTGTATTCATCTTACCCAACTACCTACCCTTTCCAATATTGACAGAGTGACAGCAAATTTGAATTTGTGCAACACCTTCGTTAACTTGGATTTCACAACGTAGCCCTACGCCTCAGTGATCCAGTGTTGGAAAGTTCGTCTTCAGGTCAGGCTCAAGTTCAAGTGGCCGTCACTTTCACCTAGTGGGTGAAATGATACTCCTTTAAAAAAGAAATTGCCACAAGGTATGGATTCTAGAAAGTTGTTGGTCTAGACGCCCTCTTCTGGACCTATTTTACTTAGACGAGAAGGCACAAAGGCTCATAACTAGGGGTCACAGAGACCTGGGTTCAAATTCCACTTCCCTGGGTGACTCTGGGAAAGCCACTCCACTTCACTGAGTTCAATTTCCAATCTGTCGGAGAGAAAAAGACTGACTTCAGTAGATTCGGTAATATATTCAGTAATATAAAGTGAACCTCATACCCAAGACATCTAGGAAACACATTGCTGCCCTTTCTTAAAAGGATAGAGCCTTGGGACTAGCAGGTGGCATTAGTGGTTAAGAGGCTGGACTCCCACATGGCTGACTGTGGTTTGAATCCTGGAACCAGAGGCTTTAAACGCATGCTGGGAAGAGGTGTGTGCATGCTGAAGACCCCAAGAGGAGAATGGAGAAGAAGGGATTGCAGCACGGCCATCCCTCCGAGGGGAGGGTGTGTGTGTGTGATTTCTCGCTTTCTGTCTCTGTCTCTCTGACAAGTGCATGTACCCTATAGCAAAAATCTCTCTAAAAAGATATATAAATAAAAAATTTTTAAAAAGCATAGGCCCTCTGATTATAGCATTTCTTTTCTAAAAAAGAATTATTTTATTTAACTTAATTTCCTGCTTCTCCAGTATAATAAATAAAGATGCTGGTGAGTTAGTGTATACCTATGTGTGTATCTACATGTATGGGTATTTGTGTGTGTGTGTGTGTGTGTGTGTGTGTGTGTGTGTGTGAGCCTTGGTCTTTTTGCTAAGAGAGGAAAGTAGAAAGTAGGAAAGAGTGCTAAGGAATGAAAGCACACGCATACATACGTCCTGTACGTATATGCATACATAGATGCACACATTTACACACACACACTTCTGGATGGACCCCATCCCTCACGCTCAGCTCAGCAGTGTCTACAAAATGTCCAAGCCCATCCTACCTCTCCTCTACCTGGAAGTGCAGTCCTTGTCCAGAGTCAGTGGTGGGAGAAAGTGGGGGTCTTATTTTAATTTGACCAGAGAGGGTCAGAGTGCAAGAGAGAGCGAGAGAGAGAAAGTGAGAAAGCAAGCTGCCAGGTCCAGGACTCAAATCATGGTTGGTCATATGAGAATCCAGCACCTTTAACCACCATGACACCTGCTGGCCCCATGACTATAGCATTTCTAACATTACCTGAGCAAGGCACACACCCGCCAAAGAGACAAGCATTCTGTTGGTGATAAGAAGGGGGCGAAAGTTTAAAAGAATTAATTTATCGAGCTATAACATACAAGAGGTCTTCAAAAAGTTCACATGAAATGTGTACTGTGAAAAAAACTATGCAAGGACTTTGAATTTTTTTTTTTTTTTTGCACCAAAATAAGCCAGTTCTTTAATTTCATTTTCCCTTTAACTTTTTGCAGGGTGCTCGTACAACCTATAAAGCGTCCTTATCTTTAAGTGCGCAGCTCAATGGATCCTCACACAGGTCTAGACCAGTGTGACCAGCACTCAGATCACAATATGGAACGTTTCCAGCACCTCAGAGGCTCAAGGAGATCATTGTAATGAGCTGTTTGTGGGGAATTGGCTCAAGCCAGAGTTAGAATCAGTATAAAGACATCACAGGCCTTGCGGAGTGTTGATTCTTTGTCCACGCCACAAAGGCCGCTGTGTAGCGATCACAGAGCAGGCATTGGTTAAGGGATGCCAACACCCCGGTAACCTTAAAAGAGCACGTTACTAATAAGCACGCCGTTTCCACGACAACGCACACACCATCACCGGGCGAGGAAAGTCTTGTCATAATGATCACGACAATCATTATGATCCCTTGGAGTTGGGTCACCCCTCCCCCACCCCACTCTGAGTCTTTCACACAAATAAGCCCAGCCATGAGGCATGTCTGTTAATTAAAGGTCCCAAAGTGAAGACAACAAAATCCCCATGACGGTGTCCGGAACAATGGTTCCCTAATAGATGTCATCTTGGCATTCTTGATTCATGCGCTGGGTCCATGTCACCTCCCATTAGCTGTGGAGATTTATAACAAAGATGTATAATTACTCCTCTAATATGTAAATTTGCGCATACGTTGTACTCCTGCACTATTCGTCTTGTCTCTGTCTAACTTAAGGCGAGCGCCATTATTCTTTGTCCCCAGGACTCCACTCATCCTTTATCACCTTTGACATGAAGTGTGCCTTCGTAAATGTGCACCTGCCTCCCTCTTACACCCCTCATTACACATTCTAAGCTCCTACAGGGTCTGCCCTGGGGTTGGGGAAAACAAGGGATGCTTTCCAGTTATTGGTAAGATCCACCTGGGGTTTGGGCTTGGGGAAGAAGCTCTGGACTGAGAGTCTGGAGTCTGGGAGCCCGAAGATGGTAGGGACTTGGTGGCCAGAACCTCTTCAGTACAGTTTTCTCTGCTGTAAAATGAGGTCGATAATCTTGTAAGGTCTTTTGGGTGTTGTGATGACATGAGATCTGCTCTTTGTCAGTCAATAAATGCCACGGAGCCTCAGTTTCCTCATCCTAAAGGGAAGGGGTGATGATTTCTACTCCAATGGGTAGACGAAAGTCACATGAGAAGACACAGGGACCCTGTCTGACCTGAGGTTGTGTGATCAGGGTTAATGTTCTCTCTGCCCCAAATCACCCATCTTTGATGAATGTTTTTGGAGTGCTTGTTGTGTCACTTGCACTGGGCTGGGTGTGTCAGGAGACTCAGCGTAAGCGGAGTACCTGCTTCATGGGGTTCAGATTCTAGTGGGGAGACAAGATGTCTACAAATGAACAAATGGGTCTCGTTTTGAGTGGTTAGGAGTGAGGATAAAGGGTAAGGGGAGGCAAGTCACGGTGGGGAGGAGTGGTTACTCAGCTTGCAAATGCCTCTCTGAGGAGGTGGCATTTGACCAGAGAGGTGGTGGAGGTGGTGGAGGGGACTTGAGAGTATCTTCACAGTGGGAGAGGGGGAGTTCCAGGGAGAGGGAACAGCAAGTGAAAAGGCTCAGAGGAGGGTTCGTGGCTGTCTGTGTGCAGAAGAGGGAAGCTAAGGGAATGACCGAGGATGGAGCGTAAGAAACGACGTTGCACGAGCAGAAGACCGACCACTGAAGCCCCCACATCTCAGCGTGTCCCCGTTCACACGCTGCCCGTGTGATTGCGAAGCCCCCTTGAACTCTCAAAGTAACCTGGCTTGGACGTTTTATAATATTCTTGTTCAACTTAGAGGCCATGGAAAGGACCTTGACTTTCTAAAAATTAATTACCTCGTTTCTTCCATGAGAGAAACAGAGAGAGAGAGAGAGAGAGAGAGAGAGAGAGAGAGAGAGAGAGAGAGAGAAACACTACCCCAACAGGACCCTGACGCCGTAATCCACCCCCCAGCTTCACCCAGCCCTGGATTATGGACACGCAGAGGCCAAGATAATTAGGGAGGTCTCTGGACATGAACCAGAGCTCTCCTCTGGTCAGCCTCACAGAGTAGCATGTCTTAGTGACATGCCATCGTCCATTCCCAGGACTTTGACTTCTGACCCATAGTGAGATGGCAGCTACTGGAGGATTTTTTAAATTTATTTTTCTATAGGGTGTAGGCACTTGTTGGAGAGAGACAGTGAGAGAGATAGTGAGAAATCACCCCAGGAGGGACAGCCCTGCTGCAATCCCTTCTCCACCATTTTCCTCCTGGATTTTGGGCACACATAAACATGCACCTGCCCCTGGAATGAATTTCAAGTCTCTAGATCTAAGACTTGAACCATGGTCGACCATGTGGGAGCCCAGCACCTTAACCAGCATGCCACCTGCTGGCACCACCACTGACAGGCTTTAAGCACAGGGTGGAGATGATCTGACCTGCATTAAAAGTGATTGCGCTAGATACTGTGTGGAGAGATACTGACTGCAGAATCACTAGAGAGCACTCTGCAGTCCTGTCAGCCAACTGCACCTACAAAAGCGAGCACCAGAGACAGAGGCTACAGGAATGCCACAGGGGCCATTTTTTTGGGGGGGGCGGGCGGATCAAAGTTGCAGTCACAATGTTCTCTTCTTAGTAGGCAGCCATGGGCATCAGGACCTATGGCTTCTGGGTGGGACGAGCTCTCATGGCTCATCAGACAGGAACCCTCAGAATGAACTGGGTGGAGCTGTTGGATTGCACTTAAGAAGTTACTCTGCAGAAGCCAGCTCAAAGCCTCCACTCCCCATTCCTGTCTCAGCCTTGTACAATACATGGTTTGAGTTTGGGGGGAGAAAAGTCTCCCAAAAGCTGATTTATGGAAAATGCGTAAATCAAACTTTTTTTTTTCTTTTTTCTTTTTTTTTTTTTTTGGAGAGGTTTTTGCTATAGGGCACATGCGCTCGCCAGACAGACAGAGAGAGACAGAGAGACAGAAAGCGAGAAATCACCCACCAGGGGGGATGGCTATGCCGCAATCCCTTCTCCTCCGTTCTCTTCTCGGGATCTTGGGCATGCACGCACATGTGCCCAGCGTGAGTTTAAGCCACCGGGTCCGGGACTCGAACCGTGGTCGATACGTGGGAGTCCAGCGACATAGCCATTGTGCTAACTGCTGGTCCCCATAAATCAAACTTTTACAAATTGAATTGTATTTTAATGCACTAAAGAATATTGCTATTGAGGGACCAGCAGTTAGCACAAACAAAAAAAGAAACATTGCTATTGAATGTCCTTTTTGATTTTACAGAGTACAACAGTGTCTCTTGTCCATTTAGAAACATTGGAAAAATCCAGAAAAGCATCAAGAGAATTCATGTGAAATGAACCAACAGTCAGGGTTCAGATAATGAACATTTACTGAACTCCTACCTGGGCAGGACACGGCGGGGATCAGCACATGCATGGCTCCCAGGTTTAAGCAGTTCAGCAGGGAAGACCTCACAGAGAGAATATGGATGGCAAATGAGAGGAATTATAAGGCAGCTGCAGGCGTGAGGCGCAGGGGCTGACCTGCTGGCAGAGAGGGATCTGTGAGGAAGTGACTTCGAAGCCAAAATCTAAAGAAGTGCAGAAGACAGCTGGTGTGAGTGTGGGTGTACAGGGAGGGGTTTCGGTTGCTGTGCAGACACAAAAAGGGAGCTTGATCATGCCAGACCTGCACGCCGTGTCGTGATTTGTAGGCTTTATCTCAGGAATAAGGGAAGCGAGTGGTAGACTTCAAGCCAAGAAGTGACATGGTCGGAGGTGCTGAATCAGAGTTTTCTGGAACGAGGCGAGACATGACTATTGATACACCAATCCCCAACACGACAACAATAACAACTATCATCCTTGCTCTCGCCTCTCAGAGACACAGTCGTGTTTTGATATAGCTTCTTCCACGGTGGTCTCTCTGCCTCTGAATACTGGATAATATACTTTTCTTGTTTAACGTCCTATGGACTTAGCATTTTTTACACAATTCTCTATAAGCGTCATTTATAAATTGACATCCTCATAACAGTTCTTTAAGCATTTCCCGACAGGTGGGAGAACTGAGCATCCTGGTTTGCCTGGTGCGTTCCTAGGTTATGCTTTTGCTGTGGTGTCATTATTAATAGCCTCCCTTTCACTTTTAAAAGTCTCTTGGAAGGGGACCAGCAGATGGCATATGTCTCTGGGCTGCCACGTAGTTGGAGAATGGAGAAGGGATTGCAGCATGGCCATTCCCTTCTACCCACAGTGGGGAGTGATTTCTCACTTTCTGTCTCTCTGTCTCTCCAGTGAGTGCACATACACGATAGCAAAAATCTCTCTCTTAAAAAAAAAAATCTCTTGGATAAAAAAATTATATGGTCACTCTGCAAATGGAATCAATATTTGAATGTATTACCTAGTCATTGCTTCTGCTGTTGTAAATAACCCTCTGGTGAACATATTTCAATCAGTTGTCCTAAAACAAACCATATAGTCACAACCGGTCATTGCAAAAAGGATCCAATATTTCACGTTGCGTTTCCCAGACTTCAGACATCCTCTTGCAATCTGCCCCAGCTACACATTATCAAGTCTATCCTTCATTAACACTTTCCATTTTTAAAAATCTATTTAAATTGTTTTACATTTAATCACTGTATATCATTACAACATACAAAATGAATTTTCCCAGCATGAATATGTTATGTATTAGCTCGTAGTTATCACCATACACAGTATTATCAGCAGATAATTTTCCACTTTTGTGTTCCTTAACATTTTTCTTTAATTATATTATTTTTTTCTATGTTTCTTTCTTTTTTTTTTGAGAGAGAGATTTTTGCCATAGGACACATGTGCTCACTGGACAGATGGACAGAAACAGAGAGACAGAAAGCAAGAAATCACTCCCCAGAGAGGTTGGCCACGCCACAATCCCTTCTCCTCTCGGGATCTGAGGCACATACGCAAGCACACGTGCCTGGCATGAGTTTCAAGTTGCTGCGTCTGGAACCCGAACCACGGTCGACTATGTGGGAGTCCAGTGATGTAACCACTATGCCATCTGCTGGTCCCTAATTTAACTTACTGCTTTAAAAAAAATTTTTTTTTGGCCAGAAGGTAGGTGCTCTCACCAGAGAGAGACAGAGAGAAAGAGAGAATGGGGAATGGTCAGACTGCCATTCCTTCTTCTCCCTTTCTCCCTCCTTTTAGGATTTTGGGCACACATGCACATGTGCCCAGCATGTTTCCAAATCTACTGGGTCCAGGATTCAAACTGTGTTATTAGTCATGTGGGATCCAGCTGCCTTAACCACATGGTCTGGCTCAACTTGATTTACTTTTTAAAATTTTTCATAAACGACTCGATTTCAGAAGGAAAACTTGTACCATTATCACAGTGGAAAACCAGCTGCGTACTCCATTCATAGAATGGCATAGTGAGTTCAAGGGACAGTTCAAGGACTGATACAGTAAGGGTCCAGCTCTGAGCAGACGCCGGGGATGAGAAGGATGAAAGGAAGCTTTGCAAGCGTTAGAGGGGCGTTGCAGGCTCTCAAGCAGATGGAGCCTCTCTGTAGCAGAATCAGAAGGTTTCAAAGAGCATTGAACACTTTCTCCCTCGGGGTTTCCAGGTGATGGAGCTGGGCCGAGCATCACTCAAGGGAGTTGGATCCACTGAGGGTTGGGGTCGCCTCAGATCAAGATGGGCTTTGTGTGCTGTGGTCCAAGTTTGGAATTTACTCCAAAGGTATTTGTTTGTTTGTTTGTTAGGTTTATTTATATCATGAGAGAGAGACCCGGTTCAGATTGAACTAGGAATTAAGCCCAAGGCCTTCCCATATGGCTCCAGTATCACATAGCAGTGCTCCCCTGCTGCACTGCAGTGGGATTTTAAGCATGAGAGGGCTTGGTTACACCCACAACCATATAGCAAATATTGGTCTGGGCCAGGCCTTGGGCTGTCAGTCAATTCATTGAGCCATTCATTCATTCGTTGACTCATTCATTCATTATGGGGACTCACCAGCCGGCTTCCTGCTTTCCTGGAGTTCACGCTGTAAAGGAAGAGAGAGGAATAAACAAAATCCAGTTGTAAGTGCTTTATTTTAAAAACAAATGACAGCCTTTTCTTTTTCAGTTTTATGTTTATAGCAAAATTGAGTAAAATTGCAATCCCCATGTACCCTTTTCTGTCCCCCTAACATACATTTTCCCTTACTATGAATGACTTGCATTCATAAAAACATTTGCTACAGTTGGTGAGCCAGCATTGACGCATTATTATTAGGGTTCACTCTGCTGTCCATTCTGCGGGTTTTGACAAATATGTAATGACATGTATCCACCAGTACAGTATCATACAGAATAATAGTTCCACTGCTCTAAAAATCCTCTATGCTCCAGTTAGTGTAATGGCTATGTCGCTGGACTCCCACATACTCGCCTGCAGTTCCTGTCCCGGACCTGGTGGCTTGAAACTCATGCCAGGCGTGTGTGTGCGTGCCCAAGATCCTGAGAGGAGTATGGAGGAGAAGGGATGTGGCCATCCCCCCTGGAGAGTGATTTCTTGCTTTCTGTCTCTCTGTCTCTCTCTCTCTGTCTGGCGAGCGCACGTGCCCTATAGCAAAAATCTCTCAAAAATAAATAAATAAATAAATAAATAAAATCCTCTATGCTCCCCCAGCCATTCCTCCCTCTCCTTCTCCAACCCCTGGAAGCCATGGGTATTTTTACTGTCTCCATCCTTGTGCCTTTCCAAAGTGTCATATGGTTGAAATCGCACAGCGTGTAACCTTTTCAGATTGGTTTCTTCCACTTAGCCATAAGCAGTTAAGGTTCCTCCACGTCTTTTCGTGGCTTGATAGCTCATTTCTTTTGATCACTAAATAATAATCGTCCACCGGGTAGATGTTCCACAGTTTGATTATTCATTCCTCTACTGAAGGGCATCTTGGTTGCTTCCAAGTTTGGTAATTACTAATAAAGGTGCTATAAACATTCATGTGTAGGTTTTTGTGCAGATGTTTTCAACTAAAAACTTGACTTTTTAAAGACATTTTTTAAAGAACTGTTTATTTCATTTTATTTATTATTATCTTCATTTTTTTTTTCTTTCCTTAATTTGACTGGAGAGAGAGAGAGAGAAAGAGAAAGGGAAAGTGAAAAACAAGTCACCAGGTCTGGGAACCAAACTGTGGCCAGCCAAGTGGGAGTTCAGCACCTTTACCACCATGCCACCTGCCAGCCCCAAACTTGACTTTTTACTGAAGTTATAATGAGGTATTTTCTATTACCGTTGATGGGTAGGATTGAGATGGGAGGGGCTAGCTCTGTGACAATATGTCAGAGAGGGCCTCTCTGGGGAGATGACATTTAAAATAAGGCCTGTGGGGTCATGTAGTGGTGCAGTGGTAATGAAGCTGGACATGCAAGGAGAAAGTCCTGGGTTCATATCCTGAGATGTCCCTGTGCACATCAGCTGCACATGTCTGCCTGCAATCTGAGCCAGCTAGGACTGGGGCGGATCACAGTGTGAAGGCCCTACTGGGCGTGCTCTCTCTCTCCCATAATAAATAAATACATCATCTTTTGAAAACAATACATAAAATAAGACCTGAAGGATAAAGAAAGAGCCACCCATGAAAGTGCTAAAGGAGCGAGTCCCTGGCAGAGAGCAGAGCCAGAGCGAAGGACTTGGGTAGGAGTACATGGAGGAGGGCTGGGGGTAGCTGAGGCCAGTGAGGCCGACTCGGAGAGGAGCAGGAGGGCTCCGCAGGCCTTCAGGCCACAGCAAGCCTCTGGTATTTCATTGCCAACGCTTTGGGCAGCCCTGTGGGGCCTTAAAGCAGGGAAAGCCTTAAAGCAGGCCTGAGAACAGCAAGGTATTTGCAGACAGAATCTCGGAGATCTCCCAGTAACCCCAGGAGGCCGGTACACAGTCTCTACCTTGCAGATAAGAAAACTGAGGCTCGGAGAACAATCACATCTCTCTCTAACTTGACTCTGGGGGTGTAGTAGTCCAGAGCCTAGAAAAGAGAGACACAGGATCCAAAAGGAAGCCTCTAAATGTCCTCTGAGTTGCAGCCTGGGCAGACAGCAAGGCCAAGAAACAGCTTCAGAATTCAATTAAGCAATAAGGAGATTAGCAAAGGAAGCCAGCTTTGACCTCCTGGGTAGGGGGAAGAAGAAGAAGACAGAGAGTGTGTGGGGGGATTGTAGCCTCAGATCAGACAAGAATTAGGTAACAGTATGGCCAGAATCTAATTGCCTACAAGACCAACCTCTTTAGAGGAAATGGAGTCCCTTGTTGTCATGGCAACCAATTAAAAAAAGGCTCAGCAAGCATCAGCAGCAAGAGAATCGGCCCGGACATCGGGCTATCACATCCCTGTAAAAATCTCTGGTCTGTGGATGCATCAGGACAGGGTGCACTCAAGACCTAAAATAATAATGGCTTAAACAAGATCAAAGTTTCTTCCTCATGAAAATGTCAGAGATGGCAGCCTGGGGCTGTGTTTTATTTAGCTTTTGCTACATAAACCAACCAAGCTAAAACTTAGTAGCTGAACACAACAACAATTTATTTCTCATCTTTCGTGCATTGGCGGAATACCTCCCCTGCAGGCTTCACGTGGGCTCTCTCAGGCAGCTGCAGCAGGCTGGAGGGCTGCCTGGGCTGAAGGTCCCACGTGGCTTGCTCACGTGTCTGGCAGCTGGTGCTCCTGGCTGGGCACGCTCATCCTCCCGTAGGCTAGACTGGCTCCCTCACATGGCGATCTCGGGTCAGTTCCCCAAGTGGGCAAAGGTGGAAGCTGTACGGTCCCTTCAGATGGAGTCTCCGAAGTCACTCAGGGCCAATTTTGTGGCCTGTCACTCATCAGAGCAAGTCACAGGATGAGTCTAGATTCAGGGGAAGAAAACAGACTTCATCCGAGGATGGGGAGAGGGCAAAGTCACATGGCCAAGCTAGTGCTTGGGATCCCTGGGTCCCTCTAGCTCACACCTCCACTAAAGGGGAACCTTGGTCCTCTGGGTCCAAGATAGTGACTGGAGTCCAATCATCACTCCTATGATCCGGAGGGCAAGACGAGTGAATGGATAAAAAGAGGAAGAAAGGGCACGGATGGCTATCTTTCTAAACAGACTTCTGGTGGGCCAGCTCTGTGGTGCAGATACAATGTGCTACTCAAGAGAAGCCGGGTCCTACATGGTGACCATTGAATCCCCAGCCTGGCCTATCTGAAGCATGCATGGTGTGCATGTAAGTGTCCAGAATTTGACAGGCTGGAGAACTGAAGAAAAGGGATAGCAGCAAGACCATATGCTGTGGAAGGTGCTCTTCTCTCTCTCTCTCTCTCACATGTGCACTTACATGCTCCATCATGAGTACAGAAAAAAGTGTTTTTAAATTTAAAAAAAGTCAGTTGGCGGGACCAGCAGTTCGCGTAATGGCTATGTCGCTGGACTCCCATGTAGTCGACCACAGTTCGCGTCCCAGACCTGGTGGCTTAAAACTCATGCTAGGCACTTGTGCGTGCATGTCCAAGATCCCGAGAGGAGAACGGAGGAGAAGGGATTGCGGCATGGCCATCCCCCTGGGGGTTGATTTCTCGCTTTCTGTCTCTCTGTCTCTCTCTGTCTGTCTGGCGAGTGCACGCACCCTATAGTGAAAACCTCTCAAAAAAAAAAAAAAAAAAAAAAAAAAAAAAAAAAAAAGTCAGTTGGCTAACCTACTCAGCGCACGTAAAATATATTAAAAAAAAAAAAAGAGTTCTCCAGAAGTTGCCTTGCCATGTAATAATTCTGTGTTTATTTCACTGGCAAGATCTGAGTCACATGGCCATGCCTCTCATGTTCAGGTATTTTACACTTAGTTGCAAGGAGGGTGGGAAATACCGTCTTATTCCAGGTGACCAAATGCCCATTCAGAATATGAGGTTCTACTCCTATGGAGGCCAGGGGGCAGGGCATGGATATTGGGGACTCTGCAGTTTCTGCCACAATATGGAACTTTGACCCTTGATATTACAATCTCAAGGTCATCCCTCCCCACAAACACACAAACATACACCCCCTTATGATGGAGAACTTTTCCCTCACTGGGGAAAAAATGTCTTTTAGTTTTGCAAAGGTTTAGAAGTCAAATGCATATTATTGTGTATTTGGTATTTAAAGTATTCCTAACATTGAAGAGGGTTTTTTCTTTAACTAAAAAAGTGGTTTTTTTGCATATTAGAGCATGAACAAATTAGCCTTGTGACTCCAATTTAAAATGGATAATTGATTTTAGGCTTGTGATTCTTCTGTCAAGAACCATATGAAACTTACACTAAATTTTTAAGTGATGCCAGAATGTTTAAGAGATCTTGAGATTCATTGTTGTATAAGTTTTTAAATTAGATTTTCCAAAGTGGTTTAAGTTCTTTGGAAAGTTTTGCTTGTCAGGTCAGGCAATGGAAGTGTTTAAAAAAGGAAATTGAATATGTTAAATTAGTAAGTCCTGTGTAAAATGTTGAAGATAATTTAATTAACCAAGTTTGCAAATGGGATGGATCATTTAACTGAGTAAGAGTTGACTGACCATTAATCAAAAGACCCTTGAAAGTGACTGCACAGAAATCGAATATTAAGTTTTGTAAAGGCTAAAGAATGACTAAGCGACTACACATTGCATATGAACTAAATAAGTCCTTGCAAGGAACCTTTTTCCTTTTATAGCCAAAATAATCTGTCCCCCACTGACATTACTGAGCTTGCTTGGGAGCTGAGTTAGGGTTTTTTGTAACCCCAACGTTCCTACTTGTCCCCTGGCCACACAGTGACTGTTTACCTGGGCAGGAGACGCTAAGGGGATGGAATTGGCAGGGCATGCCACCTAGTTGGATGGGAAAAAGGCAAGAGAAGAGGCCCCGAGAATACACTTCCTGCAGGCTGGGCACGAACGTGCATGCTCAGAGCCTGCGCTGGCTTTGGGAGGCTCTAGAAGGATCCCCACAGCCCTATTTTGCTCATCTCGGCCTCCCAAGGTTACACCTTGATCTTCACTGGAGACTTTGGAGAGAGGAAAGAGGAACTAGGAGGTATCTATAAAGGGTTGGTCCTCAGGGGAGCCCTGCAAGAGAGGGCATAGCTGAGAGCCATGTCCATGCTCTCTACCTGGGGAAGGGCCGCCCTGAATGTAACAACGATCCCGAAACTATCATTGCTGACACCTGCTGTAGATCCTGGTTTCTGGCCCGTGCACCCTGCCCCCATTGCTTTGAGTCCTAGGTGTCCTCCAGAAAATGGCCCCTCTCCCCTGGGAGTCTGCCCCTTCACCATTTCACACTGGGGAGAGGGTAGTGGCGGTGTAAAAGCAATCCTTCACCTAGAGGTAGTGTTTACAATTCCCACTCCGGAGCTCACCTGGGCTCACAAGCATAGGCTGAAGCTAGTTCACAGGTGAGACTTACTTTCTCGCTTAGCAACACTGGAGAATGCAGTGCTGGCTCCCCTTCCTGGATACCCAGATCCGTAGGCCCTCCTTGGAGTGGAATGACTTATGTAAAAGCTTAACACATAGTGGGTTCTCAATGTAGTACCATTGTCTCTGTAGAAGCCCAGCCTTTTAAAATGGTGATCCCGGGAAGTCACAAGGAACATCTTGTTCCTCTGTACTGACCTTGATGCAGCCTTCAGGGCTGCATCTGGACTTCAGTGGAGATCTTAATAGTGGCCGGACACCCCTGGCCTCACCCTCTGGGCAGGTCTGCAAAGACGGTACATCCACGGGAGGTGGCAGCAGCGAAGCAGGTGGACTGTGGCCGCCTGTGTCTGGTCTGGGAGCGCCCCCTCGTGGCGAGATAGAGCAATACGCGTTGGGGGACGTTTTCCCAGCATCCAGGTGGTTTTAAATAAGGTTCAAACTCCAGGAGACAAAAAGAAAAGGAAGATTTAAGGAGGGAGTTCAGGGGCCCATTTAATATAAATAGCCAGTCGTTAGCATTAAGATGAGAAGTCTTGGTGCTTCCTGTTAAAAGATGCAGTTCTTCAGTATGGTCTTTTCTCTTCGGCTTCAAATGATTAAGCAATTTCCTCATCGCAAAGAAAAGAAGTAAGTCTTGCCATAGCTCTTCAGTGAGCTTGGACAGTTGGCTTTCAGAAATTTAAGACTCACTTGACTAAAAAGCACTTTTGGTTTTCTCCGCCCATCCCATCTTTCAGCCACTTAAAATTAAAAATGAAGATGAAAACAGGCTCAAAGTATTTTGTCCACTTATCTCTGCCTGAAGCTCTGGGGAAAATTTTAAATAATAATGATGATGATAAAAGCAACAATAATAAACTATAAATGCTGAGGGCTCTCAACTAAGATTGAAATGCCTGAGTGGAAGAGCCTTTCATGAGAGTAGCCCTGTTAAAGACAAAATTATACACTACACTTGTTAAAGATGGGGAGGCAGGTTTTGTTCCACCTAGGCCTATGGCAGTGGGGGAGAGAGGTTGGCCTCCAGCCTCACCTTCAACTCCAGTAAAGCAACTGGGGGTTCATGGCCAAGGGGCAGGGTGGGAGTCAGGGCACGGAAAATTACTAAAAGGAAGCACCAAAGATTAGGGGTTCCCGGCTAAGCTGACTGGGTAGGCTATTGCTGAAGGCTGGCCAGGATAAGAAATCAAGAGTAGTCAGGCACTGGGGGCCAGCAGGTGGCGTGGTGGTTAAGGTGCTGGTCTCCCACATGACCTGGTGGCTTGTTTTCTCACTTTCCCGCTCTCTGTCTCTCTTTCTTGTGAGTGCATGTGACCTATTGCAAACTAAAAATAATAATAAATTAAATTAAATAAGTAGTTCAGGTACCAGGGTGTGTGGCAGGGGGATTGCTGGTAGGACCATTGCTACAAAGACAGAGAGGCATGTTTCCAGGCGCAGTGTGTGCATACCTTGAATTCTAACAGGATGGAGAAATGCAGGAAAACGGACAGGAGCATGACTGTGCCCTTCTGGGGGGTGATTTCTCCCTCTGCCTGTCTTTCTGTTTCTCTCTGGCGTGCAAATGTGCCCTTTGGCTAAAAAATTTAGACTCTTGATAACAGCCTCAGCTTTTGTCATAGCACTGGATCATCTGGTCTACCAACATTCATTTGTCCATTTATGTATTCATCAAATGTTTATTGAGCACCTATTACACATTAGACACACAGGTCTGAAACAAATTGCAGTTGGCCATGTGGGAGTCCAGCAACATAACCACTATGCCATCTGCTGGCCTCAAACCAATAACTCTTCATTGGTCCTCTGAGGTTATGTGTCCAACCTGGCCATTTATCCTGATACGAGAACAGCTCTGTAGACATTTGACAAAGGCCCACATCACTTCACCTGGAAAAAACAATCGAGTTGCTTGGTATTTGGGGCTGGTTTCCAAGGGTGTGTCTTAGAAAACAGAGAAATATATTGTTTCAAATGCTATCTGGTAGGACCCTGAGGTAGGGGTGGGCTACCCAGAGGCTGGTTGGGATGAGAGTGGTCAGGTGAACCCTGGAATCAGGGCCAAGGATCTGAGGGAGAAGGTGATGGAGGATGAAGATTCATCCAGAGGTATTTCCTGATGCTGTTGCTGCTCTCCTGCAGTGATGCTCCTGTAGCACGTGCTGAGAAGTCTCCATCCTGAGCCCCTGATGGGTTGTCCTGCCTTCTGCTTTGGCCCCACAGAGAGAAGACCACGTGTCTAAGAGGCAACGGGATGGGGTGTCAGAGCACAGTAGCTGACACTGCCTGTCTCCACCTCTCTCTGAGTGGTCTCAACAGTTTCCGTCACTTCTTTGGACCTCAGTTTATAACCTCAGCCTTAAAACTGGGGTGATATTAGTACTTAATGGGGCTGGAGTAATTATTATATGAAAGAATCGTTCTCAAGTTTTTAAAATACAGCCAGGCGGGGCCAACAGGTGGTGTAGCAGTTGGGGTGTTGGACTCTCACGTGGTTGACCATGGTTTGAGTCCTGGACCTGGTGGATTGAGGATCACACCAGGCACATGTGTGTGCATGTCGCAGGTTCTGAGAGGAGAATGGAAGAGAAGGGATTGCAGTGTAGTCACCCTGGGGGGTGATTTCTTGCTTTCTGTCTCTATCTCTCTCTGTCTCTCTGGTGAGCTCATGTGCCCTAAAGCAAAAATTTCTCAAAAATAAATAAATAAATAACTAAACAAACAAACAAACCAACAAACCAAAAAACACTGCCAGGCACACAGAACATGTTCAACAAGAGTCTTCACTGTTATCTTTTCTCAAGTCTTTACAACAAACTAAAGGGGTAAAGAGGCCAAGCAGGCAACCCAAAGTGGATAAACGGAGACAAGGTTCTTAGCTGAAAACACCGGTGGGGGGTGCTTTCAAAGGATACTAAAACATAAGTCTGAGCTCAGACCAATTAAGTCAGAAAGTCAGTTAGCAAGGGGTGGGGGTGAGACTCTATCTTCATAATTAACCTCTTTATCTTTATGAAGTGATTCTTTTTAACCTGCCAATAGTCTTTGCTCTTAAATCCATTTTATCTGATATTATTGTGTCCATACAAGCTTTTTAAAACATTTGTAGTAACATGATATCTCTTTTTCTATCTTTTTACATTTTAACCTATTTGATATTTTTAAAAGTTTATTTCTTTCATGAGCAAGAGAGACAGACAGAGAGAAAAAGGGAAAGAGACAGGGAGACAACATCCCCAATAGGGATTTATACTTCAACTCACCCCCAGCTTCAGCCAGCTCCAGATCCTGGCAATGCACATGTCTGGTGTGTTTGAGGAGGTGTCCAGCACGAACCTGTGACTCTCCCATATGTGTCAGCCTAGCAGAGCCTTGCTTTTAATGCCATGCCACTGTCTGGCTCCTAACCTGCTTGTTTCTAAAGAAAATAGTTTTTTGGTTTGTGGGTTTTTTTTTTTTTTTTGGAAGAATAATATGGGATCTTGATTTTTAATCCAACCTGACAATTTCTGTCACTTTAATTGGGATGTTTATATGCTATTTACACTTAGTGTGATCATTGATATGGTAGGATTTAAGTCTACCATGTTATTATTTATTTTCTATTTTCTCATTTATTGTTTGTCTCTTTTTTTTCTTTTTTGTTTGGCTTTCTTTTGGATTAATACAATAATTTCTAAAGCTTATTTACTTTTTAAAAATTTATTTCTTCCATGAGCAAGTGAGACAGAGAGAAGGACAGTATCCCCAACTGGGTCTTGATGACATGATCCACCCTTGGTCTCAGCCAGCCCTGGATCATGGGCACACCTGTGTCCCATGTCCTCAGGGAGGTCTCCAGATGCAACCCAGAACTTTCCCAACTGAGTCAGACCTTCAGAGCATCACGCTTTACCATTGTGCCACTGTCTGGCCTGAACAGGGTATTTGCTTTATTTATTTATTTTTTTATGATTCCATTTTATCTCCTCTGTTGGTTTATCAGCTATAACTCTCTGTGGAGTTATTTTAGCAGTTGTTTTGGAGTTTATAATACACATCTTTAACTTATCACAGTTCTGCCTTCAAGTGATATTATCCAATTTCACATACAGAATCAGAAACTTCCATGTCTTCCCTCCCAGCCTTTGTGCTGTTGTTGTTATACACAGTGTTGCTACGTATATTATAAACC
Source organism: Tupaia tana (assembly GCA_026018925.1). NCBI lineage: Eukaryota > Metazoa > Chordata > Mammalia > Scandentia > Tupaiidae > Tupaia > Tupaia tana. The sequence continues at coordinate 34,768,221 of JAKSZU010000015.1, read as the reverse complement.
CCACAGCACATTGTTATTATTTGGCTTTCCACTGTCAATTTTATGTTTGAAGTGTTTTTTAAAATAAGAAAAAGGGATTTTTGTTTACTCAGTAGTTATAATTTCCAGTGCTCTTCATTTGTGTAGATTCAGACTCCCATCTGGTATCATTTTCTTTCTGCCTAAAGAACTTCATTAACATTTTTTGTATATATGTATGCTGGTGATTAATTCTTTTTGCTTTCATTTATCTGAATGTATCTTTATTTCACTTTCTTTCTTTATTTTCTTCTTTTTTAAAATTTGTCAGAGGGTGTGTGCACTTGTCAAAGACAGAAAGCGGGAAAGCACCTCCCCATGGTAGATTGTCATGCAACACTCCCTTCTCCTCCATTTTCCCTTTCTTTTGTGACTTTAGGCATGCATGCACACGTGTCTGGAATGTTTTTCAAGCCACTGGGACTGAGACTCAAACTGCAGAGTCAACCATGTGGGATCAGCCATGTTAACCAGCATGCCACTAGCTGGCCTTTACCTTCATTGTTTTGAAAGATAGTTTTGCTAGATATAAAATTCTAGGTTGACTTCTTTTTTCTTTCAGCACTTTAAAGATGTTATTTTACTGTTTTCTTACTTGAATCTTGAGAAAACTGATGCCAGCCTTATCTAGTTCCTTTGTATGTAATGTTTTTTATTTGTTTCTGCTGCTTCTTTTTATTTATTTATTTATTTATTTATTTATTTATTTTTAGTTTATTAACGACCATATATTTTTTCCATTTCAGGATACATTATTTATTCTTTATTATTAGTGTTTACATTCCACCATTATACCTCTCTTTAACTCCTTATGTATGTGTTGTGTGTGTGTGTGTGTGTGTGTGTGTGTGTCAGAGGACACATGTGCTTGCCAGAGAGAGACAGAGAGAGGGAAAGGAGAAAGCATACCTCAGTGGGGCACGGTCACGGTGTAATCCTTTCTCATCTAGCTTCCCTAATCACCAGGCCACGGCCTGGCCCTAAGATTTTTTTCTTTAAATCTAGCTTTGAGTAATTTGATTATAATAGGCCCAGTGTCATTTTCTTAGTGTTCCTTTAAGGCCTGGGGAGAAATGAGAGTATAGTGTTGTAAGACTCAAAATGTTGTAAGGTAAAGCAGTGTATCACCTGACAGTAGGAGGTAGACTATGATCAGTTAACTGCTTGGGGTTCATTGAGCTTCTTGGATCTGCAGGTCTATAGTTTTCATCAAATTTGGAAAATTTTCAAACTTTATTTTCCCTGTAAGGTCTCCCCCTCCATATGTATAGGTATATATATGTACATATTTATATACATATATACATGCTTCTAAATGTAACCTACCTGTTTATGTGCATAGATGAGTGTACATATGTGTATATACACACATGAGGTTGTCTCTCAGCTCACCGGTACTCTATTCTATTCTTTCAGTCCCTTCTCTGTTTCATTTTGGATAGTTTCTATTGCTGTATCTTTAAGGTCACTAATCTTTTGGATTTGGGCCCTTTTTCTATATTTCATGTCAAAAAAAATTTTAAATAGACTTTTGTCTGAGGGTGCATGTGCTCACCATAGAGAGAGAGAGACAGACACGGAGAGAGGCAAAGTGAGAATTCACCCCCCTGGGTGATTATAACCTCCAGTGAAATAACTGCTACATCATCTACAGTCCCTCATGTCATCATTTAACATACTTAATTTTTCCTCTAGCTTCTTGAGCTTATGACAAACAGTTATAATTATAGCTTGAATGTCTTTGTCTATTAATTCTATCATTGTCATTTCTGTATTAGTTTCTAAAGACTAGATTTTCTAATCATTAATGGGTTGAATTTTTCTGTTTTTTTTTTCTTTTTGCATACCTAGTCATTTTTAAAAGAATTATTTATGTAATTTTATTAAATAATAATTATTATTAATTTGCTATAGGGCATATGTGCTCACCAGAGAAAGACAAAGAGAGAGAGAGAGAGGGAAAGTAAGCCATCAGGTCCAGACACACGACCTGTTGGCCTCATTCCTGGTAGTTTTTTAAAGGATACCAAATTTTGTTTTTGTTTTTGTCTTTAATTGCCAGAGGGTGCCTGCATTCTCCAGAGAGAAAGACAGAGAGAGAGAGAGAGAAAGTACCACCAAGTGGGTCATGGTCAGGCTGTAATCCTTTCTTCTATTTCTCTGTCCTGTTGGGATTTGGGGCATGAATACGCAAATGCCTGGTATGCTTTTCAAGCTACTGGGGCTGGGATTTGAACCACGGTCAGTCATATGGGATCTGGCTCCCAATGCATAGTGCTTAACCACTGCCCTACAAGGCAAACCCTATTTTTTGTATTTCTATAAATATTTTTTTTCCCAGGACAGGCTGAGTTACTCAGAATCATTTTAACCTTTACTTTTAGGCACTTTTAGATGGGGCCAAAGAAATGTTTACTTTGGAGCTAATTTTGCCCTGCTACTGAGGCTTGTGAGTGCTATGCCTATAATACTAATAGGAACTACTCCCAGCTCTGTGTGGGCTCCTGGGAAGGTTCCTTTTAATCCTTTCAGGGGTTTCTTTGATGGCCTCAGATAGTTTCCACACATGCAAGTGTTTATCAGTACTTAGAAGGCTTAAGGGGTCCTCTACCAATCTCCAGAACTTGCTTGTGCTCTTGTGCATGCTGTCCCTGCTCCCTCCAGCTCTTTCTTTTTCTTTTTTTTTTAAACCATAGGGTATGTGCACTCTCTGGAGAGGGGAGAGACAGAGAGAAGAAAAGTGAGAAATCACCCCTTAGAGAGATAGTCATACCACAATCCCCTCTCGTTCATTCTCCTCTCAGAATTTTGGGCATGCACACACACATGCCTGGCGTGATTTTCAAGCCACAAGGTCTGGGACTTGAACAGCAGTTGGCTCATTCAGTCAACTATGGGAATCCAGCTGCATTAACCACCATGCCACCTGCTGGCTTCTCCAGTTCTTTTTAAAATAATACTATACCTTGTGAACTCTAGCCACCATGGCCTTTGTCTTAATGCATTTGTGCTGATACAACCTAATATCTGTGAGTGAGTCATTTGTGAAGAATGGATATTTATTTCTTACAGTTCTGGAGGCTAGGAAGTCCAAGATCTAGATGCCGACATTGGTGTCTAATGAGGGTTGCTTTCAATGTGGCACCTCGAATACTGTGTCAATTGGAGAAGAACACTGTATCCTCATATGGCAGAAATGGAAAGACAAAAGGATATCTCTCATCAAGCTCTTCTAAAATGGCATCAATCCACCTATTAGGGCAGAGCCCTCATGGCCTAAACACCTCCCAAAGAGCTATCTCTCCCAACACTGTTGCACTGGAGATTAAACTTCAATGTGAATTTCTGGAAGGGACAAAAACATTCAAGCTTAGCAGCCTTCCAGCTGCATGTCCTCAACTCAGGGGCCACTGGGCTGCACCAGGATTCCCTCGCCTGTGCCTGACAACTCTTTACAGACAGCAGCCTGAGAACATTGCTAGGCTCTCCTCCTTTGTTTTCTCCCTCTCAGTGATCATTGATCTTCGTTGTCTGATGTCCAGTGTCTTGAAAACTCTCCTTTCATATATTTTCCCAGTTTTTGTATAATGTAAGATGATAACCTACTCCCGGTTACTTCATCGTGGCCAGAAAGAGAAGTCAATGAATGAGCCCAGATCTCTTCTCAATCAATAAATGTCTAAGTGTTTCTATTGTGGGCAACCACAATGGAGAACTATTGATTTAAGCCATCCTAAATTATTTTCAGAAGCACTGGATGAATCAAACAAGATCTTGTATTGGTCATATGTGGTCTTTGGACAGCTATTTTGAGACTCTGTCCCCAGACTTTTTATTATTATTATTATTATTATTATTATTACTATTAATGAGAGAGTGAAATAGTGGAGAATTTTTTGACAGATCACACCACTTCTTGCTTTTCCTGCCCCAACCTCTCAGTTAGCTAAGATCACTATTGGGCGCCATCTCACCCAGCCTACGCAGGTTGTGCCAGGAACCAAACTTGGGCTTCCCGTGCAGCTTCAGTCACCATGCAATAATGATCTCCCACTTGTGCTACAGTGGCTGGGACTTCCAGACTTTTATTTTAATTGTTATTTTACCTAGTTTAAGCCTAAAATTATTCTTCACATTTAGTACCCAAAGTTAGGAGTTTGAAGAGGCAGGATTTGAACCCAAGTCCTCTCTGACTTAGAAGCCAGTACCATTTATTTCCTTAGTTTATCTTTTGCTTTAGGGTGTGTATGCTCACTAAAGGGGGAGAGAGAAAGTGAGAAATCACTCCCCCCAAGGGGGGATGACCACATTGCAATTCCTTCTCCTCCATTCTCCTCTCAGGATTTTAGGCACACATACATAGTCACCTGGTTTGTTTTTCAAGTTGCTAAGTCTGAGACTTGAACCAAGCATTTGGTCATGTGAGATGCAGCCACCCCAACCACCACATCACCAGTACCATTTTATTTTTTCCATTAGATTCCTAGCTCTTTGTTCTTGGGTCCACTGTTATATTTCAGTTTCATATGTATTTACTGTATACTCCCAACTCCCCACTATGGACTCTGAGACTCTGAGACCACCTCGTCTTTGTATCTGCTATGTTGCATCTTCCACAGGGCCAGCTCTATGACAGATGATGAGGGAACTTTAAAACTTTATTTATTTATTTATTTGAGATAGGGAGAGAGTTATTTAGGGACCCCAACAAGGTCTTGCCAGGCTGCAGTCCTTCCTCCAGCCACGACCTCAGGCTTGCCTGATATTGCTGACTCCAGGTCTTCCCATATGGCTCTAGTGTCCTGTGGTGGCACCCTACCTCCTGTGCCACCGTGGCTGGGCCTGACGAGGGACTTTTGTTACACAAACAACATCTTCTGTTTGCCGCCTCAGGTTTCCTGCCTCCTCTAATCCACACCCGTCTATTAAGTGGGAGGTATGTTACCAGCAGCACAGGTGGAATTTAAGTCAGCACCTGCTACCTCGAGTTGATGCCTCTGCTCCCACAGGGGCGAGCGATGTGGAGTAATGCCAAGACAGAGTTGGTTCATTAGAGAGGAAAAGGGCTGGTTCACATCCTGTAAACACAACCTTGGAGGGATTGCTTTTTTTACACTTAAAGTCCTAAGATTTTAAATTGGAGAGAAGATATCCAATTCCAGTAGTCATCAAAGACATTCAAATTAATACAATTTTGGCATAATTTTTAAGAAAACCAATAACATGGAATATTAATGAGAATGTGAAAAACAAAGTTCTCATAAGCTGCTGGGGGCATCATAAATCAGTATATTGGGACATAACCCCACAGCAAGTTGAGAAGCATTTGTAATTTTTCTGGAAGGCCATTTAGCAAAACTTATCAAAAGCCTTAAATATGTTTATATTTTTCTCAGCGATTGCACACTTAGCACGCTCTATCCGAGGGAAGTAAGCAGACTGGTACGCTGTGACTTATCCATCAGAATGCTTGTGGCCGCGCCATGTCTATTGGTCAAATGCCAGGGACCTGGTAATTGCATCTGTGCAAGGGACAAACCTGCAGTCTCAAGAAATGAACACACAGCAGAATAATGGCATGATGAACGTTTGTCAACAATTGTTAGGACATCTTGATTATAAAATCTTATGCATACTTATCATAATTAATACTACCTTTGTGCTTTAGTACTTTAACTGATGGATATAATCATCGTGATACTCTTATCAAGCAGGTCCTGTCCTTGTGGACGTTGAAGCCATGACACCAAGGGCCAGATGGACTTCTCCATGGACAGGTAGCAGGTGGTAGTCCAGTGGTTCTCAAAGCGTGGTCTCTAGGCCAGCAGCTCCATAGCACTAGGCACTTGTGAGAAATGTTAATTCCTGGGACCAGCAGTTGGCGTAATGGCTATGTCACTGGAATCCCATGTAGTCGACCGTGGTGGTTTGAGTCCCAGACCCAGTGGCTTAAACTCACACCGAGTGCGTGTGTGTGTGCTCAAGATCCTGAGAGGAGAATGGAGAAGGGATTGTGGCGTGGCCATCCCCCTGGGGGGTGATTTCTTGCTTTCTGTCTCTCTCTGTCTTTCTGGCAAGTGCACGCGCCCTATAGCAAAAACCTCTCCAAAAGAAAAAAAAGAAAAAAAAAGAAAGAAAAAGAAAGAAATGTTAATTCCCAGGCTTGGTCCTGGACCTTTTGATCTGGGATGGTAGAAGGTGCGGTGAGAAGGGGAGCTATATGCGTCTGTGTGTTACATTTAAGCATATATATATATATATATATATATATAGAGAGAGAGAGAGAGAGAGAGAGAGAGAGAGAGAGAGAAAGAGAGAGATTGGAAGCACCCCAATGAGGCATGGTCAGGCTGAAATCCTTTTTCCTCCATCTCTCCTTGCTGTCAGAATTTTGGCCATGCATGCACATGCGCTTGGTATGTTTTCAAGCCGCAGTACCCCTGGAAGGCCACATGGGATCTGGCTTTTGGTGCATAGCACTTAACTGCTATGCTAGAGGGCCAAGCCCTAGTTGTTTTGTTTTGTTTTTTTTTTCTATAATACTCATTTATCATAATCATTTTAAAGTCTGCTTCTCATATTTAGGGTGGGAGCGAAGTACTCAAGCAGTGCTTGTCAAGTCCACTTTAATAAGACCAGGAGGTCTTATTAAAATGCAGATTCTGAATGAGCCCTGGGCTGTGGTGGTTAAGATGGCTGGATCTCACAGGGCTGACAGTGGTTCAAGTCCTGATGTGACCATCCCCTTATGGAGGAGTTCTCTCTCTCTCTCCCTCTCTCTCTCTTTCTTTCTCTCTGGTGAGCATACACACCCTCTGGCAAAATTAAAATTAGTAAGTGCAGATTCTGACCCAGCAAGTCAGGGTGGCTCAAATTCTGTGTTTCTTTTTCTTTCTTTCTTTTTTTTTTTTTTTTTTTTTTTTTTTTGCCATAGGGTGCATGTGCTTGTCAGAGACAGAAACAGAGAAAGGGAAAGTGAGAAATCATCCCCAGGGGGATGGCGATGCCACAATCCCTTCTCCTCCAGTCTCCACTCAGGATTTTGGGCATGCACTCACACACACATGTCTGGTATAAGTTTCAAGCTGCTGGGCCTAGGACTCAAACTGCAGTTGGCCATGTGGGAGTCCAGAGCCTTAACCACCATGCCACGTACTGGCTCCAGATTCAGTTTCTAACCAGCTCCCTGATGATGCCAAAGAGGCTGCTTTGGGGACCACACTGAGAAGTGAGGGACAAGAGACAGATGTAAGCTCTCATCTTCCAGAATGGAAGCTGCACAAGGGAATGATTTTCCTGGTGGTCCAATGACATCTTCTGCAGTATACTGTAAGCTTGGGGGGCCTGCTCGGACTCGAGAAGCTGGGGCCTGGTCATAGTTCTGCACCTGCTTCCAGAGTCACCTGGGCAAGCTGTGGCCTCCCTGTGATGACGACTGTCATTGGATAGAGTGACTGCGCTGGGCCCTCTTTTTCTATTACCCAGTATATAAGACCCACTCAACCTACACTGAGGTTTCCTGAAATTTCAGCATTGGTAGAAACAAAACATACCAGAGATTTGGCACTACAGGCCAGGCAGTATACTGAGAAACCTGAGGAAAGGAGTTAGGAATAAAAAAACATTGAAGTTGAGGTTTCCGTAGAAACATTAACTCATCCACATAGACTGTGTGCTGCATTTGGATTACAGGTTAGGCTCGTAAGCCTGAAATAAATTATATACTCTTCGTATTATTCGGCACTGTACTGTATAATAATAAATTATACAGTTATAGGCCTCAGCCCAAGTTATAACAAATTATACCACAGTGTATAATTACCCTGCACTGCACCATATAATAATAAATTAGACAGCTACGAACCTAAGCTGTGATTCCAGAAAGAGATATGAAAATGAACAGGGGCTATTGATCCATTTCTCTGATCAGACTCTTATCAGACAAGCCTGGGGCCAAAGGCAAAAAGGGTTGGCTAATCCTACCTTTGTCCCTCCCTCCCTCCCTCCCTTCCTCTTTCCTTCCTTCCATATATTTGATGCCTCCTTGCTTTGTGGTACAGACTTAACGTTGGGAACCTGGGCGGACTTGGGACCAGTCCCTAAAGTTGAGAGCTTCCATACTGTGGTGAACTGCACGGAACTGAAAGCGAAGTGCAGTGTAAAAACAGCTGTGTGGTGTGGAGAGGAAACTGGCAATGACAGCTGGGTACCAAGCACCTGCTAGTACCATGTCTCAGCACGGCTCATAACTCCTCGGGCCTGGAAGGTGGCTACCCTCGTCTCCATTTGACAGGTGAAATGTGCAAGGTTGGTGTGACTTGCTCAAGGCCACAAAACTAGAAGTGACTGAAAGGAGATTTTTTAACCCAGGGTTTCTGACCGCTACATTTCAGAGAGCGCTATCCAGTGGAGTCATCTTGGGAAGCAAAAAGCAAGTGTAATAAAAAGTACCCTTCACAGATACTTAGGGGGCACCAGGTGAGAGACCAACACAACATGTCCAGTGAATCCAGTGCAGCCAGGTTTTTGGTGAAGCATTGGAGCAGGTTACTCTTCCTTCCACAGAGCTCATTGACCCGGGGTATTATTAGATTGAATATTAGATTGTCATATAGTCTAATGTTAGGGTGTGTTAAACATTGTTATCACTTTACAGGTTTTAAACTTAATTTATCTTCCCCACATTATTGTGAGGTTGGTACTTTTTTCTTTTCTTTTTCTTAGGGTTTCCCCCACCCCCAATAGGGAGCATGCTCTCACTGGAGAGAGACAGTGAGAGAGAAAGTGAGAAATCACTCTCAGGGGGGATGGCCACACCACAGTCCCTTCTCCTCCATTCTCCTTCTGGGATTTTGGGCATGTACGTGCACAGACCTTGTGTGATTTTCAAGCCACCAGGTCTGGGACTCAAACAGTGGTTGACCATGTGGGAGTCCAGCACTTCAACCATTATGCTAGCTGCTGGCCCCAGGTACTTTTGTTTTCTTAAGCCTATTTTCCAGATAAGGAGCCTGGGGCACAGAGGACTGACAGCGTGTTCAAGGCTTTAGCCAGTGAATGGCAGAAGTGGAACCTGAATTTAAACAAGTCTGGTCTGCTAAATCCTCATTCTTGACCATGGTCCTTCTAGTTTACCAAAAACCCCAAAACATTCTGCTTATCTTCAAAGACTTATATTCAGGTGGTTGTAGGATGAGGGGCTCATGGAGACTGAACTCTGGAGAGCAGACCCTGCCACAGTCTCAGACACTCAGGGTATGTACCCACTGGGCCCCTTGGTCTTTCCCTTCCTTCTTTTCTTCCTCCTTCCTTTCCTTTTTCTTATCTTCTGTACTAAGAGGCATAAGCCATGATTCCACTGTAATCAAAGTGTCAAAGAAGCCCAAAGGGACAGGGAAATACAAGCAAGTACCCCATTGCCTGCAGCCGTCAGGTAAGGCTTCTGGGAGGAAGAGGCATGAAAAAGGCATAAAGAATGCATAGGGCCCAGTCATGGTAGTGCACCGATAGATGCTGCTACTCGGCAGGCTGAGGCCACGCAAGAGGCCTGGGTTTAATTCCCAACCGACCCTAAAAGCCAGATGTGGTGGTGTGTGCCTGTAGTCCTAGCTACTTGGGAGGCTGAGGCAGGAGGATCACATTGCAGAGGACCTCTGTATGAAAAAAAAAATAGAGGAGGTGGTTTATAAGTTTAAAAGTCTTGCAAGGGAGGGAGAAGCACTTCAGGCAAGGAGAAGAATGAAGGTAAAGCCCTACAGGTGAGAAAAGATGTTAAGGCCCTCCAGGAGGTATGCGAGTGGAGCAGGAGCTGATCTGTGGTTGCAGGCAGGCCTCTGAATGCCTCACTACGGAATCTGGACTTTATCCTGAAAGCAGTGGTCACCCATGCATGGGTCATGGACTTCTTGAGGATTTTCTAGCTATACCATGTAGCCCAAAGGGGCAAATTGAGGCCATGCAAGTACTTACATGTTAATTCAGTGTTTCTGGAATGCTCTTCTGGTCATGTCTGGCTAATGGAAGAAGCTCAGTCCAGTAGGTTTCTATGGATGGGAATCTGTTGAGGGATGAAGGCAGCATTGCCGGAGACAATGCAGGATATCCATGCCTACATTAATTTGAATGTCAGATAACTCACAAAAAAAAAAGTTTAGAGTAAGTATATCCCACATATCGCATGAGATATACTAAAAAGGGATTCATTATTTTGTGAAACTCAAATTTAATGGGAGGTTTTGTATTTTCAATTTCTTAGATCTGTCAAATTGAAGTGAAGGGAAGCAGGCCTCTTCCCAAACAGTCTTGGCTCCCTTAGAGAATGATCTAGAAAAAGGGCTCTATCACAGGGCTATGACTTCATGCACTGTGGGAGCGGGTGGCGCTGGCTGTGCAGACTGCTGCCTCTGCATCTAGTGTAGACCTGGAAGGCTCTGTGGATCAGCCACGCCAGCATCTAGAAAGGAGTGCTGCCATGGATGAGAGTAAGGACAAACGGGAGCCTGTGTCCATCACAACCTCCAGTGCTGCTGTTGCAGTAACCCGCAGAGGAGCTTTGCATCCTTGCACCCAGAGTTACACATGCCTGGCTCAGGACTCAGAGGAGTTGAAGGACAAGGGTCTTTGCAGAAGCTGTGATCTGAGTGCTCCTCCCATGCCAAGGTGAGCAGCAGGCAGCAGCAGCAGGCGTGAGGGCGGTTCTGACCTTCGGAGCGTTCACTTACACGCCACCGTTCACTGTGCCCTCCAAGCCTTGAGCACAATATTGCACGTGGGCAGTGTCAACCCAGAACCAAATAAGGAAAGGAATTCTGGGAAGCACAGCTCTGACTTTGCCAGATTGATCCAGTCCTTGGCCCCATGGCCCATAAAGACCACAGTGACCAAGGGAGGGTCCTGAGACTGTGGGGTCTGTACTCTCGGTCTGTAACTTGCTGCTTACTGGTAGTAGCCAACTTCTACACACATTGTGTATTAGTTGGAATTCCCTAGCGAGACCAACCAATAGGTTTGTGTAGACACGGAGGAGGGCATTTATTAGGGGAATCAGCTCATGTGATGATGGTGGCTAAGAAGTCTCACATCAGGCCGTCTGCAAGCTGGAGACCCTGGGATTTCGGTAGTGTGGCTCAGTCCAAGTCCAAAGGCATGGGAGGCAGGAAAGCTGATGATGTAACTCGAGGTCCCAGACTGAACGCCTAAGAAACCGGGGGAGGGGAAGGGGCACTAGTGTAAATCCCGGAGTCCGAAGCAGATGGGCCTTGAGTTCTAATGTCTGAGGAAACAGAAGGCTACCTTGCTCTGTCTCAGTAAGGACACACTCATCTTCTATATTTATCCTCTCTGACCCTTGGTTGACTGGTCATGCCAGCCCACACTGAGGGCACATCTTCTATATCTACTCAGACTCCCATGCTAATCCCTCTGGAAACATCTCCACAGACACACCAGAGTACTGCTTTTTCTAAGTATTCCATAGTCCAGTCACGTTGACACTCAAAACTAACCATCACACCTTGGGTTCCTCACTGGTAAAGTGTTTACAAACTCTACCTCCCTCGTGGAGTTGCTGAGAAGAGAAAATGAGACAATGAGCCCAGCCTGGCAGCTGACACCTCCTAAGCAGATAATTACTAATAATTACTATTTGTGTCAAAGAGTTTGTTATCCAGCTATTTTGCTATGGAAAAAAAAGACTCTTGTCTTAAAAGATAAGACATGAAGAAACAGTATGTTGCAAAATCCTCTCTTGATTAAGTGACTCACTAGGTTGGCCTTGGAAAGATAACATAAACCATCTTCAAAAGCATCTCCGAACGCCAACGTGAAAATCAGATACTGTGAGCGTACTCGTTAGGAATCGCTGAGATCCTAGTTACCTTTCTCCTTTCTCCAAAATAAGTGGAACGAATAAGCCCTAAGTGACGGGAAAATAATAAAATTATGCTTCAACACTGTCGCAGATGTGGTAGCTGCTGATTAAAAGAAAAGACTTTCTTGAAAAATGCCACTTTATTTTAAAATTTATTTATTTATTTTTTTGTGGAGCGGTTTTTGCAATAGGGCACATGTGCTTATCAGAGACTGAGAGAGAGAAAGTGAGAAATTACACCCCCCCACACACGGGGGGGATGGTCACATTACAATCCTTTCTCCTCCATTCTCATTTCAGGATTTTTGGGCATGCATACATACGTGCCCGGTGTGAGTGACTTGAACAGTGGTCGGCCATGTGGGAATCCAGCGCTTCAACCACTATGCTGCCTGCTGGTCCCCCAAAATGCCACTTTCATATAGAAAATTCTGGCTGCAGAGCAGGCATGAAATGGTAGTTGCAAGGTCAGCTGGCAGGTGGTGGCCACAACCAGGGGACACAGACCAGGTGTGATATGGGGAGAGCATGACCCCAGAGGGGTTAGAGGACAGCAGCTCCCTCCATTCCTGGTGCTCAGAGCCAGGTGGAGAGAAGGGTTTTCCAACCCACCCTTCAGCATTTTTAATCTCAGGGCCTTGTCAGTGCAGTGCCTTGTTTTCAGGGCTGAAGAGAAAAAAAGAAGAAAAAAATGTCTAAAATGGTACATTATTTTTGGAAGAATAGGGATAAATTGGCCCTCTTCAGGGTGTTGGAGGCTTCTTTCTAACTCCTGCTGGAAAAAGAGGCCCCAGAGCAGTCTCTTTAGCCACTTAGCCTGGTTCTGAGATTTTCTTCTTAACAATTTGTAATTCCAGATTGCAACAAGAAATACAAATGCGTTGGAGACTTGCGGGTTTGTGCCAGGGGCAGAGAGGCTGGGGGAAGCATTTCCAGGAGGACAGCAGGTGGAGAAATTTAAGAGTGGAGGGACCAGCAGTTGGCGTAATGGCTATGTCGCTGGACTCCCATGTAGTTGACCGCGGTTTGAGTCTGGGACCCGGTGACTTAGACTCATGTGGGGCGCGTGTGCGTGCGTGCCCAAGATCCCGAGAGGAGAATGGAGGAGAAGGGATTGCGGTGTGGCCATCTCCCCTGGGGGGTGATTTCTTGCTTTCTGCCTCTCTGTCTCTCTCTTTCTGTCGAGCACATGCACCCTATAGCAAAAACCCCTCCCCACCCCCCAAAAAAGAGTGGAAACTGGATGGCCTGAAGTTGGATGGAACACAAAGCCATGATCTGCTTCTGATAAAAATGTCACATCTTTAATCCAACCACCTTGCTTCTGGGAATTCCTGTGCAATGATGTTTCTAACAAAGTTGTTTGCAAGTAGCGAAAAAATAGGAGAAACAGTCCAAATCTCCATCAGTAGGGAATTTGTTAATTAAATTATTATAGTGACATCTGTCAGCGGCATCTCGTTTCTTTTTTTCTTGCAGCCAGTCTTCCCCCCACCTGCTGGTCCTGTGGGTTCCAGGCTGGAGGCAGCCTCCCCAGTCCCTGCCACCACTGCCTTTCACGATGCCTCAACGAAGTCTTCCTCATTCTTCGTTTATGCCCCTCCAGCCCATTCCTACCCAGTCTCCAGAGCCCCTTGTTCCGGCGGCTTCACATATCTCCCAGCATAAAGTCCACCCTCCTCCTGTGGCCACAGCCCCTGCCTCACTGGGCCCTGGCCTGCCTCTTCATGGCTTCCAACGTGATCAGTCTCTACCTCCAGTCAGACCACACTGGAGCTTAGTCCAGCCTCCCCGCCTTCGCCCTTGTAGTTTGTTTGTTTGTTTGGTTGTTTTTTTGTTTTGTTTTGTTTTTTCTTTTGAGAGGTTTTTACCACAGGGCACGTGCGCTCGCCAGACAGACAGGGAGAGACAGAAAGCGAGAAATCACCCCCCAGGGAAGATGGCCATGCCGCAATCCCTTTTCCTCCATTCTCCTCTCAGGATCTTGGGCACGCACCCACACGCGCCCAGCGTAAGTTTTTTAAGCCACCAGGTCCGGGACTCGAACCGCGGTTGACTACGTGGGAGTCCAGCGACATAGCCATTATGCTAACTGCTGGTCCCGCCCTTGTAGTTCTTGAATTAGTCTATTCCAAAGTCTCCCCTCTCCTCCTGCTGGCAACAGAAATCCCATGTCCTCAGGGAGTTAGACACTGATTCTACCTTGTCTTCCCTTTTTTAAAGGTTTTTGCTGCAGGGTGTGTGCACTCACCAGAGAGAGGGAAAGTGAGAAATCAACCCCTAGGGGAATGACCACACCGCAACCCCTTCTCTTGGGATTTTGGGCACGCGCGCACACACACTTGCCTCCCCCAACTGTTATTTCTCCATCGCTTTGCCCATGTTTGTCTTTTTTTCCAATTTTGCCAAAGGCACGTGTGCTTAGGAAACAGAGAGAGGGAGAGGGAAGGTGAGAACGCACCCTCAAGGGGGACTGTCATATCGTAATTGCTTCTCCATTTCTCACTCCTTTGGGGAGTTTGGGGGCATGCGTGCACATGCTCTCGGAGTGTCTTTCAAGCCTCTCAGTCCAGACTTGAACCACACAGTTGACTGTATGGGATCCAGCTGCCTTTCCCACCATGCTACCAGCTGGCGTGCCATCTTCTTTTTTAAATTGTCACTGAGCACGTGAGCTTGCCAGATAGAGACAGAAAGAGAACAAAAGAGAAGGTATCCCTTAATGGGATGCGGTCACGGTGCAATCCCTTCTTTACCATTTCTCCATTTTATCAGGATTTGGGGCACAACACACACAAAGTTGGTGTTTTTCTCGAGCCTCCAGGGCTGGGATTTGAACTCTTGGCCATGTGGGATCTGGCTTTCCTAACCACTAGACCTTATCTATCATCTTTCTTTTAACATTTATTTATTTTATTCCTAGAGAGTGCAAGAGAAAGCAAGAAGGAAGCACCGTTGACAGGGTCTTGTCATGTCACAGTCCCCCCCTTCCAGCCCGTTAGCTGATCAGGACCTTGGAAACGCACACATTTTAGGTCAGCTGGGCCAAGGATTTGAACCTGCTGCTGGTCATGTGGCTTCTAGCACTGCAGTCCAGTATGTTACTGATTCGGCCACCAAGGCTGGTCCATCTGATCTTTTTCATAGCATTCAACATAGGTGAAATGGTCGCAATTTATTTGTGTACCTTTTTCCTTTTTGCTAGAGGGCACCTGTGTACACACTAGAGCGAGAGAGAAAGAGGAAGAGAGGGAAAAAGAGAAAGCCCCCTCCTCCTCCAACAGGGCCTAGTCACATTGTGATCCCGTTTTTCCTCCATTTCTCCATCCCATCAGGATCCTGGGCATGCACGCGTGCACATGCCTGGCACGTTTTTCGAGCCATGGGGCTGAGATGTGAGCTCCACTTGGCTATGTAGGATCTAAGTCTCCATACGGTGCCTAACCATTGTACCACAGAGCTGCCCTGTGTACTTGGAAAGGACCTGTCCCACTGGAGCTGAGAGCTACGGTTTCGTGTGTCCCGTGTCCTCACTCCTCATTGGTGTAGAGAAGCAGCCCACTCCACTAGTCTGGAGGATGAATGCGTGGAAAAATGCTGCAGGGCTGTTTTAAAGCCTGAGGTAGACCTCGGTGTCTTACCTGGAAGGGTGCCCCAGATACGTACCATATCAGGCATGAGCCCGTTTATGAAACCACATAAACAGTCTGTGCAATTAGAATGGCTACCAGCTTTTTTCCTTACATTTCTTCATTTATTTCCTTTTCCTTTTTTAAAAAGAGTTATTTGATTTATTATTCTTTGTTAATTTGACCAGAGAGAGACAGAGAGAAAGAAAAGTAAAGTGAGAAAGCAAGCTGCCAGGTCCAGGACTTGAACTGTGGCTGGCCGTGTGGGAGTCCAGTGCCACAACCACTACCCTACCTGCCAGCTCCTATTCATGTATTTCTAACCGAGAGAGACATGGGGAGAGAAAGAAAAAGGCACTCCCACCAGGGTTCCCACACTGCAGTCCATCACTATGCTCAGTCAGCTTGAATCATGGAAAACACATATGTACGTGGCATGTCCAGGTAGGTCCCAGGGCTCAAACTCAAGACCTTTCCCAAGTGGGTTCAGTTGTTACCACTGTGTCACTGCCTAGCCCAGCTACCTGTGCTTGGGGCCTTGCTATGATCTGGGCCTAGTTCTAATCACTTTTATATTTATTCTCTCTTTTTTTTTTTTTTGAGAAAAATTTTTGCTATAGGGCACGTGTGCTCGTTAGAGAGACAGAGAGACAGAAAGTGAGAAATCTGCCCCCAGGGGGATGCATGCTGCAATCCTGTCTCCTCCATTCTCCTCTTGGGATTTTGGGCATGCACACACAGGTGCCTGGGGTGTTTCGAAACACCGGGTTCAGGACTCAAACCATGGTCTGCCACATGGGGGTCCAGTGCCTTAACCACCAGGCCACCTGCTGGCCCCTATTCCCTTATCTTACTTGCTCTTCACAGCAGCCTTCTGGGGTGGGTATGGTTTTTACAGAAGAGAAACTGACACCAAGAGGTGAAGAAACGAGTCCACGATCACACACCTGGAAGTGGGAGAGCAGCGAGTGATTCTATAGAGAGTGGGACTCCCCAAAGATACTCATTCAATGGCATAGAGTGGTTATGTCAGGGGTGGAGAGGGGCTGAGGTCAGATTCAGGAGTTCCTGGGATGTTAGGGGAGGGATCCAGGTGCCAGTTCTATTCTGTGTGGTCTCAGGTAAGTCACCTGCCTTCTCGGGGCTCGCCTGTGAACCAAAGGTAATAGTCCAGAACCACCAAGATAGATGAATACAATAATGTACCCAAAGTGTTCAGCTGGGGCCCTTAGCACAATGTAAACGTGGGTGAGTGACCTGCCCTCCATGCCTGAAAGCCGTCCCAGTTCTTTGCGCAGCACCACACGGGGTCTCCCCAGAGCCTGGTGGCTTGGCTCCCGCAAGAATCCTCCCTCAGGGCCCAGGTGCTCCCAGTTGTCCCCGTGCCCCTGCTCCCGCTGCGCTGGAATGCAGCTCTGGGGCACTGAGCCCAGGGAATGCGCAGGAGTCATTTTTGAAATAGCTAGTTTCAGGCTCAAGGTACTAAGAGCAGGCAGGACTTCAAGGGGCCTTTGCCGCATCTCTGGAAGGGTGAGACACCGCAACTTGTCACGTTGCTTGAAAACGAAAGCAAGTTAGAAGCTGCCGGTGGCTCTGGAATTTGGGGCATGTTGGGGCGGCAGCTCATGTGGGCACACACAGGCAGGAGGGTGTGGACTCGGCAGATTCCAGGTTTGGATTGCCACAGAGTTCCCTAGAACCTCTCCTGAGCACGCTCAGCTGCCTGCATTTCACATTTGTTTTTCTGGTTACTTGGGAATCCCCTTCCTCTTGGCCAAGGGCCTGGGATTTGTTGCGTTCTGTGTCTGCATTTTGACTTACCGTAGCTGCTGCCTGTTTCTTTAATGAATGAATGAATGAACAACTCTTCTTCTTCTGCCAGTTCCATCCTATTGGGAAGGCCCTAGGTTTAATTCTGCCTCTAGGACTAACCAGTTAGGCAATCTTGGACTTTGCTTTTAAAGCTGTAGGCTCAGGAGTCGGCCTGTCTGGATTTGAATCCGGGCTCCGCCTCTTACTCCCTGAGTCACCTCGGGAAGTCTCTGAATTTCCCTGTGCCTCAGTTTCCTCTTCTGAGACATGGGACACTCACGGCACCTACATCACGGATGGGCGTGCAGGATAAATGGGCCGAACATGTCGGAAACACTCAGAGCAAGGGCAAGCTGAAATAAATATGAACTCATATTATTTTATTATTATTTATTTTTAAATCAACTTTATTAAGGTATAACTTACAAACAATAAAATGCACTCATATTACGGACACAGTTCAATGGATTTTGACAGATATATACACTATGCAAGCACCATCTCGATCAAGATAAATAATATTTCCAGCTTCCCAAAGTTCCCTCTGGTCCCCCCACCCTCCGGCACCTGATAGATGAAGTTCACAGGTTCTAGAACTTTACACAAACAGAATTGTATGGTACACACCAGTATCTCTGGCTCTTTTTGCTCAGTATGTGCATGAAAGAGAGAGAGAGAGAAAGAGAGAGACTGAGAATCCCCCAATGGGGCCGGTCCTGCTGTGGCCCCCTTCCTCCGATCTCCATCAGGATCCTGGGCATGTGTGGGCCTGGTGTGTAAGCCGCCATGGCCTGGACTTGAACCTGGCTGGCCTGTAGGACCCAGCTTCATCGGCACAGCACTTAACTGCTACACTATAAGCCAGTCCAGCGTACTGTTTTTTTGCACGTCATCCATGTCATCGTGTGTATAGGTAGTTGTTCCTTTTTTATTGCTGTAACTCACGTGATTACCAATTATGTTTTAGCCTCGGTTTCCTCATCTGTAAAATGAGGTTAATTTCCACCTCATTGAATGTGGTGAAGAACAAACAGCATCATGAATAATGCTGTTGACGACAACACTTACTCCACACTCAAAAAATGCTCCCTCCCGACACCTCCCACTTCTTCCTCTTAAAGGGGCCCCTCCTGACATTAAGGGGGTCCAGAGCCCTGAGGGCCAGGGGGCAATGCGGAGTCTATGGAGCAGAAACCTCCCCAATAGATGCACAGCCACTGAGATGCTGGCTGTGCTTGCAAAGCAGATTGTTATTTTGTGATTCTTTGCCTCCTGTCCTTTCCCCTACTTCCCTCTTTGCAGGATAATTAAAATGCAAGCTGGCACTTCTTGTGAGGAGACAGCTGAAGATTTAATTGCCCCAAGAAAAATTTTCCAGTGAAAGGTCCTGTGGTAAGTGGCAGCTCTCGGGCTGGCTGCTCAGCGCCTTTGCGTCCTGCACACAGCCTCAGCGATAATGCGTTAATCTGCATGTGCGCGGGGTCCATTTGCTGGCTCCGAGGGAGCCATGGCAGAAGGGAGCCGACAGCCCCAGTCGGGCCACAGCCTCTCGCCATTAAACTCTCACCCCGCCTCATTCTGGAGACAAGTCCATGGCTCAGATCCACGAGGCCGGCTGCTGCACCAGCTGACCCTGCCCAGAGCAGGCCTGCGGGGGCAGAAGGCCCAGGCGGGTGGGGATGGCACCTTCTACCATGAGGGCTTGGCTTGTTGTCCTTGAAGTGGGGCCAGAGGGACAGGTCTGTGGAGAGGCCGGGCAGGCCTGGAACGAAGTTGGGCTGTTCACCAGCCGCGCTAGGGTTGTGCGATGCAGGGTAGAGAAGGATCTGTAATCTTTCATCCTGTTTTCTAAGTATAGTCCCAGTTTCTCTAGATGAAGACCAAAGGCTCCGTCAAGGGTCACTGGCTCCTTGCCTGTTGGGGAGCATGCGTTATTTTTTTAAAAAAGTGAGTGCGTTGAAGCCCGGATCAGGATGAAAGGCAGAGGAACTCAGCAGGAAAAGTCAGATGGACTGAGGTTTGAATCTAGTTGCAAATCCCCTAGTGGGGCCGCTCTCAGTTCTAAAATGTCTGGCAGTCTCCGACTGTGTTGTTGTTTATGACAGGACACGTACACGTACATGCAAGAGAGAGATGGAGAAAAAGAAGTAAGGAGGGAGAGATGCACCTTCCTCAGGGCCTGGTCATGCCATGACCCCTTCCCCTTGTCCCCTAGCTCACCAGGATCCTGGGTACATGTACATGAGCATGCATGCTTGCACTCCTGCGCTTGATATGTTTACACCGTGGTTGGTATGGGGCTTCCGGCTCTGAAGTCCAGAATGTTACTGCTGTGCCACAGAGGCTGTGCCACAGAGGCTGGGCCACAGAGACTGGGCCACAGAGGCTGGGCCACAGAGGCTGGGCCAGTCTTCAACGTCTATTCTCTTCCTTCTTCCCTTTAACTCTCCTGTCTCTCTCCCTTTTTTTGCTTTCTATCCATCCATCCTTTTATCCTCCCACGTATTCATCCATCCATCCCTCCTTCTATCTTCTCTATATCCCTTCTCTCATCTATCCAACAAATATGTATTGGATATCTTCTAGGGATTGAGCAGAGGAATTACATTGGTTAGCGAAGCCAATAACGTTCTTGCCCTTAGGCAGCAACCCCAGATGAATGGAGGAGAGGGATGTTAACCAGTCACAAGGTCAGTGGGTAATTACTGATTATGAGAGAGCTACGAACGCATGCGTTGAATATGGCAACTATGATAGTGTTTAGCAAAGGAATTTAGTCCCATCTCTGGATTGCAGGACAGGCAGAAAAGACCCAGTAAAAGTTCCAGGCAAACGGAGTAGCACATGCAAAGGTCCTGTGGTTCATTTAGAAAGCGTCAGCCTGCCGGCATTGCCATGCAGAGGGTGATGGAGAGGGTAATGCACTATGGGGCTGAGGAGCCTGGCAGGGCTGGGTCACAGGGAAGGCCCTCTTCTGCCTGCCGCTGGTTCCTCGACATCTCTTTATCTGGCTCCTTCTGACTCATCCTTTAGATCTTGGCTCAGGGATTTCCTTTTCAGGAAGCCTTTAGTGCCCTATGCAACATGAGTGAGGCCCAGGTACACTCCCCTAGTAAGAAAAAGTATTCTAGGGATCAGCAGTTAGCGTAATGGCTATGTTGCTGGACTCCCATGTAGTCGACCGCAGTTCAAGTCCTGGACCTGGTGGCTTAAACTTAGGCCAGGCGCGTGTGCGTGTGTGCCCAAGATCCCAAGAGGAGAATGGAGGAGAAGGGATTGCGGTGTGGCCGTCCCCCCTGGGGGGGTGATTTCTTGCTTCTTGTCTCTCTGTCTCTCTCTGTTTCTCTGGCAAGTGCACGGGCCCTATAGCCAAAAAAAAAAAAAAAAAAAAAAAAAAAAAAAAAAAAAAGAAAGAAAGAAAGAGTATTGCAAAGGTAGAAATAAGGCAAAATGTGGGGTATCTATTCATGACCATTCTGGGGGCACTGCTTAAAAGGCCCACTAAAGGATTTGTTATTCTGTAGAGGAATATTCGTGAGTTTATCTTTGCGGTTTGATTAGGGGCCAGGTTTTATGCTAATGCTAATTTGTAGATTTTTGTCTGGTAGAGAATATCTTCTGTCTGGTAGAAAAAATAACTCCGAAGGTAGGATTTTATTGCCCAGTAGAACACTAGCTATTTGTATATCTAAACTAAACATTTCATTCTCACATTCCGTTTTTGAAAGCCTGTAAATACCCATTTGGTCCTGGAAACAGTTCCGTCCTCCTGCTGGTTCGTTCGTAAGTGTGTTGGTTCTGTGTATGTATGGCGTTTGGCTCTCCTTGTCCAAGCAGCGCTCACCCACGTGCTGGGATTGCCAGTGGCTCTGGCTCCTTTACAGGTGTGGTCCATCCTCTGTCAATATTGTAGCCTCAGAATTTCGCACATGGCCAGGTTCCCAGTGGGAGCTTGAGAAATAATTACTGGTAAATGAATCATCTTGCTCTTATCTCTTCACTCTCCGAGCCTCCATTTTCTTCTCTGGGAAGTGGACATCTTAGCATCTACCCACAAAGGATATGAAGGTTCTGTAGAACAGGGGTTCCCAATCCGCAGGCTGTGGACCAGTGCTGGTCTGTGGCCTGTTGGGGACCTGACTGCAGGCTCGTCTGTGGCCTATTGCCTCCCCCAACCCTCCACGCCCACCCCGAGCAGCAAAGCATGGGTGACTGGCAAGTCAGCAAGGCTTCATCTGTGTTTGTAGTCCCTCAACCCTGCCATCGCTTGGGCTGCCGCTTGGGCTTGGCCTCCTGTCGGATGGGTGTTGGCATTGGGTTCTTGTGGGAGCAGGAACTCTATTGCTGTGTGATTATCTCATCATATATTACAATGTGGTAGTGGTGGAAATAGGATGCACTGTGCTGCTTGAGTCATCCTTGGACAACCCTCCAACCCTTCCCTGCCCATGGAGAGGCTAGTCCCTGGTGCCTGGGAGGACGGGGACCCCTGTTGTAAGGAATTCAAGTGCCTGAGATCCTGCCTGGCTCATGACGGACTATCACCGCTCTCATCCCTGGGGCTGGACCCCAAAGGCAGGACATGAAGTTCCGCTGTTGAGGAGCTCATGGCCTGGTTGGGAGGATACCACGTCATGAGGGGAGTGGCTCACCGTGGGGCCAGGGTAGTCACGGAGGTACCACCTGGTATTTGGTGGGCCAGGAAGACCAGTTTGGCCAGGGAGTCCAGTTGGGGCTGCAGAGGAGCAGGAAACAGCCTTAGATGTGTCAGGAGGTGAGGTGAGGAAGAGGCCTCTGGAAACCAGGCTGGGATGTTGAACTCCCCGATGTTGGTAAGAGGCAGCTGAGAGCTAATGAGAGAGAAAGGGACTTGGTCACATTATTTCAGCCAAGAGAGGAGACCCGCCATCATGGAGTGCCTCTGCAAGCTCTAGGGGCTTGGGAAGATTCGAGGGTGGCTCGGCTGGCTGGTGCCAGGCAGGTGACAGGTACCGCTCTGCTTCTCTGATGCTCTTTGATGGTGAGATCATATGGTGTTTCCCGACTGTCACTGGCACCTCCAACACTCACTGTCTCATCAGCACCCCCCCCCCTTGGTGTGAGAGTGTGCGGGTGTGAATCTGAGAAGGTGTATGTGACAGCATGTGGGCACAAATAGGTGTGTGAGTGTAGGTGTGAGAGTGTGAGTGTGCGCGTGTGGCTATGAGTGTGTGTGGGCGTCTGCGTGTAATGTATAAATGTGTGTGGGTGTGAATGCGTCTGTGTGTAAGGTGCGTGTGTCTGTGCACTTGTCTGAGCGTGTTGGCTGCTGTCTGTGCCCTGCTCCTGCAAAGGCTTTTAAATCTGTCCTCTCGTTTAACTCTCGCAAGAGGGGAAGACGGCTACCGTCCCCATTTCACAGGTAAGAAAATGGAGGCTCTGAGGTGAAGCCATTTGTCCAAGGTCTCAGGGCAAGGACTCTGGTGCAGCTGCTTCGGATGCCCATGGGAGGGAGGAGGAGTGTGGGGCGTGGGGTGAGCGGTAGGGAGGGCAGAGTAATTACAGGGAGTCTCGGCAGATGAAGTGGTGACAGATAAATGGTTTATCCTTGCTACCGTCCTTGGTCTCTGTGCCCAGTTTGGCACGTTTCCTTTCACCCTTGCATGTGCTATTTTGGCCACTGGGATGCTGTCTTTTGAATTAACTCACCATCCGACCCTCCTCAGGCCCCTCACTTGGGCCAGGCCCTGGGCTGGGTTTGTGGAGCAAAGACAAGGCATCACTGTCATCTTTAAACAGCGGTCTGATGGTGCAGGTATTGAGGCTGGAGAAGGGACGGCACTAGTGCTGCTAAAACTTGGTGTCACTGGTACACAGGAAAGCACACGCGTGTTCAGTGCACAACTTGAGGGGGAGTTTCTGCCCATGTAGCCCCCATGTGACCACCACGCTAGAGCAGACAGAGGACACCTGCACCCTTGGGCCCCTGGTTTCCCTACCAGGATAGTCATTCTGCTCTGTTTCCACGCTGTTACGTGCTTTTGAACATCTGGGGCACAAGTCTTTTTAAAAAGCATGGGAGGCTGGCAGGTAGCATGGTGGTTAAGGGCGCTGGACTCCCACATGGCTGACAGTGGTTCAAGTCCTGGACCTGGCAGCTTGCTTTCTCACTTTTCCTCTCTCTCTCTCTCTCTCTCTCTCTCTCTCTCTCTATGTGTGTATATATATATATATATATATATATATATATATATATATATATATATTCCTCTCTAGTCAAAATATAAATAAATAAATAAATAAATAAATAAATAGCATTGCAACATCTTACTCCTGTCTTCAAGAAAGAACCCTGGACCTGGTTGACCCTGGTGCTGTGATGAAGAGGAGGATAAGGGGGAGGGGATGGAGATCCCAGGAGTGGCAGGTGGAGCCCTCAGGAGGCTCGAGGGTGGAGGGTGCCTCAGCTGGCTGGTGCCACGCAGGTGACAGGAACTGCCCTGTTTCTCCAACATTCTTTGTGTGGTGACATCACCGACTACGGACAGGACCTCCAACACTCAGTGTCTGTGGCTTCCCACTTGCTGTCTCATCAGCAACCCAGCCCCATCCACCCTCCCAGTGCCTACTGGGTCAGGCCTAGGTGCCACCTTTGAGCAAGATGCATACTGTGTTTCAATTTTTTTATTAAATGGGGGGTGGTGGTGGTGGCATCATCACAGTGTCTACCTTACAGGTTTGTAAGAGACTGGATTGATATTAAATACTATATGTACAAGTTTAGAGTCTCTGAGATCTAGTATGTGCTTATGTAAAAATTAACCAGCCGATGGCGTGGTGGTTAAGGTGCTGGACACTCCCACATGGCCGACTATGGTTCGAGTCCCGGACCTGGTGGCTTGTTTTCTCACTTTCCCTTTCTCTCTCTCTCTGTGTAGTCATATTAAAACAAAAATTAATAAATATTTTAAAAATTTAAAAAATCTTGGGGCCAGCAGGTGGTGTGGTGATAAAGGTGCTGGACTCCCATATAGCCAATTGCAGTTTGAATCTCGGACCTGGTGGCTTGCTTTCTCACTTTCCTTCTCTCTTTCCCTGTGTCTCTGGTCAAACTGAAAATAATAATAATAATAATAAACAAAATTAAATAATTAAAAAATTTAATTATACCTCAATCAGGTCTTGGCTCTTGGTTATATGCTAGATGTGGGAGCTTTTACAGCTGGGCATTTGAATCTGGGGGGAGGGGAGTTTCCTGATTGTGATGGAAAGTGAGCAAGGTCTTAGGAAGGTGGTAGGCTAGAGCCTCTGGCTGGTCTGCATGGAGGGAAGGAGTCTTATTCTCTTGCACAATGAGGCACCTGGAGGAGGTGCCCAATAAATGCCAAATGCTTGACTGATTTTCTGGCGGGCAGAAAAGGGCCACTTGGCTCCCATCAACTTTTGTCTCACCTGCCAATTTCCAGCCCTGGAGGTTTGGGCTGTGGAGAAGTGAGGCCCAGGTGCTGCATAAAATACACCCCCCAAGTCTCCTTGCCTGGACTCGCAGTCTATCATCTCCCGCCTGCCCAGACAACGGAAGGCATTTCCCCACCCACTCAGCCTGGATTCATGCCTCCACCATCCCTTCCCTGCAAGCAAACACAGATTTCATGGTTGGGCCCTCAGGGAGGTGGAGAGTTGAACTCAGGCCGAGGGCCTGGAACCTGCTGAGGTCTTGGTCACAGTCAAGGTTCTGACCTGAGACAGGCGACCTCTCTGAGACTCACAGGAGGTTCCCTGACCTGGGCGGTCCCTAGACACAGACCAAGGACGCAGGGATGATCTCTACCAGGCTTGATGTGCGATCAAGTCCCAACTTTGACTAAAGAGTCACCGTGTGATATCGGCCATGTCACGTGCACTTTTGGGGGCTCAACATTCTGTCTCTACAAAATGGGCACGATCGCAGCTCTCTGATATGTATGAAAACTAAACGAGGAGGTAAGTAAGTGTTGGGGAAGAGTCAGACTTCCTGGCTTCGAATCCTGGCTCTGCCATGGGACATCGGGGAAATGACTTACCCTCTCTGTGCCATCTTCCTCACCTGTAAAACACCAGAGAAGAGTTTCTACTGCACTGGCCAGTTGGGAGTATTAAACAAGTTGATAACTACTGGGTCTTCAGAAAAGTCATGATGTCATTTTTTTTTTTCTGCAAAAATAAATCATGACTTTTCTGATGACCCAATTTTTTATTTTGAGAGGTTTTTGCTATAGGGTGTGTGCACTCGCCAGAGAGACAGAGACACAGAAAGCGAGAAATCACCCCCCGCTTGGGGGA
Organism: Tupaia tana; assembly: GCA_026018925.1. NCBI lineage: Eukaryota > Metazoa > Chordata > Mammalia > Scandentia > Tupaiidae > Tupaia > Tupaia tana. Next base: position 34,742,592 of record JAKSZU010000015.1, on the reverse strand, counting down.
TGGCCATGACAAAATCCCTTCTCCTCCATTTTCCTCTCGGGATCTTGAGCATGCACTTACACGTGACCGGTGTGAGTTTAAGCCACCGGGTCCGGGACTCAAACCGTGGTTGAGTACATGGAAGTCCAGCAACATAGCCATTACGCCAACTGCTGGTCCCCTGATGACCCACTTTAATGTGCTTGGCATAATACTTATCATAGCTCCTACTAGCGATTATGGCTAACTTTGCAGTCAGCGCCTCATGTGTGACATATTGATCATTAACTCAGAGGTTGGGTGTCAGGCTCTGCAAGCAGACAGCCTGGGTCTGAGCCTGAGCATAGGGCCCTGCATGGGCTCTGAGCGCTGTCTATCTAATGGCCTCGATGACATGAACTCCTCCTCATGGAGCTGTATGGTTTAAAGGAGCCCAGCAACGTAAAATGCTGACACACAGTCAGCATTACTTATTATTAGTAAGGGGACTTCAAAAAGCTCATGGAAAAATGGAATTAAGGTCTGAGTCTTTTTTGGTGCAAAAAAGAAAAAAAGAGATCCATACATAGTTATTTATGTCTTATCCATGAACTTTTTGAAACCCCCTTGTATTAATACAGGAACATTATTACACAATAATCTTTATCACTATTCTAATAGAAGGAAGATAAGAAGCTAATGTTTATTGAGCAGCTACTACATACCAGCACATGACACAAGTCCTCTGACAAGGATGTAGGATGAGCATTAGATTTCTGAGTTTGGTAGACAAGGAAGGCGAGGCTCTGAAGCTGAGAGCTGAACCCCTTGCCCAACATCCCAAGGGGATGAGGGGCTGCCGACCAGCTGTGAAGAGGTGAGGGCAGAAGGATAGACCCAACACCTAGGAGGGCCTGCCATGTGCCACCATGGCAGTGATGCCGTTAGCTGCCTCCTTTATTCCCCACAGAGACCTTGGCAGTGGGTATTACTGTCTCCACTGTACAGACGAGAGGCCTGAGTCTCAGAGCAGTCTCAAAGCACACTGCTACAAAGTGGCAGAGCCAGGATTTGAACTCAGTGGATTTTTGTCACAACCTTACCAAGAGTCCTTCTAAGCCAGGGTAAACATAAGCTTTATGTCTACAAAACGTAAGAGTGAGAATCAGATGCTGCATATCGTTTCCAAGTCCTGGGGTCACATTTGAACCTCTTCCAAGCTTCTGGGGAAGGCAGACAGTCTCAGCCTCCGAGGAGGCCCCTGGGAGCCACTCACAAAGATAAGGACACGCAACACCCAAAGGAGACATTGTTACCCAGAAATCTTTATTACAAAAATATTTTGCAAGCCAAAAAGTTTAAGTTGCAACTATATACAAAATGGGGCCTGTTTCCTTCCCAGCAGTCTTAAAATAAACTCCTGAAACCACGCTCCTTCCGCAGTGTTGTTGCGACATCTTCCTTTTCCTGGGGTTCAGTACACAAGGTATGGGAGAGCTCCAGGCTGCCAGGCTGCAGCTAAAGCTATACGTCTTCCTTGGCCTCATTCCCTTATTTCCCCCCTCCAAAAAATTTAAATTAAATTAAATTAAAATGGCACCAAGAAAACATTCTTTTTGAATTCTGTGTGTGTGTGTGTGTGTGTGTGTGTGTGCGCGCGTGTGTGTGTGTGTGCGTACACGCAGGCACACATGTGTGCTCTCTCTGGGCAGAAGAGAGACGAGGATTTATAAGCAACTCTTTGAAATTTGGAAACAGCTTGGGCCAGGTGGCTGGGTCACAGTGGCTCCCAGATGCCACAGAAGAGCTGTGGCTCATGGGGCCAAAGCTGTCCACATGGCCTGTGGGCTCAGCCAATTCCTGAATGCCATCACCAAGTTGCCATCCCCCAGAGAACTGTCTGTGCTGAGCTCCTGCAGTTCCCCCTGTAGGACCTGCAGGAATGGGCAGAATGGCTGGGCTTTGTGCTGTGACAGCCTGAGCCGGCCGCCCGGGGGCAGCCCACGGCCCAGTGTCATGGGCAGTAGCGTCTCCACGCTGAGTCATGCGTACAGACCAAACAGGCTTGCAACATTTGCTTGCCCTGAGCCTGGTCAGGCCCTCATCTCCAGTTATCAAGGTGGCGGTCAGAGGGTCACGAAGTCACAGCCTCTGTCCAACCTCCTGTGAAGGTTCGGCCCTGCCTACATAGCTGTGCTGTGCTCCTGGCTGTCTTCGATTTATTCCAGTTTGATCCTGATAGGGTTTGAGAGCAGAAATGGAAGATTCCTCCTTCAGAGATAAGCTCAGAGAGCTGGAATAGGGAGTGGTGGGACAAAGGGCCAAGCTCAGTGGTCCCTACCCTGTGCATATTCCTAAAAGTGCTTGTGAGAGCTGGTGGGGAGGGGCATCATCTTCCCTCTTCCCTTGTTACAGATGAGCAGACTGAGGCTCAGGCCTAAACAGGGCTGCAGCATCAAGGAGGCAGCCTGGGGGAGCACTGGGCAGGCTCGGACTTACCATGAGGGGGTCACAGAGGCTGCGGCGCCAGCCACATGGCTGGGCTGAGAACGTGACCAAGGCAGTCCCAGAGAGAAGGCTAAGGGTCTCCACGAAGCAGCCAGGCTGATCTTTCTCCCCCTCCTTGGGGCTGGAGACTCAGAGGAACACAGTTTCTGTTGTAAGAAAATCCCTCCAGGAAGACCCACTGTTAAAACTTAGACTTCACAAGACCCAACCATGTACTTCAACACACGACAAAGAGCCAAGATAATGTCGCTGCTGTTTTAAGAAAAAAAAAGAAAAAGAAAAAAAGAGAAAGAAAGAAAAGAAACAAAACATCACAGATCAAGTTTTCTAACACCTCAGTTTCAAGATTGCACATTTCACATTTCTCAGTAATTTACAGGCGTCCACAGCGAGATGTGGCCGAGTTAGTGCCGGCTGGAGGAAGCAAGCTCAGGTCTAGAAGGAGAGGTGGGTCCACGTAGAGTGTCACAGTCGGGATGACGGGTCTCCAAGGAGTGGTGGAAGGGTCCGAGGCAGAGAAGGGTTTTGTCTTGAGGTCCTTTGGGGAGTGTTCCTTGGAGGGTCCCCTGCTCCCCCAGGGCAGTGGCTCATTAGCCTAGGGATGGGGGAGGCCAGGTCTGTTGGCAGCAACTGCACCTAGTCTCTGGTCCCAGAGTTTTTCCCCAGCTTTTCCGTGGATGGGGCAGTTCGATCTACAGGGAAGGCCATCCCTAAAAGCCCCAGCTGGATGGCGATGGTGGTGGTGGTGGTGATGGTAGTGGTGATGGGAGGAGGCGAGATCTTCTCCTCCTCACCTTGGAAAATGAGGCTTCAGAGCATGAAGGAGGCGGTTAAGGGTCTCCAAGACCGTGACCAAGATCCACGCTGACGGACGGAGGCACCAGAGTTCTCGGACACACAGTACTCTGCCAGTTTCCAGGTGGGTTCCCTGACTGGTTTGGCAACACTGGCCTCCAGATGTGTGACAGTGTGGGGTTGTGGCTGCCCTGGAAGGGCCGGGGAGCCGAGGGAGTGGGGAGACCAGAGTCACCCTCACCCCTGGGTCCCAGGGCTTCTGCCACCCTTCCCTCCGGGAACGGGGCTGGCTGTCCTCATCACGGCTGCTCCATGTGGAACAAGAAAGGTCGTGGGGACAGCCCCTCGAGCCAATCGCGGTCCTATTCATTTCCGTTGGACCTGGACACTGGCGTACTCTGAGAAGGATGGCTCGGGCTTGGGTGCTTGCTGCTTGGGGACGCGGTTAAGGTGGACCATGTCCAGGTCAGCGTAGGTAAGGGTGTCCTCCTGCGGGGGCGGCGGGCCAGTCTGAATGCTGGCATACTCTGTGTGGTTGTTGGACTCGGGGGCCCGGGGGGCCACCTTCTTCCCCTTGGGCAGGTTCAGGTCAGCATACGTGATGTCGTTGACATCATTTGTGTCCTGGATCTAAGAGAGACGGAGAGAAGGTCTGTCTGGAGTCCCCAGTCTGCTTTCCCTCCACTCAGGTACCAAGTCTGGTTGCTTCTGTTTCTGCTTGGCCGCTGGCACAGCCCTAATTCAGGCTCCTGTCTTCTCTTGCCAAGGCTACCTTAGCCTTTCAATCCACCTTCCTCCTCACACACTGGAAGGGTCTTTTCTCACCTCCCAGCCCTGCTTCAATGTCACCTCCTCTAGCGCCTCCTGCCTGCACCATCACGCCTCCTTTCCCATGATCAGCTCTCTGCCTGGCTCCCTCCTCCTCGTAATGACTCCCAGCCCACCTTGCACATTTCAGCTCAAGCATCCCTTCCTCCTAAGACCCCTCCCTGCCCTCCACACCCCCTGGCTGGGTCCAGGGCTCCTTCTCTGTGCTTCCTCAGTCCGTTCCCCATCACAACACCCATCATCTAGGACTGTATCTATTTTGGGGCCTGAGTAGATGCCAATCTCCCAGAGGGTGGGGACAGTCATTTGTTTACTCATTCATTTAACAAATAGTCAACGGGCATTTCTCATGATGCAGAAACCAAAGCTGGCACAGAGGCAGCCTGACCCATGTTGAATGAATGAATGACAACAATTCTGCCCTGCTCAGGGAGAGGCTGTGGATTGGGAGATGGGGAATAAGGGTTGTGTGAGAATGGGACCAATAGTTAGTGGGGGTGGCAAGGTTGTGGAGTCAAAAGGCCTGGGTTCGAATCCTAGATCTGTCTTCTCTAGCTGAGGGGCTTTGAGCAACTCCACTTAACTCTCTGGGCCTCAGTTTCCCCACCTGTAAAGAGAGGGGTAGTAAGTGTCTACCATCAAGGCTGCTGTGAGGATCGGGATGAGATTAACTAGGTAAATCCTCTAGAACAGAGCCAGGCACATACAGAGCACTTATTTTCAATAAATGTTAGCCATTACCAACTGCTTAGCAAACTGGAATACTTCCCGGTGCTAATCCTACCACCTGCAACGGCCGCTTTCGAATGACACATCGTGCATGACAAACTCCGCTCCCTGTGTGCTCGGCATCTCTGCTACGCAAGGCGAGCAGACTGCCCATGCCAACCGCAGCTCCTCGCTGGCACACCATCACTGCACATCTCAGTTCTCTGGGCTTATCGGCCCCACGCGACCGCACAGATCATGGGTGGTTACCTGTCCACCACCCTGCCGGGAAGAATTATTTGTCCCATTGCACAGGGAAAGAAACGGGCCTAAGGTTTGTTCAGTGATATGGTCGATGCTGGGAAGAACCAGAGTCTATTAGACTCTGAAGTTGTGGTATGACCCCGCAGCTCCTCTGCCCAAGCCCTGCAGGGTCTCTCTCTCTTCTGCCTGGCAGCATTAGATTCTCCACTCTGGCGAGGGTGGCACCTGGCAGCGGGAACGCTGGACACAAGCTCGGCTCTGCATGAGCTGGGCTGTGATGATTTCGCTTGCTGCCCAAGGCCTGGTACACGGTGGGTGCTTGCAAGTCTCTGCCGAATGTGAATTTGGTACAGAAGGCCCCTGGAAGGATCCAGAGGTAAAACGACTGGGGAGATGTCTCCCCCTGCCATGCCTGTTTTCTCTAAGTATGACCCGAGCTTGTACTTGGGGCTGCTGGAGCCACAGTGGGTCAAAAGAGTAGGCCGTGGTATTGTGACCTGCAAATCCCGTGCCTGTCACCAGCCCCGGCTCCCTTCAACAGTTTACATCTAAAACGATGACAACCGCCTGGGAAATGTCAAGGACAGCTGGCGCTCTCCGGCTCCCGGGTTCCGAGCCGGGCCTGTCTTGTTACACGACGCTGAGGAGCCCTCTGCCTCCGAGGTCTGACAGTGTCAGCTGGTGATAAACAGGGATGGCTTTTTCAGAAACAGGCCAACCACGTTGCCTGCAAAACCTCAGCAATGTCGAGCACACGCTGCAAGCTCGAGGAAGTGTGCCCTTGTGTGAGGTAATTAATGACATGGGGTCTTTCCATCAGCAGAGGCGAGAGAGGCCCTGGCAAGCTGGGCTGTGACTCTATGGAGTAGCCAGCCTGCAGGGAGGAGATGGGAGTGAGCTGAGCCAGTGTTCCTGGTGGAGGGAATGGCCTGGGCAAATGCACAGGGGGCAGGAAGGCATCCTCCACACTAGGAGGCTGCAGCCTGACCCCAGGCACCATGTATACAGAACACATAGCAAGTGGCGCCCCCTGGAGCTGTGCAATGGGTAGCACTGAGTCAAGGAGGCTGCAGTAGATACTTCTGGTAGGAGCTGAAAGGGGGAATTTGCAGAGGACATAGACAAGAAGTAGGAAGGGACGCTTCCTCTACCCTCCCAGCCTAGGGATGGAGTCTTAATTTAGAACTGGGTCTGCAACTCTGGGTGATGTGAGGAAATCACACCATCGAGTTTCCCGGGAAGGGCGTCTCACCAAGAACCGTACCTGGGTTACATCTCTGGCATTCTTCTCGGGCTCATGCAACCTAAAAAGGAAAGAGACACGTGGATAAAAATATCCTCACTATCTCAAGTGCTCATGCAAATTGATAAGAATAACATGTAGGTTCCACTTCCTGCATAGGTGCCGGGGACAGGGAGGAGGATTCACAGCAGAAAGGCATGTGCTCATCAAACGTCGGCACAAAGGGGTCGCTCTCACTAAAAAGAAATTGGAAACAACGCACTATTCATTTTTTGACCTACTCCACTGACAACGATCTTTAAGAATTAGAGTACCCGGTGCTGGGGATGGACTGTGAGATTAACCGGCCCTTCCATACACTGCTGGTGGGATGGGCAAACTGGTACAATCCTTCAGGGAAGCAGCTGGCCAAATCGAGAGCTTGGAAGGTGTCTTCATCTTTTGACTCATAATTGCACTTTTTTTGGGGGGGGGTGCAGAGAATTTAAAATACAGAAAAAGCTTTCCGCACAAATGCATTTTTCACGGGTAGGATGGGGGAGGGAGGTTTATATTGTAGGGCTCTGGCAACTGGGACTGGTTAGAGAAAGAAAGGTAGCACCATGGATGAAGACTTACAACGTTTATGAGGAGGAATTTTCACAAAAAATTACAAACGATTACATTAAAACGATAAGTGAAAAAGTAACATTCTCTGTGGGATGATCACAATTATGAAAAATGTGTGGATTGCATTGGAAGGAAACACAGCAAAACGTTCACAGCAGTGGTCTTTGCGTGGTATTTTTTTTCCTTCGCTTTGGTTTCCCATATTCTCCAAGTGTTCTATATTATAAACATCGATGTGTTATCATTATAAAAAGAAAAGAGGAATACCAAGATGTCCTGGCTAATCAAAGAAGCTGTTCATGCACTTGATTCTGTAATTGGAGGCCGGGGCTTGGCTCGCTGGAGGGTCACAGTCAAGGTGATAGGCACGCCAGAGCCACTGGTTCCGAGGGAGTTGTGTAAATTCTCAAGCCAGCGACTCTGGGGACGTTAGCCTGGATAATGTCAGAAATGAGCAATGGGGCTTGGCAGCGGGGTTATTAATGGATTTGGCATGAGTACTTGGCTCAGAAAGCAGTTCTGGGGCATGACAAGTCCCACGTGGCCACGGAAACAGCCCTCAGGAGGGGGACATGTCTGGTAGGAGAGATCAGGCAGATCTAGCCACGCCGGTCAGCTTCCAGTCCTTCTGGGCTCTGCTGCCTGTCTGGTTCAAGTCCAACTCTACGCCCAGCTCGGAGGCCGTCTGTGGTTACGGTCACTCCCCTGTCCTCATTTACCCACTACCCACCTAGCTACTTGGTGCTGCACGCTGTATGCTTCAACAGCCTTGAATGATCCCTTTCACCATTTTTTCTCTTGGTTAACTTTTGTGTATTCTTCAAAACACAACTGTGGTGTCATCTCCCTGGGAAGGCTTCTCTGAAGGGCAGGCTGGCTGGCTGCCCCTCCAGGACAATTTCGTCTCCATGCACATTTTCCTGTCTGGCTTATAAGCTCTGTCTGTCATGCTTTCTCATGACATGAGTACAGGTGCTCAAAGGTGACTTGAAATGAATGCCAGCCAGCCTGCCCCAGGCCCTTTGCACAGTCAGCCTTCCCTGCCCTGCCATCTGCTTCACTCCTTCTCTTCCTTCCTTCAGACCCTTTTTTTTCCCCACAGGGTGTGCACACTTGCCAGCGAGAGATAGAAAGAGAGAGAGAGAAGGAAAATCACCTCGACTGGGTATTGTCATGCCACAGCTCCTTCTCCTCTATTTGGGGGACACACACACATATACCTGGTATGTTTTCAAGCTGCTGTGGCTGCATTTGAACCCTGTGGTCAGCCATGTTGGGATCTGGCTTTCTTAACCACTAGGCCATAGGGCTGGCCCTCAATCCTCTTTTTTTTTTTTTTTTTTTTTGGAGAGGTTTTTGCTATAGGGCGCGTGCGCTCGCCAGACAGACAGAGAGAGACATAGAGACAGAAAGCGAGAAATCACCCCCCAGGGGGGATGGTCACGCCGCAATCCCTTCTCCTCCATTCTCCTCTCGGGATCTTGGGCACGCACGCACACGCGCCCGGCGTGAGTTTTAAGCCACCGGGTCCGGGACTTGAACCGCGGTCGACTACGTGGGAGTCCAGCGACATAGCCATTACGCTAACTGCTGGTTCCCTCAATCCTCTTTTAAACAATCCTTTCTCAGGGAAATCATGGATCGCCCCAATTCCATTCTCAGAACATTGTGATCCCCTCTTTCAGAGCAGTATTTCTGACTGTAACCAATCATCCTTCTTCCCAGGTCTCTCTGTCCCTGGGCCTGCCCCGACCCAGTGAGTGGCATGACCCTGGTTCGCAGTGTGCTCAGGCTAGAAAAATGGGGGTCACCTCAATTCTTCTCTCAGCTCAGTTAGAATCCATATCAATTCTACCATTAGGCTCACCAGCTCCACCTCCAAAATACAGGAAGGGACTTCAAAACATTTGTGAAAAAATGAAATGAAAGGTTTATTCTGGTGCCTCCCCCCAAAAATTACAATCTATGCATAGTTCATTCATAACATGCGTTTCCCAAGAATAACTTTTTTTTCCCTTTTTTTTTCTATATGGACACATGTACTTGCTAGAGACAGACAGAATGAGAGCGAGAGAGAAATAAATCATCCCTAAGGATGGATGGCCATACAGCAATCCCTTTTCCTCCATTCTCCTCTTGGGATTTTGGGAATACATGTACATGCACCCAGCATGTTGTTTTCAAGCCACTGGGTGGTCCAGGACTCGAGCCACACAGTTGGCCATGTAGGATCCAGATTCCTTGGCCACCATGTCACTGGCTGGCTCCTCCCATGAACCTTTCAAGGTCTCCTCCTATCTGTCAAACCCAGCCACTCTGTCACCTCCTTCATCCTAGCTCCTGCATTCCTAGAGCCTCCTCCCTGGCCACCCTGTCTCTGTCCTTGCCCCCGGGCGTGCTCCACATTGAAAACTTGTCCTGACAGCACACTCTGTGCTGGAAAGCTCAACTCCTGCTCCCGCACGGTGAGGCCCACCTCCTGGTGAGCCTCTGCATGGCCTGCCCCACACTGTCCAGGCTCCAGCTCTTCCTGCTCACCTGGCTCCAGCTACTCTGGCCTCCTCCCTGTTCTGTGGCCATGTCCTGCTGCTCTTGCCTGGGAGCCCCCCTGTCTGGGCTGCTCTTGCCCCAGATATCCCCATGGCTGGTGCTTCAACTGTCATGGCCCCCTTAGACAAGCCTTCACACCCCAGCCCTGCTCTGCCCCATCCCTCACCCGGCTTCATTTTATTTAGTCAGTTTCTGTGTGGCATCATTTTTACTCACTGCCCATCTTCCTTGGTAACCTGCCTCCCCAGGAGACCTGAGCGCCCCATGGGGAGGGACTAGCCTGGGTGGTTCAGCCCCGCAGCCCCGATGCCCGGCACCCAGTTGGTTCATCATTGGCACTTCATAGATATTTGTCGAGTGACTGAATGAGCATCCCTCCCACTGGATCATGAGGGCCATGAGACCAGGGCTAGTGCCTCTTTTGTTCCCCTTAGCAATCCCCTAGACCTGGCATTGAGCTGGGCTCCATGCAGAGGACTAAGTGAAAGAATCAGGGAAGCCCTAAATATTCCAAGAGTAAATGCAGTGAATACCTGACAAGTGAACGAATGGCTGACTGAATGAACCCCAGTGCCCAATTAAGGGAGCAGAGACACATTTTTCTCTCGTCTGAGCTGAGGAAGATTACAGACGCTGTCTAGCCTGTGCGTTCCTAACCCGGGGAGTTAGAAAGAGCCGGTCCCTCTGCTGGCCTTGCAAACTGAAGGGCCCTTTGAGCTCAAAGCAGCAGCTCCCCTCTTGCACCCTCCCTGAGGTGCCCAGTTGTCCCTCACACCAACATCCTCCGGAAAGCGTCTGATCCCAGCAAGCCCAAGCCGAAGCCAGCAGCTGCTCGGAAATGGCCATCGCCACTCACTAGCTATCGCTTTGGTTTAAAGAGATGAAAGGGAGCAAGTGATCTCATGGCTCCCTTGGTAGGCTCATGCTGGAAAAATAAAAAACAGGCAGAAAATGGTTGGCTTCTCTGGGGAAGAAGAAATAGGCAACGGGAGGCACGGCAGCCGTGATGAAGAGCGCCAGCTTGCGTGTCAGCAATCAGGGCTGGTGTTGGAGTTCCAGCACGTACGCGCTGCGGGGCCTTGGGGGTGTCGCGTGATGCTCCGAGCCTCAGCTTCCTCCGCCCCATGACTGGGACAACAATAACCCAGGACAGGGGCTCTCGAGGTGTGGCTTGGGAAAGACTGTACCAGCACCAGCTGGGACTTGGCAGAAATCAAATTCTGGGGCTAGGCAGTGGCACGGCGGTGACAACGATGCTCTGTGAGACTGACCTGCATGGGAAGGTTTGGAGTTCTGTCCAGAGATCTCCCTGAACATGCCCAGCAGGCGGGTGGCCACGTACTGGGCTGATTGAGGTTGGGAGAGGACGGCAGTGTGAAGGCCCTACTGGGGTGCTCTTTTTCTCTCTCCCTGTCTCTTGTTCATGGAAGAAATAATACAAACTTTCAAAAAGGCCAGCCCATAGCCTAGTGGTTAAGGGAACCTGATCCCACATGGTCAACTTGAGTTCCAACCCTAGTGGCTTGAAAACCATGCTGGACACATGTATGGGTGCGCCTAAAGTCCTGACAGGATGGATAAATGGAGGAGAAGGGATGGTGGTGTGACCACATCCCACTGAGGGGTGCTTTTTCCACTCCCTGTCTCTCTCCAGCAAGTGCACGTGCCCCCTGGCAAATTACAAAAAAGAAAAAAGCAAACAACAAAGACATACAAATTCTCAATCAGAGAATTTGGGGGTGGGGTCCAGCAACTTGTGTTTTAACCAGATTCTCAGGGACCCTCCCACATGCTCAAGTTTGAGAACCGCTGTTCTACAGAAGAGGCATAATAATAAAGTACGGGGCTTTGCGATCATGAAACTCACATTTGGGCAGGTACAGCGGCTCGGTGCCTGGAACACAGTAAGTGCCCCAATAAATGTCAGTTGTTACTACTGTCATTATGACTAGGGACACTGTCCCTGACTTCTAGAACTTACTGTGATTTATTGCTTAAACGGGGAGGTAAAACAAGTAAAAAATAATGACAGCAACAAAAACAAAACAAACCAGAGAAATCCCTCAAGATTTGGGGCTGTGCAGCCACCGAGAAGGGGAGTTTTAAGGATTCAGGGAAGGACAAGATGGGGGAGGCTGCGCAATCTGAGAGGCCACGCATTCGTCTGTTCATTTACCGAAACTTGACGGAACACCGATCCCATGCCAGCTACGAGCCACCCTCAGCAGCTCTCAGCAATGAACACGAGGGGGCCTGGTCTCTGTTCTCAAGAGTAGTGGGTTACAAAATGGGAAAAGGACAGATACCTTGAACATGGCGGGGCTGGGGGGAGGGCATAAATGCTGGGGTACAGCAGGGCTCCCAGGAAGCCCCTAACCTCAGAGGAGGTAAGGCCCTCACTGAGCAGAGAGGGAAGAACAGAAAGAGACGAAGTAAAAGGTGTCTTGCCTGGTCTGGCTACCATGCTGCACAACTCTGGGGGGTTCCATTCACAGAGCCCAGTGTCTGTTGCCCACTGAAGTTGGGGAGACCTGGGGCTACCTGTGAGCAGGGGTGAGGACGGCTGTGTTGGCAGAAGGTAAAGTCACAATGTGACTGAGCCACTAACTGCAAGGACTGGGGTGGCCACAAGTGACACTGTCCCAGCTAGCATGAGGCCTCAAGAGGGTATTTAGACTTTACCTTGAGGGCCATAGAAGCCACTGAAGGTTTCTAAGGGTGGGTGTGTGACAGGCAGAGGTGTGGCAATGGCACTGGGAAAGCACATTGCCCTGGGAGGCAGTGAAGAGCCGGTGCCATGGAAAGGTCTGCCCGCTTGCTCGGGGGAGAGGCAGCTGGGAGGCTGGGCAGGGCTGACTAGGAAGCCTCCTGTGGAGGTCACGGCAGGAGGTAAGGCTTTATCCAAGGGCACATTGGGCTCAGGGCGCTGGGCAGGAGAGGGACACCCGAGGGCAGAGTCCCTTGGGGCAGGTGGGGGCTCTTGTTGTCGCAACCATAGTGCTTAGTGTTGCCCAGCACCACACTCATCACAGGCAGACCCCAGCTCAGGACACAGCACTGCACTGCCCCACCCCGGACTCTGCATCCAACCCACTGCCCCAGCCCGGACTCTGCACCCAACCCACTGCCCCAGCCCCGACTCTGCACCCAACCCACTGCCCCAGCCTGGACTCTGCACCTAACCCACTGCCCCAGCCCCGACTCTGCACCCAACCCACTGCCCCAGCCCTGACTCTGCACCCAACCCACTGCCCCAACCTCTTGGCTCTGCCTTCAAAATACGTGGACCGCTGGCGTCCACTCCAGAGCCCGAGTTCTGCTCTGCAATTCTGAGCTCCAGAAAGCTCTAAAACAAAATCAAAAAATTTGCACAACCTGTTTGATGGCAAAACCTAGCCTGAACCAACATGAAACTATTTTGTAATTTTTATCTATTGCCTTAAGTACTATCCATGTTACCATGCAGGTGTATTCCTGTGGTAGATGATGGGGTGCTATCTCAGGGGCCTCTCTCAAAAGCAGAAAATGCCTTTGTGTTTTCCTTTTAGATAGACTCGCTCTGGCCACGTCCTGATGCCCCTGCTGCAGTCTCCCAGCTGGGGCTCCAGGTGCAGAGTGCCATGCCCGACTCTTACAAGTCACTGGGGTCACAGGCACAAGCCCCAGCATCTGAACTTGCGGGTGGACCAGGAACTGAACTGGGGTCTCCTATGTTGTTCTAGCCTGTGTAGCATAGTAGCTCAGCAAGCATGCCCCCCGCGGCTGGCCCTAAAAGTCTTTTTACTAGAAGGTTCCTAACACATTGGCCATGTGGGCTTCCTCTAAAAGACTGGGAGCTGCATCTCTCTGACCTCATCTCCTCCACTCTTCTCCTTCCAGCCCCTTCCTCTGCCTGACAGCCCCCATCATTACCCCCTGTCCTGCGCTGTGCCCGAGTTTTGCACCTGGCAATACATTACAGATCGTTCACTCCCCTGCTTATCGCTGCTTCCCTTACCAGTGTCTGAGCCCCAGGAAAGCCTGGATCAATTCTTGTTCTTGCTGTATCCCTGGCACCAGGAACAGAGCTGGCACACAGTGGGACTCAGCCACGCACCACTGTGAACGTGAACCCACAAGCCATCACCTGTGCTGGGCTGGCATGGTCTGAGCCCCTGCCGAGGCTGGGAGCACAGAATCTCCTACCCACCACATTCCAGGGTCATGCTGTGCCCAGGACTCAGTAAATATTTACTGAGCAAAGAGAAGAGCCAAGTATACAGCTTGGGTCTGGGAGGCCACGTCCGGAGGTGTGTGCAGGCTGTCTGTGAGTTCAGAAGGCACGGAGGTCTCGGCCACAGTCCACGTGGTGTGAGATAAGGGCCTGGCTGTCTGGGGACAGCTGGCAAGAAACCCCCTCAGCTGAGACAGTAATACAACACAGGCATGGAGCAAGGAGGTGACAAAGGAAAGAAAGAGCGGTGTAGACGGCGCAGGTCAGGTGTGGACTATTTGCTACAGAGGTGGGGTCTATCCAACTACCAAATACTGACTGCCAAGGCCTGGCCCGGGGATCCACTTACCTTGTAGAAGAAGTGGAACCCTTGGCTGAAAGAGAAAAGAAACAAAAGCCAGTTACTGAACTATAATAGGAACACACTTTTCTTCTATAACTACCAGGGAACTGCAAAAAAAAGTTGTGGGAAAATGGAATTAAAGTATGGGTTTCTTTTGGTGCAAAAACATTTTGAAATCCATACGTAGTTTCTTCATAATATGCACTTCTCATGAATTTTTTTTGAGACTTCTCTGATTTTTTTTTTTTTTTTTTTTTTTTAGTAAAGGTTTTCCTCCATGGATGTGGGAAGAATTACTGAAATCATAGATTGGAACCAGAGGAAACCCTCTAGGCTCACCCACGGGGTGGCCCATTCTCTCTCACTGGGAAAGCCCATGAGGGAGTGAGCTAGGCCTTCCTCCTTTCCCTTTCTGGTCCTACCAAGGGTACCCAGGTTGCTTCAGCCTGGGACGGCCAAGTGCCCTGTCTCTGGGTGGGCCTCGCCTACAATCAACTACAAACATCAGTGCAGACCTTTCTGCAAGTTCTGGGCCCCACTAAGGGGCCTCGACTGCCAAAGAACAGATTGTAATGAGGCTGTGAGTTGGGGAGCAGCTGTGAATCCCAGCTCTGTCTAACTCACTCGCTGTGCAACCCTGGATCCATCACTTTCCCTCTCTGAGTTTCTATAACTCACAGGGTTGGGCTGGGCATTCATTAATTTACACATCACTACTTCTCAAAAAAAGCATCTTGCCAGGAAAGCAAGCATCTGTCTGGCTCAGAGGTTTTTAACCTGTGATATGGGGCACCCCACAGAGAAGCCTCTGGAGTTCGACAGCCATTTGACTCTCGTCTTGCTGTAAAATTGTAATTAAAAAGCAACACGCACACTCAGATGCACTCTGCGCTGCGCTCTGGCAGGCTGGAGGCTGCCACGGTGCACGACTCCTCGCTGCCAGGTTACCGATGCCTGGGCAGGTACCAGGTCTCTAGGTCGGTGGTTGCCAGCTGGGACAGCAGTGGCTCAGCATCTAATGTCTGGATGGAGGCTCGTGGGCTGGTGCCAAAGAGTCAGGACCCAAGTGTCCCTGGGACTCCAGAGACAGAATATCACTCAGCCCAATTCCATACCAAAGACCTCCCAGTCCACACACCTGGTAAATGGTGGTGCTGAAATTGGGATATTCCGCTGTGAGTGTTAACAGGTGGAAGATGGGTAGGCTCCTTGGGGCCCCGACAAGGGAGGAAGGGCATGTCATGAAGGTGGGGGGGGGGGGGGCGTGTCCAGAGCATGCCTGAGCATGGCCCCTGGGTTTGAACCTTGGTCCTCCCACCGTCCTGCCAGATCTGTGGCCCTGAGCAAGTTGTGTAACTCCTGCCCTCAAGCTCTTTCTCTGCAAAGAGAGGCTAGCAATGCCACCTGAGGTCCGTGGTGAGGGCTGTCACCACCCTAGAACACTGTGAGCTCTGCCTGGCAGCACACTGCAACTGCTGAGTGAGAGCTAGATGTCACTGTCCCCGGAGCCTGTTTGAGAGCTGGGTTCTGCACAGAGACCTGTCACTCAGAGCCTGGCAGCCTTCCTCAGTGTCTGTGGGTCTCCAAGCCCCTATTCCTCCTCTGCAACACTGGGTCACAGTCTCCTAACTCCGCAGTAATGAGCTCACACATACCAGGAGCCTGGCATGGTGCCTGGGGCTGAGCCTCAGAAAGGATGGTAGTTGTTTCACTAATAGCTGCCACGGATGCTCCATCCCCATGGCTGGCTGGCCTCCCTCACTAGGCACCTTGCTCCTCCACCCACGTCCTTCTTGTGTGGGGCTCTCCAGGAACTTCAAGAAAATCATCGGGCTGATTCTGGAGAGGTGGGACCCAATTTCAGCCCTCCCAGATGGCACTGGAGGCCTGGCCAGTATCTCAGACCATAGAGTCCTTCTTGCCAGCCCAGGAGGAGGTGGGGAGATGTGGAGGGGTGCAGAAAGGGATGGTAGCTGACGCATGACACCTGTTTGAGTTCAGCTGGCACTGGGCATCAAGGCATGGAAAGGCAGTTAGGGACAGTCCTGTCCCTGAAGGCGGTGGGTCACAACCAGCCTTTTTACCAGAAAGGAGACTATGCCAAAAAAGAAAATACCAGAGTTTCACTTTTATATATAGGGGTGTGTGAGTGCTGGGTTGAGACGTGAAATGTATCTCTACCACTTATAGTACAAAAAGGTTTCAGAAATACCAGCTTAAAATGGTCTCCTCAAAGAGCAGGAAAGAAAATGTGCATTTATTAAGGTCCTAGCATGTATCGATGTATCAGGCTCTTTTTTTTTTCATATGTGCTTACGAGGGTTTTGTAACTACCCTCCAATAGAAACAATGCTAAACCCACTTTACAGATGAAGTTGAAGCTTGTGGAGGCCAAACTGACAGTTTAACCTATATATCCGGGTCTGGCACGCTAGTTTGTATGACTTCAAAGTCAGAGGCCTTGCCACAGCAACATACACACACACACACACACACACACACTCACACACACGAGGATGATGTCCTGGATTCAAACCTGCACCCTTCCTGCAGCAGAGTCAAAGGCACACCCTGCCCCTCGGAGGGGCGCTTTCCAGAGTGTGGCTCATATTTCTAGACTCACGCACAACACTGACATCAGGAGCTGACACTGAGCACCTGCTGCGGGCCAGGCCTTTCCTGACATTTTACAAGTGGTCACCTCAGTCCTCCCAACAGCTTTGGGTGTGGGGTTATTACAGCCATCCCCACCCAGCTCCTATCTAGGGGCAGCTCGTAACCTGAACGTGTACGAAATTTGACAGGTGGCTCTTGGAAAAGACTCTTGGCTCCTGAAGACAGATAAGGAGGATCCCCATGTCCATTCTCGTCACCCCGGCAGCTCCCTGCTTCCCACCTCAGCAGTGATCCTGTGGGCAGGTGAGACCTGGACAGTGATGGCCACGTGTGACCTCAGGGGAAGGCTGCCGAGTGACCCACCCAGACTCCGACACGTGGAAGCTGCTGTTCCAGCCCCAGCCCTGCAACCTCTGGACTTCACAGCGGTCCAGATGGGTTAAGTTCCTTGCAGCCTAGTGGCCTCTCTGGACAGGACATCCCAGGAGCAAACCCTCAGAGAGGAAGAGCAGAAGGTACCCACCTTTCTTCTGTCTGATTCGGAGGAGGTAGAGGGCTGCGATGAGCAGAGCCACCAGCAAGGCACACACCACGCCTACCACAATGAAGATACTCCTGCTGTCAGCCTTGCCTAGGGACCACACGGAATAGAGGCTTTACGTACACAGGCTGGAAACAGAGAACACTGAGCCCCACCGCCCGCTCCACCATTAAGCAGGCGTCGTAACTGAGAACATCTGGCTGGGCCTGCTCAGATGTCCCGAGCCACGTGGGCAGGCTCACAGGTCTGCACACGTGTGCCCACGTGAGTACCCAGGAGCAGCCCCAAACCACGCTGATGTGCCAGGAGGGAAGAGACTGGCTGCCGGCAGCCATGGAGGAAGCCCAGCTGCAGGATGTGGGCAGAAATCTCACTGCTGAGGAACAGAAACATTCCTTCTCAGTTGGAGTAAACCACGGGCCGGCCACAACAGCATCACAGATCCACCCGAAACTCCCAACCAGCTACTAGGTGTCAGATGGGGCTGGAGGTGGCGGTGGAGGGACAGTGAGGAAACGCTGCACGGGCTGGCGAGCTACCAGAGTCTGAGAGCTCTCAGGGGCTGACCTCTGACCTGTGCCCAGGACCTGGGTCATGAACACTGGACTCTGGAGTCAGCATAGGAGCTCTGAATTCAGGATGCTTGAGGATGAGACGGGCGTGGTGAGCCCCAGGGCAAAGGCAGAGGTCCTGCACTAGAGCAGGGTTAGTCAGGAGCAGGGCTCTGAGCCTCTTAGACATGTGGTCCAAACCAATGCCTCTAACTAGCTGGGCAACCCTGGGCAGGTCAGCCGAAGCTCTCTCCACATCCTAGCTTCCTCCTGTTACGGGGGCCGACCACCATCTCCACCTCACTAGACTGTTCTGAGGACTGTTTAACTACCAAACTGATGAACCAGCCAACTCTTCCATCTTTTTCAAAAGTACTTATTGAGTGCCTGCTGTGTGCCAGGCCGTGAGGCCACAATGCAGAATGACACTGTCAGGGTGCAACACACTCTGTCTCTTAAGAAAACCGGGCATTGGTGGAGTCAAAAGGCTACCCTGTCATGGTCCCAAGGGTTCTTTACAACTTCCCTGAAAAATGTATGAAGGACAGGAATGACTTCTACTGTCATCTAGGCAAAGGTTCCTCCTACGGATAGGGCATACCTGTGACCTGCACAACCACACTGATGTCAGGTCATGGGACATCCCACAGTGGTACTGCAATGCCAACTGGTGGCACCATTTTGAAGATGCATGCTGATAACACATGAGAGATGGCTGAGAATGTGACGCCCTGACACCCCTTCACTCTCTCAGGAGAGTGGCAGCATTATCCTCATCTCCAAGGAGTAGGCCCTGGGCCTGGAAACGCTCCTTGAGGGTAAGCCTGCAAAAACAGCCACACACGGGAGGGACCACGTGCAGGGATGTCCGCTGTGGCACAGGCTGTACTTGAGACCAGCTGCTAACACCCTGAATGCTCCCTCCCCATCACACCCACGGAGGACAGGCTTGCAATGGCAGCCAGGGAGACTGGCAGGGGTCACAAAGAGTGGGGAGTGGGGAGAGGCAGGCAGGCTGAGGAGCAGTGACTGCGGCCTCTGTGAGCTGAAGATGGCCGGAGGTAGGACGCCTGGACAGACGATCCCTCCCGGCCTCTGTCATCAGAAGACCTTCTTTGTTCAAAGATCTGACAAGATGAGCACCAAACTCTTACCAGTGGTGACTGCTGGAGTGTGGGATTGGAAGGAGGGGAACTGACCTTTTAAAATTCTGCTTTATGTTTATAGACTTCTAGATTATTCTATATTGAGCATGAATTACTACTTCACCACTTAAAAATTAAATTAAATTAAATTAAAACTTAAAAAGCCAGGCCAGCTGGAGAAGCGGCCTCACCCGGGGCGGCATCTGGATTCGGCTCCTTCTGGTGGGCAGAGACCTTCAGCGTATGGCTTCTGCTGACCGCAGGCTGCCCGTCATGCTCCACCTGGCAGGTGAGCTCCACGCCCTCCCTGTGGGCAGACGAGTTCACCAGGAGCCAGCTGGTCAGGTTATAGGTCCCATCCTTGTTCTCTGTGAGGGTCGAGGCTGTTTCTGTTCTAGACACGTTTCCATTCTCCAGCCAGGTCAGCTGTAGGCTCCGGGGGTAGAACTTCTCCACACGGCAGGTAACATTCACCTGGTTCCCTGCCACCATCATGGGGTGCTGGGTGACCTCCATGGTGGGCGGAACTGAAACGGCACAGGACAGAGCTCTGACCTCACGGCACAGACGCACCACAGGGAAGGGGCTCCATAACTCGGCTCCCACCACCACAGCCAGGGCGCCACCCAGGACAGGGCCAGGCATGTGGCTGGTGCTCAGACCCTGAGGGGACTCCTTGATTGTGAATAAGATCACTGAGCACGATGCCCAGCACACAGTAGGTGCTCAAGGACTGCTAGCTCCTATTAGGGTAATACTGAAGTCAATGGGTACAACCCCTGGCATGCAGGTGGAACATAAGAACTACAGCAAAATATTAATAGATGAACCCACGGAGCACAATCAGTGCTAACTGTTGTTCTTACTGGGAAAATAAAGGAAGCTATAAGGACGGGGTTTGGCCCATGGGCTGGAAATGAGGGTAAGAGCAGCCCATGGGACAGAAATAAGGAGCATGACAGGTGGCAGGGCTGTAGGAAGGAGATTCCAGGCTATTCAGCTCTGGAGTAAAAGCCAGGGAGGGGCAGGATGGCCGCCAGGATGGGCTGGGGCTGGGTTGAGGGTCATCTACCTCGGATGGTCTCAGACAAGTTGGCAGTCCCACGGAGAGGCAGGGCCCCCTGCAGGGTGACATGGGCCACCTCGCAGATGATCTGAGAGCGCACGTCCTCGGGGGCCAGCACCACACTGGCCGTGCTGGAGACGCTGTAGGAGACGCTTTCTCCTGCGGGGTCCACGGTGGTCTGGACGTCTGAGAGCTCATTCCCGTTTTTGTACCATCGCAGGGAGATGTTGCGAGGGGAGAAGCCCTGGGACTCGCAGGTGAAGCTCACCGTGTGTGCAGGCGTGGCCCTCGCCGCAGGGCCCGATACCACAGGGACAGAGGGCTTGGCTACAAAGGAGCATTCATGAACAAGAGCTGTGACTGCCATGACCTTCACCAACCATAGGGTGACACGCTAAGGTCCTTCCTGTATATTATTCAGGAATCTTTCTAATATAGAGGAAAGTGGGTGGAGGCCTTCCCCTCATGGTGCAGAGGGGTACACAAGCTCTGGAGGTGAGCAGACCTGCCTATGGGCAGACAGTGGGGACAGGGCAGGGCCAGCTGCCATTCCAGGCCTGGGTCCAAAGTCTCTGCACCAGCAGATCCCCTAGTCTCGGGAGGACTAAGCACTGATGGGTCTCTGTAGCAAATGTTCCTGGCTCGCGTTCCTGCAGACCGGCCCCTCAGAGACAGTGTTTCTGAAGGTGAACTGGTGCTACTGCCGGCTCCCATCTATGACATGGGATAGCAGGCCTCGCTCCTTCCTCGGGTTGTAGCAAGGATTAAATGAGGCAAAGGGAAGATTTTTTTTTTTTTTTTTTTTTTTTTTTTGCTTTGGACAAAACACAGAAGATGCTTCAGAAAAATTAAGAAACAGAGGGGCCCACCCCATAGCCTAGTGGTTAAGGGAGCCAGATCCCCATGACTGACAGTGTTTTGAATCCCAGCACCAGAGGCCTGAAAAACACGCCGGGCACATGAGTCTAGGTGTCCCAAATCCCCATGGAACAGGGAATTAAAAGAGAATAAATGGTTGTGACGTGACTGAGCTCCATGAAGCAGTGCTTGCTCCCTCCCCGTCTCTGTCTCTGTCTCTCTCTAGCAAGTGTACATTCCCTCTGACAAATAAATATTTAAAAAAACCCCACAGATCTATGTGTAACCTAGACATTACTTGTTTCCAGAACTCTCCCACACGCATTTACATCTTATTTTTCATTTTTTCCACAAATATTCTGGAAGGGTCTAATCTGTGCCAAGGGCCGTTTGAAAGGAAGGCCTGATTTCCTGAATCTGGTGTCTGCTGTTGGGTCAGTTTGAATACAAAAGATCACCGAGTGCTGGAAAAGCCAAGGGTGATTAATTAATCATCAATCAATTACAAAAGACACAGACAGAGGCCGAGGAAGCAGACAGAGCACTTCCTGGGTCCCGCCGGCCCAGAAATGGGAGGATGTGAGAAGGACGGGGCTTCCTCCCTGCAGAGGGGTCCTAAAGGGTATTTCCAAAGAGCTACTGGTTGCCCGACTTCTGTACTGGTTGCCAGGCAGTGGATATCACACGCGTTTGCATTTGTAAATATTTAACTTGCTCCCTAACACCCATCAGGCAATTTGAGGGCACAGCAAGGAGGGTGTCACCTGAATAAGTCAAGGCATGAAGACACCAGCAGCTGGGACGTCCCTCAAGGGATGAGAAACTGTGACAGTTACTATTTTTCCAGGGCTTCTCAGGAACCGGCTCCATCCCTGCCCCTCAGCTCCATAATCTTCCTCCCAGCACTGAGGGGGATCCCAGCTTGAACGCCTTTATGGGACAAGGCTCAGAGAGACCATGGCTGGCTACGGACCAAGAGTGGTAGGTCACCAGGAAAATCATCATGTATGTTTCTGTTTTTCTATGCAAAAATGCGTCATGACTTCCCTGACGACCCAACAGATGAAAATGCCACCTTAGTAAGATGAGTGAGGCTGGATGTGAACCGGAGGCTGGCGCACAGTAGGTGCTTTGTAAGTAACACCTATGGCCCCTACTGCGTGAGCTAGTTGTGACTGGTCCTCAGACTACGCACTTGTTCTTCGGGCAGTCAGAAAGCAGAACAGAAGCAGGGCGGCAACAGTAAGAACCTCGGATCCTGCCCCAGCAGCTGCCGTGAAAACCCCACGTGAAACGGGAGTGGGCACCACCAGACGCTGTTCTCACCCTCTTTTTTGAATAATTGCCTCAGAAAGCGAGTTTGGTCAACTGGCTTTCAAAACACAAATGAAGTCCTGGGCGTCTCCTCCAGAGGGGCTACTTACAGAAGGCTGGGAGCACCTGGAAAGGGGGAAGGAACAGACTCCTCAGTGAACTTGGGGGCAAGGAACAAGCAGGATTTTGTGGTTGAAGCGCAAGGACTTGCTAGGATCCCAGCACCTGTTCAGGCATAGTCTGAAAATGGGCAGGGTCTCAGTACCAAGGCTCGGGGCCAAGCAGGGCCGGGTCTGGCGGCCCCTCCTCAGGACCCGGAGGCCGTAAGAGGAAGAAAGGAGAACACAGCTCTTGCACTCAGGGCCCAAGCACCCTCTAGGGAGAGCTCATCTCTTGACTCGAGTCCTCAGCACCATGAGTGGGCCACACACCTGCTCGCTGGCTATGGAGGTGGTGTCTGACCTGTGGATACTGCTCAGTGAAGGCCACCACACCGTGGACAGTGTCCTCCGTGCTTACAGGTGCTAAGACGTGCCCCTTAGGACCAGGCCCAGCATGTCCCAACAAGTCTGCAGATCTTTCCGATCTGGGGTTGTAAAGCCCATAGGACTCTTTTTGGGGTTTAATTTTTACTGCTATAGAGCTGAACAATGTAAGATTTTAAAAGAAGGTTGGGTGGCCAATTAATGGTCTGGTGGTTAAGGAGGCTGGATCTCAAATGGCTGACTGCAGGGCTTGAGTCTTGGGTCTGGGGTCCTGAAAAATATGCAGGGTCTCTGTGCGTGTGTGCCCAAAATCCTGACAGGAAGGAGAGATGGAGGAGAAGGGTGCGGTGTGGCCAACCCTCATGGGGGTCCATTCTCAATTCCTCCCCATAACCACCTCTCTCCTGTAACTGCATGTGTCCTCTAGCGAAATTTAAATACATAAACAAACAGACAGATAGATAAATAAATAACTAATAAGTGGTTGGAGCTTCTGTCCACACATTGACAAGCACAATAGGTATCGCAGTGCCTAAGGCTGTGGGTCAGGCTGTGGGGTTCAGGCCTTGGCTCCCCTGCTGGCTCACAGTCAGGTCCCCTTTATGAGCCTCAGTGTCCTCATCTATAAAAAGGGCCCCTCCCTCACAGCACTGGTCAGGGCAAGAAAAGGCTGTGATGAAGGTATAGTGTTGGCCACTGCAGCTCCTGGCTCCCCCGTACCCCCGACTCTCTCCTGCCTCCTCCAGGTGTCACTGAGGCCGAGGGCCTGGCAGGGAGGACTGAGTACCCTGGTGGGAGGTAGCAGACCTGAGTCATACCCAAGCCCTTGCCATCTCTTGGCCTCAGGCTCCATCTGTAGACAGAGGTTGGGCTGCAGGTGTCTAAAGGTCCCTCCAGGACCCAGGAGCTAGAAATGAGGGTGCTGGCCTCTGGCGGGAAACCAACCTGAGCATCTCTGCTGCCTTGAATGGGAAACCCCTTGTCACCCACATGGGGACCCTGGCCTTGGGATGAGGGACATCCTGAGATGGTTTAGCCCTGCTCGGGGCTAGAAGAGTTGTTCACAGAATGACATGAGGGGCCCACAGCAATCACCTGCCTCCTAGCATCTCCCACCAGGACTTCCAGATTAAACAAGGAACTTGAAGCTCACAGGAGTTTCTTCTCAGTGAGACATATGTGAGGATGAAGTAAAAACACCCTCTGTCCTCCCAGCCCTGGGCAAGTCCTCCTCCTGGCACGGAAGGGTAGGTAAGCATGGAGGAGCAGAGCTCGGCCTCACTGTCCCCTCCTGTTCCCAGCAGCCACAGTGGAGCCGGCACCCAGTCGGCTCTCAGAGCTCGTTCACAGAAAGGAGACACAGCATCCTGAGGGGGAACCATTCTCTATGGGCAGTAGAGAGGTCTGGCCTGTGACTGGGCACGCCACTCAAACCGTTAGCTCCCATCTGTGCAACCAAAGGGCTGGGCCAGATGGGAAAGGCCAAGGCTGCGGAGCCAGGCAGGCTGGGGGGCCCGGGTTCCCTGTCATTCCCCACCCTGGGCCCTGAGCACCCAGCATGGCCTCTCCTGGCCTCTAACCCTGAGCTGCGGACAGGGTGACTTCAGACCATGGAGATGAGTGGCCAGCACCCTGTGATTCTTCTAGACTACTCAAAGAAAGGAGGGCTGTTACTGACCTATTGTCACATAGGAGGGGACAAAGGAGGCCCCTGCCATACTCACCACGCACAGACAGCTCAGTGCCTCGTCCAGACTTAAACTCCACATCCCCTGAAGCCTCTTTCCTGAACTTCACACAGTAGTATGTGCCGGCGTCTGCGGGGGTGATGTTGCTGATGCGGATGGAAAAGTCCGTGTTGTTTCTCTTTGTGGGGTCTGCCATGGGTGTTACCCGGGGGAAGTGGCCTCCTCGGAAACTGTAGATCAACCCTCGGTCTGGCTTGTTCCCCTTGAACCACTGGATGGGCCCGAGGGGAAGCAGAGAGGTCAGGGTGCAGTGCAGAGTGGCCGACTCTCCAGCTGCGACCGACACTGCCGTGTCAGGCTGAATGACCTGCAGCTCCTGACCTGCCGCTCCTGGAGGGAACACAAAGCAGCTATTGGTCATCCTCATGGATCCCGAGAGGTTTCGTGTTTATCAACAACTTTCTCCGAGTGCACATCCCGAGTGGGCCTTGCGCTCAGCACACTGCATGTATTATCACATTTAAACTCACAACAAGCCTATAACGTGAGGGTGTATTACAGATGAGGACACTAAGGCACAGAGGGCTAAATGATCTGACAGGGATAGATCTGAGCACCTGTGTCCTCTCTGGAAGAGTTGTACCTGAGCTAGGCTCTAGCTACAATTGCCACAGACCTGAGCTTTCCAGGAAGAAGGAGGCCTGGTGTTCCTAATAGAGGGAATAGCCTGGGCAAAGGCTCAGAGGTGGTGGCTGCCTATGTGTGTGGTGATACAAGGCGTTAGATTCTGTTCCTGGCTGGCTTCCTGAACAGGGACCTACCTTCAACAGTTTGGGTAGCAGCAAAGTAGGATGACATGGGCTTGAGCCCTGGCTTGCTGGCTTACAGCTGTGACCTGGGCCATCACAGGTGACAGAAAATCCAATGAGGACTCATACAAGAGTGTTCAACAATTGCCAAGTGCCTCGTGAATGCACGTGGGGCAGGTCCCTCCTCTGCTGTCAGCCTGGGTTCCTTCACCTGTAAATAGTTACTGTGACCCATCTCAGGGGACCTCTGGTATGACTAACAAGCCCTGGCCAGTGGCAGGGTAGAGAAGCAGCGTCTTGTCTTTGGAATGGTCAGACTTGCTTTGAAACCAAGCCCACCCCTTATCCAGTCTGACTCTAGTTTCAAGTCTTGGTTTCCTTCAGTACAAGATGGGTGGAGCACCCCCTAGTCCTTTGCTTTGTTCTGAAAAGAAAACAAGATCACATACAGAGTGCACAGGGGAAGCTGCTGTCATCGTGTAAATAACGAATAAACTGGAGGGGGTGATTGCTCAAAGTTCATGTCCATCAGCCCGGGCCGAGGCCTGTTAGGCCAGGCCCAACTAGATGCTGGGGATCCACAGGAGCTGGCTCAATTCAGGTCTCATGAACTCCCAGGCTGGGCAGCTGCAATGAGTCCCAGAGGTCACCTGAGGCGAGCAATGGGGTACGTGGGACAGGAACCCCAGGTGGGGAGACTGTGGGGTGGAGGACACAGCTAGGAAGATGACAGGCAGCAAGAAGCTGTTGCGAAAGGCCCCGCAGAGCTGAACAAGGTGGAAGTAAGTGGGAAGAAGGGGTCACACACTCAGGAATGACTGGAGAAGCAGAGACACAGAGACAGAGACAGAGTGAGCCAGCCAGATGGAGTAGGGGAGGAGAGAGAATGAGAAAGTCAAAGGAGGGAGCAGGGCGATCGACTCCCCAACTGGGCTCTCCACTGTCCCTGGATGTGACCTGTCCTGCCCTACCCTGGGCTGCCATTGCCTTGTACATTGGACTGGATTGCAGCAGATGTCCTAGGCTCTGGCTGGGCAGGGGCCAGACCCTGTGAATCTGGCTTGGCACCACCCACTGGCAGGGGCACGGTACCCAAGGGAAGAGGCTCACGGAACCGAGTCTGCACTCACTGTGGGTAGCCGGTCTCTCATGTAGCTGCCCAGTTCTTACCTCTTCCCCCTTCCCCAGCCTCACCCAGCCCAGACTCCCAGTCAGGGATCAACCTGGAGCCTCGATTCTCACAGCAGGTAAGTGAGCATCTGAGAGTTAGACTGAGCGAGCCCAATCCTCATAGTGCCGGGGAAGAAACCAACCAGAACTCAGGGAGCAAGGCTCAGGCAGTGTCAGCCCAGAGAGGAGGGGCTGGTGGCCAGGTGGGCAAGTGACCCATGGGGGCAGGCCGCCATGCAGGGGGCATCAGGGCAGCAGCAGCAGCAGCAGCTGCCAACAGCACTGAGCCAGGAACACCCCTCCTCCCTGCCCCACAGGTCTACACTTCAGCATGGAAGACACTGGATTCACCGGAAACACTGCTTGAAGGAAACACGGGCACTGGGGCCCCTGGAGAGAGCATGGACTCCCAGCTTAGCCCTTCAGCGCCCATCCTCTCTGGGCCTCCATTCCAGCATCCATGTGGTGGGACACCAGCCTCTCCCCAGCATAGCCACAAGGATATGACACGGTTGTACACCAGCGCCTGCCAAATAGGTGCTACCCAAAGTACACTTCCTGTGCCTGGGATCACATGGCTCTATTATTTATGTAACTGATTTTCTCTGATCGTCAGGTTTCCCCCACTCCTGGAGGGAACGTAGGATCTACCAGGGACTGCTTCCAGCCTCCTACCTAGAGCGGTGTCTGGCACGCACTGGGCCCTTGGTAAATACACGTTGGATGAATGCATTAATGAAGGAAGGAAGGAATGAAGGATTTTATTTGCTCTGTGACCCTGGGCAAGTCTCCTCTCTGAGCCACTTCCATCTGCTCCATGGAGCTAATATTGGCATATCCAGGAGAAGGTGCAAGCCTGGAGCCTGGACTGAGCCAGGCTCAGTTATTATTATCCGTATCAATAACACCACACGGGGCTGTGAGTCAGCAGTTGGTGTGAGCACGGCGCGCAGCAGAGGCTGCAGAGTCAGGCGTGCGGCATGTCGGAGCAGGGCTATTCTCGTGGTGCAGCCGGAGGCCTGTAATCACACCCCGGGCAGGCGACAATAAAATCTGGAGCTGTGTAGGGCTGGCTCTCCCCTCCCTTTTTCTTTTTTTTTTTTTAGCTCCTCTTGAGCTCTCTCCACCAACTGCAGCCAGATTTAGGCAGCTTAATTAATTAGCTAGTGTTTATAAAGCGTTTGAAGAATTTTAAAAGTGGGACGTAAGTGCCAAATATTATTTTAATCTGTATATGTGTGTGTTTTTCCAGCAGCGAGTTTGTTTCTTTCTGGCTTTCTTTTCTTTTTCTCTGCAGGTCCTGTCCTGGGAACTGGCTTGTGAAGAATCACTCCCACGGTCCAGACCTGGGATTATCACGTTGGCATCACCAACAAAGTCATTTTCTGTTCACCCTCGACCTCCTGGCAGAGAGAGCGACTATCCAGGGGCCTGAACCATCTTTGGGAGAGGAGGACGGCTGGGCAAGCAGACGTTCCCACCCTTTGCTAGTCGGAGTGGAAACTGGAACATTCTTTCGGGAAAGCAGTTTGGCAGGATAGACCAAAGGTGTGAAATCTGCTCACGAGCCTTTTCTGGGCTGTTCCAGGAGGATTCATAACCCCATATATGGAGTGGGTATCCAGCACCACAATCTTGAAAAAGTTGGGGGAACCAGCAGTTAGCGTAATGGCTATGTCGCTGGACTCCCACGTAGTCGGCCGCGGTTCGCGTCTCGGACCCGGTGGCTTACAACTCACGCCGGGCGCGTGTGCGTGCGTGCCCAAGATCCCGAGAGGAGAATGGAGGAGAAGGGATTGCGGCGTGACCATCCCCCCTGGGGGGTGATTTCTCGCTTTCTGTCTCTATGTCTCTCTCTGTCTGTCTGGCGAGCGCACGCGCCCTATAGCGAAAAACCTCTCCCCCCAAAAAAAAAAAAAAAAAAAAAAAAAAAGTTGGGAAGAAACCCAAATGGCCAATGAGAGGGGATGGTTAAGTGAATTACAGCCTATCCCCTACGTGGAACTACAGACAGCCATAAAAAGCCATTACCGTGAAAACTGTGATAATAGGAAATTTCTTCATGGCACAATTTTAAATAATATTGTGGTTTTGCAAATAAAATCTGTTCATTGCAAAGCATTTGCAGAAAACAAAAATGTATAAAAACAATGTAGTAATCTCCTATAAAACCATCAGAGATAACGATAATCAGCATTTTGATGTAGTTAAAATGAGTGAGCAGAAACAATGTCAAATTATGCCTTCAGATAACTAAGGAGACAGGTAAACATTTTGCTTCATTCATTTAAGTGTTTTTATAAAAATGAAAAATTGGAAATATCCTCATAGCCAAGGAAAGGACATTGGTTGATCCCATTGCATTGAACTCATTTGATGGCCAAGCCCCCTGCCATGAAAATGGTGGTGTTGGAGTACAAAAGAAATAAGGTGGTGGGGCTGGCTGGTAGTGTGGCGGTTAAGGCACTAAACTTCCACATAGCCAACCGCAGTTCAACTTGCTTTCTCACTTTCCCTCTTTCTCTCTGTCTCTCTTTGGTCGGTCAAATTAAAAAATAATTAAAATCAAATAACTAATTCTTAAAAAAAAAAAAAAAAAGGAAAAATGGCAGAAGAGCAGAGTTGGTTTCTGAGTGATAGATTCAATGTGATCCTAAATTTCTAGCTTTGAAAAAAAATTAAGATTAGCAGCTATTAATTTTGAGTGGTCAACTTACAGGGAATTTTGCTTTTGTTTATATTTTCGGTTCGTATCACTCGTGCAAGAAAAAAGATGAAGGAGAAACTACTTTCAGTATGATCTCAACTTTGTAAAATAAATACGAACAACTTCAATGTACTATACAAAGGTAAAAAATGTAACTCTTTGGATAAGAAATCTAAACCTGATGTTTTCTTAAAAATGTTTTTGCTAGAGGGCACATGTACATGCCGGAGAGAGAGAAAGAGAGGAGAAAACACCTCCCACGGAGAACGGTCACGCCATCATCTTCTTCATTTCTTCTTCTGTTTAGGATTTTGGGGTACACGTGCACAGACACCCAGGGTGTTTCTCAAGCTGCCAGGTCTGGGACTAGAACCACGTGGCTGGACATGCAGAATCCAGCTGCCTTAACCACCAGGTTAAAGAGCAGGCCTCTGATAGGACTTTTTCCTTTTTTGTTTTTCCCTTCTTCTTTGGGTAATTTTTAGATTTTCTAAACTGATGCACATTATAAAATGTTTATGATATCTAAGTTTGTTCTAAAACATCATACATGTAATATGTATGTTTACTGTGTGAATGAGCCTCCCCTCTTGGGCTTTTGTCTGTTCTGCCCCCAGCTCCTGGTCTTGGCGCAGAGGAGACCTCACTAGGTATCTGCAGACTGACCAACTGCATTAATGATGTCATTATATGTAACATCTGGGAAATGGGACGGGGGTGGGTGAATGCGGCATGTTTTCCTACTGCTTTGTAGTAGATAATATAGCAAATAAATTGAAGTCCTTCTTTCCTTCCTTCCTTTTTTTTCCACTCAGATTTATTACTTTTAGAAAAAATAAATTTAAAATTGAACTAGCCAGGAGGCATGGTAGTTAAATGGCTGGATCCCACATGGCTGTGCAGCTAAGATTCCCAGCAGTTGGCATAATGGCTATGTCACTGGACTCCCATGTAGTTGACCATGATTTGAGTCCCGGACCTGGTAGCTTAAACTCACACCGGGCACATGTGCGTGCGTGCCCAAGATCCCGAGAGAAGAATGGAGGAAAAGGAATTGCAATGTGGCCATTGCCCCTAGGGAGTGATCTCTCGCTTTCTGTCTCTCAGTCTCTCGGTCTCTCTCTGTCTTTCTGGCAAGCTTACGTGCCCAATAGCAAAGCCTCTCCAAAAAACAAAATAAATAAATAAGAGTCCCAGATCTGGTGGTATGAAAAACATGCTGGTGTGTATATGTGTGTGCCCAAAATCCTGAAAGGAGAATGGAGGAAACCCCTTAGACCAGGGAGGAAACTGAGGGGTGATTTCTAATAATGAAACAAAACCCCTAAGTAAGTTTCCTAAGAGAAGTGAGCACGGCATTTGTTCTCAGCAGAGCTCAGTGTCCCAGGACGAGGGGAGCCCACAGCATGGGGGCCAAGAATAAGCATGGAATCTCACCATGGGCCGGGTCCTGCGCTCAGGGCTGTGGAACGGCTCCATCCCCAGCCTCAGGAGCTTGCATGCTGGTGGTGAAAATGGACACCAGAAATAACTGAAATGCCTGCGTCTGGGATGAACCCAGATCCCCTTAGATAAGCAGCTCCTGCTAGTCTGATCCCACCTCCCTCCCACCCTGTGACCTGCTGCCCGACCTCCCCGTCCTCTTTCCTCCTTGAATTGGCCACAGAGAATATGACCACCTAAGTCAAGGCCGCCATGAGATACAGTAAGGTGGGTGCTGAGAGCGGACCACCAGGCTTAGAAAAATACATTTTTTTTTACAGTGTTCATATTTAGCTTTTGAGATTAAGGAGAGATGAAAACAATTTTTCTAAGAATTGAAAAAATAACCATGGTTGCTTTTTCTAATGGAAAAAAATAAATTCAACTTATAGCCAAGGCTTGCCAGGGAGAAGGAGAGCCACCATGACTCCTGGGTGTGGCCGCTCCAGAAGCCTGCCTCGCTTGGGGCGTGAGAAGGAAGCCAGAGCCCACCCTGCATTTCCCAAGAGCCAGCCCTGTCCAGACAGAGGTCCATGCCACAATGCCACATGCACATGAGCTTACCTGTCCCCTGGAAGCAGTAGGCCACCAGAGGAGCCACAGGGATGGGAAGGAGGCCACCCTCTGGGCTTCCATACTCAAGGAGCTCCTAGCCTGGCAGGCTATGGCCAGCCCCGGGCCTCAGCGTTGTATGGCAGCTGTGTTGACACCTGGCTCCCACAGCAAGAGCAGCTCGGCATCCTGCTTCTCAACCACGGTCATTATTTACCACCCTCAAGGGGCTACATCTCTTCCCCACCCCAGGAAGCACCTTATTGGGTGTGTTGCCTCTGGTATATTCTGGGTTGTGATTGAATGAAATAATGGAAAGGACACGGGAACCTCAGTGTGCTGGAGTGTGGAGGAAGACTGCACACACAGGCTGTAGTACAGGAGGGTGCAAAAGAACATGTGAGCACATGTGTGTGTTAAAGAGGATGCAACAGGATGTAGGGCAGGGTGTGCAAGAGAATGCATGAACAGAAGTGTACAGGAAAGAGTACATGAACGAGACAGCACAGATGTGAGAGTGTACAAACACATGCACGTGCAGAGCATAAGCATCTGCACACACGTACACATGGATGGGCATGAAGGGGTGTGTGCACATGTGAGGGAGTGAAAGAGACAACACGTGTGCAACAAGTGTCAGAGGGCAGCACAAGAGTGTGTCTGAATGGGGGTAGTGAACAGAGGCGGGGGGCTATGAATTGTGCACACGAGAGTATCTGAATCATGGGTGGCCTGGGTGTGCGTGGGAGCATGGACAGATGTCTGGGAGGGTGTGAGTATGTGGGTGCCTGAGAACGTGTGTGTAGGAGGGTGAATGCAGAAATGGCATGCATGTGAGTGTGGCGTGTACATGAGTGAGCGTGTGTGTGTGGCCAGGACAGGCACGTGTGTGACGGTGGCGGTATTCAGGAGTGTGAATGTGAGTGTGTGCACTGAGGTAAGTGCAGGGAGGTATGCATGGAGCCCTGTGGCCCTGTGTGTGCACCTTCATGTGTCCGTGCACCTGTGTCTGTGCCCTGCTGGGAGCGTGCCCGGCACAGATGAGGCTGCTGGGTGAGTTTCCACACACAAGAGTAGTGAGAGAGGAAGGAGGGCTGGGGGGACACTTTCCTCACATCCACCATCAGCTCCTGGTGGGCGAGGCCCTGCTCAGCTGGACCCAGGGTCCTGCCTTTGACAGGAGGGTCTCACCTCTCAGGAGCATCTACTGACTCTGCACTAGCCACAGGGCACAGCAGCGAACGGGCCGGTACACACAGACCTGCTGGAGCACTCAACCCAAGCAGGGAGGTAGAAGGTACTTAGGGCTAGATTCCTGCAGGGGCTGCACGGGTGGAAGGCTGCATAGCCCTAGCATTTGCCAAGAAGGAAGCTCAGGCATTCAGACAGTCGTGGCTAGGCGGTGTTTTTCCTCTGGAGTCAAAATGATTCATTCATGCCCTCTCCGTCCTCACTCTGCTGCCAGGCCCTGACCTAGATGTCACAGGACACAGAGCTGAGAAAGACAGGTCCTTGCCCTTGAGAATCTCTTAGTGTGGGGGGCAGTCCCGGACACGGGCAATGACCATGTGCAGGGAAGTCTGTTGCAAGAGGTTCAAGGATGAGGTTTTCAAAGAAGGGTGGGATCTGGGAAGACATCCTGTAGGTGGTGGTCCCTAAGTTTGGAGGCTGGGGAGAAGGAAAGCACTCCAAGAAGAAGGAACTGTATGAGCAAAGATGTAGACGTGAGACAGGAGTGCACTCAATCCAGGGGGCAGGGTAGAGTCCTTGGGATGTGCTCACTGGCTGTCAGCAAGCAGGGCTGGGGCTAGCCTGGGATTCTGCTTGCACCCAGGGGGGAGCTGACTCAGGTCCTGCAGCACAAACTACCACCTGATCAGAGCACCCTACCCTGGACCACTCTGAGAACTGGGCACTGTGGCATGATGTGGTTCCCCCTCGCAAGGAAAGGGGGACGGACCCTGGCGGCCCCCTCCACATTACAGGTAAACTCCTAAGGTGCCAAGATCCTCCAAAGCTCGGCCCCTGGGGCCTGAAGACTTCTATCTCTTGTTCCGAGCAGGGTGACTTGGCGAAGTCGCTTTTCTAAACCTGTAAAGAAAGCCAACGCTCTCCCTCCCGAGGACTGCCGCCCAGTGGCGGAAGAGCTGACTGAGAGCTGTACATTTCTTTGATTCCTCTCCCTCTCCCAAGTCCCATAATCCATCTACTGGTAGACTTGCTGGCTCTTCTTCCAAGATGCAGCCAGATTCTGATCCTGTCTTATCCCCACTGCATCACCCTCCTTCATCTGGATCTTTCCTGCAGCTTCCAAACTGGCCTCCCTGCCTCCACCTCACCTTCCCACCACCTGTGTGCCCCCTGCAGCCCGAGTAGTCTCTAAAACCCAAAGCAGAGGACCCCTCTCCTTTCTTACTCCTGTGACCCCACCCACCACACTCAGAGCGAGTCCCTGAATTGTTACGCTGGCACCCCAGGGCCCTACGGCCTTGCTCTTTCTCAACCATGCCAGACTCTTCACTCACCACAGGGCCTTTGCACCCGCCATCAACACTCTCATCCCCTGAACTATCTACACTTCTGTCTCTCCTGCCTCCTTCACACCTATTTAAGAGGCCTTCTTTGGCCACCCTGTATAAATACTCCCCCCCATGTCCCTTGCTCACTTAACTTTCCTACATATCACCCACCACCCAATATATTATGCATTTACTTGTTAAGGTTTTGAGCACTCATCTCTCCGCGAGGCTTACTTGTAAGTCCTTGGAGGGCAGGAATTTTTGTTCCCTGAGCTTAGACCAATGCCTGGTATTGGATGAAGATATGTTTTGATTTGGATTCCAACTCTGCTAGCCACGGGACCCCAGGAAATGCCTTAATCCCTCTGGCCCTCACCTGAAGAATGGGACTGTAGCAATAATAATAGTAATAATTCCGGGGTTGTTCTGAGGACGGAAGGGGCTGACGTACGGAAGGAGCTGTAACGCTGTGCCCGGCACAGAGAGAGTACTCCATGTAGGCAACTGTTCCACGCAGTGGGTATTTAAAGAGGAAGGGATGACAGGCAATCACGTCCTTAATCCTGAGAGGCTGAGGATTCTCCCCAAGGCAGACCCAGCTCTGCCTCAGCGTTATACACATGACCACTCTGCAAGGAGGCAGGGAGGCCAGGAGGGGCGAAAGGCCTGAGAAGGGTTTGCTGGGCTAAGACAGACCCTGGAGGTGATAGAGCAAGGCTTGCAGTGCGACCGTTTGCAGTGGCAGGGACAGACTGTAAATATGTGTGTGCTCTAAATGTCCTTTATACGTAAGAGGCCTTGGGGACTGGACAAGACTGGGAGAGTAAGCAGTGGACACGAACAGCCTAAGTCTTTTTCCTACCACCCCATTTTGCAGAGGGAGAAACTGAGGCCTGGAGGTGCGATCTGGAGATGCTGAGAACCCAGGTGGCATCCTCCTGGCCTCCAGGCTCCATCTGTTCCTTTGAGACAGGCCCTGGTGCTGCAGTCACGGTGCACTTAACCGTTGTGACAAACCAGCGAGGTGTGTGACTGTCATCAGTCTCTTCCTACCACTGAGGAAACTGAGGCCCCAGGAGGCGGGATTCAGATGCAGAGCCCGTAACCACCACGTGTGATCACTTCTCCCTCTGGTGGGGTCCCCTCCAGCCCAGGCTTCTGGATTCTCAGGCTGCCAAGGCGCGCACACGTTTTCCCAGCCGAGATAAAGGCCCCCTTAAAAGTGACACGCATTTATTAAACGACATTTGCCAAGGTTTCAGCACACTCCGCTGCTGACAGCAGACAGTCTCCGGACGGATTTTTCCCCAAGCTGACACTATTCACTGATGCCTTTTTATAGAGCTTTTTGCAGCTCGCAAGAGCACATGCCATGGCTCTTAGTTCTCTTAACCCTCAAGAGTCCCTGTTCGGGAAGAAACAGCAGTAAGTTTCCATTTTGCAGATGGGGAAACTGAGGCTCAGAGCCTGGGAGATGCTGGCTTTAGAGCACACAGCCTGTACGTGGCACATGCTGGACTGGAAGCCAGGAGTGGTTCTCAAAGTGGGTGCCATCCCACAGCCTCTCCTGCCAGAGAGGGACCTCTGTGGGGACTGAGTCAGAGTTGTCACCACCAACACCCCCATTTCACAGAGGACTAGACTGAGGCTCAGAGAGGTACAACGAGTATTTGGCCAAAATCATAGGGCTACCCAGTGGTCCAACGCCCTCGCCATTCATCCGTCTAACCCCTGGCACCAGGCAGCCTTGGGCAGTGACGGTCCCGTGGGGGTGGCTGACCCCGAGGTGAGCTCTCCACACCAAACCCCGGCCAAGCGAGAGCAGTGCTTACTGCATCACGTTTCACGGTCTGCAGCGTCTGCTCATTCATCATGGTGTCTAAAGTGGGGCAAGCGGTTTTGTGTAGCTGGAATTTTAAGTACAAATTCTGGGGTTTCTTGGCGGCCTCCCTCCACCCCACCTGGCTCGGATATTTTTGTGCTTCCTGTTATTTTTGCACAATGGGCAGGGATTTATGGCATGGTCCTGGCCACAGAGGTGGGACTGTGGGGTAGGTAGCTCTGCTTCTTAACTAGGGTTTCTGCCTGTACAAACTCATGGCTCTGGGCCTCCTCTTTAACAAGGGGGTTTTCATATCCACCTTATTCCTATGTCCACCAAGAAGTATTAAGCCACCTACCGTGGGCCAGACCCTGTGCTAGGGTCCTAGGAGGCCCAGCTGGGAATAAACTAGACCTAGTCCCTACTCTCATGGAAGTTACACCCCAGAGGAGGAGACAGGGCTGAAATAATGAAACAAATACACAGATGGCTAGAGTGCTAGGAAGCTAACGGATCTGGCACAGATCTGGAGAGGATCGCGAGGGGAACCTCTTTTAGAACAGGGTGATTGAGGAAGGCATCTGAGGACGTGAGATGGCAGCTGAAGCCTGCAGGAAGCAAAGGCCACAGAAGGGGTGCCAACAGGAGAGAACAGGTGCAAAGGGCCTGGAACAGGTAAGAAGCTGGTGCAGATGAGGCCCAGAAAGAGACTGCCACGGCTGAAGCCCACAGAGGAAGTCGAGAGTGGTAACAGAGAAGCTGGGGTCTGGGCTCAAATCCTAGCTCTGTACTTAAAGGCTGTGTGACCTTGGGCAGGTCACTTTACTTCTCTGAGCCTCTGTTTCTCCATCTGTCCAGTGGGTATAGGACAGCCCCCATCTCACAGAACAGTGGTGAGAATGAAATGAGATCATGCATAATGAGCTTGTCACATGGCTCGACTGGCTCCATGTCAGGTGATCAATGGACTAAATCCTGCTTGGCCGCCTCTGACCGCTAACTCCTCTACCCTTGCCTCCTTTTGCCTGGCCACACCGGCCTTCTTGCTATTCTTAGAACGCAGCAGTTCCTCCAGCCCCAGGGCCTTTGCACCTGCGTTTCTCCCGTGCGGAAGGCTCTCCCTGTGATAGTCCCATAGTTACTCCGCTATCTCTCTTCATGCCTCTGCCCCTCAGAGAGGCCCTCCCTGTCTCCACTGACCGCCTCTACTCTCTCATCCTGCTTGCTTTCTTCCCTGGCACCTGTCTCCACCTGTTCACCTCGGTTTGCTTTTTCTTCCTCACTCGAACACCAGCTGCACAAGAGCAGGTGTTTTCATCCGTCTTGTCCACCGTTGTGGCCCCAAGCACCTAGAGCCACCCCTGGCACATAGCAGATGCTCAGAAATACTTGTGGAATGAATGTTTATTATCAAAATGACCCTAACAGTAAACCGAGGCTTGAATCCTGGCTTTAACTCTCACTGGCTGTGTGGCCTTGGGGAGAACGCAGCTTGGCTTGGGGATGCCTCGGTTTCCTGATCTGTAAAACGCGGATGAAGGACTCCATGCCTGATGGCTTGTTGTCAGGATCAGACAACGGTACACACAAAAGGATGCACGTCGGGCACGGGTGGGTGAGGCGATCCCCACTGCCTGGCGTTTGCTTTACTGTCCTCCCCGTCTCCCTCCTCCCAGCACAGCGCGGGGCAGGTGACACGAGAACGGTACAGAGCTGATCAGTGTGGAAGCTGGGATTGATTACATCATTCCTTCTTGTTCTGCATATGTTCGAAATTTTCCAAAATAAAAAGAGAAAGAAGATAAAGCACGTGTTCAAAGCTCAGCCGGTGCCGAGCACAGACTGCACCGAAGATTTTCTTCCACCACCGCTCCCATCCCTGCAGGACACCGACGGTGGGCTGGAGGGATGGGGCAGCAGAGACGGCCCTGGCACCGCCGCCCACCTACTCCAGCTGCCCCTCCCGGAAGGGCGGTGAGGCCCATCGCTCACTCCCGGCTTCCACTCTCCCTCCTGATCTGAGCACCTGATCTCCCTGGGCTCCTGGCACTAAGCTGCAGCCATCTAATACCACACGCCCCCAAACGGATGTGCCAGAGAATCTACAGACACAAAGAACCAATTCTACATCTTGTCTGACTTCCACCTCAGCTGTTTTGCATCTCTCTGGACCGAGGGCCTGGCAAGACACCTGGCAGGAAAAACCCGTCTTGTGGAGGGCTCCCCTAGAAGACCAGCCCCAGGAATGCCCAAAGTTAACAGGAAAGCAGTTTCAGCTGTGAAAATAAATGCTTCCTTCTTCAATGTGGGGACAGAAACTCTGCTGGGGAAGACCTACTGTCCCCACCTCCCAGGAGGATACACCGATTGACAGAAATATGAAGGGAGCACAGAGAGAGAGCGGGATGCTGACATCCTGAGCCTCAGTTTCCCTACTTGTCCATCAAGGCTAAGTGATATGCGAAGAATGGCAGATCAGTCTGGGTGATCATCTGACTCTAACATTTACTGTGTGGCCTTGGGCAAGTTGCTTCACCTCTCTGAACCTCCAGTTTCCTCACTGGTCTAATGGGTCAGAGGATAATAATGCGCACCATCGGGGTAACTGTGAGTAGCACTGGGATGACCCACACCAAGTACTGAGACCAGTAAGTGGCCGGAAACAATGATCCCTATAATTATTTCTTTAGTATTTTCCCACAGAATTCAGGATCCTGTCAGATTTCCTGGCTTTAAGGATGGAAACTCTCAGCAGAGCCCAGTTTTAAAAAGCCTTGGCTGGGACCACAGGAGGCTTGGCGTCCCACCCAGGCCCTGCCACAACCTGCCGTGTGACCTCAGCCTGTTTCTTCCTCTCCAGCGGCTGCAGTTCTCTCGGCTCCACAATGAGGTGCTGGAGAGGACACAGGGGTCTCTCAGGCCCTCTCTGGCTTTCAAGATCTGGAAATGCATCATTCCAGACCTGTGCATCCAGACAGAGACACCTAGAGGCAGGCTGTACCCACAGCGTTCGGTCCCTAATACAATTATTCCTAGATCCCAGGAGTCCGAGTTCCCCTCACAGCATAAAGGCTACAGAGGAAAGTATCATGCCAAAGGACATTCACTCGATAGCTTAACAAAAGCTGTCTGGGAGTACCTACTATGTGCAAGGGTCTATGCTAGGTGCTTCCCAAAAGTCAGGCCCAATTTTATGGGTGAGGAAAACAAAACAATGACGATTACAACACTGGTTAACGTGTCTCGAGAGCTTACTATTATACTAAGTATAGCTTCAAGCATTCCCTGTGCATTAATGGACTTAATCCTTGGAATAGAGTAGTTAATGTCATCTCTATTTTACAGATGAGGAAACTGACACACGGAGGAGGTAGGAGAGCTGGGAGTGACACCCAGGAGGCTATATTGTGTCTCTACGGACAGGCCACATAGCTGCTAAGGTTGCAGAACCAGGTCTGAGCTAACCATGCAGAAGTCTGGTGACCAGTACGAAGTAGCCTGGAACAGGGCAGATTAACTCTGGGGGTGGGGCATATATCCTTTGGAGCTGGAGGCACTTAAGCTGAACCCTGAAGGAGGAGGTAGCATTTGGACACAGGAAGCCAAGGAAGTATAGAGACGGGCATTTCCGGCAGCAGGAACAGCCTGAGCAAAGGTACGGAGATGAGAGTTTAGTTGAGGGCATGGATTTGTACAAGAGCATTTACCAAACTGGGTGAGGCCGCATGTTAATGAGTGTTCTACAAATCAAACGCCTCTTGTTCATATGTTCAGGGAACATTGGAGTAAATATCGTCCAACTTGGGATTCTACAACGCACGGACTGCTCAGGGTCCTTTGGGTGCTAATGTGCTCGAGTGGCCAGCGAAGCTTGGCTCAGAGGAAGGAAGCCCGGTTATCTTGCAGCATCTCAACAGGTCAGCTCGCTGGAAAACATATGGGCAGAAATCGGGCCTGTCAGAGAGGAAGCCTAAGCCCTGCTGCAGCTTTTTGTTTTTTAAAAGAAAACTTGGACCCACTCAACAGTTTCGAGTTGGGGAGTGACATGATCTGAGTTGTGTTGACAGGCCAGAAATCTGAGCACATTTATAAAGAGAGAGGAGAGGGGGGAACCTTCCGTCAGTCCAAGACTACAAATAAGAAAATAACCTGTCGCACGGAGCCCTTGGAAGCAGCGAGCGAGTGCGTGTGGGATCCATACAACACTTTTAGACTCCCTTCCTCCTGCACACCCCCTCTCCATCTGTCGCAAAGGGCACCAGGAAGATGCAGGGAGGAGGAATCTTCCAGCTCTAGGGCTCCAGAGCTCCGCAGCCCAGATGGGGGGCTCTTTCGGGAGCCACATCATTCCCCACGGGTTGAGACTCGTGAGACCAAGAGGCCGTCAGAGTTTCCACCCACAGCGGGCTTTCAGAGAAATGCCTGTGACTCAGGCAACTTCTGCCTAGAGAAGGAGCCCTTCCACAAACCTCTGTGTCAGCCCAAGGGGGCTGCTCTCACTCCCTCCAGCTTGGACTAAGTAATCCTGATTAAGTCATCTTCTCTCAGAGGCCACCCAGAGGGAGGGCCTGCATTCACAATCCCAGCTCCCCTCCCGCTTACTCCTTGGACAAGTTACTCTCCCCCGTTTTGGACTCGATTTTCCACATCTGCAAAATGGGGTAAGAGCCAACGCGTGTTTCGCTAATGAGAGAAATTATGCAGGGGCAGCAGCTGCCTGGAGTGCAGTTAACTGTTCACTGACCACTGGTTCTCCTCCCTTCTCTCCACACAGGGCGCAAGTCAGGACCTCCTACGAGCTGAAGGGCCACAGTAAAGGAATGAATCACACGACGAGCCTCCATGGAGTTGGTAAAGAAATCATCAAAGGCCAGAAAGTACCCCTGAGAGCACCACAGCTTTTAAGAACCTTAACAGCCTGAGCACGTCAGAGTCAAAGCCCCTTTCTCTTCTTGTGAAAGAGGAAGCGAAATTAACTTCATCATTTAGGAAAGTACAGAGGAGACACCATGCATACCACCCTCTATGAAGGATCAGAGGTTCGCTGAAAAGCCCAACTGACCCCCAAAGCCTGAACCCCAACCCCAAGATGACAAAGTAAGAACTTGAGACTTAGGCAGGGTACAAGTGGCTGGCTCAGCCCGGAAGGGGCAGATCTGGGCCAGAGCAGAGGAATGAATGGGAATTTGCCCGAGGTCTACCTGGGAGGTCACACAGAGGTCCCAAAGCCTAGGCAGGGCCAATCAAGCATCTGCAGGTTCAGTGTCAGGCCCTGCTGCCACAGAACCAGGCTGCCAGGGTGTCCCCAAGCCCCAACCCTTGCCCTTCTGGCAGTCTCAGAGTCTCCCTAGGAAACAGATCACAGGTGGGTGACATCACTAGCATCTTTTTCAGAAGTTCCCCTTTGGTCACATTTGTGCCGAAAGCCATCTTTGGAAACTTCTTCCCCCTGCCTCTCCCAACCAAGATCATTCACATGACCAGCTCCCCCTACCCCAAACGGTGATCATGGGAAGTCACAGCAATCATGTGACACCTCCCAGGCTGACAGTACTGCCTGAGACACTAAGAGTCATTCAATCCAAAGCTGCCTTCCTAAGCCTGACATTTGAGTTCCTCACTCGAACAAATCCATTTTCTTAGAAAATTGGACAACTGCCTCCTGCTACCTCTCCGCCCTTCTGTCCTGTTTCTCTCCTGCTTTGTCATAAATTTCATGCCTGGAGTAACAGAGGGAAGGGCCTGAAGCCCCATCTCTCAGCCAAACCAGATGAATTCCATGGCCAGGCTCTGGGAGTGACCAGGACCCCAAAGAACACAGAGTGAGGGATGCCGGGAGGTTTGAGTTATAATGGTCACACTGCATCCCTTCCCTATCACCCTCAACCAAGAAATTCATTTTTACCTCCTAAGATTTATTTATTTCAAAGTTAATCCTGGCCCCTGTGCTGCTCCCACTTTTTCAGGCTATTGATGCTGAATGGATTGGAACGGAAGTTTTATGGCCCAATCTTTACCATTTTATAGATTGTTTTTATAGGCAAAAGGGGGGAGATTTGCTCACTAGAAAGGTGTTGGTGTTCCCAGCCAGAGCCCCAGGAAGGCAGGCTGCCCATCTGAACACTAGTTAATCAGCGTCACCGCTCATTGGCCAGGGACTGAACCACAGGGTCTTGGTCAGAGAAGGGTCTGGAATAGACATTTAGAAATTAACTTGGGCCCAGTTCCCTGCTTTGGGAAAATTAAGTGCTTATGAAAGATGTCCGCACATTTCCAGGCCAGGAAAGATGCAAGGTGAGAACTCGAGACTTACACAGGGTGCAAATGGCTGGCTCAGCCTGGAAGGAGCAGATCAGAGACGCCACTCGCAGGAGAGACATGAAATTGATCAGTGCTTCCTTCCA
The DNA here is from genome assembly GCA_026018925.1 of Tupaia tana. Lineage (NCBI taxonomy): Eukaryota > Metazoa > Chordata > Mammalia > Scandentia > Tupaiidae > Tupaia > Tupaia tana. The sequence goes on along the minus strand of JAKSZU010000015.1, from coordinate 34,700,844 downwards.
CCCAGCAAGGACTCAACAGTAGGAAAACAACTGGGGGGGGGGGGGGCCTTTGTGAATTCCCAGGATCCAGGGGGAACTGCAGGGCAGAGAGAAGCTGCTGTCCAACCCCCCTTCTCTTTCCACCCACTCTTTGCTGGTTCTTCCTTTCTCATTGCTTTCGATGGTAACCGGTCTCTAGGCAAATGGCAGAGTATGGGGGGAGTGGATATCGAGCTCATTTTCACCTCTCCTCAGGGTGGGAAGTGCAGAGAGATCCCTCTGTCCACAGCAGGGCTTTAAGAGGCCAAAACACAAGATCCCCATTCTTCTGCCCCCTCCACTCAGCCCTTTGATGTCATTTCTCTGCCCCCTACACCCTCCCAGGGGACCCTCCGGTTTTGTTTTTCTTTTTTTTTTTTGCCAAACCCCTTTAAGAAGCAGGACTCCTGAATGGTGACCTCACCCCTTGGCGAATACACACAGTAGCCTTCAGAGCCCGCCTGCTGGCACAGCCAGGTGTTTGATGTAGGCCAACAAAAAGACAAGCTCGGAGCCACAGGTAACAGCTCCACAGAGCACCTGAGCTGCAGGGAGCTGCCTGGAAGCTGGGGCAAGGCAGAAGGAGCCTGGCGAGAGCAGCAAGGAGCAAACCATCCAGCGAGAGGCTTTGGCAACTGGAGGGGACAATCCACAGCGTCTCCACATACGGATCTGTGGATCACAACAGCTCACCCCGGGATAACCGGGCCTCCCTTCCTCTCTCTCTCCGCAAATGCAAACGCTGGCTTACTCTGAGCACTGGAGGGAGGGCTCACTCTTCCCTAATTGCAACAGTCTGTTTCTGTTCCATTCCAGGCAGCGCCGGGAGGCCCTTTGCCCCCACCTTCTTTCTTAAACCCTGAAGTCAAACATGTGGAAAGCATAAGTCTACAGACAGAGCTCCCAGGATAGACAGGGGTCCCTGCTCTGAAGGAAACTGTTAGCCTGCCTCCCCATCCCACCCGCACCAGGACCGGAAAGGGGACGGGGCTGGATGAACCAACTCATGGCGTAGGTCCCAGTGCCCAGCACGGTGCCACACAAACAGACTCCAAGATAGACTCCCATAGGAAGAGATAGGGGTTCTAGCCTGGGCTGTGTGACCTTGGGCAAGTCGCTGGCCCTCTCTGGGCCTCAGTTTCTGCATCTGTAACCCTGGTTACCGTCACCTCTCCCCCTGTTGTTGCTAGACATTAGCCCAGCGGCTATGAGACGCGGAAGCCGCAGTTTGGGGAGGACAGCGTTAGGGAGTAGGGGTGCTTACCTGTCCAGACGCAGGACACGGTGAGCAGCAGGCAGAGCAGCGGCCCGAGGCGGCCGGGGGCCGGGCCGGCGGGCTCCATGGGCCGCGGCTGCGGAGCGAGGAGGGAGAGCGGCCGTGAGTGCGCGCTCGGGCGGGCGCAGGCTGGAGCGGGGAAATGACTAAGGCTCCCCCCTCCCTCCCCTCCCAGCCGGGCTTCCCCCCCTCCCCGGAACGGGGGCCTGGAGCGGCTTAGGAGCCGCCGCCGCCGCGATTGTCGGAGAACCCCCCCCCCCCCCCCCAGACCGAGAGACGGAGAGGGGGAGAGACCCCAAGCGCGCGAGAAATAAAGCCGGGAACGGCCAGAGAGAGGCGGCAGGAGAGAGAAACAGACCCAAGGGAGCCAGGCAGAGAGCCAGAGACACCGAGAGGCGAGAGGGGGAGAGAGCGCGAGAGAGCGAGGGGGGAGAGAGACAGCGAGCAAGAGGAGTGCGCGAGGCGGCGCGCAGACGAGACAGCGCGGGAGAGCCGAGGGCCGCGAGGCCAGGGCTGGGGCAGGAGCCGAGCCCGGCCGCGCGGAGCCGCCCCCGCCGCTGCCCACCTGCCCCTCCCGGCTCCTCGCGGCGCCCGCGGCTCGGCTCGCTCCCGGCCCGCAGTCCCGGCCGCTGCCCCCGCCCTCCCGGCAGCCCGGCCCCCTCCCTCCCTCCTTCCCTGCTCCCTCCTCCCTGCTTCCCGCCCGCCCGGGTAGGCTGCCGGCTCCGGCTCGGGCTCCGGCTTCAGCGGCACCTCTCGGCAAGCGCCCGCCAGCAGCCCGCCCCGGGGGAGGGAGCGAGGGCCGCGGCGGGCCGGGGAGGGCAGCGTCGCCCCCGTGCGGGGCTGGGCTGCAAGCCGGGAGGCGTCCCCGCGAGCCCCCGCCGCCCGCGCTGCCCGCTCGGGCTCGGGACTGGACGGGCCTCCGGCCGCGACGATGTGCCAGTTCCGAAGCCCGCGGGCTCTCCCCCCTAGCCCCGGCCCGTCACCTCCTCTGTCCCCCACTCGCCGCCAACTCGGACCTGCGCCGCCGGCGACGGCTGGGAGGCAGTGGCAGCGCCGCCGGGGGCTGCCCAGAGGCCGGGCCCCCGCTCCACTTTGCGCAAACTTGTTTTTCTAAGGTCAGCGCGGCGGGCTGGCTACATCGTCCTCTTGAGGTGGACTGGGGAAGTTGCGGCCGACCTCCTCGCCTCCGGACTCCGGCCGCGGTTAGTCCTCGCTTCCCGCTGGCGAGAAGCTGGAGGCGGCGAAGACGTGGGGGAGTGGAGGCGCCTGGAGGAGGAGGGGGTGCCTGCCTGCCTGCCTTTTGCCCCTCCCCAGTGGCCCTGCCCCTGCGCCCCAAAGCTGATGGCCCCTCCTGGGTGGGTGGGTACGGGCCAGAGGGGCCTTCTTTCAGAGCTGGGCCGAGGTGAAGGAAAAGGAGGAAGTAAGTGACTGTAGGGGAAGGGGGAGAGGAAGGAGAGAGTGATGGTACAAAAATAGCGTGTGTGTAGGAAGGACTTCGGTACCGCCTGGAAAAGCAGCGCAGGGAGGAGAGGAAGGGAGAAGGGGCTGTGGCAGGGACACCGGAGGGGCCGGGCCGGGAGGCCTTCCCAGGGCGCTCTGTGGCCAGGGTCCTGCTGTCATGGAGGGGAGATCCAGGGGGTGGAGAAGACCCAGGCAGGGGTGCAAGTGAGAGATGGGAAGCAAGGATGGGCAATGAGGAGGATAAGGGGAAAGGAAGAGAGGCCAGTGGGGCGAGAGGGCTGGAGAGGGAGAGGACGCAGCCTTTGGAGGCCCCTCTTCTCTCCTTCCTTGAGCGAGGCAACCAGCTCGGTGAGGGGAAGTCTGAGGGCTTTGGTCATCTGGAAGAAGGCCCTGCACTGGGGGAGGGGAAGGAGCTGGAGACCCTCTGCTAATTGGGGACTTTTCAGTTGAAAATAAGCTCATGGATAACCAGATTTACTCCCTAAGTGGCTGTTAAGAGGATGTGAATAAGGCAAAAGGGAGAAGGCCCAGCCCTGGAAATGAACCATTGGAAGCCCAGAGAGGGAGCCTACTTGCCTAAGGTCACACAGCAAGGCCTGGGGTAGAAACATTTGAGATTCTGATTCCCAGGCTACATACTTTTGCATAGTGACCCCACCTCCTCCCTCACCTGGCCTTCTGGTCCTGCTGTGGTGCTAAGACAGGGAGGCAGGCAGGGCCCAGTTGGGACCACCGTGGTCCCTACTCCAGGTTCAAATCCTTTGGCTACTTCTTATGGGCTGCGTAGACCTGGGAAGATACTTCATTGTTTCTGTACCTCAGCTTTCTCATCTGAAATGAGGCCAACAGGAATATGAACCTGAAAAGGCTATTGTGAAGATTAGCTGCATTAATATTTGTACAGCACTTTAAAACGAGCCTGGCACAACAGAAGCGTTTGATAAATAAGTGTTTGACAACAGTTTTGGAGAACTCACAGGGGTGTGTGCAGCATTTGAAATGCAGGGGGACTGTCATTTCTCTGGATGTGGGAGATGACAACAGTGACCTGCTTGAAGTCCCTGTCCACCAGGAAATGACATCGTAGGGGAGACAGAGAAGTTGGTGAGTAGAAATAAGTGATACACAGCAAGAGACAGGGCTCAGCCCAGTAGGTGGGGGTGCACTCGCTGGGTAAGGGTGCCCAGGTGGGCCTCCCTGAGAAGCAGAGAGCTACCTCACCCAGAGGACAGCCAAGCACAGAGCTGGAGAAAAGGGTGTTTAGGAACAGGGAACAGCACAAACAGCACAGAGGAAGGGTCCTATGGGGCCCGGAAGGCCAAGGTAAAGAACCTGCATTTTTTCTGCAAATGGGAAGCCATTGGAGGGCTTTCAGCAAGGGAGTGCCATGGTCTGATTTATGTGTTTAAAAGGCCATGCTGAGAGTGGAGACTGGGCTGGCAGGAGAGGAGAGTGAGACGGAGGCGCTGGTAGATCGTTCCTGGGTTATCGCAGTACCTGAGGTTAGGGCAGCAGGCAAAGTCGCCAGCTCTTTGGGCCACCTCTGGCCTGGACCATGAAAGTGACCAGTGAGACTTTGGGAAACTCCATCACCAAGGGTAGGAGTGGGGGCTTGAGGGGTGCTCATGAGGTCAGAGATGAGGCCTCCTCCTTCCCTGAGCTTCTAGATGGCTCCGCTATTCACCCTTCCCCAGGACACACCCCCAAACCTGCCCGGGGATTAGGAAACTGAGGATTAGGAAAGGATAATAATCGAACCACCTGTTGTTTATATATAGCACCTTCAGCAAAGGCGCTCAGCCGGGCTTCCGAACACAGTGGCTGTTAGCACCTCGCTTTTGCCCCAGAAGCGGGCCCTGGGTCTTGTTCTCCCATCACATAAAAATCACTTTGGCTAACTGTCAAGGCTGAGAGGTCATTGAGACCACAGGTGAGGGATGGTCTCATCAAGAAGGTAAGATGGGAAGCCAGAGGCCGCACCATCCCTGCATTTTCTCCGGACTCTCTCCATCCAGAGAAAATGGCCAGCCAATCCTGCAGCCGCCTGGGCCTTCCCATCACATCTGGCACTTTGGCCCGTACCGCCCTGGGCCGAGCCTCCACCATCTCTCACCTGGGCGCCCTTTTCCTACCTTGTCCTCCTGTCTAGTCCTCACTTAGCAGCCTGAGGGATCCTTTTATATGGGTCAGGTCACACCCCTGCTGTCAAGGATCTGCTGGAAAGAAGACTTGAATGAGCACGAGGTGGGGAGAATCAGGAGCCTTGGAGCCAAGACTCTGACAATTTGTCTTACGCAACTTGCGCAAAATAAAAAGAAATTCTTCTGAGCCTCAGTTTCGTCTGTGAAATCGGAATAGCAAGGACAGTTCTGACTTGAGGTGCCAGTGGTGGGACAGGTGTGAGAGCAACCGTGGTGGGACATATCTGGGACTCTGTCTGCAGCAGGGGGTGGCACCTTTCTTTGTATGGGCCAGACCCTTCCATGTACATTGTCCCACTGAGCCTCAGCAGCTGTACTGGGCTCCCAGTGCTCTGGACACAAGCCCAGAGACAGAAAGAGAGCAAACTTGCCTAAGGTTGTGCAGCAAGGCCTGGGATAGAAACATCCTAGTTTTGAACTTGCAGGCTAAACTCTTTTGCTGCGACCCCATCTCCAACCCCACCCAGCCTCCTGTTCTGATGCCTGGTCCCTGCTCTGGTGCAAAATCAGGGAGGCCGGCAGGTGCAGCTGTTGACCATGGACCACACTTCCAGGGTTCAGATCCTTTGGCCACCTCCCTTGGTCACCAGGGTCACTCTACCGGGGCATGCAGGAGCCTGCAGGAACCCAGCCCTGCCCGGCACCAGCCCTGCCAGCACTCTGTTCCTGACTGCCGGTAACCCTGGGCTGGCATCAGGAGGCAGGCCTGCCAGGCTGCCTTTGTGGGGCCTGTCAGGAGGCTGGAGCTGCCAGCGACCTATTTTTCTGGGCTAGAGGAGCCATTTGGAGTTAGAAGCCTCAGCTGTGGAGCCAGAACAATAAAAATAAAAACCGTGTGGACTCCTGGGCCACTTGGACCAGGGAACCAACTGCCCTAGAGATGCCGCTAACCAGGTTGGAGAGCAGGGCTGGGGCAGGAGATGGGCATGACCTTGCTGAGCCTCCCTGTATTCTCGGACCCTCAGGTGGGTTGTCACCAGGGCTCACGACAGCCCTTCTTTCAGGGTGGCTGTTATTCCCATTTTACAGCTGTGGAAACTGAGGCTAAGAGGGATGGAGAAGCTCAGCCAGGACACACTGCTAGTAAGTGGCCAGACCCGTGACGATTCAAACTCAGTTCTCCAAAATAACAACAGTTCCTGTCTGTGCGGCACCTGCTCTGTGCTCACGGGTCTAGGGACACATCCATACTCTGCCTGGGAGGGGTGCTGATCCCTCATTTTACACAAGAGAAAGCTCAGACTTTGAGAAGCTTTTGCTTAGAGGGAGCTTTCCACACCATCCTGCTAGAGTAGTTACTCCATCCCTGCCCTGTCCCTGCCACCCCCTCCCTGTCCCATCATGACCTGCCATTATTGTCTTTCTCGAATGTGTCCATCTCCCACACTACCGGCTCATCCAGCCCAGCAGCGCAGTGGTCTGCCTTGAAAGCTGATCTGATGGCTCAGACTCTAGAGCTTCTTCAGACTCGCCGGGAGGCTTGGATGATCTGCGTCTCCCTGGACCAGACTAGGCTAATGATGGGACCATACCTAAAAGGTTTCTTGTAAGGATTAAATGAGTTAATATATGTAAAGATGTTGGCTATTGCAATTGTTTTGTCCCAGAGCTTTAGCCCCAGGGCCTTCAACAGTAGCTTGCCAATATGTATGTATTACATAAAAAGGCGATGGCCGAGATCACAGGGGAAGGAACTGGCAGAGCCTGGCTTTGAAGGCAGGCCTCTGAGCTGTGCTTCACCCCATGCCACTGGATAATCGCCTCTCCACAGTCTCCGTTCTTCATCCACAGCTGCGCAGGAGTCAGAACTATGGTCCTCTAACCGGAGCGGGTGTCGGTGTCACCTGAAGGGGTTGGTGAGAAAGGATCCCAGGGCTCCTCCTCTGGGGTTTCTGATTCAGTGGGTCTCAGGCAAAGTCTGAGAATTTGCATTTCTTTCTTTCTTTTTTTTTAGGTTTTCACCAGGTGTGTGCTTGCTGGAGAGGAGACAGAGAGATACAGAGAAAGGGAAAGTGAGAAATCACCCCCCCCCCCGCCCCCAGGGGGATTGGCCACGCTGCAATCCCTTCTCCACTCTCCTCTCAGGATTTTGGGCACGCATGCACCTGTGCTTGGTATGATTTTCAGGCCACCGGGTCTAGGTCTGGAACCATGCAATCATCCATATGAGAGTCCAGCACCTTAACCACCATACCACCTGCTGGCATGGGAATTTGCACGTCTAACAAAGTCCCAGAGGTGGCTGAAGCTGCTGATCCAGGAACCACGCTTTGAGAACCACCAAATAGCCTGCTGTCCAAGTCAGGGTGGGGATGATTTGTGAGTCTAGCTGCAGCTTCTCTGTTGGTCAGTCTCTTTGTGCCTCTGGTTCCTGCTTCACGCCTAGGGGGAAGGCAGAGGGCAGGACAGCGTCCGTTCAGGGACGGCAGCCAGTGCTCCGAAGCTAAGGGGCTGTGACAGATCACCGAGCCAGGGCCTGGGGGAGCTGTGCTGTAATTAGTGCTTCCCGGGGAAGTCAGCGACTAGCGACTAGCGGACTCACAGGCAGGCAGCTCGCTGGAGCTTATCAGGGGTGGAACCGGCTGTCAGGGCCTAGACACTGTTCTCTGCTCCAGGGTCTGGCTCCGCCTGGAGCCAAGCCCAGCTGTGCTGCACTGAGCCTTCCCCCACACCTCAGGGTGGGGGTTTCTGGGTGCGAGTACTGACTGCCTAATGATAACACTAACCATAGCTAAAAGATAAAGCGCTTATTAAACCCCAGGCCTGAGAGCTTCAGCAGCTTCTCTGCTGAGGGTGATAATCATCACAATGACTTACCCAGACACGATTCTTATTCCCATTTCACAGCTGAGAAAACCAAGGCACAGGGGGCTTAGCAGCTTGTCCAACAGCACACAGTGCAGGAACTACAGGGCCAGGCTTTGAATCCAGCAGCTCTCCTTCCCCAGCTCCCAACCTCTGCACACTACAACTTCGCTCTGAGCTTGGGATACCCCACACTGCCCTCTCTGGGTCTCCACCACCACCAAGGAGCTGGCTGGCCCAATGATTTCCCGGTTTTTCTGTGGTGCCCAGTGCTGGGCCTGCTGGTGGGTCACGAGCACCCAGGGGTCTGTGAATGAAATAATGAATAAGGAGCTGACTCTAAGGTTGCCAGTCCTGAGGGGACGATACAGCTTTGTGGCCAAGAGGTGCGTATTTAGCTCTAGGCTCTGCCCCTCACTGGTTGTGAGATCTTGGGTGGGTCTTAGGCTCAGTTTCCTCATCTGAAAACAGGCTGAGAGTAGTGTTAAAAAAGAGACAGTGAAGGGGAGAGAATGTGTATCAGCCTTGGTAGCCAGGAGCCATGTTTGGCCCTGCTCCGTCCTGTCTTCTCTGTCTCAGTTCTGTGTCTGCAGTGTCTCAGGAAAAATACCTGCCGCCCTCCTTGGCTCCATGCTTTCTCTTCCTCCCTGCTCACGGTCCCGTTAGACGAGCCTCTTGGTTCTGCCTTCAAAATAAAGCCAGCCTCCGCCCACCCCTTGCCACCTGCATCCCACTCTGGTCCCGGCACTTTGCTTTCTCACCTGGATTAGTGTGGTCGCCCACAATGGCTCCCTGCTTCCTCTCGAACTCTTCACCTTGTCCCATCTCCAGTTACCACTTCTTACAGTCTCCCATCTCATCTTTTGGAATGAAACCTGAAGTTCTCAAAGTTCTCCTTGTTCTTCTACACAAGGCCCCACGTGACCTCCCCCATGGCCCCTCAGAGCCCGCCTCCCTGCCATTCTGCCTCTTGCTCACACCACTTCAGTCATATCCATCTGCTCAGTAGTCCTCAAATGTGCCCAGCAAGTGCCCAGCTCAGGACCTTTGCACTTGTCCTGTGCCCAGAGCCCTCCCTCCCACCTGGCCGCCTGGCTCGCTCAGACTCTTCCTTTGGGCCTCTGTCCCCTCAGAGAAGCTTGCCCTGACCGTTCTTTCTAAAATTGTCCCATCACTTCCTATTCTCTTTATCAGAAGAGTTTATTTATTTTTTTATTAAGACACGCACACACACACACACACACCCTTCCCAGGGTCTCTCCGTGCTGAGATCTCCCTCCAGCTCCCAGCCAGCCAGGGCCATGAGTATGTAAACATGGGCCCAGCATATTCAGGTTGACCCAGGATCCAAACCTGGCCCCCCCTCTGGCTCCAGTATTGTGCAGCTGGCTCTCCCCACTTAATTTTCTTGATCGCATACAAGCGTCATCTAGTTATGGGTTGCTGGGACTCTCTGCTGCTCAAATCTGAACTCCATGCGGGGTCTTTCCTTTGTTCCCTGGCACCTGGAGCCACGCCGACACAGAACAGGGCCTCAGGAAGTAGCTGCTGACAGAGCGAAAGAAGGAGTTGAGCAGGAAGCAGGAAGTGGCTATGTCCACGAGGGCACTGGCAGTTCCACCGAGGGTTCAGGCCTCTCTGCCCGGAGGGCCTGGTTTGGCTTGGGTTTCCTTGAGGAACAGGTGTCCTCGTTGAACTGCCGGCTGCTTTCCCAGGCAGGGAGGCCAAGAATTCAGTTGGCTTCATTCCTGTTCCAAGAGGAAGTGACTATCCCTGGTCAGGAACTGGCTCGGTGCTCAGGGAAAGCCCAAGCCACACATACCACTTTCTCTGCTGCAGCTTCTGAGGACCTGGGACTGTGGCATCTGGGTAGCAGGTAGCCACACCAGCATCCATACTGCTGCTGTCACCAGAGCAAAGAGGGAGGTGGGCTGAGAAGTCCTCCAGAGCTTGTTTCCAGAGCCCTTTGGCCTGTTTCCTCGTGGGAGCCTCCCGCCATAGGGGTAAGGGCTGAGCTCTGATGCCACCTGCCCTGGCTGCAATTCGTTCTTCTCCCCTCTGCCCATTTGTACAGATGAGCAAGCAGAGGCTCTGGGGTGGAGGGGCTGCCTGGGCCACATGCCGGGGTAGTGCGCATGCAGGCCGTGAGTCCAGATCTCTCGGTAGCACATCCCTCCCTCCTCCTCCTGTTCTCCCATCATCCATCCCCAGGCCCAGGTGCCTGGAACAGCAGGTTGGCTCCTACTTGAAATTTCCCCTTCACGGCTTCCTCTCTTACTGAGTCTCATTCTCTCTGCAGGTAAGAAGGTTGTAACTGACACAGTGGACTAGATAGGAAGACTGGTTACATGGAGGGACCCGAATGGCCCAGAGTCTTGCTGCCTAGGGGCAGGGCAAGTCGCATAGAAAATGTCGGTGTGTGTTTGTTCTGCTAACTCAGTCTTCCCCCAGCTGGGAACAAATAGTTGACGTTATTAAAAATAGGTGCTGCAGGGATTTAGGCAGAAGTGTACCCCAAGTCAAGGCCCCTGACCCCTGTCTTTAGCAAAGTCTAAGACAGAGGAGGTTGATTACCAGGGTTGGGAGAAGGGACAGGGGAGCACATTGGAAAAGCTGGAGGGCCTCAGACTGGCAGGGATGCTGACCCGCCCCCAGCAGGACTGGGAGGGGCCAAGGCCTCTGTCACAGGCCTCATAGTGGCCCTAGGACACCAGCCCTGGATCTCAAGGCCCCTGGCTTCACCATAGGCCCCTAGAGCTGCAGAGATAAAGGGGGCCCCAATGAGCAAGGCCTCCATTCAGTCAGCAGAGGCTCAGGGGCTATGCTGGGTGCTAGAAATGAGACAGCCACGTTCTGATGCCCAAGGCATTGACATTCTAGTGGGAGAAATGGAAAATAACAGCATGAGTGGAAGGGGTGGCTAGTCTCTGCAGTAAGTCTTGCTCAGGAAGTGGAGTTTCCTGAAGGAGATGAGAGAGATAACCACAGGAAAACTAGGTGAAAGAACAGCCAGTGCAAAGACCTTGCAGTGCAGGGTTGGCAGGTGGCATGATGGTTATGACACTGGACTCCTATATGGCTGACTGTGGTTCGAGTCCTGGACCTGGTGGCTTGCTTTCTCACTTTTCCTTTCTCTCTCTCTGGTCAAATTAATACATAAATAATAATAACAAATAAAATGAAATATATAAATAATTCTTTAAAATAAAAAAGCTTGCAATGGCAAGTTCAAGCTCAGCTAGGTAGGCTGGAGAGTAGGACAGAGTGAGGGAGAGGAGGAGGAGGGAGATGAGGTCGCAGAGAGAGCGGGGTCCAGTCTGCCAAGCCTTGAAGGTCAAGGCAAGGCTTACGGCTCTTACTTGGAGCCAGAAGGGCAGGTAGGAGCCGAGCAGCCATAGGGCACGCAGTATGGGCAGATTCCTGGAAGCCACTTCAAACACTTAGAGACTCCAAGACCCTGGACTGGGCAAACTAGAGAAGAGAGAGCATCAAGAACGACCAGGGTTGGACTTACTTCTCATCACCCAGCAGGATAGGATCGCAGGCCTGACGAATTTAAGTAACTTGTCTTTTCTTAAACTTCCATCTTATTAGATACAGATTCTGACTTAGCAGGTCCAGAGTGGGGCCAAGAGTCTGCATTTCTTTTATTTATTTATTTTTATTTTTTTTAGAGAGAGATTTTTACTATAGGGCACATGTGCATGCCAGAGAGACAGAAAGTGAGAAATCCCCCCCTCCCCGCCCCCCCGCCCCCCCCCCCCCCCCAGGAGGGATAGCCATGCTGCAATCCCTTCTTCTCCATTTTCCTCTTGGGATTTTTTGGGCATGCACGCATATGCACTCGTTGTTAGTTTTAAGCCATCAGGTTTGGGATTTAGACTGTGGTGGACTACGTGAGAGTCCAGTGCGTAACCATTATGCCACCTGCTGGCCCCGAGTCTGCATTTCTTTCTTTCTTTCTTTTTTTTTTGGAGAGGTTTTCGCTATAGGGCGTGTGTGCTCCCCAGACAGACGGGATCTTGGGAGACAGAGACCGGGTCCTGGATGCAGAACGTGGGAGCCAGAAGCCATTCCGCTAACTGCTGGTTCCCCCGAGTCTGCATTTCTAACAAACTTCCAGGTGAGGCCAGAGCCATTGGTTCCTGGACTGCACTTTGGGCAGTGAAGGTTTAAAGGAAAGGGATGAAATAGACATTTAAAGGACTATCTAGCTGAACTGTGCCTTCGGTGTGGGGTTCATGCCTGCTCACTTCAAGGCTAACATTCAGGGCTCTTAGTGAATTGTACACCCCCATCATCCTGTCTGAGAAGCCCAGCCTTGAAACTGTTGTCCACAAAAACCCAATGGCTCTTTCCCAACGCCATGCAAGTCCCACCCTGTTCTCTGCCTGGCCTGAGGGCATCCAGATGGGACAGGGAGCTCTTGAGCTTGGTCCACATTCCAGGCCCACCAGCTCCAGGTGGTGTGACTGTGGGTGAAGGACTTTGCCTGTCATTCAGTTTCTCATCTGTAACATCGGCGAAACACGATAGCACTCTACAGAGCGATTTTGAAGATTCAAAGGAATAAGATATATCAAAAGTCTGGCACACAGGAGGTACTCAGAAAATGTTACATCACTTTCTCTCTAATTCTACCTGTCCTTTAAGAGAGTGATCTATATATTTTTATCTTATTATTTCAAATTTTTCTATTTTTATGTGTGTTTTTTGAGGTGTGTTTTAGTCCAAAGTATATGACACATTTGTAAATAAATAAATATTTCAAAAGGTTTGTGAGAAAGTGGAATTAAAGTGCAAGGTTATTTTGATGCAAAAAATATTTGAATTTTATGCTTAGATTTTTCATAATACGTATTGTCCATGAACATTTTGAGGGTGTTTAAATAAAATGTTTTTACTAGGAGGAAATGTGATACAAAAGATATTTCTTTTCTAAGAATGATTCTATTTATTTATTTATTTATTTATTTATTATTTAGCTTGCCATAGTCATCAGAGAGACAGAGAGAGAAAAAGCGAGAAAATAAACTGCCAGGTCCAGGACTCAAAATGTAGTTGATCATGTGGAAGTCCTGTGCCCTAACCATCACACACCTGCTGGCCCCCAAAAAAAATCTTTTAAAATTTTGTCAGAGGGCTCATGTGCTTGCTGGAGAGAGGCAGGGAGAGAAAGTGGAAAAGAACCCCCATGGGGATGGTCATGCCACAATCCCTGCTCTTCCATTCCTCCCTCGTTTGGAGGTTTTGAGCACATATGCACACATATTGGGCATCTTTCAAGCTGCTGAGCCCGGGACTCGAACCATGTTATTGGCCATGTGGAATCCAGCTGCCTTAACCACCACAATACCTGCTGGCTCCCCCAAAATTTAAAGACCATTGTTTTGAAGCCCACTAGAGCTTAAAGAAACAGAGAATATCAAAGCTATTGTAGGAGAAATTTTAAAAGACTTCAATTCTCCTGGCCCTCATTTTCTCATTGGATACACACAATTCTCTCCTGTACTAGATTGCCTCCAGTGATGGGGAGCTCACTCCCTTTATGGGTAGCTCTGAACCCAATGCCTATATGTGTTCCACCTGCCTCTGAGTTCCCAGGGCTTGACACATCTGCCTCTCCACCCCAACTCCGCTGTGTCGCACCTTGGGACCTCCCAGGGGCCTGGTGCTAGTCTGTGTACATAGTAAACACACTAAATAATGTCCCCTGAATAAGTGGGAGTGGGAGATGGAGTTGGGAAGGTGACTCTTCTGCCAGCTCTCACTGAGAGAGTATGCTAGCATCAGCACTGTGATCCCCTGGGAACGTGTTGGTCCATGGAACTCTGAGTACACATCTATTTACTTGAGCTTGTTTGCATGTGTTTGTTTGAAATAAGTGTGCATTGTGCATCCATCCCACTGTGTATTTTGCCATGTGTTGGGGTCTCTGTGGGTGGGGGTGCATGTGTATATCATGTTGTGAATGTCCGTGTGTGCTGTCCATGCCTTTCTCTGAATGTCTTTGCATGTCTGCATATCTGGGCATGTGTCACTGTGGGTCTGTGCCTCCGTCGCTGTCTGGTTTTGTGTGCATGTGTGTGAGTGCTGCACACGGGTGGGTGTGTGCTGTCTGTGAGGTCTGCGTGGGGCGTGTATGTTTTTCTGTGTCTTTGCGTGTCTGTGTGCCTGGGGCCTTCCTTGCGTGTTTCGTTGGGAGTGCCTGACTCTGCAGGAGTGTGCCTCCTCTCTCCTGCTCAGCCCTCCAGGGGAGCCGGGTGACTCCCTGCAGCCTGGGCGACTTAAGGCCTCCTGACTGGCAGGCAGCAAGGGTTCCACACCCTTCTCTCCTGCTCGGCTGTGCTAATCACTGGGTTATATGCAGATGGCAAATGCCTGGCTGCCAGGCTTGGAGGAGGGACGGTGGAGGGGGGTGTACAGATGAGCAGACACCAAGGAGCGAGAAGACAATTTAAAGGCAGGAAGGGGAAAACAAGCCTGCTTGGCTTAGGGGTTCTCTCCAGAGGCATGCATTTTATTAAGAGGAGGTGAGGGCTGTGCTGTTTTCCTCCACCTAATCAAGTTAAGAGTCTTGGAATCACAGGATTCTAGATTCTTAGGGTTTTAGATCTATAGAATTCTAGACTCTGGGCCTAATGCAGTCCCAGGCTCTATCCAGGACTGTAATCCTCCTGGGATCTTAGCGTCTTCATCTGCAGTTCCTCTCTTCTTTCTCCCTTCTCTTGCCTTTTTCTGTTCAGAATCCTAGCCAGAAAATGACCTTGAAAGTGCATCCATTCCACCCCCTGACTCTGGGCAGGGCAGTGGAGAGAGAGGTCCAGCTTCTGGGACATTCTTGGGAATGTTGAGCTGGAGTCTTCCCTCTCTGGGCAACAGCGTGTTGCTTGAATGGCCACAGGTCTCGTATTACTCCCCTGCAACCTTGCAAGCATCAGGAAGACAAAGGCGCCTGTGTTCTGGGGCTGTGCTGCCAGCCTTTCGTTTGGGAGCTGAGGGAATAGCTGCAGGTGTGAGGAGTAAACAGGTAGGCCCGATGCCTCCCAGAATCTTTGGCTGTGGAGGCTCTGTAACCCAACCTGGTGTGGAGTCGGAGGCCAATCAGGCAGCCCCATTCACCGTGTCCACTGCGGTATTTCCTTCCTCTAATTGCTTCTCTGGATGACAGCTTAAAAGACCAGACTCTCTTGGGACCAGCAGTTAGCGTAATGGCTGTGTCGCTGGACTCCCATGTAGTTGACTGCGGTTCGAGTCCCGGACCTGGTGACTTAAACTCATGCCAGGCACATGTGCGTGCGTGCCCAAAATCCCGAGAGGAGAATGGAGGAGAAGGGATTGTGGCGTGGCCACCCCCACTGGGGGATGATTTCTCGCTTTCTGTCTCTGTCTAGCGAGCGCACGCGCCCTATACCAAAAACCTCTCCAAAAAAAAAAAAAAAAGAAAAAAGAAAGAAAGAAAGAAAGAGAAAAAAAAAGACCAGACTCTCTCTTATCCCAGGGATCTTGGGAGCCATGGACTATCTCTGAGGGAGGTCATTCCGCTGTGCTTTAAAATCTTCCAGGACTCACCCAAACGCTGACACATGTCCGGTCACACTGAACTCCCTACTCACCGCAAATCTACCTTACTTCTTCATGCCTCTCATAGGCTTTTTCCTCTTGGTCTCTTTTTCATGGGGCTAGCCCTTATTCAGCTATAGAATACGAAAGCAAACTCCTCTTCAGTTGTAAGTGCCACATGAAAAAGAATTGGAATTACTTGGAGCTGCTTCCCAGACTCTGTTTGCACACAGCAGATATTGAATAAATGTTTGTTGAGTGACTGCTTGAATGTATCCTTTGAAGTCAGCTCATTCCCCACCTGAAGCCCGGGTTCTCTGCCCCCTTCCTGGTGTTCCCCTGGGGACCACCCCACCCCGTAAGTTTACCTGTGGCTGTGAATCTTTGCTTGCTTTGTCTTCTTCACTAGAGGGGAACCCCTGAAAGCCAGAACCACGTCTGGTCAATTGTTCTACTTGCAGCATCCAGCTCAGGGCCTGACACCCATCAGGTGCCCAGTAAACACAGAGCAGTTGCCAGCAGCCTGGCTTTGTGACTTGAAATCCCTTGTTGGTCCCAACTGTGAGCGCTGGTCCAAGCTGTTGGCAACATCTGCTTCGGAGTCTCATTTGCAATTATACGTTCTCAGGCTCTTGCCACTTAATATTTAATAACCAGACGGCTGGCCTTCTCTGGCAGCCACTTAAGCCCTTGATTGCCTCTTGTCTGAACTTGGCCTTGAGTGAAGCAGGGACTGCTTTAGGGTTAAGTGTCAAGCATGGATCTTGAATCTGGGGCCAGCATAAGGCTGGACTCTCAGGGGCTAGAGGAAGGGATGACCTTTGGTTTCAGGCTCCTGGGTGATCTTTCCAGGCAAGAGGCAGGTGAGACATTGGCTCAAACCAGCTCCACGTCTTCACCTCTGCCATGTAAGTCTGTGCCTGCCCGTGCCCTCGTGGCTGGGGAGGATGAGAGAGGAAAAGTGTTCATGGACCTTTCCTGACTATATCCGAATTAGTCGAGGAGGAAGAAAGGGGGATTCCATCTGGATTGGGGACCAGCAGGGAAGGTGGTTCTATCCTGTATGGCTTGGTCACCGGGAGCCAGGGCCAGTCCACGTGGGAGCCTGTGGCGCCATGGAGCAGGGCTCTGGCAGCCAAGTCAGCCTCTCCTGGCATAAGGCTGGGGCGTCCCTCCAAGTTGGCCATGGAAAGAGATGAGGCAATGGTAATAACCTGCCCCTCCGGATTGCCCGAGCTGCTGCCCAGTGCTGGGAAATCCTGCAGGCCCGGGAAGCTGAGCAGCTCTGCAGGCAGACCTCTGCAGGACTTGTGGGGCAAAGGAGAAGGGAGCCAAGTGACCTGCAGCAGCACAGGAAGGTTTGGAAGAGGAGGCAGCAAGCACAAAGGCTCTGGGGCTGGACTCCGCTACTGAAGCCCTGGGGCCCAGGGGAGGGTCAGGAAGAGGCCTTCAGAGCCAGTTTCTCAGTGGATACTGGTGGAAGGGACACCTGAGACTCACACCTCGGAATCTCAGCCTGTTCAGATCCCAGGGAGGATTTTACAGGATCAGAAGGCTTGGCTTCTGGTTCTCACTCTATCCCTAACAAGCTCAGGGACCTTGGGTGAGTCCCTGCCTGGTACTCATGCTGTTACTGCACACCTTGGACAACATGACTGCCTGACCTTTCCAGCATTACCCCTCAGGGGTCATCTGACCCAGCCCAGGAATCTGAGACCAAAAAGGCCACACTGTGTGATCTGTGGAGCTTGTTCCTTTAGGTGATCCTTGGAACAGAACTCTGCTTTGACCGTGGGCAGTATGCATTCATGTATGTCATGTTTAGACTTGGGTCCCATCCCCAAGACATCACATTATGTACATGTAAATCTTCCAAAACCCAAAAAAACTGAAATCTGAAACAAGTCCCTAGTGCTTGCTACAAGCAAGGTCCATTAGGAATGAACTCTTACTAACATACAAGTGTCATTTAATCCTTGTGATTCCTGTCTCCTCATCATTCTCAGGTCCTGTTGACAGTCCCTTTAAAACAGTCCCTGGTGGGACCAGCAGGAGGCATGGTGGTTAAGGCACTGGACATTCCCACATGGCCAACCACAGTTCGAGTCCCAGACCTGGTGGGTTACTTTCTCACCTCTCTTTCTCCCTGTCTGTATGTGTCTCTCTCTGGTCAAATTAAAAAGAAATGAATGAACAAATAAAGTTAAATAAATAATTATTTTTAAAAAACCAAAAACCAAAAAAAAAAAAAACCAAAACAGTCCCTGGTCCACCATGTCTTTCCGCACCCCCCATCACACACCACCTGTTCTCTCGTGCAGGGCTGTATCAGCCTTCTCCTGGCTCTCCCGCACGCACCCTGGCCCCTGTAATCGGTACCTACCAGCAGCCAGGAGGCCTTTGAACAACTGAAATCAGATCATATTCTTCCCGGCTTTGGGCCTCCAGGGACTGCAACAGTGCTTAAATCAACCAGAGTCCTCTGGCAGACACTGCTTCCCTCGGCAGCTGCTTCCCTCTCCGTCCTGAAGTTGCACCGTCTTCGCCGCACGCGAAGGAGGCCACACTGGTCTCCTTCCTTGCCTCAATTCAGAAATCACCTCCCCAGAGTGGCCATCCCTGTTATTCCCTAAAACGCCCCTCCTCTCTATGTCCAGTCCCCCCTGGTATTTTTCTGATTTATTTACATGTGCTTCCACCCTGCTCCCAAGCTGGAATGCCAACATTATCACAGTAGGACTTCCCTCCACGTCGCTCCTGCTGCGTGGAGGAAGCACCGAGTGCCTGGTGCGTAGTAGGGCCTCCCTGGAGTTTGCTAGGGAATTGATGACATCGCCTCCATGCATGGGATGGAGCACAGGCTGAGCATCCCTAATGTGAAAACCTCAAACCTGAAGTCTGAAATGCTCCGAAGTTCGAAACTTTCTGAGCACCAGCATGCTGTCACAAGTAAAAAATTCCGCACCTGACCTCACGTGATGGGTCGCAGCCAAAATACTGCAATACAAACAGATCATACACGATTCCCTTCAGGTTATGTACATATGAAGGGCAGATGAGACATGAACGAATGTCATGTTTAGACATGGGTCCCATCCCCGAGATGTCTCATTGCGTATAATATTCCCAAATCTGAAGAAATCTAAAATCTGAAACACATCTGGGCCCAAACATTCTGGATAACCTGTACTATCAGTCCATTTTCTAGAACGCCCAGCAAAGTTAAATGTTCATACAACCCATCACTTTGTGAAGGGTGGAGCAAGGGTTCAAACCTCCGACCTACTAGCATCTAATCCTGCGTTCAGAGCCCGGAGCCCTGGGAATGTTCTAGGGGTGGGTGGAGGGGACAGTGCTGGTGCTGGTGGTGCCAGGGATGTGCCTTTTGACTTTGCCCTTAGCTGGGTTCTTGTCTTGAGGCTGGGGCTGAGGGCCTAAGATGAGGTCCCGTCCCACCCACCCTCCTCCAGCCCCCAGGAAGCACGTACCCACCCCACTGGCTGGTGGTCAGTGATCTCGGCCCCTGCCCACTCTGCAGGTTTCCAATGCTCCCTCCCTCTGCCGCAGTCCTTGCTACACAAGTTAATGGAATAACAAGACACTTTACCCATTATCTGATGCAAATGTCTTTTGTTGCCAGCGCCAGCCTTACAGCTCAGATCTCCTGCGACCCAGCCCACTGCCTCCCGCTCTCACTGGGAAGCCTGAACACCAGCAGGCACCCACCCTCCGCACCTCCAGCAGTCCCTGCAGGGCTCGGAACTCAGAAGTAGGGGTCAGAGGTGCTCTACCGACGACGAAGGTGGGTGGGCTGTGGCGTCAGTCCTCTCCCCAGCAACCCTACCGCCAGACCCACAGTGTGCAAGCATTTTGCATATTGAATCTTCACGCAATTCTGATTCTCCTTGTGATTCTCTTGGAGATGGAAGGCATCTTCAAGGCTACACGCCCTCAACTGGGGGTCTAGCTGGGGTCTGGACCTGCATCCTAGAACTTAACTCCATCCTCAATCCCCATCCTCGAGGCTTTATCTGCTTGGTTGCATTTAGATCCTGTTTTCCTAACAGTTCCATTTACAGAGCTCTGTTTACAGGTGAAGAAGGGGGTGAGGTTGGCAACCCGCTCCCTAGTGATAAGTGGGACTCTATGCCTATGGGGCAAGTCCAGGAAGGTGAATGTGTGAGTAAGGGGGTGGGGTAGAGGGTAGGGGAGCTCCTAAAGGTTGCCCCCTTAGATGCTGCTGTCCTGGGACCCCACGGCACCAAGACATACCTGGCCTACTTCTCATTTAGTGCCTCATGTATATACAGGGTATCTGGTAGGAGCTGGTGTCATGCAGAGAGAAGGGAGATATCCCTTGACTAATTGTGTGACTATCAGAAGATGGCAGGACAGATGCTGGAGTTGGAGTTCTATTGAGGAAGCGGAGAGCAGACCGAGGGGAGAGTGTACAGCGGAAGGGTTTGCTTCAGAGGGTGGCACCTGCTCTGGGCATAGGTGGGTGCTAGACCTTGTGAGGATGCTGCAAAGGAGCCTCTCCTCATCTTTCTGCAGGTCACCTCGCCCATCCTCAGACTTCACTCCCACCTACCTCCCGCTTCCTCCTGGACTCCTCTCCCAGATATTCACGGACCCTCAGACACAATATGCCTGTAAAGGGACTCTCCATCTCCCTTCATTTGCTCCTGCTTCCGGGGGCCTTTGTCTCCCCAGTTTCCAGAATTTTCACAACCCCCTTTGACTGCCTCCTTCTTCCTTTCCTTTTTTTTTGGGGGGGTGGGGGGAGGTTTTTGCTATTGGGCATATGCACTTACCAGAAAGACACAGAGAGAAACAGAGAGACAGAAAGCGAGAAATCACCCCCCCCGGGGGGGGTGTGGCCACACACTGCAATCCCTTCTCCTCCATTCTCCTCTCAGGATCTTGGGCACACACGCACACATGCCTGGTGTAAGTTTAAGCCACTGGATCCAGGACTCGAACCGCAGTCAACTACATGGGAGTCCAGCGACATAGCCATTACACCAAGTGCTGGTCCCCTCCTTCTTCCTTTCTTTCTATAGCCACAGCCCAGTCCTGTCTGTCTGTCTGTCTCAGAAGCTTCCTCCCTGTTCCTGCCCTCGCTCTGCCCTGCCTGGCTTCCTGAAGCATGGATCTACCCACCTCCAGTCTCTCCACCTTCAGTCCAGCCCTGTCATGCCCCAGGTCAGTTTCCCAACGTGAAGACCCTTTGGTGGCAACTCCATGATCCTTGGAGTAGGGTCCACCTCCTAAGCTGGGACTTCATCAAGGTCTTAGTCACCTAGTTCTCTCCCACCACGATGTGGCTTTCACATGGCATTTCTCTGACATACCCTGACATCTTTATCTGCACACTCTCCTTAACCGAGGGGCCTATTCACCACATCTGCCCACCAAACTCCCTACTCATGTCAAAGCCCAATTCTCAAGGGCATCATCTAAGAAGGTCCTTCCAACAAGCACTCTCTGCTGAGAGAGCGAGTCTTTTTCCTGTGCCTTTTCAGCTCATGCATGGGGCTTCCTTAGTGCCTGTTCCAATGAACTTCACAACTGCTGCATGTTCTTCCTTCCCCAAATAGACTAGGCTCTAGGGTTGGGTAGGGAGGGAGCAATAGAGAGTCTCTGTCTGGGTTCAAATCCAGGCTCTGACATTTTCTAGCCATGCAACATTAAACAAGAGGACTTCAGCTCTGTGTGTCTCCGTTTTCTCATCTGTAGAACGGGCACTTAAAATGAACATGAAGCATTTAGAAGAGGACCTAGCACACAGTCAATGCTCAATAAACATAGGCAATAGAGCCCACAAAGACAATTCTTTTAAAAGTCCATTTGCCTGACCATTATGAACCTAGCTCTAGGTCAGAAGTGTCTCTAAGCCAGTGGTTCTCCAGTTCAGGTATGCTTTGCTCAGAATCAACTAGAGTTGTGTGAAAAGGGCAGATTAGCCGGCCCTGGCATGCCAGGGTAGGGCTGGGTGGGAGCTTTCTAGAAACCTCCCCGCATGCCCTCTGACACACATGATTCTCAGCTGGATATAGGGCCCGTGCGCTATATCGCAGCCTGCTCTGGGTGGCAATACATGAGATTTTGCCATAAAAACATGGCTCTTGGGAATCAGTCCCTCCTGGACATCCATCAAGGGAGGTTTCGGTGTGGGGAGGTTTCGGTGTGGCAAAGTAGTCAAGGCCCTGGGCTCAAATTCTAGTTTCTCTTTTCCCGGGAAATGGCTTCCCTCTTTGCCTCATTTCCTTTTCTGACAAGTGGAGGTCCTGCAGCCCCTCCCTCTGCTGGGAGGGTCAGATGGATCCTGTCCTGAGTGGGGCGCTTCCCCTCACCCTGCAGCAGTTGTCTCCTGAAGCCGCTTTCCCTGAGTGTTTTATTTCCCGTTGATGGATTCCAGCTCATGTTCGGGGCCTGCACCTGCATACAAATGCCAGGAGGCCTGGCCTGCCCCCGGGATCTGTCCTCGCTTGCTCTTCGCCAAGCACTAGGCTGTGAGTTCCCAGCAGGGCTCGGAAGTCCCCGGGCCTCCTGTGAGGCTGGGACCACCATGCCCATCCAGCCTTTGGCCGGAAGCAGCCAGGCTGTCGGCCCCTTTGAGAGCAGCCGTCCCCATGAGAGAGTGGCCGCTGGGAGGTCTTCAGGGACTAGGGAGCTGCTGGGACAATTGGTCGCTGTTTGGGGGAGTGAGGTTGGCAGGGCCTTGGCCCTCGGCACTGAGCCCCTGCCAGGCCTCTGCCAAGCCTGGGCCTGGCTTCCCAGGCCTGCCAGTTCCAGGGCAGGAGAAGCCCCAAGGAAACTTGCTGCCCCTCTCTCCAGAGTCTTTGCTGTGGTTGGTGAGACCTGCAGGTTTCCACTCACAGACTGCAGGTTTGCACAGCATGGCTGTGTTCTGCGTAGGCCTTGTGGTCTGCCAGGCCAGGGGCTAAGTGCTCAAAACCACCTCTGCCCCCAGATGCCTGGGCGGACACCTTCACTGGGCTTCCAGGGGTCTATGGAGTCCATGGAAATGCAGAAGGCCTGGAATGAACCCCTCAGTGCTTGCTAACTCCATGTCGCCCTAGTTAAGTGCCTCGACTGAGGAAACAACAGCGACTTAAACCAAATCTTGACCGTGATGCAACTTCCTCCCCACGCAGGGAGGTGGGAGTAAGACTGGTGACGGAGCGCAGAAGAAAAATAAAGCAGCGTGAGGGGGTCCAGTGACATGAGGCAGGGGTGATTTCACCAGGATGATCAGGAGCGTCTCTGAAAAGGCGATAACTGAACAGTGACATGCAGGTGGGTGGAGGAAGAGTGTTCAGGCAGAGGGATGAGCATGTGCGAAGTTGCTGAGCAGGGACAGGACACGGCATGTTTGAGAACCTGGAGGCCAGTGTGGCTGGAGAGGAGGGATGGAGAGAGAGACGGAAGGCAGAGGCTGGAGCCCAGAAACTCCTCACAACTACCATCGTCCCCATCTCACAGACAGAGAGACTGAGCTCGGCGAGGTTAGACAACTTGGTTGAGGCCACACAGCTGGTACACGGGGTTATCTGGCTGGACACCTACTCATGGCGAGGTCAGAGCTGCCAATCACCCTGTTACTAGAATGCTCTGCCGTCAAGCACAGGTGGCACGGGACTCTTTGGGCACCAGTTGATGTCCCTTTTAACTGTAAGCACACCCTGCAGGGCTGCTGCCGGGTGGCCAGGACCTGGGCCATTTCTGAGGACCTTCTTGAAGATCTGGAATCCGGCCTGGCTTCTAATCTCTGCTCCACACTCACCAGTCACTACGCTTTGCTAGACCTTAGTTTGCTTATCTGTAAACTGGGCCTAATCTTCCCTGTACTGGAGGCCTGGCAGGAGATGAACCAGACCAACTACAGTTAGGGACAAGAAAATATTTGCCCCTTGTCCTCTGCCACACCCAGGCCTCTAAAGCTGTGGCCTTCAAACTTCCTGGTGCCCTTCCCTGGGCAGGCTTTCAGGAGGAAACCTTGGCCCTAAGGGAGTCTGAGTCTGCATGGCCAGGGGTCTTTAGATAGAGGAGTCTGGGGATCAGGAGATGGTATAATGGTTACATCTCTGGACTCCAGTGTAGTTGACTGCAGTTCGAGTCCTGGACCTGGCAGCTTAAAACTCACACCAGGCATGTGTGCGTGTGTGCCTAAAATCCTGGGAGGAGAATGGAGGAGAAGGGATTGTGGTGTGGTCATTTCCTGCACCCCCCCTCCCAGCGGTGATTTCTTGCTTTCTGTCTATCTGTCTCTCCTGCAAGCGCACACCCCTATAGCAAAAATCTCTCTTAAAAAAGAAAAAAAAAATAGAGGATTCTGATGCAGGGGGCTGGAGGACCACCTTCGGGGCAAGGCTGCCGCAAAACCTCGTATAAATGGGAGCTGCTGATGCCCCCCATCGTCCCCTCCCAGGGCTCCCTCTGCTTTTCCTCTGTGGCATCCATCATGCTTGTAATTACTTGTTTAGCATCTGTCTGCTTCTCTGGGCTGCATGTTCTCTCATTCTCGGCTGGCCTTGTTCATGGCTGGGTCCCCAGCACCGAGCAGCCTGCCTGGGGCGTAATAAATGTTGGTTGGGAAAACAAACAAACAGAAGCCTGGCTGGCAGAATGAGCGCATGGATGCTCCTTAGAGCAGCTGGACTGGGTGTCCCGGGAGGCCCAGGGTCTAATGCAGTCTGCAGCCATACACTTCTCGTGTGAGCTTAGGCAAGTCATAGTGCTTTCTGGAGAATTAGACTGGTGAGTGAGATGCAGTGGGGTGCAGACGATCCCCAGGAATCCCGAAGGAACCTGTGGAAATGGATACTTGAGGGAGGGAATGACATGAGCCAGGGCAAAGAGGCATGAAAATGTGTGGCTTGCTCAGGGGGTGGCCAGATGTCCAGAGAGATGGAAGTTTGGTGTACACTGTTCTGTGAATATCTATGCATGCAGGGATGTGGTGTGTTACTGTGTGTGTGAGTGTGGTGCGTCTTGGTGTTTGGGGGCAGGTTTTTTAAGTTTTTATTTTGTTCTGAGAGAGAGAGAGAGAGAGAGAGAGAGAGAGAGAAATAGCATCCCCAACAATGCTTTGATGCTGTGACTCACCCTAGCCTCAGCCAGCCCCAGGCCATGGGCATGCATGTGCCCAGTGTACTCACGGAGCTCTCGGGACTTGAAACAGAAACTTTCCCCTAGGGAATTGCCTTACAGAGCCTCGCATTTTACCAGCATTTTACCATTGCACCACCATCTGGCCCCTGCAGTGTGTATTGAGAGTGGATATGTGTGGATACTGAGGTGTGTGAGTTAAGACTGTGTCCCTCAGGGTGGGTGGCAGGCAGTTTCCACCCCCTCATGCAGCCACACCCTTGACTCATTTTCCCTGGTCTTGGGGTCAGTGCCAGGAGCTGAGCCAGGCCCTGGGTACAACCTTCACCTTCTTGGGGACTGTTCTCACAAACAGAGCAGGTGATGCATGGGGCAAGGGGACAGGGCAGCTCCTTGCTGCCCGATCAGCCTGCCCGATCAGCCTGGAAGGTCAAACAGCTGAGCTGGACTGAGGCCTGAGGCAAGGGAGCCCGGAGGCATCTTGGAGGGAAATGCACCGTCAGAGAAGTAAGTTCTGCAGCTGCAGAGCACTGGGCGCCACAGATGGAGTAATCACGGGGACATTGTGCTCACTTCTCTTTCTCTTCCTCGCAGAGGAACTGCAGTGCGAGTGTTTCTCAACTGGGGTCAGGCAGGCAGGCGTGTGGGCAGCTTAGCTCAGTAGCTGGTACGCGCACGTATGTGTGAGTGTGTGTGTGTGTGTTGGAGGGTGACTCAGAGTAGACCCCGTGCCTCTGTGAGGGGGAATTCTATCACGAAAATCGTTTGGTGGCCCGTGGTGGCACAGGTCGCACAGCAAGCTGGCACTAGAATATTTCGAGCTCGCAGTAATGAAAGCAAACGGCAATTTGGCGCGTCTTCAGGCTTGAAAGCCGCAGCGTGGCGTTCAGTCATCGGCGGCTGCTATTACCCACCATTAATGGGGGCTGCTGCTCCCGGCTGATGAGGGAGAGGAGGGCTCAGAGAGGTTAAGTGACTTGCTCAGTGCCACCAGGCCAGTAACAGGAGGGCAAAGTCCAAGACGCAGAGTCTGGCCTCTCCCCCTCCCCCAAGGCCAGGAATGGCTGTCTCTGAGCGTTCCTGAGTGCTGGTTTCCATAGCAGCAGGGCCATCCCCACACAATGGATCCCCGTCTTCCTGGGCTCAGCTCGGCTGCTGTGGGGGCCGCAGGGGTGGGGATAATCAGTCTTGGGGGACTGCTTGGGGTGCAGGCAGGGAGGAGCCAAACAGGCCATTTGGAAGGCCTTGCAGATGGGCCACCCTTGTTCTTTCTTCTGGGTTTGGGTCCACTTCTAGGTAGGGGTGGGGAGAGAGAAGAGAGAGAGAATGAACTATGAAAACACCGGAAACAGAGTGGAAAAGACAGAGACAAAAGAAATTGCACAAAAGCCAAGACAGAAAAGAAAGATGTTTTTATTCCAGAAAAAATTATTTCTTTTTGTCTTTACAACCTTGGTGGATGGGTTCTGTTTATTCCCATTTTATATGTGAGAAACTGAGGGCAGATGAATGCTTTCAGTGCCCTGTGCCAAGGGCTGCCCTTCCTTAGCTGGGAGACAGGGGACCGGTCTTAACTAAGATGCAGATTCCTGGGGGCCAGAAGGTGCTGCATCTTAAGGTGCTGGACTCCCACATGACAGACTGTGGTTCAAGACCTGGGCCTGGTGGCTTGAAAATCATGCCAGATGCATGCGCATGTGTACAGGTGCCCAAAATCCAGAGAAGAGAGCGCAGGAGAAGGGATTGTGGCATGCCCTTCCTCCAGGGGCAGGGGGACTTTCTCACTTCCCCTTTCTCTGTCTACCCTCTCCTGAACCTGCAGAATCAGCATCTCTGGAGTGGAACCAGGACTCCATTGAGCGAGTTGCCCAGAAGAATTTTCCAGAGGAAAGTTTGAGAGTCTCCCTGTGCTCTGCTTAAGTTTCTGCAGTGTGTAAAGGCAGAGCCAGGATTTAGGACCCAGAAGGGAGAAAGAAAGAGAGGAAAGTGACAAAGAGAAGCTTTTCAAAGCAAGACAGATACACCTCAGAAGAGATGGCAGATGCCAGAGAGAGACTCCCAAGGAGTGCTCAGAGAGAAGGGGTGATCTGATAGGACTCGAGTATGACTTAAAGACTGTGGATGGCCTGTCACTTGAAATTCCGCCCCTTACTCTATCCCCCAAGAGCCCACGAGGATGGTCCTCTGGCTTCTACTCTCTGCCTGAAGACACGGAGGCGTGGAGAGCAAAGGGGGCACAGCTCAGCTTTGAACCTGGTGGCCTGCCTTTGGGTCATGGCTCTCCCCATCAGGCTAGGCCGCCTCTGAAGCAGAATGCTCAGGGGCTCAGGCTTGGGTTCACGTTTTGTCTCCACCCTGTGTGACCCTGGGAGCCTTTCTTTGCCTCAGTTTCTTCACCTGCATAGACAGTGGTGCTGATTCCTGTCCCTAAGAGCTGTGGGTGAAAGTGCATGGAAAGTGCAGAGTGGCAGCCAGGGCTGGCCGGTGCTCCGGAGTAGCCAGCAGCCGGCTGGCAGGAAGCACCTATGCAGCCCAGGGGACTTGTCAAGGCCCTCACCAATAGTGGGTTTTTTGAAGCCACTCTGCCCTGAACTGAGGCAAGGGAGAGAGAGAGGCTCCCAGTGAGTCCTGCTCACTGAGCCCAGAGAACATCTACCAGACGGAGTCCTTGATGAAGCAGAAACTATGAGCCAACTCACCCCCCACCCCCACTGCTAAGGGCGACCCGCCCCGCAAGCCTCATCAGGTTAATCAGGGAGTCCCCTGGCTGTGACTCAGAAAAGCTCACACCCAAGTCTGCTCTCCCCTGCTGCGACCGCGGCTCTGTGGGCACCCTCACGTCCACTGGCCACCTGCCACGTATCATCCGGGTGCCTTGGCACTGCCACTTCTCACTGTGCTGAGGGACAGAAGTCCTGGGATTCCCCATTTACCCTGCCAGGGAGGAAGAGCCTCCCATTTTGCGGAAGAGGAAACAGAAGCTCAGAGAGGTAGAGACCTTGGCCCCGGGCCACATCTGAGAAGCGGTACAAGCAGGACATATGCACACCTCTGACTATGCTCTGGACGCTTTCATTCAGCGTTTATTGAGTCCCTGCTGTATACCCGCGTTGAAGATATGTTACTCACAGCTGCTACCTGCAGCCTCTCCAGGCTGGGGACAGCAGAGGAGGAGGGAGGGCCCTCCCGTTTGATTGATGGGTGCCACGGCAGTAGCTGCCATTTACTGAACACGCCAGGCACACAGTCGAGGACAGCACATGTATATCCTCATTAACTCGTGCCATAGCCCTGTAGTCAGGTGGGGATATAGTGGGGTGGGGATGAACAGCTGTCCTTGGCCTAGCCCCTGTTCTCAAATGTGGGCAGAACTGGGTTGACAGGGCAGGGGGGAGAAGATCAGGAGAGGAGCCTTTCTCTGGTGGTGGCAGGTGGTGTGAGTTTCATGTCTTTACTCTCGTGACAACACAGACCAAGCAAAGTGCAGGTGTTCATGAACCCTGTAGTCATACCAAGTTGCATTTTGCATGATCGGATCTCAAGGGTTCTCCTTACTACCTGGAGGTGGGTTTTTAATAGGCTGTTGTTATTATCCCCATTTTGTAGATGGAGAACACTGAGGTACAAGGATTCTAAGTAGGGAGGAGTGGAAGCTGGCACTTGGGTTCCAAGACCTGTCCTCTGCTTTTGATTCTCTGAGTACAGAGGGATGAAGGTAGGTCTAGGGCCCCCAGCCCCAGCTAGCTTCCTGGAGGAGGCAGTGTCTAGACTGAGACTGAGGGACTGATTAAGGGTGAAGCTGGTGGAGCATGTGTGTGTGTGTGTTGGTGTGTGTAGGGGTGGAGCAGGAGGGCTGAAACAGCCAGGGACAGTCTGCAGTGGTGGCGGGGCCCTGAGCGGGAGCAGAGGAGCCAGCTGCAATCTCATCTTGTCACCTGGGTTATGCTCTGCTGGTGAAATCAAAGTGAGGTCACGCTCCTCCAGCTCTCAGCACCCTCCCGAGGCTCCCTATTTTGTGAAGGGGGAAAAACTCAGGTTCTTACAGTGGCCTGCAAAGCCTGGCCCTGGCTGACCTCTGACCTTGCCTCCAGCTGGTCTCCCCTTGTTCTCCCAGCACCAGGTATATCACATTCATGCCCCTTCTGCTTGCAAAGTCCTTCTCCAAGCTAGCTACAGGGCCCCCTCACCTCGCCATGGCTTTTGACAGATAGGTCTTTCCTCACCACCCTCTTTAAAATGGCAACACTGGGCCAACCAAGTGTCGTGGTGGTTAAGGCAGCTGGAACCCACGTAGCCCACTGCATGGCTCAAGTCCCGACCCAGTCGCTTGAAAATCACACCTGGCGTGTGTACATGCATACCCAATGTCCTGAGAGGAGAAAGGAGGGGAAAGCTTTGTTGCGTGGCTATCTGACTTCTCACTTTCTCTCTCTCTGTCCTCCCACCACCAGCCTGTCTCTCTCCAGTTAGGGCATGCACCCTCTGGGAAATTTAAAAAAATAAGAAAAGAAAGGACAACACTCCTAACTCCTGCCTCCTGCACTCTGTATCCTCTTCCTTAGTTTAATTACTCCTTCACAGGACTTCTCGCCGTCCGCTCTGCTGTGTGTTGTTTGCTTGTTTGCTTAGTGTCTGGCGGTCCCTATGACAATGTCAGCTCATGGGCTGGGATTTCGTCTGTTCTGTTCTCTGCAGTATCCCCAGAAGCTAGATCAGGGCCCGGCACACAGGAGGTGCCCAATAAAAAGAACATGGCTAAAAATAGCAATGATCTCATCTCGTCATCATTACTCTGCAAATCCATTTTACCATTTTGTCTATCTTGGAAACTGAGGCTTGGAGAAGGCCAGGGGCTTACCCAAGATCACACAGCGAGGAAGAGATATGGTGGGTCCGAGCTGTCCTACAGGAAAGGAGGGCTTAGTGCCCACTGCTGGGGCCAGCAGTGAGCCCTCTTTGGGATGTGCTCAGCTGAGGAAAACAGGTGTGGCTGAGGTCATGTCCCCTCCCCAGGCAGCTGATCATGGATGACAGAGCCATGCAGGATCCAAAGACCAGACCCCAGGCCACTAATCACAACCTGAGGCCCTGGGGGCAGAGGAGAAAGAAGAATGTTTTAAATGATGCCTTGGGCTGAATTGTGCCCCTCTCCTGCCCCTGCCATTCACACATAGATGTCCTAATCTCCAGTCCCTCTGAATGTGACTGTATTTGGAGATAGGATCTTTAAAGAGATAACTAAATCAAAATGAGGTCATGAGGGTGGGCCTTAATCCAATATGACTGATGTCTTCATAAGATGAGGAGATTAGGACACAAACACACAGAGAGGGAAGACCAGGTGAAGACACGGAGAAAACAGCCATCTGCAAGCCTAAGAGAAAGGCCTCAGAGGAAGGCAACCCCGCCGACACCTTCATCTCCGATTTCTAGCCCTCCCACCCCCGCGATTGTGAGGAAATCCATTTATGTCGCCGAAGCCACCCAGTCCACACTGGTTTGTTTTGGCGGCCCTAGCAAATGAATACCGATACGTTGGGTCAACTCATCTTTGCAAGTTCCGCAAATTAAGGACCACGAGACCACGATCGCTCCATTTTACAGATGAACAAACAGGTTTGGAGAGGGGATCTGCCCAGGATCACACAGCTCAGCTGTTTGGCCCCAAAGCCAGAAACAGCATGTAGTGGTAACGGGAAGATGTGGTTTCCACAAGCAAAAAGCCATCCACCCACGGCGGCCAGCTGCCCTCATGACCCCGCAGGTGCGGTGTGAGCTCAGCCAGGCCTCCTGGGGAGGCAGAAGCTCCTGGGCCTTGAAGAAGGAGCACCATATATTGGGTTGTTGGAAAAGCCATGATGTGTTTTTTTCTTTCTGTTTTTCTATGCAAAAATGCAATATGACTTTTCTGACAACTGGATAGTTCAGAATATCGAAACATGGCAGCATTGAAGTGGAACTGCTGCTCAGGGCTATGGAGACAGGGATCCTCCTGGCCTCCTCAGGCAGGCACCCCAGATGGCCAGTTAGATAGAGCTTAGGGTCCAAGGTGGGGGTGGGGAAGAGGGAGGTGGTGAACAGGTGCCTGGTCCCTAACAAGCCACGATCAGTGGAATGTTGCCATGCGAGAGAAGTTTTCGATTTTTTTTGTTCACAGGTTCCGTTTACACTCTTAAATATTACTGAGAACCCCACAGACTGTTTGTTGATGTTAGTTTATCTATTAATAGTTACCATATTAGAAATCGAAACAGAGACATCTTAAAATGTTCCATTAGTTGTCACAGCAGTGAAGTCATCTTTCCCACAACTCTCTAATGAGCTTACAATTAGTAACATCCCATTTTATAGATATGAACAGAGATCAGATAAGCTAAGCAGTCCAAGTCTTATACCTAATAAACCATTCATTTCTTTATTTGCCTTTTTCACGATGGGGTGTGTGCATATGAGGAGATAGAGAGAAATCCCCTCCACCGGCATACCCTTCCCTCCCTCCAGTCCTCTAGCCTGCCAGGGTCCTGGGCATGTGTGTACACGCCCCACATGTTTTCAGGCCATCGGGGCGGAGACTTGAACTACAGTTGGTACACGGCTTCCAGCTCCACATGCTATCCATTGTGCCACAGAGGCTGGGTCAGAACCACCATGCGAACCCAGGTATCTGAGTTCAATGAGCTCGAGCTATTAACGACTACATTCTACTGCTTGGACACACGTTCCCCACCTCCATCCCCAAGCCAGGCATGGGGCTTGCACATTAGTTTAGGAGTCTTTGGCTAAACCCCTGGAGCCCAGGCCCAGCAAGTAGGCCTGGGTGCAAGGAGTTAACCTTTCCCGAGATGAGATTGCAAGTGCGAAAGGGAAGCTTTACTCCAGAGGCACACCAGGCATCCCACACCCACCTCCACACCGAGACAGGGGTGAGAAGTCTGCTGTCACAGCCAGAGCCTTTGAAATGTTATTTCCTGAAGTGTCACCTCATCCCTACCACAGCCCAAAGCCTCTGGGATTGGGGCTCCCTCAAAGAAGCAGCTGATCCCCACTCTTGCTCCTGCAGAGAGTTTAGGACCAGCCAGAGACCAGAGAGAGCTTAACGCTCTGGAGGGTTTGGGGTGGGGTAAGCCCTGCCTACACTTTATCCTCCTTCCAAAAGCCTTCTCCAGCCCTTGAGTGTCTTTATTTAGTTCATTTGTAGGGTAGGATATTTGCTGAGGACTTCCCCTGTGCAGTGTTGCATCACAATCAAAATCTCACCTAAGCCTTGTGTGCATCTGGTCATTGCTCAGATCCATCAATCAATACGTATTGAGTATTTACTATGTGCCTCGATACCAGGTACACAGTACAGAGGACTAAGACAGATAAGGACCCATCCCTTGGGGAACTTATAGTCCAGATGGAGAAGACAGACAGGAGAGAGGCAATGGCGGACAGTGTAGAATAAAGAGAAGCACAGGAGTCTGCAAGCAAAGAAGAGGAGGTCAATAAATATTTGTGATCAAATGAAAAGCTGAGACTCCTTTAGCAAGAAGCTCCAAGGTAGCTCTCCAAGGTGCCAACCTATTGTTTTTGCCAGGGGGCATAATGGCTGTAACAAACATCCCCCAAATCGCAGTGACTCAGCACAAGTGCTGTTTATTTTCTCACTTACGTCATTGTCCTCATGGCCAGTCAGAGGCCCAGGTCTTTCCATCAGTGGCTCTGACATCCTCTGTAATCTAGAGTTCTTTTCTGGGTCTTCTGCATCCCCCAGCAGAGAAGCATGGGGAAGTTTCATTGACATGCTTGGCAGAAACTCATGGCTGACTCACCTGGTCTATGTAGGGATGCAGGTAGTGATCTAGGAGTGAGGGAGATATAGTGTCAATACCTCCACTTTCCCCAGATGAGTTCATGGAGGAGGGGCAATCCTCTCAGCAGTGAGGATGCTTAGGAAAAGGGCATGGATTCTGGGTGGCCACAAACATCTAACCAGTAGGGTCCACTGCAGGATGCTAGCCAGGATTCTTTCAGCTTCAATAGACAAAAACCCAATTCAAACTATGGGAGAAAAGAAGGAATGTATTGGTTCTGGCCTGGAAAGGCAGTGTCAGGAATGGCTGGATACAGGGACTCAGCAGGTCATCTTTTCTTCCTTGGCTCTCCTACAGCAGCTCTCAACATGCAGGGGAGTGGCTGCTAGCTGGTGGGTCCCAATACATGTGCTTCAAGATGAGCAAGGCTGGCAAGAAAGAGAGTTTCCTTCTCCTATACATCATGTATTCTTGTGTGACAGGACTTGGAAAAGTGTGAACAAATGCAATTAAGGCACCAGTTTATTTTGGTGCAAAAAGCTTTGGGAATCCATGCATAGTATTTTCATAATATGCATTTCCCCTGAACTTTTGGAAGACCCTAGTGCATGTCTCTAGTGGGGAAATACACATACAAGGATGTGTTCATGCAGGGATGTAACGCTGATGGTGACCTTGAGTGAGCTACTTTGCCTTTCCTGGCCTCAGTTTCCTCTTTTGTACAATGTGATTCATAGGAGAAGCATTTACTAACCCCAGGGAATCACTTTGATCCTGCACAAGACCCATGGCCATCATTGTTTGCAGGGTCTTGATGAAAATCCTGTGAAGTCTAGGGACCAGCAGTTAGTGTAATGGCTATGTTGCTGGACTCCCATGTAGTAGACCGCGGTTCGCGTCCCGGACCCAGTGGCTTGAAACTCACGCCAGGCGCATCTGCGTGTGTGCCCAAGATCCCGAGAGGAAAATGGTGGAGAAGGGATTGCGGTGTGGCCATCCCCCCTGGGGAGTGATTTCTCGCTTTCTGTCTCTCTGTCTCTCTCTGTCTGTCTGGCAAGCACACGCGCCCTATAGCAAAAACCTCTCCCCCCAAAAAAAACAAAAAACAAAAAAACATCCTATGAAGTCTATATGATGTGGGTTAGGCATCATTTTACCCCCAAGGGGCTCACACAGATAACACATTACAAGAACCTTATCAGAGCTTTCCAAGGACACTGGGCCTATCACACAGTCCTAGATGTCTCAGGAGCTAGGAAACTTGAGAAAAATAGGCTAATATCTCTTTTTTTTGAATTACCAGAGGGTGCATGCACTAGCCAGAGAGACAGAGAGACAGAGAGACAGAGGGAGAAGGAGCAAGCACCCCTCAGTGGGGAGTGGCCATGAGACAATTCCTTTGCCTCCATTTCTCCAGCCTGTCTGTGTTTTGGGCATGCATGCACATGTGCCTGGTGTGTTTTTCAAACTGCCAGGACCAGGATTCACATCACAGTTGGTCATGTGGGATCCTATTCCCTTAACCACCAAGTTATAGGGCCAGCCATAGACGAATATCTATTAATGACTAGTTTCTAGGAGCCAGGTGCGGACCATGTGACTTTAGTACATCAATATATAACTTTTCTTTCACCCTCACTTAAGTTCAGAGAAAGCAGGAGACCTAAGAGCCAGGAGATGAAGAACACAATGTCAGCTGATTACAGGCAAAAGCTGTTTAAAGAACATGGATTGGGCAGGCAGGACGTGGAACTGCTAAAACTAATGCTTAGAATTGGACAGCCATGGGGCCAGCAGGTGGCATAGTGGTTAAGGTGCTGGACTCCCACATGATTGACAGTGGTTCAAGTTCCGGACCTGGAGGCTTACAACTCACACTGGGCACATGTGCATGTATACCCAAAATCCTGAGAGGAGAATGGAGGAGAAAGGATTGCAGCGTGGCCATCCCCCCGGGGGGTGATTTCTCACTCTGTCTCTTTGTCTCTGTCTGTCCTGCAAACACATATGCCCTATAGCAAAAATCACCCCCCCCCCCCCGAAAAAAAAAACCCAAAACCAAAAAACAAACAAACAAAAAAACAACTGAACAGCTTTGTGTCTCTGGTCACATGCACTGACCTCACCTCTCTGATCCCAGGGGCAAAGCATGTCTTCACAGGTAGCTGACCCCAGTCTGAGTAAGAACAGACTTCTTCCTTCATGCTCACCAACCAGGATTGTCACTTTGATGGGAGCTGCTTGCACCTCACCCCAACCAATCAACCCTTCCCAACAGTGCACCGCAATGGGGGGAAGGGGGCGAGGCCAGGACCTGAGACCCACCTGGTGGGGAGTCTCCCGGCATGTACAAGCAAGCGTCCCCTAATAGAGGGGAGCTCCTGGTTCCCAAGGCAACAGATGATATTTGTGTCTTTCTTTTTCCAAATGACTACTCAAATAATACAGTCCACTATGAAAAATCTAAAAGAAATAAAAACCCAAAAAAGAACTGTAAAAATGCAAGCCACTTTCGATTCTACCATCTAGTGTTAACTATCGTTACACGTTGGTGTGTATCCCTCGGGCCTTTGTGAGTGTATGTGTTTAAACAAAATTAGAATCATGCTTTATGCATACATTTTTATCCAGCTTTCTTTAACATTCTATATAAAGCATTTCAGCATGTCCACAAGGCTCTGGGCAGCATGAGGGCAGAAACCACGTCTGCTTGATGATCGCCGTATCCCCGAGCTCTAGCTCGTATGCCAGGCTCAAAAAATACTGTCAAAAATAACAATAGTCATTTAATTACATCTTCACAGCAAGCTGATGCAATAGGCACTTCTATGAATCACATCTTGCAGAAGAGGAAACTGAGGCCAGGAGAGGTGATGTAGCTCGCTCAAGGTCACCCATCGGTGGTGCATCTCTACAGGAACACGTCCTTGTATGTACGTTTTCCCACTGGAGGCATTTTCTTGGCACATTCCACTTCTAATCAGGGACTGCGGGGGCAGCTCTGCTTTCCTGAGACAGGACTCTTCATTTGGAAGGAAGATCTAGGCACCCCAGGCAGAGTCCTGGGGGTTGCACTGTGGCCTGCTGTCCAGCCTTTGGCTGGTGTCCACTGGGATCTTTACCCAGCCTCGATCCAGGATGGCCTTGGTTCTGCCTCGCCTGGGGCACGTTGCCCATGACCTGCCTGCACCAGCTGTATGTGCCAGTGGTTTGTCTCGTCCCAGGTGTTGGGCCTCCTCTCATGCCCATCTACTATCTTTGAGAATTGCCCAGGGGCTGATCCCTTGCCACCCACCCACATTCTTTGGCCTTTCTTTCCTGTTTCAGGGCCTATGGGCCCTGGGTCCAGCCGCCAGCCCACGAATCTCTGAGTGAAGATTTTCTCTGGCCACTGAAACTGCTCCACTTCCTGGCCTCCCAGGGAATGGGTATCTCCTGGGAGCAGCCCTCCAATGACCACAGGAATTGTTGTTGAAATACTCTAAATTCTCTACCTTTGAGGGGATGCTCTGAGACGCACTCATGCTCTGCCCTGGCACCCAGACCTACCCAGGATTAAGCCCTTGGTGATAGCTAGCTTGCTAATATCAGCTTTCTTCACGTCCTGAGTCTCATTACCCTCTTTCCTCCCCATCCATCAGTGCTTTGCGGGGTCATCTCCCAAACAGACCTTGATCCTTGGCTCAGGATTGCCTACTTAAGGCACCCAGACTAAGATGTCCAGTCTCCCCTTTCCTTACACCACCACCTGGCTTCCCCACAAGCTCTGTCTCCACTCTCTGCCCTCTCCTCCATTCCCACACTTATCCCCAGCATCGCCTTTTAGAGTAGACCTACCACACAACTTTACTGATCTTCCCCAGCCTCCCAGCTGAAGTCCTCAGTGTGCCATTTGCGGCTCCAAAGGTTCCTACCTTGTCATCCTCTCCAGGTTCCTCTCGAGGCACGACCCTGTGCTTCGACCATAGCAACCTGCCTCGTGTATCTCTGCCTTTGCACACGCTATTCCGCGTGCCCAGAACGCTCTTCCCTATCTTGATCACGCAGAGCACTTGTACTCATCCAGCAAGACTCATTGCAGAAGTTGCCTCCTCTTGGAAGTCCTCCTGACCACCCTCAGTAGTGACAGTTTCTTCCTTCTTTTATGCCCGTTTGTGTAGGATTTACCCCGCTGAGCCAAGTCACATCCTACTCTATCGTGGCGATGTGTTTATATTCTGTCTACCCCACAGGACAATCAGCTGCTTGAAGACAGGCTCCATCTTCTTCCCTCTCACCTCAGTGCCCCCAAAGTTAGGCTCCCAAGGAATACAGGGGTCCCTTGTTATCCAAATTCTCCTATCTACTCAAAACCCAGCACCAAACAGGTCAGAATAACATGGCGACCCTCGTGAATTCTGAATCCATTGTCCAAGCTTACTACCCGAATTTATAAGTTCTTGGATTTGGATGGCAAGGAATACTTGTGTATGAATGAATGAATGATTTAATGAATGAGGGAGTTCAAAGCCGAGAACATTCAACTCCGGGCACAGGCCTGCATGAAGTTGGTGGAGAGAAGGGAAGGGGGGTGGGGAACATGGAGACGCCAAGCCAGAGCCAAGAAAGTTGTTTTGCTTTAGAATATATTATTTTTGCAGGTTGCTATAGTTACCGCTGTGAAATTAAAAATTAAAACCTTGTGAAAGAGAGAGGGTTGACTGAGATGAGGCAGTTCCTTGACAGGCTGAGTTATTTATCTTTTCCCCATGTAACATCTGGTTATGTGCTTGCAAATTTATTTTTAATTCAGAGCTCTAAAAGGATTTCGCGGTGGTGTGAGGTGCCCGGATGATCAGAGGGGAAGGTGAGCGAGTGGTCTTGGGAGCTACTGATGACCCCCAACTCATCTCCTGGCCCTGGCTTTTGCTTCTCACCCAACCTCTAGGAACCAGAGGGTGGTTCGCGTGAGTCTGGACCCCCTGCCAATCAAGCGGCAGCTGTAACCATGGTTCCCAGATGCAGAACCAGGATGGAGGCTGCTGTCTGGTTCCTATAGTTTTCTGAGAAGAAGGACGAACATGGCTGGGGCTGGCGGGAGGCTCTGAGCTTCTCTCTCTCTGGTCTGTCTGCTGAGCTGTATGATCTGAGTGTCTTCCGGGATCTCGCTGGACCCCTTAATCTGACACTGAGAAAGGCCACGACTATGGTTTAGTGGAGGCAACACGGGCTGGAGTTAGGAGGTGTGGGATCTGGACTCGGTCCAACATTGCTGGCTGTGTGACCTTGGGATAGCATCTTCCCTCTCTGGTCCCTGTTCTCCCAGTTCTTCAGGGAGGGCTTAGAGGCTGCAATAACTCCTTGGGCCCCTATCCTAGGAGTCTATGTGAGTCTAAGGGGTTGCTAGGTGTCACGGGTGCCTGTGTCGTGGCTAGCCCGTGTGGCTACCCATGTGGCAGGTTGGGGACCCAGGCTGTACTGTAGGTTCCTTTTCCTGGCCAAGCCTTTTCCTGCCTCAGCCCTCTGAGCTTGGTGTTGCTCGGCCTGGAGCTCCCTTTCCGGAGATGTTCATGAGACTTCCTTTTCTGCCCCTCCCAGGTCTCTGCTCAGATGTCACCTCTTGAGCAGGACTTCCCTTACCAGCTGATGGGAAATGGCCCTCCTTCCCCCACCAGGAAGCCCTCTGCTTTCCTCTTCGGCGCTCATCAGCACCTGGTCGTCCAGTCTATTTGGTGTCTGTCTGTCTGACTGGCTTCCCATTGTCTGCCTCCCTTTCTAGGATGCTAACCCCGGAAGAGCAGAGACTATCTGTCTTGGTCACGCTATGTCCTGTGTGCCCAGAGCAGGCCAGCTCACTGTGGACTGGATCATGTTTGCTCAGTACACGAACGAATGAAAGCGTGAGGCAGGGAACAGTTTTCGGTCCATGTTCTGTGCCAGACTAGGTTAGGACTGAGGGGAAGTGCCCAAGACAAAACACTCCTGGGCCAGGAACTATGAATGTCACAGGGAAATTTGAGGGAGGAAATGCATTCCCCTGTAACGGCTGGTGTGCATGTGTGTGCGTGTGCGTGTGCGTGCGTGTGTGTGTGGGGAAGGAGGACAGGGAGTTCTTTTCTGCTATGGTAACAGTGATCATATAGGATGAGTGACAGAAAGGAACTAGGTATAAAGCCTAAATTCTGTTATTAAAAAAATAATACTGACGACCATGTACTGAGAGATGCTACACGTGGGATACAGGCCTTAAGGCAGACCATGTCAACTCTGACCTCTGTAAATGCCCCAAAAAGCAACGTTGCCCATTATCTGCTTTCCCATTCTTTCTCTTTCTTTCTTTTTCTTCTTTCTTTTTCTTTTTCTTCCTTTCTCTCTCTCCTTCCTTCCTTCCTTCTTCTCTTCCTTCGTCTCTCTCTCTTTCTTTTGTTTTTAGGCTTTTGCCATAAGACATGTGCACTTGCTGGAGAGAGACAGAGAGAGAGGAAAAGTGAGAAATTGTCCCTTAGCGGGGGGGACGGCCACACCACAATCTCCTCTCCTCCATTCTCTCTGGATCTGAGCATGCACATACACTCAGCACGTTTGCCAAGCCGCTGGGTCTGGAGCTCGAACCGCAGTCAGTCACGAGGGAGCCAGCACCTTAACCACCTCACCACCTGCCGCCTCCATTGCCATCGTTGTCACCGCTACATCCCAGCAGCTGGGACATAGTAGGGCCCGATACACATTTATGGAGCGAATGACTCTTCATTTTATATTCAAGGCAGCTGATCAGAAAGGGTGAGGGACTTGTCCAACGACCCACAGCTAGAAAGTGACAGTCAAGAGTTAAACCAGAGCCTTTAGGTTCTGTTCACATCCAAAAAGGAGACCTTCTCCCTGGGCGTTGGCCTCTTTGAGTCACTGCCAAAGCCCCATTCTCCTAAAGGAATGACTTCCCACCCCCATCCCTCCCTGGCCCTTGCGACTCGCCCACCACGCCACTAAACTCTAAGTCCAGAAGACCTTGGGTGATGGAATGGAAGCCGGGCCACACAGTGCGACCTTGCAAGCAGCCTGGGCCCTGGTGTCTCTGCAGCATCTTGGCTCATCGTCCTCCTCCACGGTGCCTGTCGGGGCTGGTGTGGGAGGACCAGGGAACATTTTGTGGGCAGACAGATTCCAAACTTCTTGACAGGTCTGGACTCATTACCCAGGCTCCCTCATGGGTGAGCTCCAAAAAGCATGGATGAAGCCCTGGGCCTGCGTGTTCAGCGGGGATGAATAATTAAAGAACCATCAGGCGCCAACAGCTTGACAAGGGGGGTGTTTTGTAGTTGGCAATGCTGCGTCCCAGCCTGATCTGTTTTTGGGTAGAGGCTGTTGTCTCTGATGGCTGTTTCTGGGGCACCTAGAGCAATAGATTCCCGTAGAACTTCATGGCTCTAGAGGACAGAAGTGTGCCGTGGGGAGGGCATCACAGCCAGACTGACCTGGGTTCAAATCCTTGGTGCCTTTTGGACACAGCTGAGTGACCTTGGGAACTTCTCTCTTATTTCTTCTTTTTTGTCAGAGAGTGTGTGTGCTCACCAGAGAGAGACAGAGACAGAGAATGAGAGGGAGAAAGTATATCCCAATGGGCCACCATATCCTTTCTCCTCCATTTCTTGATCCTGTTGGATGTCCTTCAAGCCACCAGGGCTAGGATTCAAACCACGGTCAGCCATGTGGGATCTGGCTTTCTTAACCACCAGGCTATGGGGCCGCCTGGGAAGTCTCTTCTTAGTTTCCTTTCTATACCTTTGTTTCTTCTGTAAAATAGAAAAATGCCTCTTACTTTGAGGAGTTTCTGAAGAGATGAAGCTGGGCCATGTAAACTGTGAGGTGCCTTGTCAGGGCGAGGGGCGGCCAGGAGGGAGCCATCGGCTCACATGTTCGTTGCTTGCCTCCCCACTCGGACGTGAGCTCTGAAGACAGGGACTCTGCTGGCTTTGTTCTCTGAGCACCTGGGACCTGGCTCCCCTCAGCCAATCAATATTTAGTAGTCAAATGAGTGACGGCGCCTGCGAGCCGCACACATGTGTTTCCTGGAAGTCCAATTTGCTGGATACTTGGGGCCCTGGAATCTTATTTTGCCTTTTTTTTTTGGGAGAGGTTTTTGCTATAGGGCGCGTGCGCTCGCCAGACAGACAGAGAGAGACAGAGAGATAGAAAGCGAGAAATCACCCCCCAGGGGGGATGGCCACGCCGCAATCCCTTCTCCTCCATTCTCCTCCTGGGATCTTGGGCACGCACGCACACGCGCCCGGCGTGAGTTTAAGCCACCGGGTCCGGGACTCGAACCGCGGTCGACTACGTGGGAGTCCAGCGACATAGCCATTACGCTAACTGCTGGTCCCTATTTGGAGAGGTTTTTTGTTGTTTTTCCTTTCCTTTCCTTTCCTTTCCTTTCCTTTCCTTT
This sequence comes from Tupaia tana, assembly GCA_026018925.1. Classification (NCBI taxonomy): domain Eukaryota; kingdom Metazoa; phylum Chordata; class Mammalia; order Scandentia; family Tupaiidae; genus Tupaia; species Tupaia tana. The sequence continues at coordinate 34,660,191 of JAKSZU010000015.1, read as the reverse complement.
CCTTTCCTTTCCTTTCCTTTTTTTCTCTTCTTTTTCTCTTCTCCTCTCCTCTTTTCTTCTCTTCTTTCTTTTCTCCCCTCCCCTCCCCTCCCCTCCCCTCCCCTCTCCTCTCCTCTTTTCTTTTCTTTTTGTTTTGCTATAGGGTGCATGCACTCTCCAGAAAGACAGAGAGAGACAGAGAGACAGAAATCGAGAAGTCACCCCCCCCCCCCAGGGGATGGCCACGCCACAATCCCTTCTCCTCTGTTCTCCTCTTGGGATCTGGGGCACACACGCACACGTGCCCAGCATGAATTTAAGCCACCGGGTCCAAAACTTGAACCATGGTCGAATACATGGGAGTCCAGAGACATAGCCATTATGCTAACTGCTGGTCTTGGGGCCCTGGGATTTTTATAGCAGGTGGGTTCAGGGCAAGACCTCACCCCCTTCCTCACTATTTTCTAATGGGCTCACATGAGTTGGGCTGTGGGCTGGTGACTACGTGGTCTGAGGGACCATTGCTTGGGAGACTTTTGATCTCTGATCTGATAAAAACCTAATGTGGGAGTATTTGGGGAGAGTTGGGGGGGAAGGAGACGTGACCTTTGAGAAGATGTGTGACTCTATGTGGGGAGCATAGGCATGGGGTCGGCCTGTCCTTGGGTATACCCAGTCCCTTCCTTTGGAAAGTTAAGAATGGACTCAGCTACAAATATAGACCCATTATAGAGGTAAAATCCACTTGGTGATTATGGTCATATTTGGGAAGAAGTCCAAGCTTGGTCACCAGAGACCAGTGTGCCTCTTACTGATGTCATTAGAGACCCAGCTTTGCTTGCCATTTATCTTTACTGTCTTTAGCATACAGCCCTTTGTCCTCATTGCTGGTGCCTCGTGGTTGCAAAATAACTGCCAGGTCTCAGACATTGCATCCTTGTTCCATGTAGGAAGAAGGGGAAAGGATAAGCATAAAGGAAAGGGTTTCCGTGGAGGAACACACTGTCTATGGGAAATCTGCCTAAAGCTCGAGGATCAGATCAGTGTCACATGTCACTCCTAGGTGAAACAGAAGCTGAAAACTTAGTGTTCTGGGTTTTCTGTAGCTAGTGTGAGACGAGCTATTGGCTGTGTGGAAGGCAGCTGCCCACATGTGGTTTTCACAGCCTGACAATGGTTCCCCAAACCCAGAAGTCCCCTCTGCTCATGCCCACTGATGCTTACACTGCCAGGAGGGGGTTCCCTGCCTGCTGGTGGCATCACGGTGAAGATGTGGTTGTGCTACTAGGCCTGAACCCACACCAAGCACCAGTCTGAGGTCTCGGGTGAGTTCTGCAACCTCGACGTGCCTCAGTTTCCTCAGCTGTAACATGGGAATCATGGTCCTTCTCCAGGGGGTTGTTTTATAAAATGTCCGATCATGTGAAGGATTTAGAATTGTGTCTGCTCTATCATAGGTATTAAAGGAAAAAAAAAAAGAGTACGTCTTAGAAAAAGGCTTTGATGCCAGTGAAAACAATCGTCCCCAAATGTCTGCCAGAGTGGTCCCAGCTCTGCCCCGACCTGCTGTGTGACTTCAGGCAAGCCCCTTCTCTGGGCTAAGGTCCCCCTGTACTGTGGGAATCTGGAACTCAGTGGTCTGGCCTAACAGGCCTCTCCAGAGGGCACCCCAGGGAACCGCATCTAGTACCTGGACTTACACGTCGGGCAGCCCGCGTTCATCTCTTCCCACGGGGCAGGTCTTATAGATAGCAGCAGAGTCCTGGAGGTGGGGCACTGGGCATCTCTCTTGGGTTTGCTGCTTTTAGGTCCCGGCTGCCCCTCATGCTTGGTGTGTGGAGCCGGGCAGGGCTTCTCTATGTCCCTGGGAGTTCTGAACTGCCCTGTCACCACTTCAGCCTCCACCCGCTCTCCAACCAGTTAGCTCTTGGCTTGGGCCACCTTGGTTCCCTTCTCTGAATATTACTTCCTCCTGTGATTTCCCAACAGGCAGTGACTGTCCTCCGGCCAGCTTCCTGCAGGGACAGCCCTGCCCTTGGAGGGGTGTTAAGGAGACTCTCTGGGTCCCTCTGAGGCAACGCCCAGAGAGGGCAGTGGCATTTGCACAGGGAGCGGCATGACCTAGTTGTGCTTTTTTTTTTTCCTGGGATGGTGACTGAGAAGCCCTTCAGCCCTCCACCCTCCAGGAGGAACTGGTCCCTTAGCTGAGTGACAGTGATGACTTCAGCAAGTCCCACTCCTTCCTGGGCCTCGCTTTCCCTTCTGGGGAAGGGAGTAGCTGAATGCCATATTTCGGAAAGCCTAAGCAGACTGGATGTCTTTTTCATCATTTCTTTTCCTATGTATTCATTTACTTCTTCTATGAGGGGGTGAAGGAGATAACAGGGGTGCAGGGAGAGAGGCAGGCACCCCCAACAGAGTCTCCACACCCTGATTTATCCCAGGCTCAGCCAGCCTGAATGAAGGGCATACGTGCGTGTATCCGACGGGCTCCGGTTGGTCCTGGGATGCGGATCCAGGACCTTTCTTTTCATTTAAACATTTTTTTAGTTGTATGATTTCTTATTTCCATTTCATCCGTACTGGAACAAAACCAGACACAGAGCCCAGGCCCTTTCTGATGTGGGTCTGGTTGCCTTACTGCCATGCCACTGCCTGGCCCTCGATGGACTGGATTGTGACAGCAAGGAGCCTCAGCCTCTGAGGTGGAGGGACCTGTAGTGACACCAGGCTGTGGCTGTCACATTGGCCCTATAGAGCTTTGATGTGGTGTTGAGGCTGTTGGGGGAGGGGCGGATTTGATGGGGCTCCAGTGTCCCCACCCCACATCGGGGGAGGGAGACGGGCAGTCCTCTGTGGTGGATTTCCTGTATGGCATCCACTGAAGTCTTGTGTGGAAAGCAGGACGGAGAAGTTAAAATGAAAGCAGACTTGCCACGTGCCAGGCTGCCAGGCGCTCTGCTAGATGGTCCACACAAACGAATTTACATAATCTTACAGTAATGCAGCGAGGCAGGTACTATTATTAGTTCTGTTTTATAGGCATGGAAATTGAACAAGGGAAGTTTAGTAACTTGCTCAAGGTTATTCAGCAAAGTAAGTGGGATTTGAACCCAGGCAGTCAGGCTCTTACATGGTTTTGTTTTCTCCCCAGAAAGTCACTGATTTAGTGCCTCCTCTCTGCCTCCCACCTGGCATTGGAATGCCAGCTCCAACATTCCCCGCAGTTGGTTGGCTGGCCTCAGTTTGCACACCTGCAGGGACGGGTGTTTACTATTTCCCTGGGGCCCCATGGCCAGCTGAACGGTTTGAAAACTCTCCCCCAAGTTTGTGGACTCCTTAATAAGTCCTCAAGTCTCCAAATGGTTTCCTGGGAAACAGAGCAGCTTGCTCAGCCCCCAGAGACCCGGTGTGGTCTGGATTACAGATGGAGAAATTTAGAAAGAGCCTACAAGTCTCATGTTTTGTGGCCGTGGGAGAGGAGACAGTGAGAATGTCAGCGTGGTAGCTTAGACCATGCTGTGGGATCATTTCCCTCCTTGAGCCTCAGTCTCACCTTCTGTGAAATGGCACTTACGAGACCACCTTCTTCATAGAGCTGGTGTGAGGGTTAAGCAAGAAGATCCATGTTAAGTGCCTGGGATATGGGTAGGATTAAAAAATATGTGGGCCAGCAGGTGGCATGGAGGTTAAGGCAGCTGGATTCCACATGGCCAACTGCACAGCTTGGACTCTATGGCTTGAAATTTTGCTGGGCACATGTGTACGCGTGCCCAAAACCCTGACAGAAGAATGGAAAAGAAGGGATTATGGCATGGCCCTCTCCCCCAGGGGGTGAATTCTCACTCCCCCCTGCCCCCTCCCGCTCTCTCTCTCCCTGTCCCTGTCTCTGTCTCGTAAGCACATATACCCTATAGCAAGAAAAACAAAAAAGAGCAGTGTCTTGATATTATTGTCATTGTTATCGTCATCGTCACCTATGAAGTCCATCTTCTTGCTCTGGAATTTTGGAAGTATTCTATCAGTGGCTCTATCTTAGAACAAATGAGGTCAAGAACTTGACTCTGGGATCTAAATGATCCTTTTTGGCATATAAAAAGATAGGGACTTGCTTAAGGCTTCCCAGCTAGTCATTGGTTGAAAAGAGAGAGTCCCATGGAGCAAAGTGACAGGGGATGGTCAGTCCTCTTGACCCTTTTGGAAACGTGAGGTCAAAGGTCAACAGCAGCCACCTGGGAGAGTGCAGCTGGCTCCTTGGCACCCCTGCTTATGGGAGGAACACAATGTAGGTGAGACAACCCGGTGCTGAATCCACATATCCAGGTGTGCTCTCTGACCAGGAGTTTCTATGTTGTATTCGGGAATGAGACACAGTTCAGAGAGACGGAGCCTGGACTGGACTTTTTGAAATGCGTTTGTTTGGGTGGTTTGGGGACATATGGGGCAGATCTCCTGAGTGGTTTAGTGGAGAAAGTGAGGGCTTGGGAAGCACGTGCGGGCTCGGGTCCCAGCTGCTCCCCTGACTTGCTGTGTGAGCGGCTACTCAGCCTCAGTGTCTTCACCTAGGAGATGGAGACAGAGTTGTTGGAAGGATTGAATGCGACAGAGCCGCTGAGTAGCCGGACAAGTTGCCAACCCCGAATCTGTATGAGCATATTTAAAAATTAGAAGATCTGACATCCAAATCTAGAGCGACTCTCTCAAAAAATCCAAAAGATGTACCTTGAACTGCTTTCTCAAGAGATCAAGCTGGGCATTTCTGGCCCCCTGGAGGTGCTCTCCCTGATCGGTCACTCTGCCCGGTGCCGTCAGGTGGGTTAGAGGTCAGCTGGTCTACCTCCGTGTGTCAGCCAGCCTGTCCCAGGCAGCAGAGGCAGCTGCCCCCACTCGGGAGGAAAGATTTCCCGGAGAGGAAAATTCCCCATCCCTGGAGGTGTTTGCTCAGGGCTGCTGCAGGACGAATATTTCCTTTCATAATGTTGCTAATCATTTTCCCCTCCAGGCAGGAACAGAGGCTTTCCCAGGCTCCTCGCAGCTGCAGTGCCCTGTGGGCTCTTAATCAATGTTACATGGTAATTAATAATAGATCCTCCTGCTCGACTCCATCACTCCCAGCTCCCCACTCCCTCTGACAAGCTGGCATCTTCCCGGCCAGATGAGGCTAAAATCAAAGGCCTGAAACTGGAGCTGAAAACTTTCCCTCTACTAGCTTGCAGGAAGGAGCTGGGAGACTTTGAACCCCTGGCAGTCCCGCGCTAGGCACGACTCTCATTTCATTCTCACTGTGACCTCAATGATCAGTCCTGTTTGGATGGGGCAACAGGCTTAGGGGAGCCCATCCGCTTGTCTCAGTGGTTCTTGTGCTCTGGTGTGCATTGCTGTGGTCAGCAGGTCTGCAGGGACACCCGAGCATCAATATTTCTTTCTTTTTCCCTTTTTTCAGAATTATTTATGGGACCAGCAATGGCATAGTGGGTTACGTTACTAGACTCCCATGTAGTCGACCATTGTTCAAGTCCAGGACTTGGCGGCTTGAAACTCATACCAGGTGCATGTGCTTGCATTCCCAAAATCCCAAGAAGAGAATGGAGGAGAAAGAATTGTGGCATGGCCATCATCCCTGAGGGGTGCTTTCTCACTTTTTGTCTCAGTCTCTGTCTCTTTCACGAGCACACACACCCTATAGCAAAAATCTCTCTTAAAAAAAGAATTATTTATTTAATTTTTATTTATTATTATTATTATTATTATTATTGAATTTGCTATAGGGCACACATGCTCATGAGAGAGACAGGGACAGAAAGAGAGAGCGAGAGAGAGAAAGCGAGAGAGAGAGAGAAAGCCGCCAGGGCTGGGACTTGAATTGCGGTGGGTCATGTGGGAATCCAGCACTTTAACCACCATGCCATCTGCTAGTCCCAAGCATTAATATTTCTGAGAAGTTACCAAGTGCTGCTGTTGCCGCCGGTCCATGGACCACACTTTGAGAATCACTGATTTATGTAAGTCTTGTCAAGGGCAAGGTGCTAGGTGTCAGACCCTGGGATGGTGGCGATGAATAAGGTAGATGCAATATCTACCCTCTCGTTGGGTGGAATCATCCTGGGGCATCACATGATGGGTAGGAAAGTGGGTTCTAGAGTCAGACAGGCTTGATCCAGGTCCTGGTTCTGCCAGCAACCCTCTGATTCTGGGTCGTTTCCCTGACTTTTAGGAGTCTCAACCTCCGCAGCTACCGAATGGGGGTAATTAGATTCGCCGCCTCAGATGGTTGATGTGAGGATCAAACAAGGAAAGGAATGTAAAAATGTGTGTTTAGAAATAATAGTTATAAAAAGACTACACCATTAATAATTATGTTACTTTTATTGTTGTTGGATTGTCGTCCAAAACTCTGTAACTCTGTAACTAGGTCCCAGGAAAACAGAGATTCATGTATTTATTCATGAACTCATTTGGCATATGTGTCTTGAGCATCAAGTATGTACCAGGTGTTGGAAATGCAGAGATGAATCCAAAAGTTAGCTCCCTAATCCCACAGGGTGCACTTTCTGTCAGTAAGCAAATACATTTATCACAAGTCAAAGAGGTGTTAGATGTGTGAAGAGAAGCCAAGCTGAGCTGGGGTAGGTAAGGGAGCCAGGAGAGGGGCAGGCGATGCTCTTTTAGGTAGAGTGGATAGCTAAGGTGACCCCCAAACAGAGAACCATCTGGAAGTTACAGCTAGTGAACCACAGGTGTCTGCAGGAAGGTGTTCCATGCAGAGGGCAGAGGAAGCACATCTCACGGCACGGCATCAGGGGTCCCAGACTTTCTTTTCAGGCCCTGGCAGACTATATCTCTTCTCTTCTACACACCAAGGAGTGACCATGGTCCCCAGCAGAGACTCCATGCCCAGTGCTGCCCAGCCTGGTCTCCAAGAACTAGTAGCTTTAGGAGGTAGTAGGTCCCACTGCAACCTTGCACGTGCCACTCCTCTCCCTGACTTTTACTTGATTGCAAAGAGGGGACAATAACGTGACTTGCATTTCAGGTAGTGGTGAGGATCAAAATCCAGGCTGAGGATGCTTTGCAAGCTGGGTATTTACTAGGTGCTCCATAAATGGTGGTTATCCCTATGTCCTCTTCTGCTTCCTCCCTTTACCCCCAATAAAAACCAGGATCCAGGTGGGACCTCAGACCCAGAATTCTCACTTAGCCAGGAGCGTGTCTCATTTGCATATATTTGCATCAGGCTTGGAATGGTGTGTACCTCATTTTGCTTTTAGTTCCTGCAAGCTCACGTCACCATTTAAAAATAGGGTGTTGATCTTTCCCTTTTCCACCATTCCCTTTGCCTCTTGAAAGAAGTTCAGGCTATTAATCAAATATGCGGGGTTTGGAAGCTGTTTTTATTTTGACCTGGTGTGGAAGGGGGTCAGCAGCTCGAGGCAGTCCTTGATCACCTGCCTTCCTGGAGGGGAGACGATAGCAGTGATCTCACAGTGGAGAGTTCTGGAAGCTTTAAAAAGAAAAGTCAATTTTATTCTTTCTGCTTATAAAAGTAGAACATATAGGCAAAATGGAAAAATATAGCACAGCAGGAAAAATTTCCCAACAAAGTACCTATAATAACCTTAACCAGACACAAATCACGGTTAACATATTAGTGTATTTCTTTCCTGGTATATTTTTTCCCCATGCAATTTTTCTATAATTGAGATCATAGCATATATAGAGAGCTGGCTTTTCCCCGTGCTATCACAAACTTGTAAACTTCATTTTTCATGACCATGTAGTATTTTATCAAACAGATCATTTTTTGACTTCCCTTGTAAGACATTGAGATATGTCTAGTTTTTTGAGGCTATTGTATATGGGACTGTGATAAAAATATTTGTTTCTGGGTCTTTCTTTCTTTCTGCTTTTATTAATGATAGACCTTGTGTGTACACATTAAAGAGAGAGAAAGATATCCCCAACGGGGTCTCAATGTTGCAATCCACCCAGCTTCAATCAGCCCCAGATCATGGGTACACGTGTGCCCAGTGACTCAGAGAGAGCTGTGGATGCGAACCCAGAACCTGCCCATGTGGGTCAGCCTTGGAGAGTACCTCATTTGACCACTGTGCCAACATCTGGCTCTGTTCCTGGCCTTCTTCTCATCTAATTTTCAATTCGTTTCTCTTTTTTTTTTTTTTTTTTTTTGAGAGATTTTTGCAATAGGGTGTGTGCTCGCCAGAGAGACAGAAAGCGAGAAATCACCCTCAGGGGGGATGGCCACGCCGCAATCCCTTCTCCTCCATTCTCCTCTTGGGATCTTGGGCACGCACGCACACATGCCAGGTGTGAGTTTAAGCCACCGGGTCTAGGACTTGAACTGCGGTCGGCCACATGGGAGTCCAGTGATATAGCCATTATGCCAACTGCTGGTCCCTGAATTCATTTCTTAGAAGAGATTCCAGAAGTAAAACCACTGGGATGGATGAGGGAGAAAAGTTTAAAATGCTGGCTAGATTTTGTTGAACCCCAAGAGGTATCTGGATTCCAGAAAGTGCTTTTGGGTTGCCCGTCACTGCCGGCTTTGTACGTGAGCTCCAGAGCAGCGCCAGATGGCCTGCCAGGGAGTGACGAGGCAGTGGCTGTCCCTGCAGCCTGCTGGTCTGCGGCTCCTGGTGTGTCGCTCGGGCGGAGAACACGCAACCCTCAGCTGGGTGGGTGCAAAGGCTTGTATAATCTGCTTTCTCGCAAACATCCCTGGGGCAGAATATGTTTAAGAAAGTATCTGGGATTCAAGGAAATTTGAGCTGTGTCTCCAAGGCTATGTTTCTATGTTTTCACAAGTCCTAGTTTGTGAAAAATGATTTGGCTTTGTGTCAGCTAGAAATGCCTTTGGCTTAAACAAATATGCATTTCTAATTTTTCATAATAAGATGTCAAGAGATCGCAGTCCAGGGTATGCACAGCTGCCCAAAGATGCTGGCTAGCCCTCAGGCTGCATCTCTTTGTTCTGCCATCTCTGGGACAGTGACATTTATTTTCACAGTTGTTGCCTCCTGGTCTCAAGATGACTGCTGTGTCTCCAGGTATCAAATCCTCATTACAGGTATGAAGAAGAAGGAAAAGTAAAGGAGCAAAGACGTTGCTGTCGGAATCTGTTCTTTTTATCAGGAAAGCAAAAGCTCTCCTAGAAGCCCAACCTAGGAGAATTTCACTGATATCTTTTTAACCAGACCCAAGTCATATGTCTAATTTCTGAACCAATTGTTAGTGAAGAGAAATAGGTTACCATGATCTTTGGACCGATCAAGGTTAACCGCCCCCAGGACTCTAGCCCCCTGAAATCAGTGGTTCGTTAGTGCTGTGGAGCAAATCAAAGGTTTCTTGGAAAGGGAGAACGTGATGGGAAAGGTGGACTGTCCTCTACAGAGGGCACTGCCAACGGCTTGGTGGAAGACGTGAGAACGTGGGCTCTGATTGGCTGATGCCCATACCTCTTGTTTGGTGCTGGCTCGGGGTGAGCACGTGGTCTACACAGGGCCAGGATATCTGGTCCAGAATGAGAAGAGAAAGCTCATCTTCCTCTGTGCAGTGGGGTACGACGCCCAGAACCGCAGCAGCCATTGTGTGCTCATGAGGGAAGCCCGCCTGAGAATGAAGCTGACAAATGCACAGAGAAAGGGTTAGAGAGCCCAGAGACTCCTCCAGAAACAGAGCCAACGCCTTGCTCTAACCACCCCTGAGGCCCTCATGACTTCTAGATTTCAGTCATGAAAGCTAACACACTTTGAGTTGCATAAACCAGCTCGATGGAAGTTTCTGATGCAACCGAAAGGGCTGTAACGGACAGAGATGCCGAGAGAAACGTCGAGAAAAGGGGTTGCTGTATGTTTGAAGAACCAGATGAAGCAAAGTCTGACAAACTTTGTTTATTTTTTTCTTTGACCTGACTTAGTCTTCTGATTTAGATTCGTATGCTGATGTGTAGCACGCAGGTTCAAGGTAGGGGAGATTTCGTGTAGCGTTTCCAGAACTTATCGTGTCCAGAATCTTATTTATTTGTTTGTTTGTTTGTTTATTTTGAGAGGTTTTTGCTATAGGATACGTGCGCTTGCCAGAAAGACAGAGAGAGACAAAGAGACAGAAAGCGGAAAATCATCCCCCGGGGGGGATGGGCACACCCCAATCCCTTCTCCATTCTCTTCTCGGGGGATCTTGGGCACACATGCACACGCGTGCTGTGCAAGTTTAAGTCACTGGGTCTGGGACTCGAACCGCGATCGACTACACGGGAGTCCAGTGACACAGCCATTACGCCAACTGCTGGTCTCCCCAGAATCGTTTTATCATGAGACATCACTGGGATAGGCTGAAAGCCTAACTCCTACCCTATACACTGCAGGTCGTAAGCTGAGATCACACGCAGCAGTTCATGTGGGCAGGGTCAGGAGAAGAGTCAAGAAAGAAGGTAAAGGTTTCGGTTCCCCAAATGTCTCCCCAGTGGTCTCTGAGTTTCCTCTCCAGAGAGGCCAGCCTTCAAACAGGCCAGACACAAATGCTAATTAGACCAGGGACAAACGAAATTCCAGGAAGCTCACTGTAGCCTGGGGAGCCCTTGCTGGGTAGGGAAGGAGGACCTAGGAGGGAGACAGTGGGGGAAGCCAGTGGACGTGACCCGGGTTCTAGTCCCGCCAGGCGCCGCCTCTGTGCCTGTACCTTTAAGCAGATGCCTTCTCCTGGGCCTTCAGTCTCTTATCTCCAGGCCACAGTCAGTGCTGGATTTATGAGCTTCCTCATGCCAGGCCCTCTGTCACATCCCGGGGAGGGAGATGAATACGACACTTAACCCTGCCCTCCAGCAAGCCATGGTCTAAAGGCAGGCTTGTGTGTGCACGCATGTGCAGTGTGTGTTGCATATAATCGACAGGCAATGGAGGGTGGAAAAATCGGTCTTCACCTCTGTTCACCTCCTTCCAGTTATCGTCAGCTCTGGAACGGTGCGGTCCCAAGGCCACCTGCAGGCTCACTGGGGGAGAGTGCCTGGCCAGTTAGTGATGCCTGCCCAGGACAGTGGGAGCATGGTGTGCCTGTGGAGCTGGTCCTCGTCCTCGTGACGCGAGGCTAGTGGAATGAGGACAGCCTCAGAGCAGCCTGGCCTGGCTACGGAAGGCCTCCTGGAGAAGAGGGCTCTGGCACAAGCTGACAGATGAAGGGCCATTCTGGTAGAAAAGTCGGGGAGAGGGTTCCCGCCACAGCAGCACCAAGCGCAAAGCCGGGAAGCGGAGGTGTGAGCAGGTGCTGTGTGTGGAGGTAGGGAAGAGAAGGCCGTGAGAGGTGGGCCTGAGGCCGCCACACAGCCGCTAGGTCTTACCCCAGGGCACCAGCAGGCCTGGCGGAGTTCTAGGCACTGAGTGGTGTCATCACATTTTCCAGCAAGGCCCATCTCCTGCTCTTCGTGAGGTGGATGACGGGACACCTGTGACGGGTGCCCAGCTGGAGGGCAGGGCCAGCCTGGGCCGGGCTGTGAAGAAGGAGGGGAGGGGCCCACAGTCATCATGAGTCGGGGTGTCTTGAAGAGGTTGTGGCCCCCTTTCTCCATGAACGTTTAGGGGAGAGATGGGGCTTGCCTGGTGCTGTAGGGACCGGCTTCTCCGAATGAGACAGCTGCCACCCCTGCCGCCACCCCTGCCGATGCTGCACACATAAACAGCTCGCGGAGCCTTGCTGCTGTGCTACGGTGTGTTCAGGGCCGACCTGAGCCTGTGGCGCCCTGGGCTGCCTGGGGCTGGGGAGTGGAGACCAGGAGCCTGCATTGCTGGGCTATAGGGAGACGGTCCCCAGCAACCAGCCACCTGACAAGGTCAGCAAGTCCCCTGGCAGGGGTCAGGTGGGTAACTTCTCTTTCTCGCCTGCCTATCTGGTGGGGGGGACTCACTGACAAGCTTGGGGGAACCTGGTTAGCTCTGGCAATAGCAGCAATAATGATAAGGACTCTCCTGATGCCTACCCAATCTTCCAAATGTGCCTCAGGCCCGGCTGCAGTAACACCACTGCGTAGGAAGCTGGGAGCCACCTGGGAGGCATGGGTTCAGTTCTCGGGCCAACCTGAACACGCAGCTCCTGTAATCCTAGCTAAGTGGGAGGCTGGGGCAGGAAGAGTGTGATACATGAGACCCTGTGATGAAAATTGGCTATCTCTGTCTCTCTCCCCTAACCTCTGACTACTCCCTCTCTCTGATTACAAAAAAAAAACAAAAAACAGTGGCCCTAATCTAAATTTGCCATCATCTCCACTGCTGTCACCTTGATCCCAGCTGTCATCATCCCACTGGGATTGCCACCACGAACCTCCTACTGGCCTCTCTGCTTCCACCACGGTCCCCTCCGGTTATTCTCCGTCCTCTCCATGGTGGCCAGAGGAATCATGTTAAAACAGAAGTCAGGTCCTGCCTGATCAAAACCCCCCGAAGGCTCCCGTCTCACTCACAGAAGCCAAACTCCCTCCATGATAATCTGCTTCCCTGCTGGGGGCCCCCCGCTCCCACTTACGTACCCTCCGACTTTATTTCCCATCATTCATGGTCACTCTGCCCTGGCCACCCTGGCCTTCTGGCTTTTCCAGTAACGAGCAGCGAGCACTCGTACCCCAGGACACTTGCGCCAGCTGTTCGTCCTGCCTGACGTGCAGTCCCCCAAATATTCACATGTTCCCTCCATCAGCTCCTTTAGGTTTTTGCTCAAATGTCACCTTCTTATTCAGGCCTTTTCCTGAGCACCTTATTTAAAATTGCATCTCTCAGCGCTACTCTTCCCGAGCCTTCTGTGCTCTTCCTCCCCAGGACATGCCGCCACTCCATCTTACATAGTTTACTTATTTATGAGTTCGACTCCACTTGTGGGTTGCATGTTCCCTGAGGGCAGGGACCTCTGATCTCTGATCATTGTCGAACTCCCAGTGCTGGGAACACGATCTATGCCTACGAGGAGCTCAGTTCGTATTTGTTATGGGGCTGAAGGCCTGATTTCATTGCGTGTGAGGGTGCCTAGCATAGGCTCTAACCTTCTTAACAAGCTAGGAGGCCCGCACTGTGCATTTTTATTCTCATTTCTCTTTTCAATATGAGAAAGTTCTACTGACCCATCACCACGTTCACTTTTTTCTACGTCCAGCTGATAATCCTTTCGAGAGAATTCTTCCTCTGAGATCATATGTGTCTAGTGTGATGCACTGTCAGGCATTTTTCTCTCTCTCTTCATAGTTTTATCTCTCTCTCTCTCTCTCTCTTTTTTTTTTTTTTTTTTTTTTTGAGAGGTTTTTGCTGTAGGGTGTGTGCATTCGCCAGAAAGACAGAGAGAGATAGAAAGCGAGGAATCACCCCCCCTCAGAGGGGATGGCCACACAACAATCTCTTCTCCTCCATTCTCCTCTAGGGATCTTGGGCATGCACACACATGTGCCAAGTATGAGTTTAAGCCACCGGGTCCAGGACTCAAACCGTGGTTGACTACATGGGAGTCCAACAACGTAGCCATTATACCAACTGCTGGTCCTTTTTTCTCTCTTCTTAAACTCCCTGTTTATGAGTTCTATCTACCTTTTCCCCCAGATTTTTTTTAATGGTTATTTATTTATTTTCCATAAGTGAGAGAGACATAGAGAGAGGGGGAGAGGAAATCCACAATGGATATGGACACCACAGTCCGGCCCAGCGTCAGGCAGCCTTGGCTCAAGGGCAGGTGGGTGCAGTGTCCTCTGGGTGGTTTCTGGACACGGACCTGACCCCTCCCCATATGGGTCAGAGTGTCATGTTTTAACACTGCCCCACCATCTGGTCCCTGACCAGGTCTTTTAATCAATTTATTAAAATGATTTGCAAGTCCCTGTTCGCCAGTGTATGATCATTTATTGAGTACTGTGTGAGAGTATCGGGACAGTGACTTTCATGTTTTCGATGAGTTGATTCAGATGGTAAATTCAAGGGTCAATAACAGGAAATGACTTGCCCAAATGTCCCTTGGCCAAAAAGCATGAGCACTGGGATTCCAGCCCCAGAGTGACCGCGGAGCCTTTGTTCTAACCAACTCCGCACGTCAGCTCTCAGCACGAGCTCTCTGGAGATCTGGGCTCGGCTCACCAATGTATCCACGACCAAGGGTCCAGGTGGCCTGTCCCCATGGCACCTCACTCTGGCCAGGTCTCCAAAGAGTAGAGCCAGCTCGAATTCAAGCTCCTCCACTTGGCCTTCCAGACCCCCACCATCTGGCCCCATCCCCAGGGGTCCCTTGTAGGGTGTCAAGCTGGCTCCTTCCTCAGCCAGGATATTTCCACCCTTTTCTCATTCTTCCCGCCCCAGATCTTTTTCTGTCTCACATTCACTGATTCACTCATTTAACATAACTGAGGGGATTTTAAAATGCTCATGGAGAAATGGAATTAGTTGGTTGCAAAAAGAAAATCTCTGCATAGTTTCTTCATACTACACATTTCTCACGAATTCTTTGAAGACTCCTCCACACCCTTATATTCAGTTTCAATTCTGGCCTCCCCATTTACCTGCTATGTGACATCAGTAAGTAATTCACATGGCCATGCCTCAGTTTCCTTAGCTGTAAGGTGGGGATGATGGGCAATCCCTCTCAGGAGACCGTTGTGAGGATACAATGAGTTAGACTGTGAGGCGTACAAGTGTGTGCTCGGTAAGTCTGATAGCTATTAGGAGTGATAGCTGTGACATGGGGTCACAGAGGTGGCTCAAACCCAGCCCTGCTCTCTGAGTCAGAGCTAGAGATGGCACAGACCTGGGGCAGCCCAGAAGAGGGGCCCTTCCCTTGCCTGTCTATCTAGCTGCTTGACCAATCAGAGGGACAGAGTCACTGGGCTGTGAAAAGTCCAGCTGGTCAGGCCGTGGCAGGAGCCCCCTCCTGCCGGCCCTCCCCCAGCCCCCACCCCAGCCAGCCATGTTTGCTTTCCTTTGTGCAGAAAGAGGGCTGAGCACCCAGCACAGGGCCGAGACCGAGGCTGTGCACACAGACAGATACACGGACAGGGTGCGCATTCGGCCATGCAGCTCACGTACCGGGAAGCACATGAACGGAAACAAGCGTGCCCAGACAGTTGACACGCGGACAGATGCACGCATGCAGACAGAGCCCTAACAGGACAACAGCTCGCACATTGCTCTTAGCGTGCACTAGGCACTGTTCCAGGCACTTCACATATATGGATTTACCTGATCCTCAGTGACAATGACCTTATGGGTACATTTGATTAACATCGCTACCTTACGGATAGAGAAAGTGAGGCGGAGAGGGGGGGTTGAGTCATTTGCATAAGGGCAGACCTGTATTCTAACCCAGGCGGTCATGTGACAGAGGCAGGACTCTTAACCACAGGCCTGTGACGCACTCACATAATGACACATGCTAATGTACCCTATGGACGTGGAGACCTTCCCAGGGATGCACAAACGGGAACAAAAAGCAGAGAGGATGCCCACACTCACGCTAGGTAAACCGCTTTTAACCTGTGACCCACAGAGAGACTCAACCCTCTCTTCCCCCCTAGCCCTACGTGCTCAGGCACACACTCAGAGGGAGGAGTAGACACACGGGCGCACACGTGCCTGCACGCCGCCGCCCTAACAGACGCACAGTCTGGAAACCACAGGCATGCGGACGTTGACGGAACCTGCTCGGGCTCTCAGCCGACCTCGGTTTCCTCTTCTGTCTTCTGTGGAGTGGCAGTCCCAGGAGAGCGGGGGCTTCCTGCATGTGGGCTTGGCACAGTGCCTAACGCACGCTCGCCCCTTACGGCCTCCCTTCAGGAAGAGCCTCGTGCGGTTGCAATGTTGCAATGTAGGGCCCTGACTGCAGTTGGCTGTCCTCCTACTTGAGAGGCACGTGACTCCCAGTTTCGAAACCCCCTGCCCAACCCTAGAGCAGCCCATCTAACCACGGAGGCCTCTGGCAGACACCGGCTCCAGCGCGCCAAGGACGCCCCCACTTCGGGGCCTTTGCACTTGCCTTGGTCTGAAGGGATGCTCTGGGCAAAGGTCTTTGCTGAAATGTCACCTTCCACAGCCAGCCAGGGTGCACTGCGGTAACAGGAACACCATGATGCTGAAGTTACATGGGAGGTTCCTAGTTCACGTCCCCAAATCTTCTTGTACTGGTGGGGCATGTGTGTGTTCATAGTCCTGGCTGGCTGAGGTTGGGTGGATCATGGCATGGCCTGAAGACTCTGTTAAAGGGGCCCCTCTCTCTGTCTCTGAAGAAATAAGTGGATAAACTTACAAAAAATTCCCCTTTCCAGGGAGGGCTTTCCTGGTCTTCTGCTGAATGGCAGCCTCTCCTTCACTCGCTTCTCTCTGCTCTCTCCCCCCTTCCCTCTGTGCCTCCCCCAGCTCGGTCCCCACTACATACATTTCCTTCTCACTCACTGTCTCCCCCACTGAAACGTGAGCTCTGTGAAGTCAGGACTGCATCTCCAGTCTGGGTCTCCTGAGCCCAGAGCCATGCCTGGCATAAACAGGAGCTAAACAACTTTCTGAAGGATGGAGAATGGACTTCGCCATGCACTGGGGGTGGCAATGAAATACCCTCCTGGGGTTGCTGGGAGACTTGAGAGAGTCGCCGTGGTTGCCACATGGGACATAGCGTCACTACCTCAGAGCTCTTTCTAAAACTCCCCCAGGTACTAGATGGCCACGTCCTCCTGTCCTGTGATATGTGAGTGCCTTGAGGAAGCCATGGAAAGGCCCCTAGCCAGCCACTGCCCCTCTGCCTCCCCTCGGTTCACCTCTGTGCACCTGGTGGGCATCTTCCCTGGCCTTTCCTGCATATTTACATCTGCACAGATACAGCGTAACATCTCTATTGTAAAGATACAGTGCATCATTGGAATCCTCCCTTCTTCCAACAACTCCACATGGAGTACTATGTGTACTGGTACTAGCCAGGTACTGTTCTAGGGCACACAGTGAAATCGCTAACGTCTAGGGTGAACGTTTTATTGCAGTAGGGTAGACAGCAGGTAAGTCTGTTTTGTCAGGCGGTGGTAGATGTTACAAAATGACATAAACTTGGGTACAAAGAGAAAGAATGATGGGAGTGGGGTGGGGAGCTATCGCTCCAGGTGGCAGGAAGGCACCTCTAAAGAGAAGGCATTTGACCTGAAACTCGAAGGATCTGAGAGAGACAAGAAACGTGAAGGATTGGAGAGGGACGAGCCCTGCAGATAACTGGGACAGAACCTTCCCGGCAGAGGGAATGGCGGGTGCCAAGTCCCTAAGGCTGGCATGAAATTAGTGAGTTGGAAAAAGAGCAAAGGAGCCAAAGCCATGAGGGAGGGAGGGCGAGGGCAAGGAGGTGGGGCGCAGAGAGTGGGGCATGTGAGAGCCTTGGGCAGATGCTGGGGGACAGAGAGACCTGGCTTAGTCGGCTGCTTCTTTCTGGTGTAGCGTCTTATTGTGGCAAACTATAGCATAACACGGAATTTACCACTGGAACTGTTTTCAAGCGTACGGGTTGGTGGCATTAAATACATTCCCATTGTTGTGAATTCATCACTATTGTCCGTTTGCAGCACTTTTTCATCTTTCAAAACTGAAACTGCACCCGTTATACAATAACTCCCCCTCCCTGCAGCCCCTGGCAACCACTACTCTTACTTTTTGTTGCTATGGATTTGACGACCCTAGATACCTCATCTAAGTGGGATGATATGGTGTTTGCCGTTAGTAGCTAGCTTATTCACTTAGCATAATGTCCTCAAGGTCCACCTGTGTTGTCCCATGATAGGATTGCCTTCCTTTATAAGGCTGAATAATACTCCATTGTATGGACAAGGTGACTTCAGAAAGTTGGTGGAAAAATTTTGGTGCAAAAAATTGAAATGGACACATGGTTTTTGTATTTTTCTTTTATTCATGATAGAGAACATGTACACAAATGCACAAGTAAAAGAGAGAGGGAGGGGAGCACCCTCAACAGGACCCCTTCATGCCACAATCTCCTTTTCTCAGCCTTCCAGCTTATGAGGATCTTGCATGTGTCTTGCATGACCCCTGTGTATCTTCGTGTCAACCATGGGGCTCCAAACCCTGGTCAGCCCCTTGGCTTCCAGCACTGCAGTTTACTACACTACGGACCACACCACCACCACCACGTTCTGTTTATCCATCTGTCAATGGACACGGGGATTGCTTCCACCCAGTGGTTACTATGGATGGTGCTGCACGGATGTAACAAAACATGCATGGTGTAAACACATAGTATGTCAACAGAATCACCCTCCATCCCACAACTACTTACTGAGCACCTATGAACGTGGGTGTACAAATATTTCTTTACAACTCTGCCTTAAGTGCTTTGGGTGTGTACTTCGAAGTGGGATTGCTGGCTCATATGGGATACTTTGAGTTTTATGGAACAGAATCCAGGAAAAGGTGGAAGCAGGGAGACCATGAGGGCTCTGGCTGGGGCATGCCACCAGCCTCATTTCACAATCCACTCTGAGGATCCCTCCGGATGACACACAGGGGCCCACCGGCCACTTTGATGATTCAAACATTTTCCCTTCCAGCCTTAATTCAGGCTCCCTTCAGCTCTGTGAGTCGGGTTGGCCTGACTGTGGTCTCCTTTGGACAGACACGGATGGGGGCTCCCAGTCAAGGACCTGGCCATGGGGCTGCGTCTGGGGGTGGCCAGTGCACTGTGAGCCTCAGTCCTCTTCCCCATTCCCACCAGGCAGGGCTGGGCAGCCCAAGAGAACTCACAGCCAGAGCAGGCTCTGCCTGACTGTGCCAAGATGCTAACAAGATTGAAATCCAAGCCAGGGCGTCCCCAGAATCCAGAGAGCCACGGGAGGCAGCACCCTAATTAACCGCTGGCTGCCCACAGAGCTCATTCCGCTCATCCCTCGCTACCCCGCGTTAATGGTGGCTGGGTCTCCAGGCAGGGTTGGGAGCTCCAAGATGGGCTTCCCATCAGGGATGGTCTGGTCAGGATCCCATTTTGACATGCTCACTTTGGCTTTTGGAAGGAGAAGCCGGGGTGGGGCAGGTCTGGACATGGGCAAACAGGGTGCAGCCCCCAGGGAGGGGTAAGCACAGGCTGGACCCGCATGGCGGCAATGGCTCGGGTGCTCCTTGGAGTCGCACGGGTGCATGTTACTGACCTACACTGTGTGGGCACAGGCACCCGGAGGGAAATAAAGGGACAGCGATCCTGCCTGCGTGGGCGTACAGGCCAGAGGGAAGGACTGGGAATGCATCCCAGGAGGGCAGCGGGAATTCTGGCGGAGCCTCCGGAGCTTGTCCCTTTGTCCCGAGGCTGGGCGTGGTCCCGGGTGAGGGCACAGTCGCAGTGCACTTCCTTCCCTGGGATATTCCCTCTACTTCTTTTTTATTTTCACATTTGTGGGATGAGAGGAGGAGCAGGAGCTTCTGCTTTCTTGGGTCAGGGCCGCCTGGGCAGAATGGCGACAGGGACCAGGCCACGCCCACCCTTGCTGGTTTCTCTTCCTCCTGTAGGTCCCCTGGTCTCCCCTCAGTCCCTCCCTCCCTTTCTCCGTAACATGATCCACACCCCCACATGCCTCCCCCAAATGCACACCAGCTTACTTCACTCCAGTCCCTGGACCTCCTTGTGTTCTTCAAACATACCGGGTGTGGATCGACCTCAGGGCCTTTGCACTCGCCATTCCTCTACCCTGAACTCTGCCTGGAGAGTTCACTTCTACGTCTTTTAGGTCATGACTCAAATGTCACCATTTCAGTGAGACTCTCCTTGACGTTCCTGTTTAAAACAGCATGCCCACCCCCTCCGTGGGCTCCCCCCCATCCTTCCCTGCTCTGGCCTCTGTCACGTCATTGTGGCCTCTCCTCATGGCACAGTCTCATCGTGTGCCCCACGCGGGCAGGGATTTCTGTCCCTTCGTCTGCTCCTGTGTCCCTGTGCCTGCACAGTGTAGGAGCTCCGATAAATGCACTGGGGCTTGGTTCCAAGGCCCACCTGCCACCTGCTGTGGTGCAGCCACAGCTGTCCTCTCCTGGTGGCCGTGCCCTGGTCTTCCATACCCAGGCTCCCCCGGCCTTTTCTCCCAGCAGCTAAGTGAATGTTATCAAAATGTGATTCTGGGACAAGGCAGTGGCATGGTGGTTAAGGCAGCTGGATCCCACATGGTTGACTGTGAGAGTGGTTCAAGTCCCAGACCAGTGGCTTAAAGCCCACTGGCTGTGTGTGCATGTATGCCCCAAATCCCCAAAGGAGAGATGGGAAGAAGACGGAAGAAGAAATGAGAAAGACGTGTAGGGAAGGGAAATGGAGAAGGGACTGGGGTAAGACCACCCCCAGGGGGTGATTTCTCCCTTTCCCTCGCCCTGTCTCTCTCTGGCACACACGTGCCCTCCGGCAAATTAAAAAAAAAATATATGATTCTGACCAGATCATCCCCTGGTGGAAAGCCTCCGGCATAGACCCCATTCTGTGTGGAGTGAAACCTGCAGTCAGTATGTGGCCCTCGAGGTCCTGCCTCATCTGGCCTAGCTCCCCTCAGACTCGCTGCCTGTCTCCTGTCTCCACTGCAGCCCATCGGCCTGCTCAGAGCTCCTTGGACTCGTGGAACCCCTTTGACCACTTCCAGGCTTTGGCACCTCCTGTCCCCGCTGGCTGGAATGCTCTTCTCTGTTCCCCTCCCTGGACAGTTCCATCACATCTCTGTCTCAGGCTGTCACCTCCTCAGGGAAGTCTTCCCTGACTACCCTAACCTGTTCATCCACCAAGTCACTCACTTTTATCGACTCCCATGGCAAGTCTCACAGTTCAGATTTCTTGTTCGTGTGGTGTTCTGTGTCTCCAGATCAGACTGCGAGCTCCCTGAGAGCAGGTCCTGGTCAGTTTACTTTTCGTAGCTTAGACAAGACCCTGGATGTAATAGGTACCCAGTAAGTACTGGCCGAACGAACGAATGAGGCTGTCTAATCACACGCAAGCATTGTCTCTGTCGTCACATGCTTGTATTGTGAAGTCCATTTGCTGGATGACAAGATCGAGGCTCAGAGGGGCTGGGCGGCATGCCTGGTCACAAGCTGGTGAGTGGCATGTGTCTATATGTCCTTGGTGTCTGTGTGGGTGTTGGCACATACACTGGAGTGTCTGGGTGTCCTCCTTGTGTGTCTCTGGATGTCTGTGTGTCTACATGTGTGTTTCTGGGCACGCGGGCATCCTCTGCACGTGTGTGTCTGTGTGTCTGTGCACGTCGTTCCCTAGCCTGCCGTGTGCATGTCTATGTGTGTGCGTGTGCATCTGGGAATGCCATCGTGAGGTCCTTTGTGTTGGCCGTCCTCGTGTCTCCGGGTGTCCCTCTCATGCGTGTCCATAGTCCGGCTCTGTCAGCCCTCCCTGCCCCTACACAGGGGCTCATCTCAGCTCCTGTCTGCCCGCAGTGCCTCCAGCTAGAGGGCCCTGAGCTCTGTGGGCACCTGGGGAGCTGGAACAGATAGGAGAGGCATCCCTGGGGCCCACAGACCCCAGCCCTTGGCATCCCCCTCCCTACCAGCCCCAGGATTGGCTCCTGACTTAAAGTTGCCAATCCCAGATCGAGCTGCCAGAAGCCCGCACTGGGCTGGTTCCCATGGCAACGTGGAAGCCGCCAGGCCTCTGCTCATAAAACAGGTCATAAAGCAGAGGGATGGGAGGGGGAGCAGGGCTGCCTGGCGGGGAGTGGGGTCCGCCTGGAGGGTGCTTGAGCCACTTCCCTCAGAGCTCCGGCCATTCACCCATGGGCCTGGTTCTGCCTCTCCCCATGCTGGGCAACCAGAGGAGAGTCCATTGCCTCCTGAGGCTCAGTTTCCTTCTCCACGAACCGGGGTAGTGACGACCCCTAGTTCTGCCTCCAGGTCAAAGGGCCCAGCAGAAATGTGGCCTGGGCTGAACACTCCAAGCCTCAGTTTCCCCATGAGTAAAACAGAGTGCTCAGGGAAAGCAACATGGCAAGTAGAAAGAACCAGGCTTGAGAGAGTGCTGGGTTCAAATCCAGCTCCACTTACAAGCTGTGTGGCCTTGGGCAAGTGGCTTAAGCCAAGCTTGCTCACCTCCAAAACAGAGCCCAAGACCCCATAGGGTTTTTGTGAGAAATCAAAGTTTGTAAAACACTTAGCATGGCGTCTGGCCCACAGACTGTGGTTATCTTGTGCCGAGCCCTCGCCTGCATGCTTTACACACAGCAGTTTATTTCCTCCTTGTAAAATATGGATTCCCACTTTACAGACAAGACACTAAGGCACATGAGGTTAAATGACTCGCCTCAAGTCACACAGCAACCGGAGGCAGAATTCCAGTTTATCTCAGCCACGACCCAGTGTGGCCCCTCACCTGGCCAGGGCTCCTCCCTGCCTTCTCCTGGCAGTGAAGATGGAGGAGAAGACAGCGTGTGACTCAGCCCAAGGACCTCCATGGTGTGGGCCACGTGGAGGGTTTGGTGAGCATGAGTTTGGTCCTCCAGAAGGACTTGGCAAGGCCAGACCCAAGGACCATGGAGGCTGCCTCCTTCGACACTCTCCCACTTTGCAGGATGGAGAAGCAGAGGCCCAGAAAGGGCTGTTGCCGGTGACTTGTACCAAGTCACGTAGAGCAAGATGGTAGCTATAGGATTCAAACTCAGGTCCTCTTTTCCTGAAGCCAGTTATACTCCTGATAAAGCCTCCTGCTGCCCACGTGTCTTCGGGACTATTGGCAAAACTGAGAAGAAAACAGAATAACGATAGTAGCAACAGTCCCTCCTGTGTGTCAGGTGCTGAGCAGGTGCCAGGTGCAGTGCGCACCCTCTGCACACCTTCTCAGTCTCTGCAGCAGGCCTACGAGGTGAAGGTGTGAGGTCCTCGCTACCATCATTCCCAATGTAGACATGAGAAACTGAGGATTCCAGAGTGACTTGGTTTGCTCTGGGTTGTAGGGCTAGATGGTGCAAGAGCAGAAATGGGAGCCCAGACCAGCACATGAGCACCCAAGTCCTTAATCCTGGGGGCTCTCTGTGGTGTAATTCTTTTTTTTTTTTTTGAGAGGTTTTTGCTATAGGGCACGTGCGCTCGCCAGACAGACAGAGACAGAGAGACAGAAAGCGAGAAATCCTCCCCCCCCCCCCCCCCCAGGTGGGATGGCCATGCCGCAATCCCTTCTCCTCCATTCTCCTCTCGGGATCTTGGGCATGTACGCACATGTGCCCGGCATGAGTTTTAAGCCACCAGGTCCGGGACGCGAACCACGATCGACTACGTGGGAATCCAGTGACATAGCCATTATGCTAACTGCTGATCCCTCTGTGGTGTTATTCTTGAGAGTGCCTGTGGGGATACCTTATACAGGTGGCAGCCAGGGCATGGGGATGTAGTCTTTGAGAGTAGGGGCAGGGCAGGGAAGGAGCCTTTACCTCTAGCTAGTTAGCTATCATCACATAGCTACAAATCTAATTGTGTGTCTATGTATGCACACACCTATCTGCCCGGTAGCTACTTATCTATTTATGTATCTATGTATGTATGTATCTATCGGCCGTCTCTATCTACCCAGCTATCCGTTCAGGCACTTGACAAATATTTATTAAGAGCCTCCTCCACGCCAGGCGATATTCCAGGCATCGGGAGGAACACGGCCCTGCTTAGATCCTGGCAGGGAGAAGCAGACGACAAGCAGAGAAGCGGTGAAGATGGATGTCGGGCAGTGGTGAGTGCTTCGAACAAAAGCAAAGCAGGAAGGGGACAGCGCAGGATGCCGGGGTCAGGGAAGGCTTCTCCAAGGAGGTGACATTGGAACCGTGATCTGAAGGAGGGCTTGAGCCTGATGGGGATATCTAGAGAAGAGTTTCTGGCGGAGGAAACAGCCAGAGCAAAGGCCCTGAGGTGGGAGCGTGTCTGGCATGTCGGCGGCACAGAGAGCAGGTCGGCTGGAGCCAGGAAGTGGCGGGAGTGGGGATGAGACCGGGAGGGGTCCGTGGGAATCAGACAAGGTGGGCCCCTGTAGGATTTCCCTTTCAGTGAGGTGGGAACTGTTGGAGGTTCTGAGCAGAGGAGTGGAATAACCTGATTTTGCTTTTAAGAGGATCCTTCTGGCTGCTGAAGTGACTACAGGGAGCGAGCGGAGCCAGGGCAGGGGCAGGAAGGCAGGTAGAAAGTTGGTGCAGTGTGCAGAGATGTCAGCCGAGGCTACCGCCAGGCAGGAGTGGGGGAGGCCGGCGAGGAGGGCAGGCTTGGATACATTTTGCAGGTTGAGCCACAGGATCAGGATACGAGAACCCTGATCTAGGAAGGCTCCCGTGAATTGCCAGGAGGTGGGGAAGACTGCGGGAAACCAGGGACGGGCCCTGGCTTTGCACATCTCCATTCACTGAAGCCTCACTGTACACGCTCCAGTGCGCATTGGAATCACCGCAAGGTCTCGCTAAAACCCAGCTCGCTGGGACCCTCAACCAGTTTCCAGTTCAGTGGATCTGAGGTGGAGCCCGAGAATTTGTATTTAGAATCAGTTCCTTGGGTGATACCGGCGATACTGGTGCGGCTGGTCCTGGGATCTCACCTTGAGAGCCACAGGTTGCAGCCGCTGGGGAAACTGAGGCTCAGGCTACAAGGTGGCAGGTGAAAAAGCCAGAAAGTGTGTGAGCCAAGACCTCTTCTTTCTTTGGCAGGACCTGATGGGGAGAGAAGGGAGACCCGCCCTTATCACACACACACACACACACACACACGCTCTCACACGCACACACACACACACACACGCAGTACTCCATGCTGAGGCCTGAGGAAGGAAGAGGGAGGCAGGGGCATTGCCGGAGCTCCAGGGACCCTCTGCTTTCGAGGTTGTTGACTCTCTGCCTCTGTTTCCACAGACTCCTGTGCACTCAGGAGTCCGGCAGCGTTTGCTACAAGACCTGGCGGTGCCCTCCATGCTCTGCTTCATAGCCATTTGCTGTATTCACGTCCTGCGGTTGTTGGGGGGCTGGATCCATTTCTGGATTTCCTCATGGAGGGCCTGCACTTTCCTACTCTCCTTGTTTTTTTTTTCCCTCTAAGTTTATATATTTCTTCTTTCAGAGAGAGAGAGAGAGAGAGAGAGAGAGAGAGAGCGAGCCCTTTACAGGGTTCTCATGCTGCGATCCAGCCCCAGCCTTCCGCCGGCTCTGTGTCCAGGGCAAGTGAGCTCCCCGTGACCCAGGGAGGTCTCCAGATGGAACCAAGAGCCTTCTGGTGTGGGACTGCCACACAGCCCATCATATCTGCCCGCTATGCCACTGTCCAGCCCCCCCTGTCATCTTGAAGTCAGGCATGACCTTAGCACTCGATTTAGGACAAGATCTGTGAGCAGAAATGAAGTGAAGCCCCTTCTAGCCTGAAGAGCTGGTGGGCAATTTGCTCTCTCCATTCCTAGCCAGGGAGACTGGTGGGCTCTTTCCAGGTCCCTGCCTATGGACGTTATGGAGCAGTGGCACTGCCACCTGGAGAAGGACGTGTCACATGAGCAAGAAGCAAACCTTTGGGATTGTGAGCCAGGGACTGGCAAACTTCTCGGCCAGAGAACGAGTATGTTGGGCTTTCTCCAGCACCTCAGCTCTTCAGTGAAGCGAGAACACGGCCACAGACGCACATGGAGGGGCTGCGCCTATGTCCTGAAACCGTTTACAAACACGAGTGGCCAGCTCACAGGCAGTAGTTTGCCAGCCTGTTCGAAGCCTTGGGCATTGTGGGGTGTTGGTCTCTGCAGCATGACCCAACATCGTGGCCATTGCCCATTCCTTAGGGACCTTGCTGGGACAGGCAAGAGAGCTTCTGTGCCTGTGTGAGCAGAGGGCAGCCTGTAAGGGAAGTGCCCTTGACTTTGGCTGGAGGTCTTGTGATTTTCCTCCCAGAGCCTCTGTCCACCCTTCTCCCTGGTCTCTATCTGGGGAGGCTGGCCTACAGGGCCCATGTCAATGGCCTCCTTTGTCTTCTGGCTTCTAGTTGGGTCTGTCCCATGGGAGCGCGGAGAGCATATGGGTGGAGGGAGGAGAGTGGGGCTGCGGGAGTGATTTCCCAGTCTCCTGTGGGGTCATCTCAGGCTGGCGATGTCCTCCAGTTGAAGGCCTCAGCTTCTCCTAGGGGCTCTCTCTCTCTTCCTGGCAATGCAAACTTCTCCCTCCTCTCATCCTTTGGGCTGAAAATGGTTCCACTCGTACCATCCCTGGGGTTCTTTCTGATCTTGTGTGGCCTCCTATGCCCTTCCCATCCCTGTGTAAGTAATCCCTTAATTAAACCCTAATCAAATGACTCCAGTGAAGGTGCTGTCTGCTCCTGCTGGGACCCTGACCAGTGCCGCTTTGAGTCCCACATGCCTGGGCTAGAATTCTGATGGGGTCATTGCCTCAGCTGAATCACTCACCTCTCTGGGCCCCCTGGGCTTTCTCTTCTGCAGAATGGAACAAAAATAACCTTCAGAAGAGGAGGCGGGGCTCATAAATGATGATGTCTGTACTATGTCAGGAAGCATCAGAGTGTAAGGAAAGGAGGGTGAGGGGGAGGAAGGAAGGAATCCTCACAACAACCCAAAGAGGGTGGGGCCACCAGCCCCACTCACCACTGGGGCGGTTAGATGCCTGAGCCCTGGACAGACAGTGCAGCCATCGCTGCTTCAGCCCCTTCTGGAGATTTCATGGGAAGGGGGCCTTTAGAGCAGAGGATGAGGCGCCACCCAGGCCCAGGTGCAAATGTGGGCTTTGCACTCCTTGCTGTGTGACCTTGAGCAAGTGATGCTGTTTCTCTGGGCTTTATCCAAAAACAGGGATGAAAATAACCTACCTTGTGTGAGGATTAAAGCGTAAGGCAGGCATACTGACTCTTCTCTCTTTTTAAAAGTTCATTTATTTTTTCTATGAGTATGAGGGAGAGAAAGACAGCTCCCCGAACAGGGTCTTGATACAGTGACCCACCCCCAGCCTCAGATCATGGGGAAGTGCATGCCAGGTGTACCCAGGGAGGCCTCTGGACACAAACCTGGAACCTTTCCAGATGGATTGAGATGGCAGAGTGTTGTGTTTTACCACTGCACCACTGTTTGATGCCCCAACTCTCTTTTGGACTGCTGCATACCTAGTGTCCAGAACAGTGCCTGGCATATAATGGGTCGTCAGAAAAGTTGTGATGCATTTTTGCACTGAAAAATATGTTAGGACTTTTTTGACAGAAGGTGCTGGGCATTTGTTAGATGCATGCATGAATGAATGAAGGTTTCTTCGTAGAGCACTTAGCCCAGTGCCTGCCACATCAGGGCCAATGAATGGTGGCTTTGGCCAACAATCATCATCGTTGCCTGAGTTTTGTCTTTGCCTCTTTAAGAGATAGGTGGCCCACTGCCTGGGCTCTGGAGCCTGCCTACCTGTGTTCAGGTTTTGGTTGGACGAGTTCCCCACTCTGTGGACTTGGTGCCTCTTATAAATTTCCTTATGGAGAAGATGGTTTTCTGCTTGGAATTGCTGAGGATCATGTGACTCCTGTGTGCCTGGCCTGGGGTCAGCACTGATGAATGCTCCTATCATGGTCACAGCTTTGCTAGGCCTGGCTTTTCATGCACCAGTGGGTTTACTGAACTACCCCTAGCCTGAGGACGGGGACTGGGCAACTTGCCAGGTGACATGGGACTATCACGTTACTCCAAGAGCCTCAGTGTTGCCATCTGTGATGTGGAAGGTGGCAGCTGAAGAGGGGGAACACTGAGATTCCCTTTAGCTCATACCTGCACAGGTCACCCCTCTGATCAGGCCCTTGCTTGTCATGCCTTCTGTGTGACCCAAGAGATGGGGCATGTGGGTGTGATTGGCCAGCTGGGGTCAGGTAGGGTTGGGATCTGAACCCTCCTCACAATAGCCGTACCTAGGCTATTGTGAGAGTAAGGACGTCACCACCAACACTCCTCAAGGTGTTGTCCTTCCTTATTGTTATCATACTATTGCAGTAAGGCAGGGAGAGAAGGCCTCTCAGGAGTGGGGGTCCCTTCCTTCTGGACCCTCCTCTGTGCTGATTCTCCTCCCCATTCCCAATAGTGCAGGGGGAGGGGACAACCCATTGGTGTTCAAAACTGGAAATGTGTTTCTCACAAGTGCCACTGAGCCTTCTTTTTTTAACCACCTCAAGCTGACTAATGCCCAGGAGCGTCAGTCCCTCCCCCTCCTGGTGGCAGTGCGGGTACCAGGGAGAGCAGGGGTGTGAAGTGGGAGCTTGCCCAGGGGAGGAAGTCTCTGCCTTCCAGGGCTGGTAGGGTGCTGGGGGACCTGTGTGCCCTCAGGGCTCAAATCCAGCCATGGGAGATACACCTCTGAGCCGCTCACCGTCCTCAGGCCTGCTCTCCTCATCCTCTCATCCTCCCCGCCCTTGTCTCCTTTCTAAGCTCCCGTTCTCCTCTCTGACCTCCTTTCTTCCTTTCTTTTTTAAATTTAAATTTATTTTTAAAATTTTATTTTATACATTTAATCATTGTATATCAACACAGCTTGTAAAATTAATTTTCCCAGCATGAACTCACAGCACACCAGTCCAGTTAAAGATACCACACACACTCTCACCGACAGGCAGTCCCCGCTTTGTGTCCCCCAGACGTCCCGCCTATTTTTCTCTTTGATTTCCTTCCTCTCGCCCTCCCCTGGCTCGCAACCTCTTCCCATACTGTATTCAGTATTTGCAACCATTTTCCATGCTTCTATATCCTCCGATCTTTCCATTCCTGCCATAGAGTGTGGACATTCGGTATATATTAAGTGAGGCCATGCCATATCTCTCTTTCATAGACTGACTTGCTTCACTCAGAAATAAATCTTCCAAATTTTTCCACTTTCTATCAAATGCCAGGGTCTTGCTGTTTATGAATGGCTGAGTAGTATTCCATAGTGTACATATGCCACACTTTTTCAATCCATTCCTCTGTTCATGGACATTTGGGTTGGTTCCATGTCTTGTCAATTGTGAATAATGTTGCAATAAAAATGGATGTGCAAGCACTTTTCTGACTGAGTACGCTCCTGCCCTTTGGGTAGATACCCAGGAGTGGAATTGCTGGATTATATGGTAGTTTTATTTGTACGTCTTTTAGAAACCTCCATATTGCTCTCCACAGTGGCTGCACTAATTTACATTCCCACCAACAGTGTAGGAGTGTTTGCTTTTCACCACAGCCTCACCAGCATTTACCATTTTTTTTTTTTTTTTTAAATCTTAGCCTTTCTGACTGGGGTTAGGTGGTATCTCGTTTTTGAGGTTTTGATTTACATCTCCCTTATGATAAGGGATGATGAGCATTTTTTCACATGCTTTTTGGCTGTTGGTATTTCTTCCTAAGAGAGTTGTCTATTCACCTAATTTTCCCATCTTTTAATTGGATTGATCAGTTTTTTTGAGGTAAGCCATTTGAGTTCCCTGTATATTCTGGTTACCAGTCCTTTGTCTGAGGCATAGTTTGCAAATATAGTCTCCCATTCCAAGAGTTGTTGACTCACTCTAACTATTGTTTCTTTAGCTGTGCAGAAGCTTTTTAATCTGCTGTAATCCCACTTATTTTGGGGATTATTGCCTGTGCTTTGGGGGTCCCGAAGGAAAAGGACAACCTCTTTAGCAAATGATGCTAGAAAAATTAGGCATCTCTCTGCAGAAAGATGACTCTTATCTCTCGCCATTAATGAAAATCAATTCAAATTGGATCAAAGAGCTAAGTCTAAGACCTCAAACTACAGAACTGTTGGTGGAAAATGCTGGGGAAACTCTTAGAGACATTGGAGTAGGCAAAGACTTCTTAAATAAGAATCTCTGAGTCTCTGACTCCTTTCTGAGACTCCACATCCTTTTCTGGATTCCCTGCCCCCTCTCTGAGACCCATCCTCCTCTCTGAGCCCTATCTTCCTCTTGGGGCATCTGTTCCCTCTCTTCCCCCCTCCAGTCCTCCATATAGCAGACCCTGGTACATGCTGGTGGAGGACTCAACCTGGCCTAGGAGTCAGGAGCCCTACCTCAAGACTCAGTTCAGCTTGTGATTCTTAAGTGACTTCATACAACCTTTTTTTTTTTTTGGAATCATCAGAGGGTGTGTGCACTCAACAGAGAGAGACAGAAACAGAGGGGGGAGGGAAAAGCTCCCCTAGAGGGATGTGGTCATGCTACAATCCCTTCTCCTTCATTTTTCCATTCTTTCAGGATATGGGGCACACACATGCACCTGATATGTTTTTCAATCCATAGAGGCTGAGATTCAAACCATGGTTGGCCATGTGGGATCCAGGTCGCTTAACCACTGGGCTTCAAGACTAGCCTGACTTTGTGCAACTCTTGCTCCCATTTAGGTCTCAATTTCCCCATCGGTGGCCCAGACGTATGAGAAGTCCCCTCTCATATCGTAAGGGAGATGTAAATCAAAACCACATTGAACAGAGAAGATCCCATAGAACCCCACACCTTCCAACAGGGGGTTCCAGTACCCGGCATCCTTTCTTCCATGGTGATGGAACCCTTGCCAAAGTCCACTTCCCCTGCATAGTGAGAGCTCTCAGCAGCTGTTTCAGTGTGTTTCTGGATTGCCTTTCCCCTTGCAAGCACGGTTCCAACTTCTCCCTGAAGTCATCAGTGACTCATCCAAATAGGCCCCATTTGGTCTGGATTTCATCAGATTTTCCACCTTACACATTCTAAAACTTGTCTAGGGTCTGTGTTTCTTGCCGTTGGCCAAGCACTCTCCTCATAGATCCCCTGGCCAGTTAATCTATCACACTAAAGACACAGAATGCACTTGAAGCCATTCTGATGGGCTGGTGGAGGGTTTAGGAACTCTGGCTACAGGGTCATGTCTGGTTAGTGTGGCAGCCATGAAAATGCAACACTTCCATGATTGACTGATGGTCCCAACTGCTGCCTGGGATATACCACCATGTCTAAACTCACATTTCCTGTGGACTGAACCTGGGCACGCTCTAAGGCAGGCCCATTCTGGGAAGTTGCAGAATTCCTCCAATCCGGGACTTGGCTTGAGTTCTCCCCAGGCGTGGCTGAAGCTTTCCTGGACTTGTGCTTCAGGCCAGGACTCTTTCTACCCAATCTGCCTGCCTTTGCCTGTCCTTTCCCAGGTGCCAGACCTGCCTCGTTATAGGCTGCAGGCTCCCCCCTACCTTCTTCTGCACCCTATCTCAATAAAGCTCTTGTTTGTCCCATCCAACCTTGATATCGGCTTCTCAGTGGACCAAGTGAATACAGTTATCAACTGCTAGGCTATTGAAGATCTGTTATCCACAGCAATCAGTAACAGCCACAACGAATTCTTAAGTCACGTGGGATTGGTGGCAGCAGTGTCCTGGCAAGCAGCCTACAGAGTTCGCCCATTATTGCAATGAGTTTACTCCTCAATTTGAAACCTTTCCTCCATGGATTAACAGGAAAGCCAGTGAGGGTGAAACTCAAGTGGGGACTGGAGTAGTAGGGCTACCTGGTATCTGTAGATGGCTATATGGACATGCAGCTTATAACTACAGAAGAATACATAGGCGGGGCTTTGTCTGGACAGCTGGGTGAAGTGTTTTTTTTTTTTTTTTTTTTTTTTTTTTTTTTTTTTTAGAGGTTTTTGCTATAGGAACTTGTGCTCACCAGAAAGAGAGAGACAGAAAGCAAGATATCAGCCCCCAGGGGAATGGCCATGCTGCAATCCCTTCTCCATTCTCTTCTCGGGATCTTGGGCACCCAGACACACGTACCCAGTGTGAGTTTAAGCCACTGGGTCCAGGACTCGAACTGCAGTCGACTACATGGGAGTCCAGCAACATAGCATTATGCCAACTGCTAGTCCTCGAGCTGGCTGAAGTTTTAACAAGGTGTTAGAATGTCCTTTATATCAGAGGTGTTGAAGAAGAGGAAGACGATGGGGAAAATGAGAGAATAGCACCTTTTGTTTGTGTGTGTGTGTGTGTGTGTGTGTGTTTTAAATATACGTATTTCTAGACAGTAAAGATTTGTTTGTTTTTCAGTTTGAAAAGAGAAAATAAAAAAGCGTATGTCGTTGGCCAGGAAATATCTCAGCTATTACTCACCACAATGAGGGAGGATCTCTAGCCGTCCCATTTTACAGTGTGGACACCGAAGCTCAGAGGATAGAACTTACTCAAAGCATAGTGAGAAAATGACCCTCGAGTTCTCCAAATGTCTCATTAAATTTTCCACCTCATTCTCTATGCAATACCAACCATCGTGCATAGGTACCAAGTCATGCTTTGTTAATTATTTTGTCTCTCTTCTCTGAGCCTCACAAAGTGTCTGGTATCTATTAATGGAAGTTCTTGAAACAGGCAGATGGCATAATGGATACGTTGTTGGACTCCTACATAGTCCATCGCAGTTCCAGTTCTGGACCCAGTGGATTAAAACTCACGCCGGGTGCATGTGCGTGCATGCTCAAGATCCCAAAAGGAGAATGGAGGAGAAATTGCGGCGTGATCATCCCCCTGGGGAGTGATTTCTTGCTTTCTGCCTCTCTGTCTCTCTCTCTCTCTCTCTGTGTTTCTGGTGAGTACATGTGCCTTATAGCAAAAATCTCTAAAAAGAAAAAAAAAAGATGCTCTTGATAAATATTTGCTGTCATTGAAGATGAATAAATGGGCAGCAAAAGAGCTGTGAACAATGACCAGGTGGCTTCTCCACGTTCCAAAAAGGCTGTGCTTGGTCCACAAGAAGCAGCAGCTTCCATTTAAAGTCTTGGTCCCTGTGAAACATGAGGATCTGAGTTTCTATCATTATTAAAACATACTTTGCTTCTTTTCCTTGCTCTTTCATACCTGTCCGCTTTATCTTGGGGAGGCAGAGTGGTATCGATCCCAGCTAGTAGGATTCTTGATCCTGGTGCCTATAACTTCTTGTGCCTCATCTCCTCAGCAATAAAATGGGGACGTAATGTCTACTTCATCAAGTACCTGGTAGAAGACTGGGTGGGCACACACTTCTCCTGTTCTCTCGCCAGTGCCTCTAATAGCCCACAGGTTGGGCACAGCCCTGGTGCCAAGACCCGGCCAAGTGAGAGGGATGGTGGCTGCAGTGGCTGGAGCATCAGTCTCCAGGGGCGTCAGGAAGCCCGGCGCTTGCACCCTGTGCCCTTGCCCTAGCTGTGGAGAAGTATCCTGGCAGCCTTTCTCTGCTGCGGGCCTCTCAAGCCCCTGGCTGCCCCAGTTTCTGCTGACAGCAGAGGGACCATGCGTGAGTCACTGCATCACCCCCAGGTTTCTGCAGCTGCCCTCAGGCCAGCGAGGCCGACTGGATTAGTAACTGGATCACAGGCCCTGCCCCTGAGAGCTTTAGAGGCACAGGAAGCTCAAGGCTGGCTCCTGTCTCTGCTGCAAAAGACCTAGGCGTCAGCTGTTCCAGCCACCTTCGGTCTTCCTTCATAGATGGGAAAACTGAGGCCCAGAGTGGGGAAGGGATTTGCCCAAGGTCACACCAAAACTCTGCAGCAGAACCCAGACTAGGGCCTAAAATTCCCAGCTCCCAATCAGAGCTTCCTCCCTCCCAATCGCCCTCCCTTTCTCCCTCCTTCCTTCCCTCTCTTCCTCCTTTTCTCCCTCCCTTTCTTCTGTTCGGAGTTTTAGCTCTAAAAAAAAGTACAGCTCATGGGTCAGCCAGTGGCATGCTGGTTAAGGCAGCTGTATCCAACATGGCCGATTGCACAGTTTGAGTTCCAGAACTGGTGGCTTGAAATCACGCTAAGTGTATATGTTTGTGTGCCCCAAATCTGCAGAGGCTGGAGAAGGAGAAATGAAGAAGGGATTGTGACCATCGCTTTCTCTCTCTCATTAGTGAAAGCATGCATCTTCTGACAAATTTAAACATATATGTGTGTGTAACATATAACTATATATTATATCTTTTTTCCAATTCCGTCCCCTCTCCTCTCCACCACGGTCACACCCGCGGGCCAGCCACCGACATCTCTCACCCGGATGACTGCAGTAGCCTTCATACAATCCGTTTTCACACAGCAGTCAGGGCAGCCTTTTTAAGACTAAAACTTGAGGAGGTCACCCCCTTGCACACACCTACAGATTCCCATCGCATTCAGAGTAAACGCCAGGCACGACCAGGAGCCTCCACCCCCACGGACCTGGCCGCTCTCTGGATCCCACTCGCCCGTTGGCTCCTCACCCTTGGTGTGAAGCCCGTCACGTCAGACTCCTCAGTGAACCTGATGACCATGTTGGCCCAGCCTGGGGCCTGTGTGTGGTGTTCCCCGCAGGGAGCACGTGTCTCCATGGCTTTCCTTCTATCTCCTACCTTGGTGCAGATACCCCCTACTCAAGAGTAGTCCTTGTCCCTACCCCAGCCATTGTGCCCTGCGGCCTGCGTTATTTCCTAAGAGCATACACCTCCATCAGAAGGGTCATGTCAGTTCAAGTGCTCGCTTGTTTACCACTGCAGTCCCCATAAGGGTGGATTCTTTTTGGAAGCAGGGGTGTTATCCTCCATCCTGGCCCAGGGCTTAAATGAGTCCTTGGCACAGTAAATATTTCTTGAATGAATGAATGAGTGAAGGAAAGAATGAATGAATAAAAAGTCGGAGTCATGGTGTTGGCAGAAAGAGATGGAGAAGGTTTAATTTTGAGGACAAATTACTGAAGAAGTCTGTTCTTATTTCCGCCCTCATTTAATCTCTCTTTATCTGTGGGTAGTACCCTCCCCCTTCCTCCCCCCTACCCCCTCTGGTTCCTAGTGGCCCTGTTCCTGCTGCTGGCTCTCTTGCTATTGACTCACCTCAATTCTCAGGAAAATGGAACTCAGGTGCAGTAACAGGACACTCCTATTCAAAGGAAGTTTTTATTTTTAGCTGCCTTCAAAGGCTAAAGCCAAAGAAATGAATGGCTAATGGTGGAATCTGCCACTAGCAAGGTCAGAGGATTGTCGAGATGCCCTGGAATTGCATTCAGTACACAGCTGTGACTCCACCTCAGGTAACAGCTGGGTGCCCACCCCCAAGGTAGGCTGGACTACATGGCTTTCTGGATCGTGCCTGTCTCTGTCACCTCGCTCCCCTCCTTCACCCACCACTTTCTCAAGATAAATCAACCAGGTCAGTCAACACGTTTTGATGAAAAAGAAACAAGTTAGTCTTTTGACTCGACAAAGTGGGCCTTTCTCGTGGCAGAGGGGCTGGGGCAGTCAGGAGCATGTGGAATCAGCGCTGCCGGGCCAAGACAAGGCCCCTTTTGTGTCCGGGACAAAGATAGAGTGTCCCGGCAAGATGGGGCCAGGGCCTTTCCAACGCCAGCTCCGGCAGCTCGGATTGGCTGGCAGTCAGACAAGTCCACCCTGTGACTGGACAGCCCAGGCTCTTAGCCACCAGCCACCCCCACCCTCCCTTTGGCAAACAATTGGGTGGGGGTGAAACAAATCCTGAAACCAGACTGTCTGGCCTTTCCTGGCCACGGGTGTCCCTGGGGCTGGGAACTCTCAGATAGATATTGCAGGCCAGCTACCGGTGGGATTGAGAACCCAGAATCTCCTGCCTCCAAGCCTTGGGAGATGAGAAGACTATGGTTGGACCCTGGGGGTGAGGGGGGGCTTGGGCAAGCCTCCATTTCCCAATCTGCAAAATGGCATTGAGGCCAGCAGGTGGCATGGTGGTTAAGGCACCAGTCTCCCATATGGCCAACCATGGTTCAAGTCCCAGACCTGGCAACTTGAAACTCACACCAGGCATTGTGTGCATGCATGCCCAAAATCCCAGGAGGAGAATGGAGAAGGGATTGTGGCATGGCCAGCCCTCCTGGGGGGTGATTCCTCACTGTCCTTTTCACTGTCTCTCTCCAGTGAGTGGACATGTCCTATGGTAAAAAAAAAAAAAAAAAAGAAAATATTAAAATGGCATGATAATAGTTACACTCCAGCTGTGGTTTAGATTTGGTGTAATGGCATCTCTCACCTCTTTTTAAAGTTTATTTATTCATTCCAGGAGTGAGAAAGACAGAGAGAGATAGAGATACAACACCCTTAACAGGGTCTCGACACCATGATTGAACCTCAGCCTTCATGAGCCCAGATCATGGCATGTGAAATGGCATTTCTTAAGAACAAGGCA
The DNA here is from genome assembly GCA_026018925.1 of Tupaia tana. Taxonomy (NCBI): domain Eukaryota; kingdom Metazoa; phylum Chordata; class Mammalia; order Scandentia; family Tupaiidae; genus Tupaia; species Tupaia tana. The sequence continues at coordinate 34,624,128 of JAKSZU010000015.1, read as the reverse complement.
CATGGGGCCAGCAGGTGGCGTAGTGGTTAAGGGCACTGGATTCCCACATGGCTGACTGCAGTTCGAGTCCTGGACCTGATGGCTTGCTTTCTCCCTTTCCCTTTCTCACTCTCTGGTCAAATGAACAAATAATAAAACACATGGAATTAAACAAATGAATAATAATTTAAAAAATAAAAAGAACAAGGCACATGCCTGGCACAGAGAGGCACTTGTTATGATGCTCGGTGCTCAGCAGTTTATGTGTCACCTTGTACCCATTCTCTCATTAGGTGCTCAGAATACTATCCTACCCTGGGAAGGTGGATGACCATCCCTATTGACTGGAGAAGAAACTGAGACTTGAAAGGAACTTAGAGAATCTGAACTTCTGGGGAACTGAGGCATTTTGGGAGGGCACCGGGCAAGGTTATGAGTGGCATGAACTGACAGATCCTGACAAAGATGGTTAGAGACCCTCCGAGGTGGAAATGTGAGCATCAGAGATGACTCCTGGGTCTCACCTTCAGGCTTTGCGTATGCTGTGCCCTCTGCAGGGAATGCTCTTCTCTTTTTTTTTGCAGGTTAAAGCTACCTTGCCTTTTAAGACAACTTAGCCTAGGGAAGGAGAAAATTCACTTTTCATTGGCAAATCTTTTGTGTTGTTTGAAATGTTTGCTATGTGGAAAATTTTTTAAATGGAAATATTCTATGAAATGGTTTATTCATTCACCAGATACAGATTGAGCACTTACCTTTCATCAGATACTGTCACTGGCCACTGCAGAACGAGGTGGGAAAGGTCCTGGCCCCTGGGAGCTGGCATACTAGGTCAGGGCTCTCATCCTTGGCCACACATTGGAACCACTGGGGGAGCTTTAAAACTTCTTGGTGTCTGGGCCCCACCCCAACAATCCTGATCCAATTGGTCTTCACTGGAGCACTGAGTTTTTAAAGAACTCAGGAGATTCCAGGCTCCAGCAGCAGGGAGACATGTCGGAGGGGTGCATCCTGTGAAGGAGTCTATGCAGAAAAGAGGGTCCAGCCAGATGGGGTGACTGGTTGAGAGAGTCTGGCCCTAGAGGATCACTTGGGAAGGTGACATTGCAGCAGGAAGGGATCCAAAGAAAATGGGGAGATGACTCATGGAAAATCTGGGTGGAAGAGTTCAGACACAGGGAACAGCAAATGTGAGTGTGATGAGCAGCAGTCAGCAGCCTGGCGGGCAGCTGGAGGGGTACAGATGGGCCGAGAGGGACAGAATGGGAGGAGGTATGGTTGAGAGGCTTCAGAGTCCCATCTTCCTCTTTCTGGATGCTACAGGTAGATCTTTTCTTTGGCGCTAGTCACCCTAGTGGGATGGTAGTTAAAGCGCTGGATCCCACATGGCTAACCGTGCAGTTCGTGCCCCAGAACTGGTGGCTTGAAAAACATGCCGGGTGCATGTGTGTGCATGGCCATAATCTCAAGAGAAGAATAGAGAAGGGCTGGTGGGTGTGGTCATCCCCCCGGGGGGTGCTTTCTCACTTTCTCTCTCTTTGTCTCCAGTGAGCACATGCACTCTATAGTAGATATCAATACTAAAAAAGTCGGCAAAGAGTCTGGTCTGAATACTGGGATCATCCTCACATGTCCCAGCATGCTCTAAGTGGGAACTGGTCTTTTGATTTTTCTCTCTCACCACCCTCCACCCCGACCCTAGCCCATACAAGCATGGAGCTAGAGGGGAGGTAGAGGGAATCAGAGGTCAAGCCATCAGAAGTCAAAAAGTGAGTCTGTTTGACCTGGGTCTTGAGGATCCCCAGGCCTGGGGAGCATGCTGGGCTCACAGATCAGAAGCAGTCTGGCGTGATCAGACACTGTGGTCAGGTCTGTATCCAGGCCATGAGCACTGAGCAGCACGACCAGGACTCAACATCAGTGTTGTCCAATGGATTCCAAAAGCTTAACATCTTTGCGTCCTTGAAATTAGAGAAATAACTTAAAAAGTCATTTGAGAGTGTTGTGTTAACATTGTGTTCAAATAATACAGAGAGGTCACACTGTGTTAGCCGCCTAGATTCAAATGTTGTGCTACAGTGTCTTATAATATTGAATTAGGCCGTTATGTAATGTTATATGCTACAGTGGTATGTTGCTTTGGAGAATTAGATTAGAATGTTGGTTAGGATTGTGCTAAAATGTGGAATTAGAATATTAATCTGTGTTAGAACGTTCCATTTGAATGTAATGTTATAATAGTCTCTTGGAATATTACATTAAAATATTGTGTTGTGTTAGCATGTTTTCTTAGAATGGCATACTGAATCTTAAAAGGCAGCTCATGGAATCGTGGGGTGCTTTGATGGGTTGCAGAACAATGCATGTCCTGGGAATCGGGGATCTGGATTTGGGCTCAGCTCTGGCATCGACTCTTTCTCCGGTTCTTCCTCTCTTCAGATATCAGTTTCCTCATTTTTACCAGAAGGGCTGTTGGACACGTGTGAAGTCTCTGGAGCCTCTGTCGTGTTGATTGTTTATGGGGCTCTGAGTGCTGGACACTTGCCCTTAGCCTTCTTTGGGGCAGGAAGTGAGAATTCTCCTTCACAATGAGCTCGATCTTATCAGAGAATGAATGACTTTCTGGGAGTAAACAGCTTCCTCACCGACAGGAAAAGTAAGAGAATCAAGTGACCAGGGTGAGAGAAACCCCAGACCAAAAGCAGGAAGATGAAGCTTCCAGCCAGCTGCTCACAACTCATGAAAGGCACAAGAGCCTTCTCCCTCAAATGGAGGGGGACCAGAGTCCTCCCCTTCCTCCTAGGGACTCTCCTCCCCTTCAGCCCAGCCCTCTCCAGACCCTATAGCTGAGCACAGTCCTGGGTGCCACCACTCACTGATGAGAAGAGCTGTGGAGATCTAATCTGAGTCTTCTTTGCCACCCCTAGACCTTGACCAGACCCTTGATCATCTCTTGGTTCTGCCCCTTCCCTGTGTGAGTCAGGCCCCTTTGGAAGGAAGCACTGAGCAGGTGGTTTGAGTAAAAATGTCCTCGGTCTTCCCACCCCAATTCTCATTGCTTCTCATTCCTTAGAAGAAAAAACAAGAGATACCAAGGCAACATGGAAATCGCAACAAACTCTTCTCTTTTGATTGTTCCGTATGTCAGGGCATGCGTGCATCCTGCCCATAGATCCCAGTGGTCTCTGATCCAAAACTGACGGGGTTAAGAGCAGACCAGCTAGTGATCACAAAGCACTCCCGTGCAAGCAAGCCCTTTCCCCTTCTGAACTTGTCTTCACCACAAAAAGTGACTGAGGATGAACTTGAGATAATGCCTGCAAAGCATTTAGCTCAGCACTTATCAAGTAGCACCTGCACTGAGCTTGCAGAGGTTGGGGTTGTCCAGACCTGAGCACCCCTTACTCCGTGCCTTTAGTTTGGAGTTTAGACTACAACCTTGCTGCATGCTCCAGCTCGGAGAGTAACATCCAAACTTCATGGTCGTTCTGAGATGAAAGGGGAACTCCATAGGAGAAAGGAAGCCAGGAGCCTCTGTGGCTGGGAAAGGGCTTTCCTAGGAAACTGGGAGTGGACATAATGATTTTCACTGAAATAAATCTCTTGATACTTTTGGGAGAAGACAAGGCCTTGAAACCTGGAGCCAAGAGGCTGGGCAAGTGTCTTAGGACCATGTTGCTTCACCAGCTGACCTCGTTACATCTCAGAGCTTTGGTTATCTGATCTATAAAATAAGGCTTAAAAAGGCCCTCCTTTAACAGGGCCATGTAGGAGTCAAATGAAATGAGATACCTCATAGATGTAAAATAGGACAGAAGAGGATTTGTGTGGCATGGGGAAGGAGAGTAAAAAAAGGGAGGAGTGAAAAGGAAAGTGGAGGGGGTTGGAGTAGTTAGAGGAACTGCATGTGATGGGCGGTTCCTGGAGCAGGCCCCAAGGCAGCTTAGGGGAAGAGCATATGGTAGGAAATCAGCAGACTTGGGTCTGAACGCCAGTTCTGCCGTTAGATGATGGGGTGACCTTCAGCTGGTTCTCTCCCTTCTCTGGGAGAACTCAGTGGCCTCATAGGTAACAGGGACTGATCAGACTGGATGGCCTCCAGTGGTTATACCTCCCTTGGGCCATCTCAGTGGCCTCATAGGTAACAGGGACTGATCAGACTGGATGGCCTCCAGTGGTTATACCTCCCTTGGGCCATGCGAATCTCTGACATGAAGCCATAAGCCTTGCCTGGGCTTGGTGGGAAGCAACAGAGAGAGAGAGAGAGAGAGAGAGAGAGAGAGAGAGAGAGAGAGAGAGAGAGAGAAAGCGCCTCCCATGGGGAATGGTCATGCCACAATCTCTTCTCCTCCTTTTCAGGATTTTATGGACACATGGACATGCATATGGCATGGTTTTCAAGCCACCAGGTCCAGGACTCAAACTGCACAACCAGTCACATGGGGTCCAGCCATTTCATCCACCATAGCATGGGCTGCCCAGAGTTGTCCATAATTTCTAAGCATCTTCACTCCCATCTTCATGATTGACTCAAAGAAAGGATCCTATGCTCCTGGAGGGAACATCTGGGAGAGATGAGGGACAGTCAGGGCCAGCTCCTTTACCTGAGGCTTAGCGACAATCCCCAGATTCTACCTGACTGCTTTCCCAGTGGTCACTTTCTGGGGATAGTGGGAGTTGGGCAAATATGTATTAGATCCTACCTGCTCCTAGAGCAAAGCAGTGAGAAAACTAAATCTAGTTCTTGTTTTCATGGAACCAACATACAGGGAGTAGGGTGGACAATATGTTGGAACTCTGCTGGTTGGTACATATGGGCTTATAGCTGTTACATTTTATTGGTCAGTTTATATTTTTATCAATATAAATGTCGTTCTTTGACTGAAAGTCTATGCAGTTTTCAATAATTATTTATTATTATTATTTATTTTTTAATTTGACGAGAGAGAGTGAGAAAAGGAAAGTGAGAAAGCAAGCCACCAGGTTTGAGACTTGAACCACAGTTGCCCATGTGGGAGTCCAGCACCTTAACCAGCACACTACCTGCCAGCCCCAAGTCTATGTGTTTTGATGTTTTGTTTATTTGTTTCTTTTGAGAGCAAGAGATAGAGAGACAGAGATAGGCAGTCAAATACTTCTAACAGATTCTTCACTCCATAATTCATGCTCAGCCTCAGCCAGCATGAATCACAGGCATGCATGTGCATGGGCATGGATGTAAATTCAGGTCCTTCCCATGTACATTCATTACTCTGAACATTACATCACTGCTGTACCATCATCTGACCCAGACTTAAAGTCTATCTTGTATGACTTTAGAATACCTACTTCAGATCTTTCTGGCTACTATTTGTATCTTTTTCCATCCTTTTGCTTTCAACCTATTTGTATCTTTAGATCTACAGTATTGCCGGCTGAATGGTGGTGCAGCAGTAATAATGCAAGGCTGACCAGAGAGGAAGAGTCTGGGTTCATATCCAGAGACCTCCCTGAGCACTCTAGGCATGTGACTGCCCACGATCCAGGGCTGGTTGAAGCTGAGTGTGTATCACATCATGAAGATCTCATTGGGGTACCTCTCTCTCATGATAAAAAGAAGAACATAAAAACTTTTTAAAAAGTGAATCTTGGGACCAGCAGATGGCATAATGGCTATGTTGCTGGACTCCCATGTAGTTGACTATGGTTCGAGTCCCAGACCCAGTGGCTTAAACTCACGCCGGGCGCTTGAGCATGCGTGCCCAAGATCTCAGGAGGAGAATGGGGGAGAACGGATTGCAGTGTGGCCATCCCCCTTGGGGAGGTGATTTCTCGCTTTCTCTCTCTCTCTCTCTCTCTCTCTCTCTCTCTCTCTCTCTCTGTCTTTCTGGCGAGCGCATGCGCCCTATAGCAAAAACCAAGAGTTTAATCCATTACATTTAAGCTGATTATAATAAAGAAGAACTGGGAACCAGCAGTTAGCGTAATGGCTATGTCGCTGGACTCCCACGTAGTCGACCGCGGTTCGCGTCCCGGAACCAGTGGTGGCTTAAAACTCACGCCGGGCACGTGTGCGTGCGTGCCCAAGATCCCGAGAGGAGAATGGAGGAGAAGGGATTGCGGCATGACCATCCCCCCTGGGGGGTGATTTCTCGCTTTCTGTCTCTCTGTCTCTCTCTGTCTGTCTGGCGAGCGCACGCGCCCTATAGCAAAAAACCTCTCAAAAAAAAAATAAATAAAGAAGAACTTAATTTTGGCATTTTGGTATTTGTTTCTGTAGCATTTTTGTCCTTTATTTTCTGGGTTACTGCCTTCTTTTGTGTTTAGCTGATTTTTTTTATAGTGATGTATTTTTATTCCTTTCTCATTTCTTTTTGTGTATATTCTATAAAAATTTAGGATATCTATAGAAATATGTTCTATAGTTATCATATAGAAATATGTTCTATAGATTCTATGAATAGCTATAGATATTTCTATATGAGACATAGCTATTTCTTTATGATTATTATATAAATTACATATAACACCTTAAATTTACAACAATCTTATTTGCATCAATACCAACTTAACTTCAATTATGCACAACATTTTTACTCTGGGGTTGATGGTGATGCAGTGGTGGCATAAGTGGACCAACATAGAAAAGGTCATAGTGTGTGTCCTGGGACCTCTCTGAGAACATCAGCACACGTGCTGAGACTAGAGGTGGATCATGAAGACCCTGTAGAAAGTGTATATCTCTCTGTCTGCCTATCTTTCTGTCTCTCTTTCCCTCTCTCTCCCTGTTTCTCTCTCTCTCTCTCACATGGAAGAAATAAACTGTATTAAAAAATGATACTTGTACACAATTCTGTTCTTCTCCTACTTTATGTTATTGATGACATAAATTATATCTTTATATATTTTTTACCTACTAGTATTGATTTATAATTGTTTTAGTCATTTATTGTTCAAATCCTGTAGAAAATGAAAAGCAGAGTTGTGAAGCAAACTTACAGTAACACCAGCATTTTTATATTTGCCATGTATGTACTTTATCAGAGATCTTTATTTCTTTTTGTAGCTTTGCCTTGTTGTCTATCATCCTTTTATTTAAACATAAAGGACTCTAGCACATTGTGTAGAGCAAGTCCACAAGAAATGAACTTTCGCAGTTTTTGTTATCTTAGTGTCTTAATTTCCCCCCAATTTTTGAAGAACATTTTTGTTGGCTATAGAATTTTTTAGTTGATGTTTTTTCTTCCTTTCAATACTTTAAATATATTTTCCACTACCTTCTAGCCTTCCAGGTTTCTGCTGAGAAATAGGATGATAATCTTATTGAGGATCCCGTGTATTTCAAGCCACTATGTTTGAGATTCAAACTGTGGTCAGATGACTGTGTGGGAGTCTAGTGCCTTAACTACTGTGCCACCTCCCAGCCCCAAGGATCCTGTGTGTGATGAATCACCTCTCTCTTGCTGCTTTGAAATTTTTTTCTTTGGTTTTTAGCAGTTTGACTATATATTTTATCTTAGCAGGAATCACTTTGGGCAAATCCTATTTAGTGTTTATTGAGCTTCTTGGATTTGTAAATACATGTCTTTAATTAAATTTGGGAAGTTTTAGCCGTAGCTTCTTTCAATGATCTCTCTTCCCCATTCTTTTCCTCTTCTCCTTCTGGAACTATAATATGCTTATTGAGATTGTCAATATGTCAATTTGTCTCTTAAACTCTGTTCACTTTTTTTCTGCTCTTTAGACTCAATAATTTCAATTTCACTATCTTCAAGCCTGCTCAAATCTGCTGTTGAGCCCCTCTAGTGAATTTTTCATTTCAGTTATTGTATTTTTCTAATTTCTATCTTTTTATTGATATTATCATTTTGATCACATATGATTTTCATGACTCCTTTAGTTTTCTGTCTGTATTTTCCTTTAGCACATTGACCATATTTAAGATAGTTTTAAAGTTTTGTCTAGTAAGTACAATATCTTGACTTTCTCAGGGATAACTTCTGTCAGTGTGTTTGTTCCTTTTATTGAGTCATGTTTTCTGTTTCTTTGTTATGATTTACTGTTGAAAATTGGACATTTGGAAAAACAGATACTCTCCCAGTCTTTGCAAACTAGCTCTGTGTTTGCATAGTCTTTCAGCAAGATGAAAGCTAAAAGTCTTCTCAGGTCTTTTCTGATCATAAAGTTTGCCTGAGTCTGGATGTATCCTTTGCAATTCTTCCACATACACACTGCTTTTGAATATCTTAATTTCCCCAAATGTCTCACCCCAGCACTCAACTTCTTCTTAAGGCCATAGGTGGTCTATTGTATGTGTCCACTCACAATTTTTTGTCCCAGACATTGGTAGATCTATAGTCTTCCGCAGCTTTCTCAAGGAGTGCCTGCTTCTTAACTCTGAAGAAACCTGAGATTCCAGTTAGGTTAAACAGAGAAGAATCCTTCCGGTAGCCCTCAGACAGATTGGAACATTGCAAACAAGATCTGCTCACTCTCTCTGACTCAGAGAAGGAAACTGGGAACTGGGCTGCAGTTTCCTCCAGATCAAAACAGCTGCTGTGCCAGGGAGCTGTTAGGTGAGAGTGAATAAAGAGGCCACAGAACTTTTTCTACTGTTTCAAAAGTGGTATTTTCTTAATTGGCATGCACTTGTTTGATGCAAAGCTTTGATTATTTTCCAGAGCTCCTAGATTAGTTCAGCCAGTTTCAGATTGTTTTCTTGATGCTTCTATGGGGGTGATTAAAACTTGGAGCTTCCTAGTCTGCAATTTTGATGCTGCCGCTCTTCTGATGGACAGTACATTAGAAACATTCACATATTTAATTGCAGGAAAATGAACCACATTGCTGGTGAGAAAAATATACAGGAAGGGAGGTATAGGGATAATTGGGACCAGAAAAGGCCTTGAGGAATGGACGATGTTTGAACTGAAGGAGAGAAAGGAAGAAGTCAGAAAAGAAATTGAAGAAAAAGCAAGAGCAAAGGCCACAAGGTAGAAAAGAGCCTGATTTGTCTTGGGATCTGTTGAAAGGATGACGTGGCCCAAGCCCGTGGAGGCCAGGCAGTCAGAGCACACAGGGCCTGAGAGCTAGGATGACAGCTTAGGCTTTATTCTGTTATGGGAACTCCTAGAGGGTTTTAAGAACTAACAGATCTTGCGATTTTTGTTTAAAATGGCAAGTCTGCTGTGTAGCTAAGGCCTGAAGTAGAAACAGAGACTAGCGAGTAGACTGGTGTACACACATTGGAGGGAGAAATGAAGCCAGAGTCTGGAAGTTAGGGCTCAAGTGAGGACAGGGTAGGTGTCAGAGGAGGCAGAGCTGAGTGGAAACCGCACCGCAGCATCCTGAAGGCTTTTGGAGGCCACCTGGGAACAAACCTGCTCAAATCAAACCAGGGTCTGGTACTGAGGGAAGGGCAGGGAAGCACGCTTTTGCCCTTGGAGGCATCCTTTGAAGTCTTGGTCTCCATCTCCCCCACATGGGCTTTTCTCCAGGGGAAGGATGACAAACCAGTTTGTGGAAATGGCACCTCAAAGGTTCATATTTTTCAAACGGGGAAACTGGGACCCAAGGGAGAGCTGCGAGCATGGCCTCACAGTGAGTTGTCGCTTTTTAGTGGGGATAATTCAGGGACCATATCGTTTAGTTCCTGCTGACACGGAGATGTCGACCTTTGTTTAGCATGTTTGAGGTGAAACACAAGAATTCTAGAGTTGGGCTGGCTTGGCCAGGGTGTTGACCCCTCAGACCCAGAATGCGATTCTGGGAAGACTGCTGTCCCTTTCTGAGCCTCTGTTCCCTGGTCCATACCATCAAGGTGACAACCGTTCCTACAGCACTCGTTATGTGAACTCTGTGTGAGAATGTATGCGGAGCCTTTCGTAGAGTGCCTGGCTCAGAGTAAGTGCTCAGTAATTGATCTTCGCGACGACATTGCTAGTTACCATGATAACCATAATTAGTATCTGGGGATCTTGCCTGCAGTTTTAGGCTCCTTGTAGAACCATAGAATCCAGCTTGGTCATGTTTAGGAGAATGTCAGAGAGTGGTCCCCTCTTCCTACTCTTTCTTAGACCCTGAGCTCACCTGTTCTCAGGCCTTGCAGCCTGTATCATGGGTCAAAGAGAAGGAAAGATAATCTGCCACAGGAAGGACCATGAGCGATTACAGTCACGCCTTACAGACAGGTGGCATTGGAGCTGGGCCTTAAGGTTGGGTTACAGCTGCGCATGCTAAGGTGGCAGGGTAGCATTCCAGGAGATAAAGGAGCTTTGGCCAGGGTTTGGAGGTCAAAAATATTTCTTATTCCTTTTGGATAGGCAGAAAAGGGAGTGGCTCATTTGACCCTTAGTAAAGAATTTATGATGAGGGACCAGCAGTTAGCGTAATGGCTATGTCGCTGGACTCCCACGTAGTCGACTGCGGTTCGAGTCCCGGACCCGGCGGCTTAAAACTCACGCCGGGCGCGTGTGCGTGCGTGCCCAAGATCCTGAGAGGAGAATGGAGGAGAAGGGATTGCGGCGTGGCCATCCCCCCTGGGGGGTGATTTCCTGCTTTCTATCTCTCTGTCTCTCTCTGTCTGTCTGGCGAGCGCACGCGCCCTATAGCAAAAAAACCTCTCCAAAAAAAAAAAAAAAAAAAAAAAAAGAATTTATGATGAGAGGGTGGGCATGAGCGCGAGACTTGTTAGGTTTTCGCTAGGTCAGGGATGCCAGGGTAGCGGACTTTGGTCTTCATCTTAGAGGTGATGGGGAATCATGATGGTTCTGAGGAAGAGATGACCATCCTCAGAGCTGGGCTTCAGGAAGATCTTTCTGTTGAGGCCAAGAGACCTACCTGGAGCCAGTATGGTGGTCTAGATCAGGTATGCTTGGGCAGTGGGAGCGTGGACAGGTGGTGGAGGGGAAAATCCACCAATATTAAGATAATACAATCAACAAGGCTTGGCAACTAACTAGAAGTGGCAGAGATAAAGGAGCACCTGAACCCAGCTCCCACATTGCCAGTGTGGGTGACTGGATGTTGAGACTGAGATCAAGGATGAGAGCGGTTAGGGCAGGAGGGTGGTAGGGTGGACCAGCGCTGGACACACCTTGCCCAAGCGGCCATCTGCATGGTCAGTCAGCCCTGTAAGGCAGGACCTAGAGGGCTCACTGGGGGCGGTATCCGATGGTGGTCATGGTCCTAAGGGTGGCTGGTTGGTTGAGGGGGACAGATAAAGGAGAGGAGAGTCGGGACACAGGCTGCTACTGTCCTCTTGGGCCTCATGTGGCCCCAGCCAAAGGTGAGGCTGGCTCTTCCCTCTCTTGTTACCATCCCCCCTTCTCGTCTTACTTCCTTTCTGGCCCTTACTTAGCTGCGTCATTTTAAGGAACTTGGAAACCAGGCCTCGTGTCTTTAACTCACAAAATTATACACTCCAATGAGCCGGAAAGGGGCTTTTGGAATAATTCTATTGAAAATATGTGGGTTTTCGCCTTGAAATGATCTTCCTGAAATTATCCCCTTTCTCTCTTTATAAATATTAAAAAGAAGGAATCAGAGCTTAGTGCTTTAAATCCCTATTCAGGGACTTTCTCTTCTGCCTCCCAGGAAAGCAGCCCGTGGTTTCTGAGGAAGAAAAGGAGGAGGCCAGCTCAGTTTCCTTTGACATGACACCCTCCTCCCCTCCCCCAAATCCACCTTTTGAAACACCCCTGACCAATCCTTCCTTGCCCCCCACTACAGCTAAGCTGGGATTTGCTGGAATATTGTGTGTCAGTGTGGAGGTGTGAGAGAGACACAGGCTCCAGGAGGGGTGGGGAGAGGAAGGTGAGGAAGGCTGGAGAGGTAGAAGCAGAGAGAGACAGAGAGAAGGGAGGACAGGGATCAAGGAGAGACAGAAAGAGAGGAAGAGGATGAGAGAGAGAGAGAGAGAAACAGACAGCCTGAGACATACATCCAGAGACAGAAACAGAGAGAAAGCAGGAGAGAGAGAAGAGAGACAGAGTGAGAGTCAGAGAGATGAATAATACTGGGGAGAAAGAGAGACACAGGTCAGGACAGAAAGAGATGAACTGGGGAAAGAGAGACAGAGACAAGCTGGGGACCAAGAACTAAAGGAGAGATAGAATATGGAGAGCGAGAGACAAAAGCACACAGACACAGAGATAGATAGGGATAATGTAGGAATAGAGAACTCCGGAGGGTTAGGGAAAGACAGAGACTGGGAGGAAGAAAATTGAGAGAGCGAGAAAGGAGAGACCGCAGTCCGGAGTCACGGGCTGTCAGAAGAGGTAGAGAAATTTCAAGTCCGAGATGGAGTCAGGGAAGAGAGACATAGTGAGATAGCGACACACAGATGGGTCCTTGAGGAGACTGAATGGGTCAGTGCCATTCTCAGGCTCGTGCGTGGGCACCAGTGGGCACCAGTAGGCAACGTGTGCATGAGGGCATAGAGGGAGGGAGCACCTCACTTCCAGCCTGGCGCCTCTGGTGTGCACCTCAATCCTAAAACCCTTGATACGTAGACAGGTTATGGGGGTGTGGCTTAGGGGACAGGCAGTCCCAACACACATCAGCTCTGCCGATCCCTGCTGTGTCATCATGGACCCCTCACTCCACCTTTTGGAACCTTGGCTTTCCCATCTGCAAAGCGGGAAGAGTGATGCCTAATCGTAGGGTTGCCACGGTGCCAACACGAGACATCACCTGTAAAGAGCTTGGCATGACACCTGGTAATGGGAGACCTCCAACCCCTCATGAGTTGTCATTGTCCATCCTAGAGTTCTGGGAGTAAAAAATTACACCCCAAAGGGCACTTGAAGGGGGAAATCCACAGCAGGAAGGGAGTAGGAAGTCTTTGCGGCTGGGACAGTTCCTGAGACAGCTTTCTCAGGCAGCCGTGGTGGGTGCAATAAATGAGGGGGTGATGCGTTGGGTACACTTCTCCATATTCCTGAAAGGGGACCTGGGGATTCTAGAGCCACAGTCATCTTGAGACCCTCCAGGGCTCTGTCTGATCAAGAGGAGTTTGCATCCATGCTCTGCAAGGACTTTGGGGCCCTTAACGTCCAGGGGGTTTTGAGGTCTATGATGGTAGGCAACCTTGGCTTGCAGGGTGGGAGGGCATTGGGAAGAGTGTCCCCTGCTCTCTCACCCTCCCGCCAAGACTGCGGCAGGAACAGAGACCGCTGCCTTCTGAAGGATCTGTCACGAAGCGCGGTGGTCGGTTACCGGTTACCACATAAGCCAAGCCCTTGATCTGCCGTGTTTGAGGAAACCCTTTGTTCCTTTCAAGTCTGTATTCTCTCAGCCAGGGCTGGTGCAGAGACTGAAGCAGTGAGTTTTCTCTTTCTTCCTTTTCTTTTTGGATTTTTAAAAATAACTGGCTTGTGCATTCAGGCAGTGTTCCAGAATTGGGTTCCCAGGCTGAGGTTCAGGGTCAGGGATTCCAGCAGCCCCGTAACCCCAGGATGGCCTGGCAGGAGGGAGAGCCTAAAGGCTGATGGGGGTGGGGAGGGCATAGGCAGTTGCCCATCAGTGAGACTTGGGCATAGGAGCCAACTGGGAGGTGAGACTGAGGAGCACAGACATCCTGGTGCTAATCCTGTCTGTAGCACCCCATCTTTCCCGATGGACCCCATCTCCTTTTGGACCTCAGTTTTTTTCAGTGTAGAATTGGAGGCCACAGCAGAGATGGCTGCCTCTCCATTGCTAGATCTATGACCGATATTGTTCTTTAATTACCTTTCCCCACGGAGCTTGGATGAGCCCTAAGAACCCTTTGAAGGTAGTGCCCTGGGTATCTACTGCCAATTGCACCCACCTGTAAAATTAGACCTCACTCCCATCTCAAGACAGGGTCATCTCCAAGGGACCACCATGAAGTGGGTGCGTAATAAATATGCATCAGATGAATGGACAACTTTCTTTTTCTTTTTGCCCTTACAACATGCCAGGCATTGTTCTAAGCACCGTTGTAGGCAGTGAACAAAACCAAGTTCCTGACCTCAATCCAGCCTGTGGAGAAGACAAGTAATAAGCAAATAAGCAGAAAAATAAATCAGAGGCCAGGCGGCGGTCCGTGCTAGGAAGAGAAATGAGGGTCCAGACACTGATGCAGTGGTGAGATATGATGTTCTGGAAGGCAATCCCACCTGTGAAGGTTTCTGGTTCAAATCTGGAGACCTTTCTGGGTATGTCCGCATGCGTGTGCCCTGCCCGCAGTCCAGGGCTAGTGGAGGCTTGGAGCAATTATGGCATCAGGACCTTGTTGGGTGGGTACTATCTCTCTATCTTTCTCCATCTCTGTCTTTGTCTTTTTCATTCATGGGAGAAATAAATAAGTAAACTTTAAAGGAAAAAGATGAGTAAGAGTAAAACAACAGGGACGGAGTAGTTTGGGGGGGGACATTGGGGTACATTGTAGATGAGGTGCTCAGAGAAGGTCTTCTGAGGAGGTGCTATTAGAACACAGAACCCACTTAAGTGAGTCTTCTAAGATTCCATCACTCTTGGAGTACAATTCAAGAATCCCATGAGTCTAGGAACCCTCTCTCACATTCCATGACAATGATTCTAGAATTCTGTGACTCTGAAATTTCAGGATTCACCGAAGCATCTTTTTGGTTGAATAGACCAGATTCATTGCCTCCCCTCTCCTCACTACCCCTAGGAAATGGAGCTGAAAATAGAAACAGTCTAAACAACAAGCCATTCCAGCTCTAAGTGCCATCGTAAACAAATGGTCCAATGTTGTGCTGATGGTTTAATTGCAGCAGTTCCACACAGGCCCATTCATGAAGGATCTTCAGTGGATGGAGGGGAGGAGCGAGCACCCAGGGGGAGGGATGTTTTGTGGCTGGTCCCTGGGGGAGGTCTCTACCACTATGCTCTGAGCCCAGTGCTCTGGGAGCCAGTGGGATTTCAGCAGCCAAAGGGCTGGTCGGCTGGAATCAGGCCCCTTTGCCTTTGGGGATCAAGATGGTGGATACTTTAACTAGGGGTGTGAAGAAAGGTCTCTCTGAAAAGGTGGCATTAGACCAGAAGACCAGGTTAAAGGAGAGCCAAGGACGTGAGCCCCAGGCAAAGGCAACACCAGATTTAAGGGTCCTGAGGTGAGAGAGAGCTTAGAAGTTTCCCAGAATAGTTGCATGTACAACAGTGAGGCGACAAGATCTGAGAGTAGTGGAAAATGTATCTCATAGGGTTTGGAGGTTGGGGTTAGGAAAGTGGAAGCAATCAGAAGGTTTTAAAGATTTTAAACAGAGTAACATGATGCAACTCCATATTTAAAAGGTTCCTCAGAGCTTGGAGTAGAAGAACGCAATAGTAGCAATGGAAGAACCAGTGAGAGAACTGGTATTTGTTCCAATGGGAAATGAGAGTGGCCTGGATTTAGATGGGGTGGCAGTGGCTCCAACTATTTATCTATCTAGCCCTTCTTTCTTCTCTCCCTCTATCACTTCCTCCATCTACCCATCCATCCATTCACCCATTGATCCATTTATTAACCAAACACTTATTAAGTGTCTACAGGGAGTCAGGCACAATGCTGAGACTGCAAGGATGAATTATACATGGCTCCCGATCATAAGGAGCTTGGAAAACAGTAGCATACGTGTAACTGCAATGCAACGGTATGGATGCTCCAGCCAATGACTGCAAGAGCTCACGGGGTGGGAAGGGGGCAATTCCTGTGCCTGGGAGGTTAGAAAAGGCCTCATGGAGGAGATGTTGTTTGTGTCAGCCTTCTGAGGAAAACAGAGATGTTGAACAGGCACCAGGAGCGTTCTAGGTAGGGAGACAGCTTGAATAAAGGCAAGAAGGTAGCACATGTAAGCATGGCCTGTTCTGGAAATATGTGGCTGTCCAGGCTGGCTGAGTCAATGGGTGTGTGGAGGGACATGATGGGAGGAGTTTGGGTCAACTCGGGAAGAGGTAGAGTGTATGTTCTTGACTGGGTCTGCCCCTTCCTGCTCAGCTCCGCCTGGCCCTACCAAAGCTGAGTAATTTAATTAAGTATCAGCTCTTAAACAAGATGCAGCTGTTTAGCAGATGTTGTCTTCCACCCCAGATGGAGGTGCATCTTGGCGACGGGTACAGCATTTCCAGGCCGTTCTAATTTGTGAGGCTACGGAGAGGAAAGAATTTCAAGATGCTGCCATTATTATTTAATAACCATCATTAATTACGTACCCTCCTCCTGCCAGCACTGACTACCACATGTCAGACATTCCTGTTGGCTTCAACTGGAGGCGGAGAGGTGGGCTGGCAGGTGGGTTGGCAGGTGGGTTAGCAAGTGGGCCAGGGAGTTGGACCCAGGAGCTAGGGAACTATGGATAGTTCTCACTCAGAAAAACAAGAGCAGAGAAGGGCATGAAGGGTCGCCAATCCAAGAACAGAGCCTCTGAGAACTTTGATGGCAGTGGGACATAACTTGTCCCCCATTTTTCATAACCAAAGTACAAATAATGATCACTATCTATTGAGCCCCTAGCCAGAGCTGGGTGCTATGCCAGGTGCTCCTCACACATTGTCTCGGATGCTCTAATCCTCCCAACAGCCATGACTTTGCCCTTGCTGGCCTTTTGGGCTGGCAATGTTCTTTTCCCAGATACCCACCCAGCTAGCTCCCCCAAGTGCTTCAAGTCTCTTCTCAGGCCTTCCCTGACACCTACATAAAATAACACCCCCCTCCCTCATCCTCTACCTCCTTTCCTTGCTTTATTTCTCTTCACCACCCAATGTGTATATATTTGTTTAGGGTCTGCTTCTCTCTTCTGGAATTTAAGCTCCCAAGAGCAAGGATGTCTTTCTATTTCATTCACTGCAGCCTCCCCAGCACTCAAAAACAATGCTTGACACAGAACAGAGTTCTATAAATATTTGTTCAATGGGTGGGGGATGATCAATGGCTGGATCTCATTGAACATGTGAAAAGAGTGCCAGGGAGACACTCCGTGTGACACTTCCCCAGGAGTTACACAGCCAGCAAGGGTGGGCTGGGATTTGAATTTAGGGCTCTCTGATTCTAAAGCTCTGCTCTTTTCACTGGGGCTCCTTTTTTCCCTCCAGAGCACTTATTACCACTTACGTATTGTTTATCTGATCATGTGTTTGGTGTGTCTTTCCCACTGGAATGGCAGCTTCGGAGGAAGCTAAGTTCTCCTGTTTTGCCTGGCACCCAGGAAATGCTTTATGTTGGATAAAAGAGGATAAAAGAAGCGGGGCCTGGAAGATGGGAGACTGGGGACCTTCATGCCCTTGCTGGGTTTCCGATTGAGTGAAAGGGTGGGGAGTTCCGAGATCCCACTTTCCCAACCCTTCCTACATACAGACTTCTTATTTAACTTTGGAAGCGACCCTGCAAGGTGGGCACTAATCAAATGATTTAACAGGTGGGGTGACGCAAGCTCAGCCAGAGAAATGACTTGCCTTGACCCTGGTCACACACCTAGAGAGTAGCAGAGCTGGGATTTGAACCTGAGCCTCCAGAACTCATTTGCCAAGAAAAAGAGACTCCCTCTTAAGACTCACTGGTTTAGTCCACCCCAGTGCAATAGCGACCTGGCCAGAAAGTCACTCAACCTACCAGGGCCTGCATTTCCCCCCTCAAGGTCGGCAATGTTTAGGGCCAACATGAAACTCACTCCTAATTCGCTGCTCCCCAGTTTTGTCCATTTAAGTGGAAACTTTCAAGTTATTTTAACCCAAATCCCCCGTTGACTTCAGTGGAAGCTTTGAATCCACAAGGAAGGTCACAAAGCGTTTTTGGAGGTAGCACAGGCACTGATGGAAATCACATTAGCATATTCATTATCATCAGGGCTCTTTGAAAGTGTTTTTTAGCCAGTTCCTTTAAAGTGATACGGAAACAATGGCTTCTTTCTGTTCATGAATTCCTGGCCTGAAGTGTGCTGTGGTGGGCTCCTCTGGGCCTCTCTGCATTTTTCCAAACAGCAACAGGGAACCCACATTCCGTAGGGTACTGGGGAGAAAGAACACCATGCACTAGAAGTCCTGCTGGTGAACACAGCTCATTGTCTGGGTCTGGGAGAAATCGCTCTTTAATCACGTGTGCAGTTGTGGTGGAACCCAAGTAGCCACTAGGGTAACAACAGCTGCTGCCACACTGCCCTCGAAGGACAGGGCTGGGTGGCACCTTGACCTGGGCAACATAGCGAGACTCCGACTAAAAGAAA
The DNA here is from genome assembly GCA_026018925.1 of Tupaia tana. Classification (NCBI taxonomy): domain Eukaryota; kingdom Metazoa; phylum Chordata; class Mammalia; order Scandentia; family Tupaiidae; genus Tupaia; species Tupaia tana. The sequence continues at coordinate 34,605,982 of JAKSZU010000015.1, read as the reverse complement.
ACAAACAAACAAAAAGGGACTGACAGTGGGGCAGCAGGAAAATGTGAAGCTCTTCAAGGCTGATGCATGGGAAGGTTCTGGGTTTGGGTCCGGAGACCTCCCTGAGTATGACGGGCACACGTGTGCCCCTGAGCCTGGGCTGGCTGAGGTAAGGAGTGGATTGCAGTGTCAGCACCCTGTTGAGGTTTCTTTCTCTGCCTCACTTGATCATGGAATAAATAAACTTAAAAACAGAACAAAACAAAACAAACAAAAAAACCCAAACCCTAACCTCTGAGAAGCCTTAATCTTATTAACAGGAGACCCCTGGGTATAGCAAAGAATCAGAGCTGGGTCTGGGTCGATGAGATAGTTGGCCAATTCTGGCAAGTGCCCGGATCATCTGGGGCACATTTACCAACAATCCACGCCAGCACCCCCTCGCCAGACCATTCGGAGCTCAATCTTGGGGAGTTGGGGGACAACTGTGCATCTAAGGTTTTGAAGAGCCTCCTGATGATCCCTATATGCAAACAGGCTGCTGGCAGGCAGAGCCGAACAGCTCTCTGAAAAGCTGAGGGGACGAGCCAGCAGTTGGCATAGTGATTAGGGTGCTAGACTCCCACATGGCTGACTGTTGTTCGAATCCTGGACCTGGCCATTTGGGGATCACACCAGGCACATGTATATGTGTGTCCAGAGTACCAAGAGAAAAATGGAGGAGGAAGGATTGCAGAGTGGCCATCCACCCTAGGGAATGATTTCTTGCTTTCTCTTTCTGTATCTCTCTGTCTCTCTCCCTAGCAAGCACACACACCCTATGACAAAAACATAATTAAAAAAAAAAAAGCTGAGAAGGTGGGAAAAGAGAAGTTGTGGGTTTGGTGATGGTGGGGAGAGAGGCGAAATAGGAAGTCCTTTAGGAATGTGTGTGGGGGGAAGAACTTTGGGGGAAAAACTCTCTCTTGCTTTTTTTTTTGCTTTAAAGGAAAATGTCTAACTACAGGAAAGAGGAGAGCATAGTGCAATGACCCCATATGCTGTCCCCAGCCTCATCAGTTATCTCATCTAGTCCTTCCTGTTTGTGGGACTTTCAGTGTGCTGCAGGGAGGTGACACACCCCACTGCCCTGTGACCTTTTGTGTAGCCCACTCTGCTCACCAGAGATCGGCGACAGCAGGTCCTTGGCAGGAGCAGAGCCCAGAGCTCTCAGTAGGATGGGCTCTGACAGGCGTCGACAGCTGTGACACAAGTACTTTTTTGCTAAGAAAGAAAAAGAGTTACAGTTTTCAAAAGCCCCTACCTGTTTAGACTCCTTCTCATGTTTTGGGACAGGGCTTATGGGCTGCTTTCCCCCGAAAGGATCAAGGAGGCCAGGGGACTAGCCTGGGGCCTGGGAGCATCTGGAAGGTGGCCCCTGGACCACGGGTACCACCTGGGCTGTCTCCAGGAAGTCCTCTATGTGCGCTTCTTTATTTATTTGAAAAAGATTCACTGAGCACCTATGACGTGCAGGGTACTGTGCTCTGAGTATTGGGGATACAGGGGTACATGCGATGGGTGGAGACCTTCTCTGTATATAACTTACATTCTAGTGCAAGAGATGGACAAAAACCGATAAATAACATGCACTGCTTGTCAGATGGTGTTAATTGCCACAGAGAAAAACAAAGCAGAAAGGAAGGGCTGGTTGGTGGTGTAGCAGAAACCAACTGCCTGTGAGCATGACCGACAAGGGAAGGCAGGTTCTGGGTTTGCATCCAGAGACCTCCCTGAAGGCACTTGGCGTGTGCGTGTCCACGATCTGAGGCCGGCTGAAGCAGGGGGTAGATTGTGGTGTGAAGACATCTTTGGGGCTGTTGTTTTTCTGTCTCTCTAGTTCATGGAAGAAAGAAAGGAAGGCATTTTAAAAAGTAGGAAGGAACGGGGGATGGAGGGCTGGGATGGGTGCTGATTATGAAACAACCGGCTGGGGTGGCATCTCTGCTCAAGTGACAGGGGCAGACCCAGACAAGATGAGTGAGGGAACCCTGCGGAGAAGCACTCCAGGTAGTGGGAACGGCAAAGGCAAAGGCCCCAGGGTGGGAGTTCTCCTTCCGGGAACAGAGAGCACCCTTGCCTGGCTGGAGCAGAGGGGGGAGTAGGGGAGAGGCTGGGAGGGGAGGTCAGCGAGGTGGGTCGGGAGACGAAAGCGGGGGTTTGGGAGGCCACATTGTGTGAGACTTTGACCACTTTGTGCAGACTTTAGTTTATTCGCTGAGTGAGAAAGGTGTGGTTGGAGAGGTTTGGGCAAGAGGATCGAAAGATCTGGCTTAAGTTTCAACAGGAAACTTTGGCTGCTGAGTTCAGAATACAGACGGGAAGTCCAGAAGTAGGAGGAGGCTGCTATGTTATCCCGGGTGACAGATGACGGTGGCTCAGGACAGCGTGGGCATGGTGGGCGTGGTCAGAAGCAGTCAACTGATGGATGTGTTTGAAAAAGAACCAATGGGAGTTGCTGGCTAAAGGAATGTGGGAATATGAGGCGTGGAGAGCAGTCAGGGACCATGCCAAGGTATTTGATGGAAGTGCGGTGCAGTTGCCATTTCCTGAAATGGAAATCCTTCAGGAGGGGTGGGGTTGGGAGGCCCGATTAGGAGCTGTATTTTAGACAGGTCAGATTTGACATGCTTGCGTAACACAAAACGTGGAGCTGTCGAGTCAGCAGCTGGACACAAGTCTGGAATGCAGAGGGGCCTGGCCTGCAGTTACCCCACATGGTGGGTGAGATCATTAAAGGATGTGGCCATAGATGGAGAGGCCAAGTGGACCAAAGGCCAAATGGGTTGTGCTGGAACAGGAACTGGGCCAGGCCTTGCCTTCTGGGCCTCTTGCCTGGGGCTGCATGGCGGTGCTTCATCCCTCTCCATTCGCTGCTTCTAATTCTTAGCATTCACCCTAAAGTTCAAGGTGAAGGTCAAGCTGGCGTCATTTTGGTTAAAAAGAGCAGACCGTCTTTCAGGTTAACTCGAGCCAGGGCCTTGATGTACAGCTACACGCAAGGCTTGAAAGTCAGGAATTGTGACCACACAGCACAGAGTACAGCTCAGCCGCTAGAAAATCACCCAGGGCTCTGTGATCCAGGGATGGAGTTAGTTCTTGCAGAAGTAGAGATTACTCTTCACCTCCTTCATCTCTCTGCTTCCCTTGTCTGTCCTGGAGTTTGGGTTTACTCATTGCCCCTGGGCTTCCACATGGCCTTTGAATGATCTGATCTTCTAGGGTCTTTCAGCTTGTCGGCATTGTCCCAGCACTGAGATCCAGTGCACACCAGCAGCCTGCATTGTGCTGATGGCTTTAGTTACCAGTGTTCAGCCTCACTGGTGGATCTTCTGTACCAGGCTCCACCACTGGCTGCTGGCCAGGCTGCAATCTGACAGCCTTTCAGTCTGATGATTTTTCCTGCTCCAATCAGGTGTTGTAGCAGTCGTGCAGACATTGGGTAGAGAGTTCAAGGTCAACAGTAGTAACGACAACAGCCATCTGGGTTCAGGTTCGAGCCCAGCCTCCACTACTTACTAACTATGCGACTTTGGGTGGCTTGTTCAACCCAACTGAATTTCCATCTCTACATCTACAAGGCCAGTTGCTGTTATTCTTACTGGTTAGGCAGTTCATCTGCACTAAGTTAGGTGTTTTAAAGGCACATTATGATTCAATTTCTCACAAAATTGTAATGGGATAGGTCCACTTTTCAGTCCTACCATATAGATGTGAAAGTGGAGGTACAGGGACCAGCAGACGGTATAATGGTTAAGCTGCTAGACTTCCACGTAGTCGACCGCAGTTTGAGTTCTGGACCTGGTGGCTTAAAACTTATGCCGGTCATGTATACGTGCATGCACAAAATCCTGAGAAGAGAATAGAGGAGAAGGAATTGTGGCATGGCCATCCCCCCGGGGGGTGATTTCTTGCTTTCTGTCTCCCCCTGTCTCTCTGATGACCACATACGCCCTCTAGCAAAAAATCTCTCTTTATAAAAAGAAAAAAGAAAATGGAGGTACAGAGAAGTTAAGTGACTTCTCCTAGGAAGGGGTGGGGCCGAGATTCAAGCACAGGTTTGTCTAGCTCTAGGACCAGTGGTCCTACTCTGTGCGCCATCTCCCCACAGGGCATCTATGTGCAAACACTCACCCTAGGGCCCTTTCCTCTGTGAGCTTGTGGGCAGGAGCCCCCCCACCCCCAGTTGGTGCCGCACTGTCCTCACCCTCCCTCCCAACCCCCAGATCTCTCTGCCATCCAACAAGATAATGTCTAGTTCCCTAAATACAACTCTGCTGAAGATGGAACTGTGGCCCTCGCCAGTTCTGGCTTACAAATACTGTGTCTATCCTTGTCCCCCATGGTCCTCGACATTTCAGTTAATTAGCAGAGCAAGGATTATCCACTCCCATTTGACAGATACAGACACAGAGACTCACTCAAAGGCTGGAACTAAGATGAAAACCCAGAGCTGTCTGTCCCTTTCCCCTTCTCCACCCTCTTTGCAGGTGCATTTTGGAGAAAAGCAAAACTGAACTTGAAGGGACCTGGGAGTTACTGTAGCCTCTTAAACAGGCCTGAAGTAAAGACCAGAAGAACTTGGGGGTCACAATAGCCTCAGACAGCAGTTGGAAGGTGCCTCATTTAACTAGGCTGTACTGTCCGCTCCTTGGCAATGGAGCCAGTTCTGCAAGGTCTCCTCCTTGTAGTCTGGGGTTCATTCTATTTCTATAAAGAAATAGAAGAACATGAATTCGTGGTGCCAGCCTAATGTCATGGAATATGCTCCCTGACTCTGGGGCTTGGTGAAGGCTTCCGAGTCAGAGGACCACGGGGCAAAGGGGCCTGTGCAGGCTCTTGGCTCCTCCAATACTCCCACACCCAGCAGGCGCTACTGTCATCAGTAAACGGTCTGTGGGCTCCACACGCGTGATGTCTCAGCACCTCTCTGGAATCTGACGGATGAAGATTCAAAGCTCAGTCTTGTACCTACTCATGGTGCGTGGCCCGGGGCAAGTCACTTAACCTCTGGGTTTCCATTTCCACATCTGTGCTCCTCCCTCTGAGTTCCTGCAAAGATCGAGTTAGCACAATTGATAGGCGACATTCACGTGGTGGCTGGTACAGAGCGGGTATGTGGCAAATGCTATTATTCTTGCCTCACACCACATGAAAAAAACTTTGGACATTGCTGTTGACATAGGAATGATGTAAAGATTCATCTTTTAGGGACATAGAAAAATAACCAAAAGGAAATTTTTGTTTGTTTGTTTTTTGTCATAGGGCATGTGCATTTGCCAGAGAGAAACAGAGAAAGAGAAAGTGAAAAATTACCCCCCCAGGGGAGATGGCCACACCATAATCCCTTTTCTTTGATTCTCCTAGAAATTTTGGGTATGCACACACAATCGCCCTATGCAATTTTCAAGCCGCTGAGTCCGGGACTCAAACCGGACAGTTCAGGTAGTTACACTGGCGGTCAGCTATGTGGGAGTACAACGCCTTAACCACCAAACCACCTGTTGATCCCAAGGAAAGATTATTTTGATAACCATGTAGAGAATGTACTAGAGGGACAAAAACAGAAGGGAAACATGTCTTTTAGAAATGTGTTTGGCTATTGGTAGTTAAACAAACAAAGAAACAAAACCCACAAAAAAAACAAAAACAAAAAAACTCCACCACCTCTGTGTCCTAATGGTTAAGGGAGCCAGACATCACACAGCTGATCTTTTTTCTTTTTTTTGGGGGGGGAGGCTTTTGCTATAGGGCGCGTGCGCTCACCAGACAGACAGAGAGAGACAGAGAGACAGAAAGTGAGAAATCACCCCCCAGGGGGGATGGCCACGCTGCAATCCCTTCTCCTCCATTCTCCTCTTGGGATCTTGGGCACGCACGCACACACGCCCGGCGTGAGTTTTAAGCCACCGGATCTGGGACACGAACCATGGTCGACTACGTGGGAGTCCAGCGACATAGCCATTACGCTAACTGCTGGTCCCTACATAGCTGATCTTGAAGCTTGAATCTTGGCCCCGGCAGCTTGAAAACATGCTGGGTGCACACATGTGCCCCACCTCCGGATAGGGTGGAGAAATGGAGGAGGAAGGATTGCAGTATGACCATGCCCGATTGGGAGGCTCTTCCTCCCTCTCCCTCCCTGACTTTCTGTGGTAAGCACACACATCCTCTGGCAAGAAATACTACTACTAATAATAATAATGAAAACCAAACAACATTGGATCAATTTCTAGTTATTCCTCAATATCCACACTCTTCTTCCTTGGTCAACAGAACTCCTCATTTTAGCTGAGTATACAGCACTTCGGGATAAAGGTAACAGTTTCCAGCTCCCTTCCATACCCAAGGCATGGCCATATGAATTCTGTCAAAGGCATGTTGTGTGTGACTTCTATAACATGTCTTAAAAGGGAGGTTAACACCTTACTCTTCTCTTCTTCTTTGCTGCCTGGAATTTGAAATGTGATGACTGTATCTCCAGCAGCCATTTTGGGCCAGATGGTGAATTAACAAGGGTTGTCAATTCTTTGACCTTCACCTCTTTGAGAGGAGGAGTCAGTTCCCACTGTACATGAGTCTGGGTGGACCTGTGACTTCTTTGACCAACAGAATATGGCAGAAACGATACTATGCCATTCAGGCCTAGTCTTTAAGAGGACTGGTAGCTTCTGCCATTGCCTCACGGAGCCAGGAGCTGCCATGAGAAAGGTCGAACTGGAGAGATCACTCGGAGAGGAAGAGGGACCCAGCTGAGCTCAATGTTCCAGTTGTCTCCACCAAAGTACCAGGCAACCAAGTGGAACCATCATGACCCCCCAGATTAGCCCACCCGGCTGCTGAACAGCCCAGAGGGACTCTAGTCAATGCTCCATGGATCACTGAAACATCGCCCAGCCGAGTCTGCTCTAAATTTTTGACCTGCAAAATGGAGAAAATAAAATGGCTATGGTTTGAGGGCAGTTTATTTATTGTGATTTTTTAAAGAGGTGTTTGACTTTGGGCACGTGCACTGGCTGGAGAGAGACAGAGACAGAGACAGACAGAGACAGTGAGAGGGAAAGTGAGAAATCACCCTCCTGGGTGGATAATCACACTGCAATCCCTTCATCCCCATTCTCCTCCTGGCATCTTGGGTACGCATGCATACATGTCTGGCATGAGTTTGAATCCACCACGTCTGGAACTCGAACTGTGGTTGGCTTTGTGGGAGTCAAGCGACATAACTGCCATGCTATCTGCTGGTTCCATTATTTTTTTAAAAGTTTGACCAGAGAGAGACAGAGAAAGAGAAAGAGAGAAAAAGAAAGTGAGAAAGCAAGCCACCAGGTCTGGGACTCAAAAACTGTGGTCGGTCCAGCCCTTAACCACCCACCAACCTGCAAGCCCCTGGGGGCAGTTTGTTACACAGCAGTGAATAACCAGAAGAGCCCGAGAAGTTGAAGCTGTTTGCTGAGGATGGGGAAACATTGATACCTGCTGACCTGGCTGCCTCCAAATTTCTTGTTACCTGAGAAAAATACAGCCTATTTGTCTAAGCTTGATGACACCCTGAGTGTTGCTTGGGGCTTCAGTTTTCCCCTTCAGCACTAGCGCCTAGTGTTATCTCTTGAAGGGGCCTGAGCGGGTAGAATAAGAATCAGAAAGAGATGGCCTTTTAAAAATATATTATTTATTGGGCCAGCAGGTAGTGTGAAGGTTAAGGCAGCTGGATCCCACACGGCTCACTGCACAGCTTGAGTCCTGGACCTGGTGGCTTGAAACCCACACTGGGCACATGTGCATGTGTGCCCAAAATCCCACGAGGAGAACGGAGGAGAAGGGATCGTGATAGGGCTAGTCCCCCCTCCCTCCCTCCCCTCAGTGCTTTCTCACTTTCTCGCTCTGTTTCTCTCTCTCCGGTGAGTGCATGCGCCCTATAGGAAACAGAAAAAAAAAAAAAAAAAAAAAAAAAAGTTTTATTTACTCTATGGATCACAGAGACCGAGACAGAATACAGCACCCCAACAGGGCGTTTTGACGCTGTGATCCACCTTCAGCTTCAGCCCGTCCAGATCACGGTCATGCATGTGCCCAGCATAATCTGGGAATCTCGGGACCTGAACCAGGAACCTTCTCATGGGGGTCTGTCTTCATAGGGCATGGCATTTTACTGCTGCACTACCATCTGGCCCCCAAGAAGGCCTTTTTCCCATATTATAAACAGTGCTTATGTCCCCAAAGCCCAACTACGACATGTTCAAACAGTTACATATTCCACGTGTCTATAATGAGTGTAAACTTGTCATGAACCAATTGCTATGGATTTTGGAATCACGCACGATAGTGCTGGAGGCTTAACTCTGTTACTTTCTAACTTGACAAATTGGGCCAGTCACTAAATCTCTCCAAGCCTTAGTTTCCTCATCAATAAAACACAGTTGTTGCGATTTCCCTTATAGAGTCTGTGGACGGATTAAATTAAATGAGATTAATCCATCTATTTGATAAATATTGAATATCTTCAATGTGCTAGGCCAGACCCGCCCCTGGTATCGATGAGGCCTGATGTCCACTCACCCCTGAATCTCAACATTTAAAAGTTATAAATCAAGCTAGTACCTTATGTTAAAAATGTCTTATCCTTCTCAATAAGTCTAACTTCATAACTCCCTGAAAGGCCAGGTCTAATTCAGAAACTTCAGACTTTTCAGATAGCTATGCTGAAGTGTGAGGGAGCTGGGGAGAGCCCCCAGCCCCGCCTCTCATCTCCCAGCCCATAACTGCCATCTTCCTGTCCCTTCCCCTGCCCCATCCTGTATACACCCCACTTGCATGTGTGTAGACACCCCCCAGGCTGCACATCCAAGCTCCACTCATGCCTCTCACTCCACAGTGCCCTCTAACTATACCCTGGCGCTGGTGTTCCTCCTCCTGAGAAAAGAGGCCAGGTAGTGAGGAGCTTTGGACAGGGACTCAGGGCTTCCCAGGAACCTAGAACATTCCAGAAAGGGGGCAACTGCTTCAGTGAGTATATTCCCTCCGCACTGTGGACTGTCTGCCCTGTGGGGATATGTGCATCTACAGACCAGGATCAGGTCCTTCTGCCTGAGTTTAAGCACAGGCTTGGTCAAGCCCTTGCTAAGTGCTGGGGGTCCATGAGTAAAGGAAGCAGATACTCTCCCTGCCTCCTGGATGGTGAGGGCTCATCCCTGCAGTCCCGGCCCCAGTCTCAGCCTTGTCTGTAAAATGAGGACTTAACTAATCTGACGTTTTCAAGTGTGTGCTGGAGACCAGGGGCTGGGACTTGCTGCTTGCTGACATGAATCTTCTAGAAACCAGGAGGCCAGATGGGAAGAGGAGTGTTTAAGGCCTGAGTGATCGCCTGAATCTTCCGACAGAAGGCTGGCAGAGCAGGAAGGGCAGCTACCGTGCAGTCCAACCGGTTCACCCGCACAACCCCTTCAGCAGCCTTACCAACCGCGCAGCCCGCCATGGCATCCAGGATCCAATGCCAGCTCCTTGCCCAGACCTGCAATGCCGGCTCCTCTGGCTTCCGACCATCTCCCATCGCCTGCTGCTGTATGTTCTCGGCTCCAGCTCTCCTGGCCTCCAGTCCATGAAACGCGGAGTCCTCCCTCCCACCTCTAGGCCTTTGCCCTTGCTGCTCCCACTTCCTAGAGGGCCCGGCTCTGTGCATGGCTGGATGCTGTCATCAGTCAGCCTCCGATTAGATGGCCCCATGCAAAGAGAGGTTCACAGGCGCCCTCTTTGGGGGAGCTCCCCTCCAGCCCCAGCTCTCTCGAGCTGCCAGGAGTGGCAAAAGTGGAGCAATCACGAGCCTGCCCTTGGGGCTGGACTGTCGGGGTGGGAAACCAGCTCCACCATCTTCTGGGCCCCTGTGTACTGTCTAACCTCAGGCTTCCCGCGAGTAGACGACTCCACCTCCAGGTTCCATGTAAGAGGGGGTGAGAATCAACCCGTCGCGTAGGTTTGTGGTGAGGGTTTCATGAGCATTGAGGACAGAGCCGGGCACAAGCATGGCATTTGTGTGAGCTGTGATGTTACCACCTGTTGCTATCTGAACCGATTCTATTTACTTGTTCATTCCTCCTTTTTCTCTCCGAATGGCAAACTCCCCAACACAGCGTCCTGTGTGCCCTGCTTAGCGCTGCCTCCCACCGTGCCTGGATAAAGGGACTGCAGCAAGCAGCCGGCCCTGGATTGAGGCGCGCATAGTCAAAACCGCCCAGGGCAGATGGCGAAACCGCGGCCAGGGCGGGCGGCTTCTCGCCCTCTAGGACGCTGGGTAAGGGCCTACAGGGATCTTGGCCGCCGCCTCTCGTAGACGCGGAGAGAGCCGCGCTCCGCGAGCCGCTCCCGCCGGTTTCCGCCGCGCCGGCGTTTTTGTTCCCAGCGCGTTTCAGCTTTTCAGGCCGGATAGAAGCGAGGGCGGAAAAGCCGCGCGCAGCCCGCGTCAGCTGCGGTTCCGTCTTCCCGGCCCCTGGTGCGGCGACAAAGGCATTTGCATGAAAACAGGAACTCCGTTTGCAGAAAGGACCTGTTGGGGGTGCAGCGTGCGCTCCAGCACCAGCAGCTGTGCACCCCTCCCCGGGCTGGAAAGCAACGCGGTGTAGGGGACCAGCTCCAAACCCGGCCCAGGGGCCGGGGAGCGGGGCGCTGCGGGCCGAGTGGCCTCCGCACACCACCCGCTACCCGCTGGCAGCAACGGTCCTTTGGGCCATTCGCGCGCTTCTGCCGACCCATGTGGAGTGTTTTCGGAGCGAGACCAGGCGCAGCGGTCGGAGCCGGAGGACTCCAGAACCCGCCCCTGCGCGGAGAGGAGCCGAGCCGAAGGGGCCCGGCAGTGGTCGCTCCAGGTCTCCGGCTCAGCCCGCTCCTCCCGCAGCCCTGGGCCTCCGGGGTTGCCCTGCGCCAGTCTGGGCCTTGGTCACTCAAGACGCCGGCGCAAGAATGCCACAACGCCTATGCCCGGAGAGAGCGTCTATTCTCCGAGGGCTACCCGCTCCTGGCATGCAGAAGGGCTCGGTCGTCCCTTTCCGACCCTTTTTTTTTTCCTCGACCCTCTTTCCTTATAAGACCTTCCCGGTAGCGCTGATTGGCAGATAAGTGGTAAGGTAGGGGTTTAGGAACCCGAGAATCCTGGATTCAAATTGTGCCCTGCACTCATTCATTCACTCTGAAACCCTGAGCAGGTTACTCTGCCTCGCAAGGGCTCGGCTTCCTCATCTGTAAAAAGGGGCACAACACACTCTATCCGGTACTTAGTTCAATGTTGCAATCAAGCGCTTAATATATTCTTACAATCACCACTTCCAGCGTACAGATGTGACAGGCTCCGGATAGGAAGGGTCTGTCCCAAGGTCACACGGGGGTCAATGGCAAACCCTTCAAGGTCTCTTCACTATAAAGATTGTTCATCTTCAGCAGCCGGAACTGCAAGTTCAGGGTCTTGTAGAGCCGGGAAGAAGTGTGGGGCCGGGAGCTTCAGGTTATCCGCCTCTCTGCTGAGAAAACACACAGGCTTCCCCTGGGGATCCTGCCTGGAACAGAGAAGGTAATGTTCTGTGAACCTACCGGCTGCCTGGAATGAGGTTCAGGGCTGGGTACCCCCGCCCCCCAAGTCAAGGCTTTTATTTTGGGGTGGGGGTGGGCGCTGAAAGCCGAGTCCTTCTTGCAGCCTGCTACTCAGGACCGACCACGATCGCGCCGCAGTTCCTCGCGGGAAGGAAGCCCAGCGCTGCCCTCCAGCGGCTGCAGGCGAGGTTGTACCGGGCCTGGTGAAGCTCACCGACGAGGGGAGCCAGAGAAACCGGTTTCAGAACGCATGAGGCGGGGGCTGTCTGCGAGAGAAGAGGAAAATCGGACTGGCTCCCCGACTGCTGTTTGTGATCTCGGTGGAGCCTGGCAATCTTGGCAACAGAATAATAGACTCTAAATCTGAAAGGCACGGGAGTTTTTACATTCTGCTTTTATTTATTTTTGAATAGATAACACGTTTACATGATTCAAAAGATAAAAAGGTAGAATGAAAGGGAAATCTCCCCTCCCCTCCTGTTCCCCAGCCTCCCAGTTTCCCTTCCTACCAGGCAGCCATTGTTATATGTTTCTGTGTATCCTCCCCGAGATAGGGAGATAGTCGGTGCAAATAAAAATACTTTACAGCGTCAGTAGCTTTCTCTCCCTATATATGTGTGTGTGTGTGTGTGTATATATATATATATATATATATATATATATATATAGAGAGAGAGAGAGAGAGAGAGAGAGAGAGAGAGAGAGAGAGAGACACTTCTGATCTTGCAGCTTCACTTTAAAAGGTATCAGGAACTTTGTTCCATATTGACTCAGGCAGGGCTGCCTCCTTTTGAACAGCTGCATAATATGCCATCATTTGGATGTCTTACAATTAGTTGATCAGTCTTTTATTGATGAACCTTGAAGTTGCGCCTAATCTTTTGTCATCACAAACAATGTAACCATAAATAACCTTACACATACCCTGTTATGCCCACACACTCAGGGAATTGCTGAGCTGTTGTTGTAAAACAAACCACTCCAAAACTCAGTGGCTTTAAACAAAAAGCTTTTGTTATTGCTCATGTGGGTCAGCTGGGTAGCTCTGCTGATTGGGGCCAAGCTCCCTAATTTTGTTTTGGCTCCTGTTGTCTGAGATCAGAGGGTGGGTCCACTCCAGCTAGCTTGTCTAGGATGGTTTCAGTAACATGTCTGCAAGTCGGCTCGCTATATTAGCTGGGGTAAGAGGTGTGCCTGGCCGTGCATGAGAACTCCATGGCTGGGGTGAGTTTACTTCTGTTACATTTATTGGCCCAAGCAAATTGCAAAGGCAGCCCAGATTCAAGAGTTGGGAAAATGACCACTTCTCCAGGGAACTGCAGCGATGTCACATGGCATAGGGCATGCAGAGGGCACGGACTATTGAGGCCGTTTAAAAATATACTTAAATACAATTTTATTTTAGAATAATTTTAGATTTACAGAAAATTGTAAAGATAGTACAGAGAGTTTCTGTATACCCTTTCCCAGTTTCCTCTACTGTTAATATATTACTGTGGTGCATTTAGCACAGCTAAAAAACCAATATTGGTTCTTCATTATACTAGTTAAACTCTGTAATTTATCTAGATTTCATCAAATTTTCCTTAATATTCTTTTTTTTTTAAAGACAGGCTCCCATTCAGAATACATATTTAATATTGCATTATATTTAATCATTATACATTATATTTAATATCACATTGTATTTATGCATTATATTTAATCATCACATCTTCCTTAAACTCCTCTTTGCTGTGACACTTTTTTTCAGACTTTCCTTGTTTTTGATGACCTTGATAGTTTCAAAGAATACTGGTCAGGTGTTCTATAGATTGTCCCTCAATTTGCGATTGTTTTATATGTGTGTGTGTGTGTGTGTGTGTATATATTTTATTGCCAAAGGGTATGTGCACTCGTCAAAGAGAGAGAGAGAGAGAGAGAGAGAAAATGAGCGAGAGAGTACTCCCCAGTGGGTGAGGTCATGGCACAGTCCCTCGCCTCCATTTCTCCATCCTGTTTGGATTTGGGGCATGTATACACATGTGCCCAGTGTATTTTTTAAGCCACCTGAGCTGCTGGGATTTGAACCGCAGTTGGCCATGTAGGACCCAGCTCACCTAACCACTTGGCTACAGGCCAGCCCTGCTGGATTTTGTTTTTATGATTAGCTTGGGGTTATGTGTTTAGGGGAGGAAGACCATAGAGGTGCAGTGTTATTCTCAACACATGGTATCAAGAGAACGTGCTGTCAGCGCCACTTATGATGAATAATGTTAGCCTTAACCACCTGGCTAAGGTGTGCTTGCTGGGGTTTTCCACTTAGATGTTACTCCCCACCTCCCCTTCTATTGTATATTGTACTTTATAAAAAGTCACTATGCAAAGCCCAATTTATTACTGTTATCTCTTTATGCACAATAGAGCACATACATGTGCATGTGTGAGAGAGAGAGATGCCTGGTTAAGCCATGATCCCCTTCCTCTAGTCCCCAGCTTGGGCTCCTGGGTGCTATTGTTTGTGCCTGGTGTGTTTCAGGTTGACAGGGCAGGGGATTCGAACCTCAGCCACTATGTGGGACCTGACAGAGCACATTACCACTGTGCCACGAAGCCAGCCTTGCACAGCCCCAATTTAAAGCATGAGGAGTTATTCTCTACCTTCTTGAAGGGGAGAAAGCTATGTAAGTTATTAAGACTTCTGTTTATTTATTCAATCATTTATTACATCAATATGTACTCATTTTATATTGGTATAAGCCAGTGCTATGTTATTTCTTTTGTTGCTCAAGTTATTTCAGTTTTGGTCATTGGGAGCTCTTTCTGTCGGCTCCTGTGTCCCTTTGACATACCTCTCTTGTTTTATTTTTGAGCACTTCCTTACATTCTGGCACTACAAGATGCTCCAGGTTCATCTTGCCTACTTTCTGCCCTGACCTTAGAATCAGTCATTTTTTCCCCCCAAGGAGGCTTTGCTGGAGAATGGTAATAGAAACCACTATCTGGGTGCTGGGTGCGCTTATTGCTGAGGCCGGAGAGAGCTAGCAAATGGAAGTGGGTGAGGGAGCTGGAGCACCTGCCTGCATGACCAGATGAAAAATCCCGATCAGGACAGAAAAATCCCTGCCCAAAGTAATGTAGACAGGTTAGAGGGGGATTGTCTAGCTGTTTAAACCACATCTGATAGCGCCAACGAGATGAGAACAGTCAGTGGGCCCAGTCAGTGATCAACCAACACAACCTAGATTAAAGAAATTATAAACCTTGCAGAATGTAAACTGCCAGGGCCTTATTTATTTATTTATTTATTTATTTATTTATTTATAAAGAGAGATTTTTGCTATAGGGCTTGTGCACTTGGCCAGAGAGACAGGCAGAGAGACAGAAAGCAAGAAATTATCCCTAAGGGGGGATGGCCATGCTGTAGTTCCCTGTCCTCTCTTCTCCTCTTGGGATTTTGGGCATGCATGCACATGTGCCTGGCTTGTGCACTTGGCCAGAGAGACAGGCAGAGAGACAGAAAGCAGAAATTATCCCTAAGGGGGGATGGCCATGCTGTAGTTCCCTGTCCTCTCTTCTCCTCTCGGGATTTTGGGCATGCATGCACATGTGCCTGGCATGAGTTTTAAGGTGCTGGGTCCGGGACTTGAACCATAGTCAACTATGTGGGAGTCCAGCAATGTAACCATTATACCATCTGCTGGTTCCTGTCAGGGCCTTTTGAGTCACTCTTTTTCCGTCCGCTCAAGCCCGCTCCTACCTCTCGGAAGTGGACTTTCACTTTTTCTTAATGAACTACCCTTTCCTTTCACTATTGACTTATTCTGTTCAATTCTTTGTCCGAAACACCAAGAACCTAGGTATCGTCACAGAAGCCATCCCACAACATTGCTACTGGGGACCCCTGTCAGAGGGCAGAGCTGGGAAGCGTATGTATGAGTACTAACCATGTACACGCATAACTACATTATTTCTGTAACTGTCTACTCTCTGTATGATGCTAAACGTGACTCATGCTAATGTCTCCAACTCTAACCCATTCGGGTAGTTTATTTTCCCCTTTCTTATCTATAACCTTCCACTTCAACAGCTCTCACCATCTGCTATCCATTTACTTAATAGTTAAATTTTAATACACCTGTGAGACAGGAGGGACCTTCCACAGTGAGGCAAGGGACATTCCAAATGCCTCAAATCTGAGGGACAAGAAGTGACTGAGAGGCTGGTCTGAACTAGTTGGAATGAAGATGGCACCGAAGCAACCACTGCCTAACCTTCCAACTCATTATCCCCTCTTGCGTGGCGTTAGCATGTTAGATGACACTCCCGCCTCTGCCATGACAGTTTAGAATAACAATGGTAATGATTAGACCTAGCCTAAGAACAGAAAATAAATGGAATCATATGGTACATAGAGCCTTTGGGGACGGGTTTCTTTCATTTAGTGATATGCATGCTAAGATTTATCTGCATTGTTGTATTGATTAATTGTTCATTTGATCCCTGAATAGCATTTTGTAGTATAGAATATTTGTTTATCTATTCAGCTATTAAAAGACATCTTAGTTGCTTCCAACTTTAATGAATAAAGTTGCTATAAATATTTGTGGGGACATACGATTTTTTTTTTTTCAGCTTGAGGATGTATGGACTGGCCAGTGAGAGACAAAGAAAAAGAGAAGGAGAGGAAGAAAGTACCCTCCCAATGGTATGTGGACATGCCCAATCCCTTCTCTACCATTTTTTCTATCAGGTCAGGGCTTAGGGCACATATGTCCACATGCCCAGTGTTTTCCAAGCTGCCAGGAGTGGGATTTGAATTGCATGGTCAGCCATGTGGGATCTAGCTTCCCTAACCACCAGGACACAGGGCTGGCCCCAAATTTCTAATCAGTTGGATAAGTACCTACACGCTTAATTGACAGGTCATATGGTAAATCTATGTTTAACTTTATAAGAACCTGACTGTCTTCCAAAATAATTATATCATTTTTCATTCCCACCATCAACAAAAGAGAGTTCCTGTTGCTTTGCGTCTTTTTCAGCTATTTTAGTGGGTAAGGAATAGTTGTTTTAACGTACATTATCTTTTAATTTGCGTTTCCCTAATGACAAATGATATTGAGAGTCTTCATATGAGTACTTGCTATCTATATATCTTCTTTATTGAGATGTTTGTTGTTGTCTTTTGCCCATTTTGACTGTTTTTATTGTTTATTTTGCTTTCTTATTGTTGAGTTTTAAGCATCTTAATAATCCTTGGAGTAATTAATTTTATCTGTCAATTTCTCTGGGTTAAGGGATTCCCAGAGAGCTGGTACAGCATTATTTTGGGTACCAGCCAGTGGCATGGTGGTTAAGGTGACTGGATCCCACATGGTCAACTCTGCGGTTTGAATCCCCAACCCAGAGGCTTGAAAAGCATGGTGTGTGTGTGTGTGTGTGTGTTTCTGCGTGTGTGTATGTGCATATGTGTTTGTAGGTGTACCCAAAATTCTCAGAAGAGAATGGAGGAGAAGGGATTGTGGTGTGGCCATCCCTCAGGGGAGCTTTCTCACTTTTCCTCTCTCCCTCTTTTTATCTCTCTCTGGTTATAGGCACATCTGCCCTATAGCAGAGAAAATGTAAGCAAATAAGCAAACAAAAAAAATGATTTTGAGGTGGGTCTGGTGAGGGTATTTATGAAGAGATTAACTTTTGCATCAGTGGAGTAAATAAAGAACATTGCCCTCTCCAAGGTAGATAGGCATAAATAAATAAATAAAATAAATAAGAAAAGACAAAGGGTAAATACTCTCTCTTTTCTTGAGCTGAAACATCCATCCACTGCTCTATGACATCAGAGCTCCAGGATGTTAGATCTCTAGACTCTGTGACATACACCAACTGGCACCCACCTCCCCTTCTTAGGTCTTTGCAATCAAAAGTTCTATCTCTATGGAGAAACTTGACTAATACAGTCTTTTATCAGATATGTGATTTGCAGATATTTATTCCCATCCTGTGTCTTGTCTTTTCATTCTCTTAGCAATTTTTTTTTTATAGGACTAAAGTTTAATAAAGCCGAACTCTCCATTTTTTTCATGGATTGTGTTTTTGCAATTCTATCTAACAACTCATGATCAAACTCAAAGCCAGGTAGATTTTCTCCCACATTATTTTCTAGAAGTTTTATTGTTTCATGTTTTACATTAGGGCTACAAACAATTTTGAGTACATATTACTTAATTTTTATGTAAGGAGTAGAGTAAGTCCAGGATGTCTGCTTGTTTGTCTAAACATGAATCTAATTGTTCCAGCATTTTTTGAAACATCTGTTGAGTTTGTGTGGGTATCTTTCTGGGCTGTCTGTGCTGTCCATGGATGGATGTCTCCTCTTTTGACCACACTGTCTTGATTACTGTGGCTTTATAGTAAGTCTTGTTATTGGACAGTGTGAGCACTGCAACTCTGTCCTTTTTAAAAATTTTGGGGGCCAGCAGATGGCATAGCAGTTACATTGTTGGACTCCAACATGGCTGACTGTGGTTTGAGTCCTGGATCTGGGGGCTTGAAAATCATGCCGGGCAATTAAAAAAAAAAAAAAAAAAAAAAAAAGGAAGAAAAAGAAAAACAAAAAAGAAAATCTTGGGTGTAAGTGCCCAAGATCCTGGAGGAGAATGGAGGAGAAGGGGTTGCAGTGTAGCCACTCCCCTGTGGGGAATGATTTCTCACTTTCCCTCTCACTGTCTCTGTCTCTCTCTCTCTCTGGTAAGAGAACACACCCTGAGTCAAAAACCTCTTTTTTTTTTTGGAGAGGTTTTTGCTATAGGGCGCGTGCGCTCTCCAGACAGACAGAGACATAGAGACAGAAAGCGAGAAATCACCCCCCAGAGGGATGGTCACGCCGCAACCCCTTCTCCTCCATTCTCCTCTCGGGATCTTAGGCACGCACGCACACATGCCCGGCGTGAGTTTTAAGCCACTGGGTCCGGGACATGAACTGCGGTCGACTACGTGGGAGTCCAGCGACATAGCCATTACGCTAACTGCTGGTTCCCCAAAAGCCTCTTTAAAAAAAAAAAGTAAAAATTGTGTTGGCTCCTCTAGTACTTTTGTCTTTTCATGTAAATTTTATAGTCAGTTGATCAACATCTACCCAAAAGCATGTTTGGAATTTGATTGGGATTGCATTGAGTCTATAGATCAAATTGGGAAGATTTGATATATTAACAACATGGAGATTTTCAATCCATGAACACATATGATCCCTCCATTAATTATTTATTTATATCTTCTCCCTCTCCCTCCTGCCACCAAGCTCCAGGTTTACAGCCATTCTACTCGCTGCTCCTGAGTGCAAGCTTTTAGATTTCTTACATAAATGAGGTCATAAGATCATTTGTCTTTCTGTACCTGGTATTTCACTTTAGGTGGTTCATCCATGTTGCTGCAAATGCCAGGACTTCTTTGTTTTTAAAGGCTGAATAGTATTCCATTGTGTCTATGTACTACATTTGTTTTATACATTCTTTGGTGAATTCTCAGGTTGATTCTATATCTTGGCTATTGTGAATAATGCTGCAATAAATATGGGAGTACAGATATCTTTTCAACATATAGATTTCATTGTGTTTGGATAAATACCCAGTACTTGGGTTGCTGGATCATAAGGTATCTCTATTTTTAACTTTTTGAGAAACCTCTCTACTGTTTTCCATAATGGCTATACCAATTTCCACCAAAAGTATACGAGGTTTCTCTTTTTTCATATCCTCACAAACATTTGTTTCCTTTTGCCTTTTTGGCGATAGTTATTCTAGCAGGTATGAAGTGATACTGAGGTGTTTTTTTTTTTCATTGTTTTTATTGTTGTTGCTTTTGATTTTTAAGGTTTTTGCCATAGAGTGCATGTGCTTGCCAAAAAGAGGCAGTGAGAGGGAATGTGAGAAATCACTCCTCAGTAGGGATGGCCATGCCACAGTCCCTTCTCCTTCATTTTCCTCTTGAGATTTTGGGCACGCATACACACACATCTGGTGTGAGTTTCAAGCCTCTGGATCTGGGACTTGAACCACAGTTGGCCATGTGGGAGTCCAGCGCTTTAACCACGATACCACCTGCTGGTCCCGATATTGAAGTTTTAGTTTGCATTTTCTGATGATTATTAGTGTTAAACTTTTTAAAATATACCAAATGGCCATTTGTATGTCATTTTTTAGAGAAATGCTTATACCTATTACTTCATCTTGGGGAGGTGCTGTTATAAAATGTATTTTAAAATTACATTTGGTATTCTAATTGCTCATTACTGGTGTATAAGAAAGTAATTGGCTTTGTAATTGACTTTGTATCTTATGACCTTGTTTAACTTACTTATCAGTTCCAGAATTTTTTAGTGTGTTTGTTAGATTCTTTGGGAACTTTCTGTGTAGACAATCACGTCATCCATGAATAAAGACAGTTTTGTTCCTTCCTTTCCAAACTGCATACCTTTAGTTTCATTTCCTTGTACTAGGTAGGACTTCTGGTGGTTGCATTAGTCAGGGTTCTCTAGGGAGACAGAACCATACATCATAGATACACCAGAGGAAATGTACTGGGGAATCGGCTCCTGTGATTATGGGGGCTGAGAAGTCCCATAGCAGGCTGTCTGCAAAGCTGAGATTCTGGAATGCTGGTGGTGTGGATCAGTCCAAGACCCAAGGCCTCAGAGGCAAGAAAGCCAATGATGTAATTTACAGTCTGAGGCCGAACGTCTGAGAGCTGGGGGGGTGGGGTGCCGACGTCAATTCTCAATCCAAACCCAAGTCTTGCGTTCTGATGCCCAAGGCAGCAGAAGTCTATCTTGCTCTTCAATAGAAATCATCTGTCTTCTGTATTTGTTCCGTCTGGGCCCCTTGTCAATGGATGGTGTCCCCAATATTGAGGGTCGGTCTTTCCCACCTAGTCTATGCAGACTCAAAAGTCAACCTCACCTGAAAACACCCCACAGACATACCCAGAATAATGCTTTATCAGGTTTCTAGGTATTCTTTTTTTTTTTTTTTTGGAGAGATTTTCACTATAGGGCGCATGTGCTCGCCAGACAGACAGAGAGAGACATAGAGACAGAAAGCGAGAAATCACCCCCCAGGGGGGATGGTCACGCCGCAATCCCTTCTCCTCCATTCTCCTCTTGGGATCTTGGGCACGCACGCACACGCGCCCGGCGTGAGTTTTAAGCCACCGGGTCCGGGACGCGAACCGCGGTCGACTACGTGGGAGTCCAGCGACATAGCCATTACGCTAACTGCTGGTTCCCAGGTTTCTAGGTATTCTTTAGATTCTTTGGTTGAGCTGACACTGAGAACTATCACAACGGTAAATGCCAGTGGTATATCAGCCTTGATTTCCCCCTTTTATCTAGAGAGCGTTCACTCTCTCACATTAAGAATGACACTACACATTGGAGCTTTTTATATGTATCCTTGCTAGGTTAAGGAATTTCCCTTCAATTCTTAGCATTTTTAGTTTTTATCTTGAATGGACATTGCACTTTGTCAGAGGCTTTTTCTGTGTACACTGATGTGGTCATATACTTTTTTTTAGTGTGATAAATTACATTAATGATTTGCAAGTATTAAACTAACCTTCTTTTCCTGGAATGAATCCCATTTAATTGTGATGTATTATTATTCTTTTTATGTGTTGCTAGAGTTAATTTGATAATATTTTATTAAGGATTTTTGCATTATGTTTATGAGAGGTATTTGTAGTCTTTTCTATTTTTTCTTTTAGTATCCTCATCTGATTTTGGTATTAGAATAATTTTAGTCTCAGGCCCAGCAGATGGCGTAAGGGTTACATCGCTGAACTTTTATGTGGTCAACCACCGTTCAAGTTCCAGACCCAGAGGGTTGAAATTCATGCCGGGCGAGTGTGCGTGTGTGCCCCAAATCCCGAGAGGAGAATGGAAGAGCAGGGATTGCAGTGTGGCCATCCTCATGCCGCCCCCAGTGGTGGTGGTGGGGTGATTTCTCACTTTCTGTCTCTCTGTCTCTCCAGAGAGTGCTTGCAGACTATAGAAAAAAAATCTCTAAAAAAAAAAAAAAAGAATAATTCTAGTCTTCTAGTCTCATAAAACGAGTTGCAAAGTTTTCCTTTCTCTTTTATTTTCCGGAAGAGATGATGTAAAATTGGTATGATTTCCTCCTTAAATGTCTGGTAGAATACACTAATGAAGCCATCTGCTTCTGGTATTTCCTTTTACAGAATAATTTTTTTAAGTACTAATTGAATTGGTTTAACAGACACAGGGCAAGGCAGGTTATCTGGTTCTCTTTAAGCAAGTTTTAGTGATTTTTGTCTTTCAAGGAATTTGTTCATATTATCTAAATTATCAAATTTATGGGACTAGAGTTGTCCATACGACCCTTTCAGTGTCTGGGAGATCAATATGACGATGCCCTTTTTGTTGTTGGTAATTTGTGTCTTCTCTTTTTCTCCCTTTTGGTTAACCTGGCTAAAGGTTTCTCAATTTTACTAATTGTTACAAAGAGCCAGATTTTGGTTTCATCGACTTTCTCTACTATTTGCCTGTTTTCAATTTCATTTATTTCTGCTCTAATCTTTTTCTTCTCTTGTCTTAAACTTAATTGTTCTTTCTCTAGTTTCCAAAGGTGGAAGCTTAGGCAATTGGTTTAAAAACTTTCTTCAGGCCAGCCGGGTGGCGTGGAGGTCAAGGTGGCTGGATTCCACATGGCTGACTACACAGTTCGAGTCCTGGATCCAGTAGCTTGACAACCACACAAGGCACTTGTGTGTGCACGCCCAAAGTCCTAAGAGGAGAATGGAGGAGAAGGGATTACGGCATGACCATCTGCCATGGGGGATGATTTCTCACTTTCTCTCTCCAGTGAGCACATGTGCCTAATAGCAAACTTAAATAACTAAATACTTCCTTTTCTTTTGAATTAAAAAAATGTAAATACATTTAATCACTGCATATCATTACAGTATGCAAAATGAATTTTCCCAGCATGAATATACTGTATGTTAGTCCAGTCAAATATCTCATCATACACATTATCATCAACAAATATTTTCCATTTTTGTGTCCCTTAAACGCTTTTCTTCTTTGTTTTCCCCCTTAATTCCCTTCAAAACGGTCTTCTTTCCTAACATACACATTTAATACTATAAATCCCCCTTAATGCACTGCTGTAGATAAAGCTCACATATGTTGATAATTTGTATTTTCATTTAGTTTGAGATATTTTCTAATTTCTCTAGAGAGTTCTTTGTTTGGCCCATGGTTTATTTAGAAAAATATTGTTTAATTTCTAGATATATTCAGCTCTCCATTATGGATTT
This sequence comes from Tupaia tana, assembly GCA_026018925.1. Classification (NCBI taxonomy): domain Eukaryota; kingdom Metazoa; phylum Chordata; class Mammalia; order Scandentia; family Tupaiidae; genus Tupaia; species Tupaia tana. The sequence continues at coordinate 34,583,074 of JAKSZU010000015.1, read as the reverse complement.
CTAGTTTAATTCCTGTGTAGTCAGAGGATATAAACTGCATGATTTCTACTCTTTAAAATTTGTTAAGGTGTATTTTATGGGTCAGAATGTAGACTGCCTTGGCGAACACCCCATGTGTGTTTGAGAAGAATGCATTCTACTGTTACAGGATGACATGCTCTGTAAGTGTTAATTAGATCAAGTTCATTGATAGGGCTGTTCAGTTCATCTATATCCTTACTGATTTTCTGCCTGGTTGTTCTATTAATTAGTGAAAGAAGGTTATTAAAGCCTACAACTGTGATAGTGGACTTGTCTGTTTCTCTTTTCAGTTATATCAGTTATGTCTTGTGAATTTTGACACTTTGTTATGAGGCGTTTAAGATCCTTATGATTTCTTAGAGAATTGATCTCCTTACCATCACATAATGTTCCTCTTTATCCCTAGTAGTCTTCTGCTGCTTCTTCTTCTTTTTTTTTTTTGGAGAGGTTTTTGCTATAGGGCACGTGTGCTCGCTAGAAAAACAGAGAGAGACAGAGAGACAGAAAGTGAGAAATCACCCCCCGGGGGGGATGGCCACGCTGCAATCTCTTCTCCATTCTCCTCTCGGGATCTTGGGCACACACGCACACGCACCCAGCGTGAGTTTAAGCCACTGGGTCCAGGATGGGAACCATGGTTGGCTACATGGGAGTCCAGCAACATAACCATTACGCTAACTGCTGGTCCCCATACAATGTAATTCTATACTGCAATTGACTTTTTTCCCTTAGCACAATATTTTCAAAGTTCATTTATGTTGCAGCAGCTACCATTATTTCATTCCTTTTCATGACTGGATAATGTTCTGTTAAATTATATATTTCATTATATCCTTTTGTTATGTTTATTTATTTATCAGGTGATGAGCCTTTTTTTTTTCTTTACCCCATCTTTTGGATAATAAATAAGGCTACTATGAATACTGGTATATGAGTTTTCGCATGGATATATGTTTTCAAATTCTTTAGGTGTATACTTAAGAGTGGAATTGCTGAGTTACATGGTAGCTGTATATTTAATGTTTTTGTAGACTCACCCAAGTGTTTACCAAAGCAAATGTACCAACCATTTTATATCACAATAGCAATGTAAGATTTTCCATTTTCTCCATATCCTCACTAACATTTGTTATTGTACATTTTTCTTTTTTGAGTATTCTTCTTTTGGTAATATATACATAAAATAGAATTTTCCATTTTAATAAGTTTTGAGTGTCCATATCAGTGGCATTAATTACATTCACCAATGTTGTACAACTATCACTACTATCTACTTGCAAAATTTTTTGTCTTCCCAAACAGAAACTCTGCAACCATTGATCAGTAACTCCCGATTCCCTGCTTCTCCAACCCCTGGTAACTTTAATCCATTCTCTGTCTCTAGAAATTTACCTGTTCTAGATACTTTACATAAGTGAAATCATAGAATTACTATCTTCTTGCGTTTGGCATATTACACATAGTACAATGTCTTCAACGTATATCTTTGTCATAGCATGTCAGAACTCCATTTTTTCTCTGTGGAGAGGAATAAAGTATGGCATGGACAATCTTCATTCATTTTGGAATATGGTTGAACAATATTCCACTATATTTATGTAATATACACTTCATTAAGTCTTGCCTCTGTTGACAGATACTTGGCTGGCTTTCACATTTAAGCTATTGTAAGTAATGCTGCAATGGACATAGGCTACATTGAGTGCTTATTTTTGTTTCTGAGGGGTAATAAAGCTATAAGTAGAATTTCTGGATCATATGGTAATTCTGGGTTTGGCTTTTTGAGAAACTGGCAAACATCTTACAGTGACTACACCATTTTACATCCTCATCGGCAATGTCCAAGGGTTTCAGTTTCTCCTCATCCTTGCTAACACTTGTTATTTTCTGTTCTCTTTTTAAAAATTATGTTCGAAGTACCCATCCTAGTACGTATGAAGTGGTATTTCATTGTAGTTTTAACTTTGCATTTCCCTAATGACTAATGATGTTGAACATCTATTGCTTGTTGGTCATTTGTACATATTCTCTGGAGAAATCTTTACTCAAGTTTTCTGCGTATTTTTAAATGGTCTTGTCTTTATTTGTTCTAGAAACTCTTTATGTGTTCTGGGTATTTTTTTTTTTTCTTTTGGAGAGGTTTTTGCTATAGGGCGCATGCGCTCGCCAGACAGACAGAGAGAGACAGAGAGACAGAAAGCGAGAAATCACCCCCCAGGGGAAATGGCCACGCTGCAATCCCTTTTCCTCCATTCTCCTCTCAGGATTGTGGGCATGCACGCACATGCACCCGGCGTGAGTTTAAGCCACTGGGTCCGGGACTCGAACTGTGGTCGACTATGTGGGAGTCCAGCGACATAGCCATTATGCTAACTGCTGGTCCCTGTGTTCTGGGTATTAAACCCTTATCAGAGAGATATAATTTGAATTTTTTCTCCCATTGCATAGATTGTCTTACACTATCTTTTTTTTTTTTTTTTTGGAGAGGTTTTTCGCTATAGGGTGCGTGCGCTCGCCAGACAGACAGAGAGAGACATAGAGACAGAAAGCGAGAAATCACCCCCCAGGGGGGATGGCCACGCCGCAATCCCTTCTCCTCCATTCTCCTCTCGGGATCTTGGGCACGCACGCACACGCGCCCGGCGTGAGTTTTAAGCCACCGGGTCCGGGACATGAACCGTGGTCGACTACGTGGGAGTCCAGCGACATAGCCATTACGCTAACTGCTGGTTCCCGTCTTTACACTATCTTGATAACGATATTTGATGCACAAATGTTTTTAATTTTAACACATCTATTTTTTCTTTTGTCCATATTTTTGCAATCATTGCCCAATCTAGGGTCATGAAAATGTACTCCTATGTTTTCTTCCAAAACTTTCATAATTTGGGGCCAACAGATGGCATAACAGTTACGTCACTGGACTCCCACATGGCCGACTGCAGTTCAAATCCCAGACCAGTGGCTTCAAACACTGGGCATGTGTGTGTGCAGGCCTACGATCCTGAAAGGAAGAATGAAGGAGAAGGAATTATGGCATGGCCATCCCACTGGGGAGTGATTTCTCACTTTTGTCTCTCTCTGGTGAGTGCACATGCCCTATAGCAAAAGTCTCTCAAAATATTTTCATAATTTTAGCTCTTGTATTTAACTTTGGTCCATTTTAAACTAATTTTGTGAATGGTATGAGGTAGGGATACAACTTCATTCTTTTGTATGTGGAAATCTAGTTTGTTCCAGTATACTCTGTTAAAGTGACTATTACTTCTTCATTGACTGGACATATTACACTTATCAAAAATCAACTGTACCAATGTATGGGTTTATCATTGGATTTTCAGTTCTTTTCCATTGGTCTATATAGCCATCCTTCTGTTAGTATCACACTGTTTTAAT